>OX638117.1:21839375-22452500 GCA_951804975.1 Anthophora plumipes | reverse complement strand
GGCGGCCGCAGTCGAGCTACAGGTATCTATCGATATCGGTTCCTTGCCATCCACTGACGACATATTATTTTTCTCTAATACCTGTTCACGGTATTAGAGAAATTATACGTGAAATTAAGATACGAAATTACATAAATTTAGATTCCTATAAATGTGTATTCACCCCGTGAACTTCTAATAGATCTTGCACTTCTAAACTCTGATAAACTTGTTGTCTATATTGTTGCGCTTGAGCTTTTTTCGCTTTTGCCTTGTCGTAATCCTCTAACGCTATAGCATACTTCTTTTCTAACTCGTATTTTCCAAGACGTTCTCCAGCTTTCCTCAAGTTCTCCATTGCCACCTTCAGCTTCGACGCGTACTCGAATCTTTCCTCTAAAAATGTGATTCTGTGTGCGGTGAACCTTTCCATAACGCGGAGGAAAGATTACGACAAACCTCTTATAACGCGGTTTCTATATAATGCAACTTAATTAGCTTAAGCAGTCTCTCTGCAGCATGAATATTTCTGTTACACTTTTACGATTGAAATTAACAAGGATTTCCTCATTTTTCAATTTCAGGTGTCAGAGAATTTCTTTATAAATGCAGAAACGATGCAGTATTACTGTTTTTCTTTTTTTTTTAATCAAAATTAATGCTTAAAACAGTGTTAATCGTCCTGTCGCCATTTCTACGGATATTAAATGTTTAAAAAAAAAACGAAATTTACGGTTTACTGATTTTGCTATAAAATCTACGGATTGTTTGCAAAAATTTCTCTCTTCTGAGTTTGCTCGATTTTTTTTTTATATGCATTTCCCATTTTTTTATTGCACTTGACGCAAATTAATCGCGTTAGAGGAGGGTTGACTGTGTTATTTATATCATAGAATGTGTTCCTCCCGTCCGAATAACTGAACAAACCTTCGACAGCCTGCAATTTTTTCGCTTCCATTTGCCTTATGATTTTAGCCACCTCTCGATCGACGTACATTTCGAATGCTAAATCATCGTACGGCGAAGTGTAATGAGGATTATACGGTGCATCCCCTTGGCCAGTGAGTGCTTGACCGTAAGGTTCGCCGAGAATATTAATAGCGATAAGGCCGACCTGAAATCCAAGACACAATTGCAATCGATCATTTCTACTCCCACTGATGCACGTCTTTATACCTGTTGATAAACATTGTGCGCGTTACTGTGCGGTTTGTGAAGACCAAGCTTAAGCGAAACCGCTTCTGTTTCCGGAAGGGCGACACTTTTCAGCTCTCTGCTTTTGTACATGGTCGAGGCATTGTCGGACAACGTGATGTAACCCAAATAGTTGAATTCAGTCGTCACAGAGGCATTTTCCTCCCTTGACGTCCAGATTTCCAGTTTTTCGGCTGTAACGACGTATTTCTCTCTTTTTCTTTTTCTTTTTCTTTTCTCATAGAATTTCTTAACGTGGACAGTCTCGTTAACGCGGTGACCCGGGAAGAATAGAAGGAATCCATAAACAATGAAAAGTAAAGTGTTGTCACGGCATTCAGCCGTGAGTAGAATAAGAAGACGAGGGTTGAAACGAGGAGGGCAAAACGACGTAGCCTCGGGAAATCGGGGTTGCTGTGCTAATTTCATTTCCATTGTAGCCGAATTGCTACCCGAAGGAACTTCGTAGTTGCCACAATTTGGTGACACGTTGAATTTTCATAAATTTATTCAATATTAAGAGAAAAGAACAGAAGGAAGAAGAGAACGAGAGAAAATAGGTGTAGATGGTGAGGTAATTTGGCGAAAAACTTACGAATTAGATATTGGTGAGCCAACACTTGTATCCTCGTAAGCTTCGTCGGGCCATGGAGGCGTAGAATAAGTTCCTGGGGATATGTACATCTTCTCGAACTCTGCCAACCCCTTACCGTCGGCCCATGCACGTTCAATTCCAACGAAGAGTGTCTGTCCTCTTCACCTGGAGATTCATTTTAAATATGACAATTTCAAACGAATCTAAGCATACGTTAGAACATTACGGTGAATGTATATCGCGGTTACGAATGGATAATATATTTTATACATCAGTTAAATAGGAATGTTCTCTCATTTTGTCTAACAATCCTACGCCTTCTGTCAGTGTTTTTCCCCTCGAACAGAATTTCTTCGAAATTTTCCTCCTATAATATCGTTTTCAATCCCACGCGATTCTTACGGTCTCGCATTTCAGAGTAAAAATGGAGATTCCCACGTAATCGATAATGTTTTAACTGTGAAAGAATACTTTGAAAGGTGGACCGCTGACACGAGACACTGTCACGGGATACAGGAGTTCGGCACACGCTTTGCAATCACAACAATCGCGGAAGCTCGTTGTTTCAAAGCGTTCGATTGAACGGCGAAACGATACGTTTAATATTTAATTGTCGCGAAATGTGAGAGAAACGAGTGGCGGATTCAAAGACACTTCGCGAACCCCACTCGTCTGTGAAATATTGCGATCTTGCGACGAGACGCGGCGAAGCGCACGTGTCATCAACTCGTTGTTAATTTGTTTTTACGCAATCAGCAGCAATTTCTGAGAAATGAAAGCTGTCTCGTGTGCAGAGGAGACAAGAGAAAAAGTAGAAAAATCGATGTCGACGCGTGTAAAACCGATTCCGCAATTTCTACGGTTTTCCGGCAAGTTTCGTTCTACGAAAAGGCAACGGATATGCATTATCAATCGTTGAAATTCCGCGAACAATTCGCTCACGACACGGAGGTTATCCTAGTTCGATAGATAAATCACAGTCACAATCTGACATTTCCCTTACTGGTTGCGTACACGACGTTGAATCCGATTTTCCGTGGCATGTTGCTCGTGGGCTTTTGTTTCTTTCTCTATTTCGCGAAAATCACGCACCAGAACCGTATACTCGAACGGAGACTGGGGAGGAAAAAAAAAAACGTGTACAACAGAAGAAGGGGAAATGAGGAAAACGTCAAAATCTAAAAGGCACAGCCATCTGAAAGCTCGACAAGGGGGAGCCTGCAAGTTTCACCCCGGCGTGTAGGCAACGCCACTTGCACGTCTGGCCGCGGCGAAGCTTGCGACAGAACTGACTAACTGCACCCGTTCTGCAAACGGAAACTCTGATCTCGAGACCTCGAGCATTTTCACTCGCTGGAAGAGCCACTCTCGTATTTCTAAGCCTTTTTATCGGCGAACAAAAACGAGAATAGGGGGAAATAAACAAAAAAAGCCAATGATCGATCGTAGGAGTACAAACGATTCGCGATAGACTTTTTTCCTTCTCTATTTGGCACAACTCTGTACGCTTTTCTATCGATACTCGGTTAATGGAACAATTTTTGTCGATAATATTCTTCCTACTCGTTAGATAATATTAGAGTTAGATAATAAGTTGGAAGATTAATATTCAAAATTGTATTCGTTGAGTTTATGAAATTGTGCAAGCGATAAAAGGGACGAGGTAGAAGGAATTTCTTTTTTTTTTTTTTCTACGTCTTGGCTAGTCTCCGTACATGGCACATTGTGGCACCGTCTTGTATTCTGCCCAAGTCGAAATATAGACTGTAATTTCGTAATGGATCAATAAACGGAGGCTGCGTGACGTCAGAGGGTGCGGCGAGGGTGGAATCGCTCGGTAGAATCGTTATATGTGTTTCGTGTCTCCCATTCAGGGCCACGTGTGCGTGCACGTGCTCCTTCATTTTTAAAACGAGCATTCGCAATTTATTAATTCGCGCAATTAGACGGATTGCTTCTCGAACGTGTCGCGCAATCCGACGTGCATGGCTAAGATCGAAACGACATTTTCCATGGCGTGTAAATTTAGTATTTATTCAGGAAGAAAAAGAAAAAAAAAACGATACAACGGTATGCAGTTTATAAATGTATATATCGTTTTAATTATAATACAGGGAATGTTAATTGGAATTTTTTATTCGCATATGTAAATTAAGTGGTGGCGAAAAGATATAGAAGACCTTTCGCAAATTGGAAAATCTCCGATCCTCCTAACTTCGATTCACCGTAAACGCGATCGACGAACGTGATTGGAACCTCTCCTATGGTGTAGTTGAATTGTCTGGCTCTGATAATCATCTCCATTTGGAAGACATATCCCTTTGACACACAAGACTGAATGAGATTTTCTAATACATCCTTTTTGTACAATCTGCAATTTTAACAATGTAAGATTTATCAGGTTGTTTCAATGTCTGTATTAAATAATTTACAAGATATTTACCTGAAACTTCCTGTGAGATCACTGGCACCTGGTCTCAGTAGAATCTGTGTCAAGAAATTTGCTGTTCTGCTAATTAATTTCCTCTTGAAGTCCCATCCATAAACTCCTCCACCTTTCACATACCTAGTGCCACTTATAATGTCCAAATCAAGGTACCTCTGTTGCTCTATCATTTTGGGTATGAATTTTGGCTAAAGAATCAAGAATTAATATCAAATTTCATAGTTTCATTTATAAAGCAGATGTTTTAAAAGAAGGATATATACATGATGAGACAAATCTGCATCCATAATAACAATAAAGTTTCCAGTGGCATGTTTAATCCCATGTATATATGCTGTACCCAGTCCAAGTTTCTGTTCCCTCGGTCTCAATACTATTTTATACTCCCCATATAGATTCTGCAGCTGTTTAGCCATGTCCAGGGTCCCATCTGGAGAACCATCGTCTATCACGATTATCTCATAATCAAGTTCGCTAGAATGTTTTATAATTTCGCTTGATTGATTAATCTTTCGCAACTGGTAGGTAGAATTTCTCAATTGTACAGTACAGCGGGTTTCATTCATACTTTGAGGTTATGTTGCCATTCTAGTTACCTCTCGTCCATATACTTGACGATAAGCCAAATAATTATAGGCAAGTTCTCGACTTCGTTGTAGGTTGGAAGTAAAATCGAATACTTGTCATTTTTCGCCAATTCTTTTATATCCTTTTTCGTCTGTTCCCTCTCGACCATCTTCGACACCAGTTCTCGGTACACAAAACCCGTCACGGACGAACCCTTCCTTATCAAGCGCCGCACTGTCAAAACGGGAAGAGCAAGCTACGCGGCATCGGGAAACTTGTCAATAAAGCAGTCATCCTTCGATGACGTGTCTCGCCAACGGTTCTTTACGTCACCGCGAAGCGGTACTTCCAAGTTTCATTCATCGCGTATCTAGATTTGCATGAACCATTCAAAATATTCGAACATACCGAGAACGTAGGATCTCCAAGTATCGATAGAGAACAACATATGTGAAACAAAATCAAACATAAATCACACGTTCACATTTACACCAACTGTATCCCAAGTTTTCATTAAAAATCTTTCTCTATCCCGCTCTTTTTACACGATCGAAAAAAAAAAGAAAAATATTTTTTCCTTTTTTTCAATACTTTCGACTTCCACGGTAAAACAGTCGCGCAACTTTTCCCTCGTGACTCAACGCGAAGCGGTGGGGGAAAGTCGCGTGGAATCGGCGCAGCCTAATTAATCAGCAGAATTTCCTGTCTGTCGAAAAATGCTTGACGGAAGTGAAATTTGGCGACGCGATGGCGCATAAACAGCGAACAATTACAATTAGCGGAAAGTGCAACGTTATACCAACGGGCGGCCGTTTTCGTCGCGCGCGACAAAGGTCGACCAACCGGCGTCCCCACCACAATGAGAGAGGCAAGAGCGAACACGACGACGACGACCCCCCACCGTCGACCTCGAGATCCCGTGGAGCAGCCGCTGTCCCGAAGCAAACGACGCTCCTCGCTGCACTCTTCGGTCGTCTACGGACCTAGAGTGTTCGCTTCTATTCGCCGGAACCGGTGTGGTCAGCGTGTGTCTCTCTCTTTGCGATTTAATCGACGTGTCGTCGGTACGTAGTAGGACCGGTGAGAAAGCGGTGTGTATGTGCTGCATTTTGCGTCACGTGTGAGTCACGCTCGAAGAGTTTCGAACCTGGCTAATCGCCTCGTTTTCTCGACGGGGCCGGATTCGCGAAAGAAAAAGCGAAAAGAAAGAAAAAAAAAAAGAACGCAAAATTCGTGTAGTTTGATCCTTTGAGGATTTGCAAAATCACCCCGTGGGTGTGTACGTGTGTGCATGTGCTCTTTGTGGCCGCGGAGTGTGATCACCGCGGGTTTATCGTTTCGAATGATCGCAACAGTTAGCCGACGTGAATTGGAACTTCGACAGAGTCTCGAGAACTGTCAGACTAGGGTTTGGTCAAGTCTGACACAGGTCGATCGTTCCATTCAAACTTCTCTCAACACAAAGAATCTTTGAACAAGTATCCCGTGCGGAAGAGAAACTGCACGCGTATTCCTCGAACACCCAGTTGCTCGAATGCAACTGTCGAAACGATAAAAACGATCGTCGAAGATGCGCGTACATCAGCTACGTATCTAAAGTACACCTACCTTGCATTACGACACAAAGGGAGCCCTTGTTACTTCTTCAACTAGGAAGTTATCGGTCTGACGAGAGAAAGAAGGAAGAAAGGATAGAAAAAATGAAAAAAAAGAGAAAAAAACGAGATACGCGTGATGTGCAAGGGTGGTGACCTTCCCAGAGAGATGTCGTATGGCCCAGATCTATCTGTGCTCGTAGTACTACAGCCATCAGGTTCAATTAAACACAGAACAACGACACGACGAGCTGAGCTATACAGTTTTCGTGAGATTTATCCCTTGATCCGTACCTTCTCCGAGGCGGCCAGTCGATTCGACGTAGGAGAAGTGGTATTTCTGGTCCAGGTAGAACGGGCCATGCGGCATTTCATGGGTTTGGGGGCGGGTTTTCCGGATTTAGCGAAGGCCGACGGAGGCTGGCGAGGAAGGAGACTGGTTCGGGCAAATACCAGCAAGCATGGCGTACGCTGCACGAGGGGTAGATTGGTCCGCTCCGCACCCTGCGATCAATAAACCCACCGAGAGGGAGCAGCTCCGTGACGAGCCGCACTACTCCGTACTACTTCTCTCTTTCTCTTACACGCATTCGTACTATATATATCTCTCTCTTCCTCTATCTACCATTCTCCCTATATCATTCGTCTTTCTTCATCTCCACCCATCGTTGTTCGTCTCTCCTGTTCACTGTCTTCTTCCTACCTAACCCACGCTATCAACGATTCAGCACGTGCACGCTGTATCACCGGTGCTTTTGAAAAACGACCGGCAACGTGTTCCGGGGGATTATCACGAGCCGACGGACGCTAAAGGCTTCTCCTCGCGCACTTTCAGTTTTCACACATTGATTTCCTCTATTTCTCTCTCTGCGTACACGCCTTTTCCTTTTTCTTTCTTTTGTTTTTTTTTTTTTTTTATTACTCTATCTATATTTCTCTGTCTTTATTCCCACGTCAGCTTCGCGTGGTTTTTTTTCTTCTTCTTTCAGTTTGCTTAGAACACGTTGACAAGGCACACTTAGGTGTCGTCGCGATTAAAATTGCTTCAATCTGATAGATGCTTGAAACTTACAAGTTTCGCTTGTACAGTTCTGTAAATTTTCGATGAGATTTGCTTGATGTATAGTAAAACTGTTGCTTGTTGCATCTGTTTCGAATGATCCAGGCTACCTCGACGTGCATCGCAGACATGCTATCGGTCGTATGAGAATGTAGAAACAGAGGGAACTATCGAATACGACCGATTAATATATATGTGCCGCTTCCGCTGAAGCAGCTTGTGCCCAGTGATGCTTGTGGTCATGCATGGCGATCTTTTCAGCCCGAAAAATATGCGCCGGCTGCGATCCCCTTTATTTGTCGCACTCATCCGCTGGAGGATGTACCGACCAGTCGGCCTTGAACCGTATAAAGGTCGCTCAATTCGAATATATATATGTATGTATCGAGATACGCGTAGGAGGAACTCGCGTGCATTTTCTTCCAGATAGGGGAAACGATTCAGGAAATAATTTGTCAGCTGTAACGCTGATCGTTCGTTTTCCTCTTCGTCGTCGCGTGGCTGTTGCGATCATACGGCGTGGTATTTTCTCTGCCACCATCGGTGAACCATACAAGTGTTACTTTTTCTGTGAAATCAGGTGAGAATCAGTGCGATCAAGGAAGAAAGGATCAGAATGTGGCGTGATCCTCCAGGAGGAGGGTGTAATATACCCAACTACCTTACGACGATGTTTCTCTTGGCTATTCTGGCATTGACGAACGGTGAGTCAGTTTATCTTTGCACGTACACGTGAAAGAATGTCACCAGGTAAATAGTATTACACACGTGGAAGAAGGACGTAACGGTGACCATGAATGGAGAACGGTCTCGTAGTAAAATCAGATCAGAATTCAGACGGGAAACGATTTCTACTTTCAAAGTCGAAAGAGATAAAGGTGAAACGAAGTATGTTGCGCAGCTGAGATCTCTCTCTCTCTCTCTTATCGTCTTCTCCATCTAATCGTTTATGCATTGAGCACTTATGACGTGGCACAGCGTCAGCGTGAGGTCAGCAGCTGATGCAGTAAGTCATCTTTCGTTTAACCATCTTCCGGATAACACACACGTCTCGTGAATATACGTGTACGATCAATAGATGAATTCAGTACGGTTCAATCCCGACCAATTTCGCTGTTGCTCTGTCAACGTCACCGTACGCTTCTAACGTCGTAAATTATATTAATAGCCTGTTTATTTATTTATCACGCCGACGCGAGTTCACGCTATAAATCGCTCAAGGTTCTTGCGAAAAAGGAGATATTCGTGTCTGTGTGTGCTCTATTTCTGCCCTCCGCCATATGAGAAAGCTCTTCTCGCGCGTTCCTCACGGGAGATTGATTCACCGTTAATAGAATACCGGATGCTCCTCGTATCACCGCGAAACTTTCACAGTTTTTCCGCCGTTTGAGGGGAGTAATTTCGCTTCTTCTCTATCTCACAGCCTTCCCCACCTTGGGGGAGAAGGACGGATGGGAAATCAACGTTGTCGATGCAATCTCGCGTTGGTTCATTTCAAATCCGTCAGCTCGTGAAAGGTCCACGGGACGTGGAAGCGTAGGTAGGCAGAGAGGTAGAAAACGGAGCACGGGCTTTGCTGCAGCTGCCGAAGAAAAGATGAAGAAACGGGAGAGGTGGGTCGAGGCGTGTGCAGGGAGGAAGAAACGAAGAGAAAGGAACAGCTGCTGTTCTCGGAACAGACGGCTGAAAGAGAATCGTCTTTTGCCGTGGCAACGCCAGGTGAATCCTTTGATTTCGCCTCGGTCATCCTCTCAGCGTGAAACCTCTACTATTCGATGATTCGGGAAAATATATTTTCTATAACAACGATGAACGAAGGAAGATCGCAGACGTGTATCTCACAGGAAATGAAGAATACACAAATTAAGAATATCGTTGGATGAGAAATCTGGACGCGAGAGGATTTAAAAATAGCCCTGGAACTAAATCGAACGACGAAACTCGTACTTGACCTAAAAGTCGAATGCACCAAAAGTCCCTCGGATACGAAACCTGGTCCTTTCCGCTTTAACTGCTCGCGACACACTTCTCCGATCTACTCGAGGGTGTGTTTCGTAGAGAATTTAAAAATGAGATCGTCGTTAACATACTCGGAACGGCTGTGAAGTTAATGAAACGCTGCTCGGTATTATCGTCGCTTTTTTACGAACCGATTGGTTCTATCTTATCGGAAAGGTTGTCATCGTTAGATTGCGAATTTTTACACAGTTTTAGGGAATTTAAAGATATAAATTGCACAAAATATACAAGAAGAAATAAATTATAGTACTTTTTATCATTTTTGATAGATGAAATGATTTTCTATCGAAGTTCTGCTTTTTCTACGGTTAGTATATGCTAGTTCACTCGTCAAATACATGCGTTTTTCTATAGAATTTTTGAATTTTCAAATTTCCAAACTTAAATTTTTGAATTTTGAATTTTTGAACTTTTTAATTTTTGAATTTTTAAACGTTTCATCCGTTAAATACACTCATTTTTCTGTAGAATATTTAAATTTTTGAATTTTTAAACGTTTCATCCGTTAAATACACGCATTTTTCTGTAGAATATTTGAATTTTTGAATTTTGAAACTTTTCATCCGTTAAATACGCTAATTTTTCTGTAGAATATTTGAATTCTTGAATTTTGAAACTTTTCATCCGTTAAATACACGGGTTTTTCTATAGAATGTTTGAATTTTCAAATTTTTGAATTTTGAATTTTTGAATTTTTAAATTTTTGAATTTTTGAACGTTTCATCCGGTAAATACACTCATTTTTTTTAATAGAATATTTGAATTTTTGAATTTTGAAACTTTTATCCGTTAAATGCACCCATTTTTCTGTAGAATATTTGAATTTTTGAGTTTTTAAACGTTTTATCCGTTAAATACACTAGTTTTTCCATAGAATATTACAAAATAGGGTGACGATCAAGCGTTCGATCTTTCGCGTCATCGATGTGTCATCTAGAATAACTCACCCATGTGTCACACCTTACCTGATCGCGTTAAAAGGATTACTCGTCCTGTGCCTTGCACTTCACCGTCTACTCGAAGTTTCTCAAATATCCTCCCCCATGAAAACGATCATTATGATCGTCACGATCTTTCGAGTTCCAGCGGACACGCGTGGAAGCGTAGGCGCGTGAGTCACACGCGTAACGTTTCCCCCGTGTGAACACACGACACACACAACCTTATAATATAACGCGCGTATATCTTTGCTGGAAATATATTCGATGCAGCGTGTCCGGACGTTTCAAAGCTTGCCTATATATAGATTACAGAGCGGTTATCGACCGGGAAGAATCCTCGTCTTTGATCGCGAGCGTGTAACGCTTCGAAGCTTTACGAAAAACCGCTTTTGCAACGGACTTATCGGGTCACTGCACGATCCTACATTTACCTTCTTTACCTTATAACCGTTTAACCTAACCTGGATATTAATGAACAACCTGTTCATTCAAAGTCTTTCACCTAGGAACATGTTAAACCCTGAAGCAAAATGTGTTTCTCTAAAGCGATTACACGAAATCATTGCATCTTCCGTGTTCGCTCCTATCGTATGCAACCGATCGAAACCATAGAAGTGTAATTAAATTGGCGTGACGTTGGTGTATGCGTATATACGTGTATGTTCGTATAAGCAAGAATCTAAGAATAGACACGCATGGTTGAACGAGACGAGAAGAGAGCGAGGGGAAGAAATTGGTCTCGAGTAAAGGAGAGACTCTCGATCGAAACGAAACTTCGGAACACCTGTTCCTCGTACCTGCGTGCACCTCATGTCGTTCGACCAGCGTATGCTTCACTAACCGGTTCTTCGTGACTTGGATTTTACAACGGCGCCGCGTTTATCCGTTCGTTGGCTACCTCGTAACCGTGGTCATAAGTCGGTAGGCGGTTACGCGCGACGAAAGTAGCACAGAGAACTCTTGTATAATCGTAAACACGCGTAAACTCAGCACGAGGGAACGAGTATGCCTGAAAATAAAGCACCGAACGACTTCCGTCAACTCGACGGAATTTCTGTTTCTTCGAAACGATCTTAAAACGATGGAATGATCTTTTTTCTTCCATTTTCTCTCTTTTTTTTTTTTTGGTTTTTTCTTACGACCTCGGTTTACGTTCGATCGACGGCCTTCTCGTTCGTTATGAACGGATGAAATCAGGATCTCCGTGACGGAAAAAGGAATCACGCATTGCCGTCTCCCTTATGGTCACGTGACGTTGATAGCATATTATTCAATAGCAGACCGGCAACCTGTTGTTTGCTGCAATTGGCGACGCGCCAATTGAACGTGGGTGTCGCGTATCCTGGCGGAGACGGACGATAAGCGAGGCTGAAAGACACGCAACAAAAGTCCCTTTTGCTAGTGACTGTATCTCGACTAATTGATCTCTTAGCGTGGTTGCACCTTGTTTACTCAAATTGCATGTTCAAGAAAGATTTAAATGGTAACATTCAGATGCGTGTTGTTTTTAACGGTTTTTATTTTTGTTTTGTTTTTTCGTTTGTTTCATTCAGTGGCTTGTGCTGAGGACGAATCTATGGGACCCGTGTTTGTCAAGGAACCACCAAACCGAATTGATTTCTCAAATGGAACCGGAGCTGTCGTCGAATGCCAGGCTAGAGGAAACCCCCAACCGGATATCATCTGGGTTCGTGCTGATGGAAGTGCTGTTGGGGATGTTCCTGGACTCAGACAGGTAATTCGGTGTATTTTAACGAATTTGCGTGGATAAAAACTATTTTTACACCGTTGCTCTTGTATTCAGTCTCAATCTGAACGATATACGAGTGAAAGTGTTAACACGTTCTCTAGCAGACCGTTTTCACCGATTTTTTCGTTCAACTCGAGCACTTTTCCGTTCTTTTTTCATTTTTTTCTTTCTTTCAATTTATATGTCGATTTTTATCTTTTTCATTTTATTTGATACATTTTGAAAGGTGGGTCGAGCAACTACAATTTTTATCGCGAACACGTAATTTCTATTTTTCTATTCTTATAGAGCCCAAAATAAATATTTTCTGCTTTCGTTTCTCAAATAAAATTCGCAAATTCTTTTTTACCACGAAACATTTTTATTATATACACACAACTCCTATTTCTCTATTCTCCTTGTGTCTAAAATAAATAACTTACGTTCCGTTCTTTCTTTAACAAGATCTGTAAATGTATATAAATGTTTTTTACTGCAAAAATAAATTGCTTATTTTAACAAATCGTTTGGTTTCCTTTCTATCCATATATAATTAGAATTATCAGACGTAATTAGCTTTATAAATTAATTACATCTACGATAAAAAAAAAAAGAAAGTCATTCATAGCGAAGAAAGTACGAGCAACACAGCGAAAGAACTCATACACGAGCGACGTGATGGAGGATACATTGAAGAAACTATTCTTAATCTCTTTTCGTCCTTGATCTTCCATTCGTACGATTGCAATCGTAGCTACTTTCGCGTCTTTGTTCCTGTATTTATCCAAATTTGTCCATTCATTCACACGAGCGAAAATGTTAAAAGAAACTGTTCTCCGTACTCTCGTCCTTGATCTTTTATCTGTACAATTAAAATCGGCTGACTTCCCACTATCAAACGCCTGGACACCTACGTGTCACGTGTTTACCGATGCAATAGAATCTTACGTCAGTCGTTCGACGATCAAGAAGGCCGAATTAATTGTCGTTTTATTAGTTCATCTATTTCGCGAATGAAAAACCTTCTGTCGTTCTTTCCATCCAGGTTTTACCGAATGGAAACTTGGTCTTCCCTCCCTTCCGCGCCGAGGATTACCGTCAAGAGGTTCATGCTCAGGTTTACAGCTGTCTGGCGCGTTCTCCAGCAGGTTCAGTTCACAGCCGAGATGTTAACGTGAGAGCCGGTAAGTGGTTATCCTATTCCATCTCCAAAATTATGCGGCAACCCTCGCCTGGCCATCTGTCACATTTTCTAACGAGGAACTTATCCCAGTGAAAGAATATCAAATTTTTGTAAACCTCGATACCAAGGATAAAGGCGTCTTTCTGTTGTCACAGTGTTAAAATATTCAATCATGTTTGATAAAAATAATCTTTAAAGCGTTACGGTATTTTTAGGAAAATAAAAACGCGCGGGAAAGTTCAATATCCCTTTTTTAAATTATTTTTATATACAAGATTTTCCCCTAGAGAGATAGGAATCATTTTTGCTTCACTTTCCGTTCAGGTGGAATTATATCGAAGATACGGTTGATATAAATTTGCACGCGTATATTAAATTATCAGAATCGAATTGAGTACTGTTTATAAGTTTCGAGACAAATTTTAATATCCCGTAAGTAAAATTTGTGTTGCTATTTATACATTCACCTTATCATTTGCACGCTCGCAAATTTAAAATGAGAGATAGTACCATAAATGCTTGCATATTTAACGTTATATACTTTTGAAAGACGAAGCTCATCGCTGTTTAAAATGTTCGAATACGATATCTTAAAGAAGTGTAAACAGTGACGTGTTATAACTAGTTGGACCCTTGGGCAAAATAGAATTTCGAGGTTCCTAACGCCAACTAAATAACTTTCACGTTGGAAAAAATAAAGCAATTGTAAAAAGATCTACATATTTATTATTGCATAAACAGTAGAATAAATTCTTCTTCATCCATGAAAACCTTTTACATAAAAATACAAAATGATTGGTAAACAATTATATATATTGATATATCAAGAGCATTATAAATCTAATGCATACATGATTGCAATATTTATTTAAATATTTACTTTTCGGACTTTTTTGCCACAAAATTACTAATTAGTTCGTTAAAATCAACACAATTGGTTACATCACCTTCAATAGATAATATGGATAAATTTTACAGTTTATTCTGCCCCAAAGTATTTCTTAAACAATTCTTAATTCTTTTAAGAACACTGTAAGAACGTTCTGCCGAGGCATTGGAAGCTGGAATTGTTAGAAATATTGTTAAAATTACTTCAACATTTGGAAATGTTGAAGTCAGTCCTCTTTGTATGGAAAAACGTAGAATTTGGATCTTGGATCTTGGTTTGTATTCGAGGCCCCCTTTTGCTTGGGGCCTCGAGCATTTGTCCAATTTGCCCATAGGGTAACGCGCCACTGAGTGTAAATATACTTTTTCATATTATAAAAAATTGTACATTCAGTCAAATTAATTGTTTAAATTTTCCACTGACGCCGCCTGAACGGGAAAGTTCAGTGTCGATAAAGTTTCGAAAAAATAATTGAAACGTGACAGTGGTACGACGTTGAAGATGGCCAGACGCGGAGCAACTAAACCATTTTCTTTCCAGCTATCTCGAACAGCGAACGAGCGTACTTAATAAGCACGCCTTCGCGTATTTTCGGGGTCAATACCTCAAAGCCTCGCGTTTATCTATCGCGACACGTACGGTGAGCATAGGCTAGTGACAATTATCGCTGTTTCTATCGACGATTAGGTAGAATTAGTTTCAGGGCACTTGTAAGGTGTAATCGCTGCCGCCGCCGTTGTTCGCAGGAACTCTCGTCGTTCTTCGATCTCCTCTAACTTCATTCGTAAAACTATAATTTCGTCGATCGACGATACTTTTCCACATCTTCGACGATTTCATCGAAACGATCGAAAATACGAATAATCGTCCATCGAACGGTGTTTCAATTCGAACGCGTAGGTACATCGTTGACCCAGTTTCGCGACCCAATTACGAAGCGTTCCAAAGCGGAAGCACTCGAAAGTGAAATATTCGAAATGAAAAAAAAAAAAAAAATGCGAGATCGGAGGATGAGGATAGTTTTGAATTTTTAATCGCGCATTTTACTAACGACGATATCGCAGTGGTGGCGCAGTATTACGACACGGACGTGAACAAGGAGTACGCTATTCGTGGGAACAGTGCCATTTTGAAGTGCGTCGTTCCGTCATTTGTCGCCGATTTCGTGAAGGTTCTCTCATGGCATACCGATCAGGGAGAGGAGTTCGTACCTGGCGATGATTACGGTACACCTCGAGCAATTTCATCGAGTTCAATTATTGTAATTTCGTTTGAAAGATTCTGGTCGTCGAGCTCGTGAGCAGATCGTCACTCTAAAGTTGCCATTTTTTATGACGCGTGTTACGCAGCTGAGTCTAATACGTGCCCTAATTTTTAATGGCCGGAGACAGGGGAATAATAGGGTGCAAGTAGTCCTTTACCTTACCACCCTTCCCCTAATTTCACAGATGCCTGTAGGGTACATTTTTTAAAGCACGAGTACACCTATCCCTCGATTTACACGGCTTTCAAAATAGCGGATTTTCGAAAATGAAAATTTATGCCGTGCACATATTCGCACAGTCATCTATCTTTTTTTTTTAGCACTGTTAGTTTATTAACGTTGGAATTAAACTTAAAAAAAGGAAATTCTTTCTCTTCTTTGCGCACAGTGTTGGAGAAACTGTGATAAAAAAGAAGCAAGTAATCCTAAAAAGGAAGAAAACTAATTTCATTAATTAGCCGATTTAACCGGTCAACTTATTTTACGTTTATTTCACGCTGAAACGAATGAATTTAACCGTTTGAGTGTCAGAGACTTTTGCAAAAGTTCGGTCGAAGAGTGCCAAGCGGCGCGATCGCGTCACTTTCGTTTTTCCTTTCTCTCTTCGTTCTCGCTACTTATAATTTTCGATAAATAAAAGAGTTTCTTTTAACCACACTCCCGGAGCTTGTGAAAACATAGTTTTCAATTTAGTAGGAAGTCAAGAAGCGATAACAGTAAAAGCAAGCATCGACAAAATCGAAATGTACAGTTATTTCGACTCTATAAACCGATTAGCTGGCACTTTTAAGCACTGAACTGAATCAAATAACTGATTAAATTATACGCATTTTGATTTTCTTCCACTTATACGGTATTTCATACGAATTATCATGATTTCGACTAACACGGTATTCCGAGGAACCGGTTTTCCGTGTAAATCAGGGGAACACAGGTGTATTCCTCGAAACATTCTATTGAAAAGGTACACCGTGAAACATGATACACGATGAAACCTCCGTCGTAGAAAAGAATCAGAAGAGAACGTCGGACGAGGCGTCGAACGATCGCTCGCGTGACATTTATTGATGCAACTCGGTCGCGCGTCGTCGAGGCAATTATCATGGCATCCAGCTACTCCGCGAATCCATAGAAAATAGAGCAATGGACCTAAAGCGTGGGTCACTCGTTGTTCGCTCGCATAATCAACGTACATATACGTAGACTGGTTGCACGCGATGTTATATACATATATCGTCGTCGTTAGCAAGTCTCGTTAACGTTGTACCAATCGGTAATAGGAGAAGTAGTAAGCTTGTGCTGGCCCAAATAATTGGAGCACATCGTCGACATCGACGTCGACGTTTCTCTATCTATCTCTCTTTTTCGTTCTCTTCTTTCGTTCTATCCTCCTATGTCTACTATATTCGTGACTCGTGTGGCTATCGCACATGCGTAGAAACACGACAGCTTACACACTAGCACAGAGTCAAAGTGCACCCTTCTCCGATCGTTCGTCGACGTGTACCTCCTGGATGCAAGCTTTTCTAAGCTCTCGCGACTGCGGCGTAAGATGCGACCTGGCGCGAATCGATCTGCTCGACGAGAGACGACGACGACGAATACGTCAACTAGAGAAGCTGTCGTCAACGTCGTGCGTTCATAGGAATTATATCGTTCATATGTTCGTTCATGAAATGATTAACTACGAGTTTTTTCTGTTTTTTTTTTTTTTTTTTTTGGGCTTACTCTATCTATACGTTCGAGAATGTTTCCCTGTTTCATGTATATTCAGGTTATATACAAACAGAGAGAGAGATTGGTAACCAATGGAACAATAAGATCGATAAATGCCGCGGTTATTCCAGATTTAGCGTATAGACGAGCGATAGATCGTCCATGGACAAACGCGTAAAGCCACAAACCGCAAGCTGATTATCACCCATTCCCGTCTATTGTAGTGGTGCACCAGTATTATCAGTCCGAAGTAAACAACGAGTATGTGATACGCGGCAATGCAGCTATTCTCAAGTGCAGCATACCGAGCTTCGTCGCGGAATTCGTGCAAGTAGTCGGCTGGCAAGACGATCAAGGGAATTCTTTTAATCCGGATGAGAAAAATGGTAGGACGAGTTGTGGGGGAGATTTTTAAAGATTGATTAATGGTAGATAACAGCGTTGCTGTGTTATTAGTCAACGTCGTATGAGTAGGTCAGCTGATTCGAGGCACAGAGGGGTGTCCAGATCGTTTGGTGGCACGCGAGCTTGAATACGAATCGCGTAAACCTGTGTAACATGGTTTTAGTAGAACTTTCAGTTATACAAAAAAATTACACCTTCGTCGTTGTTATGATTTGAAAATTTTGAGTTTCATTGAGTTAGGTTGCTGTATGTTTGAAAAGAAAATTAAATTCGTTTGCAACACGAAATCAATTTTCACTTCGCAGTTGTTATAATGAAGACGTATAACGTGGACTGTATGAACGTTTTTTTTTAAATCGATCGTAGTTTAAATATTGCAAAAGGTTTGTCTGATATAAAATTTTCACTAAAATGTAGAAATGACAACCTCATCGTCGTCACCAATTTTAACCACAGAGTATGATCGAATAAGTTAGGCAGCGTACGAATGAAAAAAGCAATTTCGTTACGGCACGAAATCAATTTTCGTGTTACACGAGGGCAACCTGCATTTTCCCTAATCGAAACCAGCCAGACTGACCTGTTAACAGCCATATGCTAATTACGCAACGACTTATCGCACGCCCCTGTTTCCCCCAGTCGTGACTCAGTACTACGAAGCGGAGGTTGTGTCCGAATACGTGATACGCGGAAATGCAGCCATCTTGAAATGCACCATACCAAGCTTCGTCGCGGAATTCGTGTCGGTTGATACCTGGGTGGGAAGCGACGGTTCGACCTTCAAGCCAAGCAACGACTACGGTACTACACACACTACCTGATCCTTTTTCACTCTCTCTATTCCCTTTTTTCTCTCTCCTTCTCTCTCTGTCCCTTTTTTTCCTTTCTTTTTAATCACTGATCGTTCGTCGTAACGAGTCATCTCAACTTCCGCTCCCACCGGTTTCTTCTTTCCCCTTTCCTCGAACACTCGATGTTCAAACTTGGTTAAAAATTTCAAAGTGGCACGTGGTAACGATTCGTTTCCGGTGCGGTCCAGTCCGGCGGCAGTTGAACGGCGGCGGCAACGCGACGAGGGTTAATGAACCATCTGCTGCGGCTCTCACGCTGGGATTATATGACTCTCTTAGAAAAATAAACGAATTCGATAATAGCAAGCGCCAGCCGCTCGGGATTCGCGGGAATATATCTGTTACTCGACGCGAGGAATCTAACGCGATCAAGTCCAATTGACGCTGAAATTAAACTAAACGTCTAACGTTTAACTTGAACTTTCGAAAAACTATCGCGAATATATCTACCGTAAGTCTAGAAACGGTAGAGGTAGAGAAAATAGAACTCGGAGGTGAACGTCCGTGTAAAAGTAGGTGGAAATCGGTAAATTGTGCTCGTAGTTTGCGAGTCGAATTGAATCGAGCTTTTCTGTAAATCTCTCTCGAGCTTTCACGAAGATAGGTCAAAATCTACGGGGGTGATTCAGTTGAATCGGGGCTCGAATTGAGTTGTTTGAGATAGGGAGGCTTTCGCGGAGAGATAGGTTAATAGGAGATCGAACCGTTTGCCAGTGGCCTGTTTTCCGTGCAGTCGTCACACAACCGTATCAACCGGAAATTCTCACGGAGTACGTGATCCGAGGGAACAGCGCGATCTTGAAGTGCAGCATCCCAAGCTACATCGCGGAGTTCGTTACGGTCGAGGCGTGGATCAGAGAGGACGGAGAGGTCTATCTTCCGGAGGATCCCGCTGTCGGCCAGGGTACTCTTATACGGGATTTCGGCTTAATCGGGCTTTAGACACGCCTCATGGTGAATTTACTTGTCCACCAGGTGAATCTATGGGATCTTTCAGGATTTATCTTAGGGTCACGTGATACTCTGCGTTTACTAATTTATGAGCTACGAATAATCGTAGATTGCCTCGAATCTTTTTAAAGCTACAAGATTTTCTGTCCTGCAGTAGTTTCATTGCTACACTTATTCCTTGCTTTATGATCTCTTTTTAATAGCTACTGTTCATTGTTTTATGTGTATATCAAGTACAAAATATCAAATCATTGTACGATGATGACTGTAATTTTCTATAGCAGATGTTTCTTGGAACAAACGATAATTAATCCCTTGTCTTACAATGACAAGATTATCAGCCAAGAGTGGATCAAAGAGAAATCGTCATTGAATGATTATGTATGTAATCTTCTGAATGACATTTCCAGCACAGGCAAATGTTCTTTAGAATAATGATAATTAATCCCTTGTCTCACAATGACGAGATTAAACCCTAGATGTGTTCAAAGAGAAATCGTCATTGAACGATTGTATGTATAATCTTCTGAATGACATTTGCAGTATAGGCAAATGTTCCCCAGAATAATGATAATTACTCCTTTGTCTTACAAATATATAACAATGATAATTAATCCTTTGTCGAGATGTGAGAAAAGACAAAGTATATTACTGTTCAAGTTCCGCTCAAACTTCAGCTTCAATTTAAGACTATCGATGATTATCAAATACAAATCTTACTTCAACTTCTTTCGATTTAAAAATCTCTTTCTCTACAAAAAAAAATTCTAACATACGTAGCAGTTAAAAATAATCGTAATGCAAGGTGCTAGAAGAGATCTCGAATTACAGAAAAATACTAATCGAAATACTAATTTTACATTACTATAATTCGTAACTTCCTAGATTAATAAACTTCCCGATAAATTCCTAGAATGGAAACTGCAAAATATTCCGTGACCCGTTTAATAAACCGTTTTAATCCGTCCATGTATCTCCAGGTGAACTCGCGTTCTCCACGAGCTACGTTCGCGTTCGAACGGTTGCAAAAGCCAGCTGGGTTTACCTGTACTTTACTTTCACGAATCTGTTTCTCGTTGGAGAGTTAAACGGTGGATCAAGTAGTAGATAGCCCTCGAGGCGTGTCGTTGGATTCGGTGAATTTACGCGATCGTGCAGAAACCTCTAGCCCGTTCTATATACCTGTGCCCCTCTTTCTACGAGATTCTCACCTATATAGTATGCAAATCGTTGATTATCCTGGTTCTATGCCCGCGCGGGCAGTCGTTTCGCAGTTCTACGTCACCGAGGCCGAGAACGAGTACGTGATACGGGCAAACAGCGCGATCATGAAATGCAAAATACCGAGTTTCGTGTCCGAGTTCGTTCAGGTGGATCAATGGGTGGCCGACGACGGAACAATTTACACGACCGGAGAGGATTACGGTAGGCGGAGACGGTGTGAGAAACGTGCTTCCGTTCTTTTTCCATTCTGCCTTGAACAACGCCTTTTCTGTGCCTCCAATTTCAACGTTTCATTTCCTTTATCCGTAACAGAAACGAATTCCGTCCGGGACGGAAGGCGAGCACGCGCGACACACGACGCGAGGTATCGTTCCCCTCTGTTCGCCACACGAACACGGTTACACTGCTCTCAAGATATTTGTCCTGTTTGTTGAAACCTAGTGGGAAATTTCGAAAGAAAAAGAAAAATAATTTCGGAAGGAATTCACAGCGTGATTGTATCTACGAGGATAGCAATGACGCTAAGTAGAATGAATCACACATCGCTTCGATCTCCTCACTCCTTTTTTCCTCGATTTTTCTTCTATTTATTGTCACGATAACACGATGGATATTACGAACAAATTACTGGACAAATGCTCATCGGTATTACGATTTCCTGGCAAAACGTTGCGCGTTGCAGTGGTCCAGCAGTTCTACGAGACGAGGGTCATCGACGAGTTCGTGTTGCGCGGCAACACGGCAACCTTGAAGTGCCTGGTGCCGAGCTTTGTGGCGGATTTCGTAGACGTGATAGAGTGGCTGGCTGTCGAGGATGGGTCGACGTATACTGCGAACAGCCAAGAAGAAAAGGGTACTCTTCCTCCTCTCTCTCACATCGTCTCGATTAAATGAGAGGATATTTAGCAAGGCATAGGGATGATGAGCACGTTGTGTCACCAATGGTCACACAAATACACTATCAATCCTTCGTCTATCTCTTTAATCTTTAATCTCTCGTATCTTCTTATTTCTTTCTTTCTCCTCTATTCTATCAGACGAAGAGTTTTAGATTGATACGATTCCCTGCAGCGTAAACTCGTGGAACTCGATTTACGTCGCCTACGTTCCGTTCTGACCCGGCCAACGAGTTCTGGCCGGCGGCGTTTGTTAATGGAATTAATAAATAGAATTACACCAGCGTGCTCATCCCTGTGTCACTGCTTTGGCGGCGTTTCACGCCGAGACACACTCTTGGTATAGTCGACGCTCTCAGAGTGTGTATGTGTGTGTATATAGGATACGTGATGTACTCGAAGAGAGAGATAAAGAGAGTGAATATTGGGAAGGAGAGAGAAAGAGAGAGAGAGAGAGAGAGGAGTGGTCGTGATAGAGTGGAACGTGCAATTTGCTCTCGTCTATGAAAAAGTTTGCCCTTTCCGCGGTTTTGCTGGGCGCAAACAGAAGCGCGCGCGTCGGAGGCAGAGCGTGCGGCTGGCAGTGGCCTCGTTACTTCGCCGCGATCCAACGGATTAGGTTAAGTCGGATTAATCGAGCCCGTCGCGCGAATTAAACGCGACCGCGAATAGAACGACGAGCCACTTTCTCGTTCGGCTAACGATCGAGCGTGAGTACCTCTAATAACATCGCCGCGCTAATGGAATTTATTTCACGGTCAGTTAACAGAACGTTCTATGTAATACATTATATTAGAGCCGTGGTGTCGGTCGGTCGAATGTAATTTCCTGTATTTCAATGGATCTCGAGGTGGTCCTCTTGACGAGCGAGGATTAGACAGGAATAACGGTGGAGAATGTACAGTCAGTTACATAGTGTTGTATTATAATATACCTAGCTCTACTGTGTGGGGAATATTTTCGTGTCTCTGTGATCAGATTTTCCTTCGTTTGCGATATATAATTTCCCATTTTTTGAAAGAATTATTGCAAAAAAATGTACTGGTTCTAAAAGAAAAACGAGACGTAAAGCCCGAGTCACGCTATTGATTTGCTCTCGATTCGATCGAATTATTATTTCATTGTTTAGATTGTACTAGAGTGATACTCTGATCTGTTTCGATTGAGTTTAAGCAACGATCAAGCCGAAAGTAGAGTGTGAGCGAATCAAAAGTGTGGATCGGGCTTAAAGGAGCTGAATATGAGACTCTACTTATATTTGATTAAATATCGGTTAATAGAAAAAGTTCAAAGTTTTGCATTTATACATTCTCGATTTATTTATATATAATTAAGAAATATTTCAGTTTCATATATGTAGTGTTATCTGTTACGAAAATAGGGAAAATATAAAATGGGACCCTGTTTAAAATTAAGATTCAAAGTGAAACTTATTACTACCTTTAATGTTACGCAAACGTTTCTTGCAAATGAGTATAAAAACTCGCGACGAGAAAGAAAAGAACATGCTTAATATAGCGCATTAAAACGATCGTATTTGCACAAATGGCAATCACACGCGGACAACGTTGTCCTTTGTTTCAGCGATTCTAAACTTTGCCGCAGTATTGCAGCAGTTGCTTGTAAAATGTACCGCGGGGTCTCATATTCGATATCCTTACTCTATAAAATATAAATAAACGAATACTCAACGAAATTCTAGTTCCATTAGTTTAAAAAATGTTCACAATGTTTCACAAGTTCTGCACACATCTACAAATTGTTTGTATAAACACATCTTCGAAGATACTGCGGATACGTTCTCCTGTGACAGACTGTACGTTACAATTTGATCGTTTCATTCGCGATTAAAGGGTGATGATAGGGATACCACGGAAATATTTGCAGTTCGTAGCGAACGAACATCAGAGAAGCGGTATGTCGTAGAAACGGGACGGTCGGTGGCCCCGTTCGTGATTTCGGATTAGATTAAAGCCGGACTAATCAAACCGGCGAGGAAATTGATGTCCGCTGGCTAGCCTAATTTCCATCGGGTGCAAAGAGAGCGTCGCCGGTGTGACTATGGTTCGTTGCTCGAACTCCAGTTTGCACACGGTATACACACACACACACGAAGACACAGACACATATGTATATACTAGCCGCGCGAGAGAGGTTCATTGAAATTTTAATCGACTGGATCAAAGCTCCGTGGAACACCGCGGTGCTCTCCCATCGACAACTTGTCCCTTTTGTTCATCGTACTCTCTTTTTTTTTCTGTTTTTCTCTTCTTTCTCCCTCTCTGTTTCGCTCTGTTTTCTTTCTTTCTTTCTTTCTCCATTGCAGTGGTCGCCCAATACTTTGAAGTTCAGGTTTACGATCAGTTCGCGATACGCGGGAACGCGGCGATTTTCAAGTGTCAGGTACCCTCGTTTGTCGCTGACCATGTGGACGTAGTGGGATGGATCGATTCGAATGGCGGCAGTTATACGACCGATGGACAAGCATACGGTATCAATCAACCCTACGGAGTCGAAGATCTTTCTCGATCTTTTCCCCTCTTCTGTTTTACAACGCTGATCCACGTGCAAAATCCTATGAAAAAAAGATTCGTCCTCCTCGTTGATTTTGCGTGGGCGTTCGTTCTACGATTCGTGCTGGATAGAATCACTATGTTTCACGGATACTCATTGTTCATTCCTTCCATAGTCAATCGATTAACTCGTGTCACCCGAACGTTAAAAGATCGCACGAATTATCGAACGCTCATCGCAACGATGATCGATCGCGTCACGGATACGAGGCTGTATGTAGATGTGCGGCTTATGGTAAAACCGGAAACCGGTGTCTGGTTGCAGTTGTCGGGCAGCGGTATGCAGTGAACGTGATGGACGAACACGTCCTTCGGGGGAACGCCGCAATTATCAAGTGTCACATACCGAGCTTCGTCGCCGAATTCGTCGAGGTTGACTCTTGGATCGAAGACGAGACCACTGAAATATACCCTAGCACCGATTACGGTACACATACATACATGCACACGCAGAAAGAAACGCTGGTACCACTTGAACGGAAAGAAAGAAAGAAAGAAAAAAAAAAGAAGGAATTTGAGAGAAAAAACCCCCCAAAAAAAAAGAAAAAGGGAGAAGAGAGGAAAAGAACGAACGACGAAACGTTTCTCATTCTCTCTTTCATTTTCACGCTGTGTGACCGGCGTGTCGTGACGCTTTTTACCCCTTTTTTCCCGGTCGAAACGTCGGTGAACGCGTGGCCCATTCGCTTGCTCCATTTGGTCTTTAGGCCGCGGGAAATGCGGGAAGACGGACGTTTTTATTGATACAATCGCACGGAAAACGCGTTTCAAGGATTCCCTTCGGGCATCGACCGACTCTCTAGACTAATAATAATGAGCGATATCCTCTGCGATCCTGTGTTCTGTTCGAGCCAAACTGTCGCTCTCTCGGTTCCCTGTGCAACGAACAGAGACACGCAACAGGTTATGACCGCCATTGTAAGTCGCGATCGCGAGGAGAAAACAACCGGAAATCGAGCGTCATCGAGGAGAATAGGAATAATTTGCGATGCATTGAACGAGAGAGAGAAAAAAAAAAGAATAAAGGAAAATGAAAGAAAAAGAAACAGGATGCGTCATGGTTTTCGACGAGAGAAATCGTTCTTCCGTTGTGATCGATGTTTGCAGTGTGTCGTTTTCTCTCTTTTCTTTTTCTTTTCTTTTTTGTCTTCTTGAAAGATAAAATACATAAAAGATATATACGTGTTCGTTCCATCGGCCTCCACTCGAATTTCGATCGCGTTCTGTAACGATCGACCGACGACGGAAATGTATCTGGCGTACGATGAGATCGTTTGAGAAAACACGGATGCCCCTCGTTTCGTGAAAGTAAACGCCGAAAACTATTCTTGAATACTGTTCGTACGACGTTGACTGCCGCTGCTCGCGCTGTCCCCCAGACTTCCCTCCTATTCCGAAATTCTCTCACTTATGGCTGTTCCACTAACTCTCTCACCGACCCTCTCTTTCCCTGTGTAACTACTATAATAGTAAGATACACGTTTGTTGTTGTCGCTTTGTAGTTTGCTGTTGATTGCATGCATCGGGCTCGTTCGTCTGGACGGTATTTTTGTAACCGGAAGTCATCGTGAGGAGTGTAATTGTTAATTCCATCGTCTCGTAAGATCGTGTCATACTTGTGACATTATTTCTAAATGAAATACGACGGGAACAGAATTTGTATACTGCACGCTTAGGAGCGAAGCTTTTATTTCACGAAATGATTAAATGTACGGTTACAAAATTTATATACAGTGGGTTACAAAACTATTCAGACATCCTTTAAGACAGAATAGCTTTTTTAAGATTGAATTTTTCATTTTTTTTTTTTTTTTTTTTTTTGAGAAGTTGGAAGGGTCAGTTTATTGAATGATGCGTGTAAGAAATTTTCAAAAAATTACAATTGGTTGGAATTGTGGAAAGAAATAGCGGAGCTCCTTTTCACAACTTTTTAAGATTTATACCAGTTATATACGTGATATAAATTTTCATGAAAATTGGTCGATGCAGAAACAAATGACAAGCATCGAAAGATGAAAAAATCAGATTCGCTACAATTGTGGAAAACTGCGATTTTCACTATCTTTAACCATTTGTAGCTTATAGCAACGTTAAACGATTTCGATAAAATTTTAAGAATCTATAAAACTTGCATAAATGTACAAAATCTACTTTTTAAATTTTAAATGTGAATTTCATTATTTTTCTTGCTATTCTGACTAATTGTAATATCAAAAAAGAATTTGTCTAACAAACTAATCCTTCTGATATTAAAAGAAAAATGTTTGTACCAATTTAAAAAAGAGTTATTCCACTTTAAAGGTTCTCCGAAAACTTCTGTGACACTCTGTACCTTTTAATCCCTTCGTTTCCTATTTGTTTTCATCAAAATTTCGTAATCCACGGTAAACGTAACGCAATTAGAACCCATTATCTCCACGAACGGATTAAAAGGATTAAAAGGGGAGTATCGTGGTGAAAGATCAAACACCTCCGATAGTCGTGTTCTTAAATCGTTTCACAGGCAAACGGTGAACAATGCAAACACGATATTCCCCTCTCGTCTCCGTTTGTTTGACGAACAGCCCTGAATTTGGCGAAACGATTTCGTCGAACGTTGAAAAGCGTACAAGACAGATGAAAAAAAAAAAAAGAAAAAGAAGAAATCCTTCGTTATTCAACGTTCAACGAACTTGGCCAAGGTAGTTATAGAAAAAAAGAAAAAAAAAAAAAGATAATGGAAAGTGCATGCGGGCCAATGTATTAATCAAGACAGCATTGTACTCGACACACTGCTTGGCTACGTGTGCGCCAGCGATGTGTGAACGAGTATCGTGCGGTTGTCGGGGATAATTGAATATTTCTGATTGTCAGACCCGTATATCGGTACGAGCATACTACCGACCGTAAAATATCGTCCAGTTCGATTAAACTGTTTCAATAAGAACCGATATCTGGTCTACATATGTCCCACCTCTACCACTTTTTCCCGATAAGTCAATTATCCCCGAGTTAGAAAGTTGCACCGGTTGAATCAACGCCGAGAAATAATCCGTGTGTATTTTTCCAACTGTGACCATTTCGGTCGCTCGAACAGATGGAAAATATCTGGTACTGCCTTCCGGAGAACTGCATATTCGTGACGTTGGACCCGAGGATGGATACAAGACCTATCAGTGCCGTACCAAGCATAGATTGACCGGTGAAACAAGACTGTCTGCTACCAAGGGACGCCTCGTCATTACCGGTAAGTGAAGAACAGAAGAATGGAACACTATATATCTTCATACAAATCACGATTCTGATTCGTTCAATTAACTGGATGATACTAAACGACGTAAAATACAAACGTGATACTTCATTCGTCTATCTTGCTACTTGTAAATATTTGAACACATTGTGTCTTCTTGAAAATATACGGAATCAGAATCGTGTTTCAAAGTTTCGAACCCGGACGAGATAACCGTGTACAACACGTTTCTCACTTTTTTTTTCCCTTCGCTTTACGTTTCCACCGCGATGAAATTGAAAACGTTACACGTCCAATCGCGATCGGAGATTCCACACTTTTCTCTTTCTCTCTTTTTCTTTTTCTCTCTCTCTTTTAATAACGCGAGCAAGTTCGCTCTCAGGGAGCAATTGCTTTTCCCGCCCTGCTATAACCGCGGCGCTGCATGAAACCGAGAATTCTTTTGCGATGTAAATGGTTCCGGCGTACAAGCCCGATGCCGACCGAATTCGTGTTGCCTTGCCTCGGAACTCTAATTACTCTTTTTTAGCCGCGCCGAGAGTAGGAATTTTCGGGAAAGTTCTCGCCTGGGTTCGAAACTGTTTACCGGGGCAATTGATTTTCCGCTATCGAGACACGGGTAAACAAGTTTCGGAAAGTGTTTCGATGCTGATCAAGTAAATCGAGGAAACGTCTCGTGTCGATACACCTTGGGAAAATCAGTTACCACCGGTTAAAAGTAGCCACGTCGATGTACGTGTAAATCTTTTCCACCAACCAGCTTGATCCTATTAGCCTCTGTAAATATGGAATCACTTTGTATAATCCTATTCTCGCTATCGTTGCACTTCAAACGGATTTAATTCTCCCTCTCGAAATGAATAAAGAAGAGAACACACAAAAAAAAAAAAAAAAATAACGAAAGAACGTAAATTACCATTTTTAATTATGCACAAATCTAAAAAGATCAAGCTGATTGGCAAACCTGAATGCTGGGACAGGGTACCCCTGCGGGCACGCGCCACCGCCCGCCCATGATTTGACTCTTGGCATGATCGGTTTCGATGAATATTTTCAAAATCAAAGAAAAGAAACAAAAAAAGAACGTAACCGAAAAGAAATTTGCGAACGGAAACAATGTGTAAAAATTCTTCCGACGCTTTGCGGCGCCCTCACGCGATCTCCGGGCTCTGTCCTTCGCTCTCGCGTTGGTAAGTCAAAACGTCACTCTAATATTTCACAACGAAACATGGAAGATCTCTAGACACCTACGGCACGTGGAATAGATGTGATGCTCAATGCAGCTGTCAGCTTTCAATTTCGTTCGTCCTCGATCGAACGATTTGTACAGATACATATCTCTCTCTCTCTCTCTCTCTCTTTCTCTCGATCATTTTTACGATCAACTGCTATCGTGTATCGTCAGAGAGAACACGACACAGCTTCGTTGGGTATATACAGAACTATTCTATCGTCGACGATCAATCGATCAATCAACGAATGGCAGGTGTGATTGTCGCTGTTGTGATTTAAAAAAACAAAAAAACAGAAAAAAAGAATAGAGAAGCGATTCCATCGAGCTTGAATCGCATAGTATCCGTACAATTAGGCTAACCATTCGACAAGATGAAGTAACGAGCGATAATGCACAATGACGACGAAAGGTCCGAGCAGGGGAGGGCCAACGCGCCGTCAAACGACTCCACACACAGTGTGATATAGTGTTTTCGTTGTGGAACAGAACCTGTTGGGAGCGTACGGCCAAAGTTTCCTTCAATGGACAACATTAATGGACTTTCGACGGAATCGAAAGGCAGTTTACCGCTTCTCTGCCCTGCCCAAGGATTCCCGGTACCGGTTAATAGGTACGAAATATATCTCTGATCACCTGACACCGCGATACCATGCTTTAGCATGATCGGAAAGAAAAGGGAACCGCGGACTGTGTAGGCAAAGCTGATTAAAGAAACAGAGATAGAGGCATGGAAATGCCGAGAGAGAAGTAGGTTGTTCAGAATGTCTACGTAGGTGTGATTTCAACTAGACTTTGCGCTAAGAAATTTCTTCGTGTATATACATATTGTGAAATAAAAAATAAAAATGGTGGCAAGTTGGAACGGCCCCGTTTCCCTCAGGGGTTCCCCGTTCTATGTAAAAAGAAACATTGGATAAAATCATTGAAATTCTTCTCGTTCGTTTATCATTCGTAGAACCTGTAGGCAGTGTTCGCCCAAAGATTCCTTCGACTGATGACATTCGTGGATTCAGGACAATGGTGAACGGAAGTCAGGCTTTGATATGCCCTGCACAGGGGTTCCCCGTTCCTATAAACAGGTAGAAAGTCAATTTAAACAGGAAGAGTTATAATATAATCCTCTGTTAAACGGTCGTTGTCAGTATTTGGAAAGGGAAGTTGCTGTTTGATTGCATAATTAGAGCCAGTTGGAAGCGTGAGGCCGAAATTTCCAACGATCGACGACTCCAGGAGTTTCCGTACGATCAAGGATGGCTCGGTGACCCTTCTCTGCCCTGCACAGGGGTACCCTACCATGGTGTTCAAGTAAGTTTCGAAATTCCCGACGATCTCTGCTGTTTCTTTTTCCAAATCTTCTGCTCTGTGAACGAACTTGAACGCAGAGCCTGTGGGAAGCGTCCGGCCGAAATTCCCATCTGTGAGCAATATAAACGGTCTGTCGGTGGTAACCAATGGCACGCTGCCTCTGCTCTGTCCCGCGCAGGGATATCCGGTGCCAAATTATAGGTACGTTTTCGAATGAAAAAAAGTCGCGGGGAATTGGTTGGAAAGTTTACTCGAAGTTTCGTCATACGGGAAAGTCTGGAACTCGTTTAATCTCTGGCAAGAAAGTGTGAGAAAGATTGTCAGAAAGATGGGTTGCCGAAGATGGCGTGGAAAGCAATTCTAAGGAAACTTTGAAAGTGGAGAAGAAATACTTTGCCAACGTCACAATTTCTACATTCTATGTTCATGTCGTCCAAGAACGTTCTTCTCGAAGTTGTATCAATCTTTTCGAATTTTTAATAAGTGTTTAGAATGGAGAGAAACTATCTGAATTAGCAGGTGAAATTACTCCTCGTTCCTTGTTCTAGAATTAGAATCGGTTCCATTGAAATCAGTCGCGTGACACTTCCCCTCGTTACTATTTTCGCGGTCATCGAGGTCCGTCCACAGGGGTTCCCCATCCCTATTTTCGCAATCAGACATCGAGCGTTCCCGCTGCGTGTGCTCAATTTGATAACGTTCAGAACCGGTGGGCAGCGTGAGACCGAAATTCCCGACGATCGACGACACCAGGGGATTTCGCACGATGAAAGACGGCTCGGTGACGTTGATGTGCTCCGCCCAAGGGTTCCCTGTCCCCGTGCACAAGTAAGTCGACGAGTAATTCACGACAACGTCGACCTAAATATGGTAACAAAAAAAAAAAAAAAAAAGAAAGACACTGGCTGTTCCTTTGCTTTCGACCACGATTCGCAGAGCCTGTGGCGAGTGCACGGCCGAAACTCTCCAGTACGATCAACTTGATCGGACTCACGACGAAGATGAACGGAAGCTTGCCGCTTTTCTGCCCCGCCCAAGGATTCCCCCTTCCGTCTTATAGGTAGGGAAGCTTGTTAATAAGTTTTCGAGAGACAGAGGATGCAAGATTATTCTCGAAGTGCTTTTCAACTGTATAGTTCGTAGTACACTTCACCATTGTTCCCTCGAGATCAAACGACAAGTGGTTCGCGCTAAATAACCGATGTTAATCTACGTTTCGTTGAACAACCACGAATTATGAAGCAACAGCTGCTCCAACGTGTATACCCCTCGTAATGTACTGAATCGACAAATGCCACTCTATTCGGAAATCAGTGTTATTCCCCGCGAAGGGTTCCCTGTCCCCTCTGTTCACGTGTCACCGATGTTTCTTACGCGTTTCTTCCCGTTGGGATTGCTCACAGAACCCGTGGGGAGTGTCAGACCCAAGTTTCCTACTATGGATAATTCTAGAGGATTCGTGTCGAGCGAGGGACAAATTCTAACACTGCTGTGCCCTGCTCAAGGATTCCCTGTTCCTTTGCATAGGTGGGATATCGATCGTAGAATAGATTTACTATTGAATATCGCTATTGATATCGAAGGGTAAAGGTGAAGAGGTTCAGGGTACGATCATTGATTATCCAAAGGGACTAAAATTGAATCACCCTGTCCCGGTATTCGATACATAAAATATGCTGAACGGATCACGTCTGTATTAGAAGTATTTTCTGATAGAACCGGTGGCCAGCACTAAACCAAAATTCCCGATGACGGAGAACTCGCGTACGTACACGGTTCACTGCGATCAACCTCTGACTCTGATGTGTCCAGCTCAGGCGTTCCCAGTTCCAGCCTTCAGGTACAGAGAACCACGAATTCTCGAAACTAACTAACCTGTCGAAGATGTCGGACAATCGGAATAGGGAAGACAATAGCTACGTGACTTTTCTTCTATTTTCTCGTTGAAATATTTCTTGCTATCCAGAGCCCGTCGCAAGCACTCGACCGAAATTCTCGTCGTTGGCGGATTTGCAAGCGTTCAAAATGGCACTCGGTGGTGCGATGACGTTGCTGTGTCCTGCCCAAGGGTTCCCCGTTCCGTCGTACAGGTACAAAGACAACCCTCAGAACTCTCGAATAGTACGAAAGAACCGCGATAGGCTGACGCGACGACTATCTGTCAATTTTCTCCTACACTTCGACACGTCTTTCATGCTATTTAGAACCTGTCGCAAGCACTCGACCGAAATTCCCGTCATTGGCGGATTCGCAGACGTTCAAAGTGATACTCGGTGGTGCGATGACGTTGCTGTGTCCTGCCCAAGGGTTTCCCGTTCCGTCGTACAGGTAACAATGATCCTTACACCGCCTCGATCACACCTCCCATATCGCGAATCACGTAATTTTTTCGTCAGAGCCAGCATCCAGCGCTCGTCCACAGATATCTGGACCAACTGATCTTCTACGATTCAGCGCCTCGTCTCACAAAAATGTCACTCTTCTGTGCCCTGCTCAAGGATTTCCAGTTCCTCTCTATAGGTAGGAACTAGCGTGAACAATGGAAACTTCCTCTTCTCGTAACTCTGATTTCTTAAAGCTTCGAATTCCATTTTTTTCTTTCGATAGATAAATGTAGTATAAGTGTATCGTCCTCGTTGAGAGGCACCTTTTTCGGGAGTTGCTGCTTATGCATCCGTGAAAAGAACAGGCTACGATTCTCTAAAGGGGGAAGTCCCTATTCCAGCATATTTCAAAGACACTCTTCCTAGCTTCCTCTTTACGCACGACCTCCGTATACCAGCATCGTGTCTCGCGTTCTGTTTTTAGAACCCGCCTCGAGCAGCAAGCCGCAGTTTCCATCTGTGAACGACGTTGGGTTACGCGTAACGAAAGGCATGGGCCTCTCGTTGCTTTGTCCTGCCCAGGCGTTTCCAGTCGCCACGTTTAGGTAGGTCGATATATCCGTCGACCGGAGAAGAAAAATAGTCTACTTTCGTTTTCCCTCTTCTACCATCTCGTATCTCTACGCGTTGTGCAGGCGGTCTCACCCTGTCCCAGTATATTAGACACGCTGACGGAATGGAATTCCTGTATTTCGTTCTCGTCTCGTTCTCTCTCTCTCTCTCTCTCTCCCTCGAGGAGAAGAAGAAGAAGAGTAACAAAGTTGAGAAAGATATTATTCGCTATGTAAGTCCGAGAGAATCTTCTTCCAAGAATTATCCTCCCTCTGCTCTTTCACTATTGTAGAACCAGTCGGTTTCGCGAAGCCAAAGTTCTCGATGATCGACAAGAGCCGAACGTTCGAGGTACTGGAAATTCAGAGTGTCACGTTGCAGTGTCCCGCTCAGGCGTATCCTGTCCCAGTCTTCAAGTAAGTTCACGTGACAAACGTGTAGAAAACACTCGTGTAGAGATCGTTCCCCTTTAAAAATCGGCTCGTTTTCGCTACGCAGAACCATTGTCGAGCTCTAAACCAAAATTGACCGCCCTGGATGTGAAATCGACGAATCCAAGCGCGATGCTCGGTACCGTTACCACTCTACTCTGCCCGGTTCAAGGATTCCCCGTGCCAGCATTCAGGTAAACCGTGTATCGTGGATCCTTGCTACATTGTTTTCTTTCTTTCTTTTTTTTTTTTTTCATTTCCACGATACTCGTAGTAATTCTCAGGCTGAAACAGCCGATCCTCCTCAGGAACGACAAGCAAACCGGCGAGTACCCTTTGTTTCATGCCAGAGCGGTTCTTCCGTCACGTGAATAGTTTAATCGATATCGCACTTCGCATGGCTCGTTCTTTTCTCTGGATTCGATGGTATCGCGATTCAATTGGCTGGATGTGCCGATGAATTGCCGGAGACAATCAGTAGGATCAATAATTGGGGCCCCTGTCCCAGTTTATTAGGAAGGTTTACGGATGATGATCTGAGATCTTCTCGTAGAACCTGTCGCCAGCACGAAGCCGAAATTCCCAATGACGGAAAATTCGCGAACTCTTACCACGTATACTGTGCAACGTGAGCTGCCTTTGGCACTGCCCTGTCCAGCTCAAGCCTTCCCAGTTCCAATCTTCAGGTATTAAATAGGAAAGATGCTCTTTTGATCTCGTTGAAGCATCGATTAGAGTGTATGTTACTTTGATTGTGGTCGAGGAAGTGTTAACAGGAGAATATTCGGTTGAGTGATGAGTTTTCATCTGAGATTTGAGACTTTCCCAGCTCGGTATCGTGCAGGTTTCACTGTCGAGATGTGAATCGTGTTCTTGTGGAATTATTTTCCCAACATTTCGCTAGATATTGCACCTAGCTTCGTCTGAAGACGATGCTATTTCAATGTAAGTTCCATAAGGACACGGCTTACACTCGAAAACCTCTTTCAACATCGTCGAAGACAATTCATTCTTCATCTTTTCTAACAATAGATCGATAGCTTAATTTGTCGCGTCGAATGCTTCGAATTTCCATTTGCCGAAAGGTGAACGAACTCATCGCTCGATCAAATAACTCGAAAGATCCTGGAGAGGGTAATTTTCGTTTGTCTTCTACTCGAACCGATGGGTTACCCAGTTCCAGCGTCGGGAAAGCTGTCTCACAGAATACACTTAACCGTTCTGTTGGTCAGAACCGGTGTCCAGCGCGAAACCAAAGTTCACGAACGCCGACATAAAGGTGGTGAGGCCAACGCCGACCTCTACATCGGTCTCGATGACTTGCCCTGCCCAGGGTTTCCCTGTCCCGATCAAACGGTCAGTAAACGATCATCATAAAGGTATAATGAATCTTTTTTTTTTTTTTTTTCTTTCTTTCCAATATTATCGTTTCTCAGAGCCTACCTCTAGCGTAAAGCCAAAACTACCCTACGTGCGTAAAGTCGAGTTCATGGAGGGGAAATCTACTGACGCAGTGAGTTTGATGTGTCCGGTGCAAGGTTACCCTGTTCCACTTTCGAGGTGAGACGATATTTAATCTGCGGACGCACGGCCACGCGGTCGATACAATTTCCCAGTGGGTACCGATGTTGGTTTCGAATGACTCGACACCTTCGGCTTTCGCGGCTGCCTATCTGTTAATTCTAATTTCACTCTGTCACCAACTGAGCCAACACTTTCGAAACAATCGATATATACATATATTTTGCACGAGATATGTATATACGCGTATTGAAACTGAAACGTAATTCCTGGTGTCGCGAATATTTTCTCTAGAACCTGTTGGATTCAAGTCGCCAATTTTCTCCACGGATAATAGCCTTAGTAAATACGCGAGACGCAAGGGCACGAGCGTGGTTCTCGCATGCAACGCTCAGGGATTCCCCGTGCCAACCACCAGGTAATATCGCGTGTCGTACGGGAATATATTGCACGCTAACTTCATTTAAAACGTTTCATGCCACTTGGCTATGATCAACCTAGGTAGAACTTCAAAGATTGTCGTCTAGTTAGTTTTTGTAGGTATTAGCGTGGTTCAGTTTCGGTTGATTTAGTTTCTTTTTTTATTTTTTCTTTAATTCTCCGAGGAGAATGTTGTATTCCGTGTTTGCCGTAGAACCGGTCGGATTCAAGTCACCGATCTTCTCCAACGATCTCAGTCTTAGCGCATACGCGAGGCGACAGGGCACGAGCGTGGTGCTCGCGTGCAACGCTCAGGGATTCCCCGTGCCAAACACCAGGTAATAATCAGTCACGAACACTTTTCAGTATATTCTGAATGGAAAGGAGAAATATTTTCTCCAACGATTCTATATAAAAAACAAAAAAGAAATTCGCGAGGGCAATGTCTTTCGTAGAACCGGTCGGATTAAAGGCGCCGATCTTCTCCAGCGACGATAGTCTGAGTAAATTCGCGAGGCGCAAGGGCACGAGCGTGGTTCTCGCGTGCAGCGCTCAGGGATTCCCCGTGCCAAACACCAGGTAAAAATCAATCATAGGCTTACACGTGAAAAATTCCACGTCACGGTCGAAAACCACGTGTGTGAAACGATCGATTTCAGAGCCAGTGGCAGCAAGGTCGCCTCGATTAACATCGGACGATCTGAGCCGTACGATCGGACGATCTGTGGATCAGCCCATCGCCATTTTTTGCGCCGCGCAGGGAAGCCCTGTGCCCACTACTAGGTAAAAGAGAAAAAAAAGAAAAAAATAATTCAGCCTAGTGTGAATCGATTAAATCTCAGCCGTGAAAACGGACAACTCTGGCTGGTTGTTGAATTAGTTATCGGTTTCTGTCGTTCGGTGAAACTCGTTTCCCGTTTATCGATAAACGTCTGTCGCGTGTGCCGGAATAATCGAGCGTCAATGTTGTTTAGAGCCTGTCGGGAGCAAGGCACCAGCTTTTGCCGGAGACCAGAAACTGTCTCTCTTGGTACGACGAGTTAACATGGACATTAGCCTTCCGTGCAATCCTCAGGGTCATCCTACTCCTCGCTATAGGTACGAAAAACTACCTGAGAAATACTATAGGCGAGGATTTCACACTTTATCTGAGCGAATATTATCGTAAGGCTGTGACGTTTCTATTCGTCAAAGAACGAACGTCCTTTTCTTTTACTTTTCTCCAAGTCTTCTGTGTAAGAAGAGAAAGGTTGAGTGCTGGTGAAAAAAGGGGAACCCTGTCCGAGGGAGTAGCAGCTAAGCAAATGTAATGATATTCCGCGTGACTTGGTTGTTTCCCTTGCTTAGAACCGATGGGGATCAAAGCACCCGCTTTCCTCGGAGACGTTAAGTCGTTCTTCTTCCTTCGTAAAGAGGGCTCGGAAGTGAGCATGCCGTGCAATGCCCAGGGGCATCCTGTTCCCATAACCAGGTACTAAATTACCCGTTCAAAAGGCAACGACTATCGCGCCTGGATAGACAGAATCGTTGTCCCATGATTGATTCTCGACGCTCTCGCAAAGTAACCGTGACCAAGAATTAAATTACCTAATCATCTGGAAGAACTTACGATTCATTTTACCTCTTCTTCTTTTTGCACCCTGAATAATCAACAATCTAACGATTTTAACGACAGAAAATATTACCGATCAGATTTATCGTAGAACGTCGAGAGGAAGTTAATAGCCTTAAGTCTTTCACAGACTTGGCAGTTTAAGAAGAAAAAAAAAAAGATTCATGTTAGTTCACGGGACGATGATTCCGTAAGTCCATTAAGTGGCGACGGTCAGGTGCAAAAGCTCGTTTTCCACGCGAGTATCGTATTCTGTAACCGGATACAGTTAGTCCGCTAAAACAGTCAACCCTGGTGGGTTCGAAGACGGTCTTCATCCATGCTTTTGCTAATCCCTGACAGAGCCTGTCGCCACGAAGAAGCCAAAGTTCTCAAGTGACGCGAAGCTATCCTGGTACGATCGTGTCACCGGACAAGATCTCACACTGTTCTGTCCTGCTCAGGGGTTCCCAGTTCCATCCCATAGGTATATACAATACACACCATCAAAAATCTAATCGGCCTGGGTGTTAGTCAAAGAGCTTCCGGCTCACAGCATGAATCTTCTCTGTCTTTGTGCAATTCGTTAGAACCGGTCGGCAGCAAAGCGCCAGCGTTCACGGGCACTTTGAAGGGCGGATGGATGGAGAACAAAGCGGAATCCAGTGTCGTGCTCCTCTGTCCTGCGCAAGCGTACCCTGTGCCTTCATTTAGGTAACTTCTTCTTCCTTAAACTACCTCGATAACCGGTATCCTTCGCACCTGAATCGTTCGATCAACGTTTTTTTATTTTCCTTCCGGGAGGCGGGGGGGGGGAGATGATTAAAGTGCATCTGGCTCACAGCATGGTCCTGTGTCTTTGTGCTATTCGTTAGAACCGGTTGGCAGCAAAGCGCCAGCGTTGATGGGCACTTTGAGGGGCGTTTGGATGGAGAACAAAGCGGCGAGCGACGTGGTGCTCTTCTGTCCCGCGCAAGGGTACCCTGTGCCGTCATTTAGGTAACCGAATCTTCCTTAAACTATTCCTAATCATAATCCGTTTGTTACACGTCAGCTAAACGGCTGGCTTTTTTTTCAATCAACCGCGTTGTTTAGTTAAACCACGTGGACCTTCGAGGCAGATTCGATCAGCTGCGCGTACAGTCATTGTTCGGCAATCGGCTGAAAACTGAAGTGCACTCATTGCTCCAAATTGTTTCTATTATGTTGCCTTGGCCTTCTTTTCGTTGGCCCCTTCTCTGCTTGTCCAGAGCACTTCCCCCCCCTTCGTTCTTCCTTTTTTTCTCTCTCTCTTCCTCTCTTTCTGTCTCTCTTTTTCTCCTCCGTTGGATTCAAAGTGGAACAATTAATTCCGGCCCCGCTCATCCGCCTGTGCATTGTTAGAACCGGTCGGGAGTAAAGCACCGGCGTTCACGGGGGACGTGAAGGGCGTTTGGCTGGAAAAAGGAGCAGGATCCAGTGCAGTGCTGCCGTGTCCCGCGCAGGCATACCCCGTACCCTCATTTAGGTAAACCCTCTAACAGTAATTAGAGATGAAAGCGGAAAAAAGAAAAAAAAAAAAGAAAGAGGCAAAGGGACACGCGACTCTCGTTCATCGACGAGCCATTCAAGACTGTCTGTTTGGGAGAAAACGTTGTATGTACACGTCTAGACGGTATTAGTTTCATCGATGACTTTCTCTTATCGCTACGTTGCTCCTTTAATCCCTTCTAATCGGGGGTCCCCTGTTCCATCCGAGCAATTACGTAACCGTACCGATGAAACGCTTACGTCGACGAGCATTATCTTCATGACAGCTCTTCCTTGTTTTGCATCTAATTAGAACCAGTCGGGAGCAAAGCGCCAGCGTTGATGGGGATCGTTAAAGGAATTATATTGGAGGCCGCGGCAATGTCCAGTGTCGTGATATTCTGCCCAGCGCAGGGTTATCCCGTGCCTTCATTTAGGTAAATTCTTACAAGATTACACAACTATACACGTGATGGTACACTAACGTCTGAGTTGTGACTAAAATCAATCGAAGATACATCTATGTACACGTTCCGTAATATCACTTGGTTCAAATGTTCAAACTAACATAATGTTAATACGATTCCTCGAGAGCACGTGCCTTCTTGATCGCATGTACACGGTGAAAAGAGGAAAGCAAAAGAAAAATAAATTCGTAGAGCCGATAGGAACGAAGCCTCCGGCATTGACGAGCGAGTTGAGAGGTGGTTGGCTGAAGAAGAGAGCGAAGTCCAGCGCTACCCTTTCGTGCCCGGCTCAGGGGCATCCTGTGCCATCCTTTAGGTAAACACTCGTCCACAGTTCAGTTTAAAAAAAAAGAAGCAAGTTTGCACCTGCGTGGCCCCTGAATCTATTTGCTGTCTGTGTATGTAACACGAGTAGAGCCAGTTGGAAGCAAAGCGCCAGCGTTGACAGGTGACTTGAAAGGTGGCTGGAAAGAAAAGTCCTGCGAGTCGACTGTCATTCTGTTCTGCCCGGCGCAGGGTCATCCTGTACCCAGTTTTAGGTAAACTTCCTTTTCCTATACAGTTCGTTCCGTCTTTCGAAATTGTATCTTTTGTGTCGCTATAGAGCCTGTTGGTAGCAAAGCTCCCGCGTTGATCGGCGAAATGAAACGCGGCTGGAAAGAGATCAGCACGCGAGCAAGTTTGGTACTCAATTGCCCAGCTCAGGGATATCCTGTACCCAACTATAGGTAAAATTATCGAGAGTTAGCTTCGACGAGTATAGTACTTTTTCTCTCTGATAGAACCCGTGGGTAGCAAAGCACCGTCGATTCTCGGTGAAAAAGGAAGTCTCATGGAGAGGCGAACCGGTACGCACATCGTGATCCTCTGCCAAGGGCAGGCTTACCCTGTTCCAACGTTCAGGTAAATTCGGAACTATTCGGCGGAGTCTCCTTTTCACGAAATTCTCTCTTAAAATTGAAACATATACGTACATATGTATATGGTTCACGTTAGAAGTTATTGGAAGAATTGAGGATGTTCAGGTGTTCTTTTTACTTGTTCGATTGTTCGTCTGGCGAAGAACCGGTACAGAGCAAGGCGCCCTCGGTAACCGGTGACGCAAAACGATGGCAGAAGACCAAAGTCTCGTCGGGATTCGCGGTGCAGTGCCAAGCGCAGGGTCATCCGGTACCAGTGTTCAGGTACTCGAGTCACACACACCAACCTGTCCTTCTTATCGATCCTATTCGATTTAATTCCATTTTGTTCATCGAATAAATCGGAAATCTCTCTATTCGATGGGAGTAGTACGTGCTCTTTTCTCACATTTTTATCAGTCCAAGCTCCTGTAGTCACGTAGCGTGTGCACGATTGTTACGTTGCCAGAGCCGCTGGGAGCGAAAGGACCGAAATTCTCTAGCGATGATCGCGTGAACTCGTTCGTCCGTGCCGCGGGAAGTTCGTCTGTGTTGCTCTGTCCCGCACAAGGGTTCCCAGTTCCTTCGTTCAGGTAAATGGTGAAGCGTTTTCGTCCTCAATTAGACATGTTTGCCCCGCGTACATTTGATCTAGAGCCCGTGGGATCCAAGGCGCCAGCCTTTCAGAGCGACGCGAAAAGCGTCACCTATGTTAGAGCCGCGAGATTCGCTGTTGCAATCACCTGTGCCGCTCAGGCTTCGCCACCCCCTACACACAGGTAATTCTTTCTCCTTTTCTCTCTCTCTCTCTCACTCTTTCTCTCTCTCTTTCTTTTGGAAGATCTTTCACGTTCTCGTGAGATGTACGAGGTGGTGGCACGTTCCGTTAAAAGGGGGCAAGTATCCGCGTGAAAGTAACACACGTGTTTTGTGAATGTCAGAGCCGGCAGGTCGTGTGTCTCCAAAGTTCCCGAAGTCTGCAAAGTCTGACTCGTTTGAGGTGGCGAGCGATGCTGAGATCAGTTTACTATGCGACGCCCAGGCATTCCCTGCTCCCACGTTTAGGTCAGTGAACTAAGTCCCTCGGGGCTTATCCATTCATCAGGTTCTATTAATTCGCCGCTTGTGTTAGAGCCTGTAAACGGTGCCAAGCCTAGAGTCGCGTCCACTGCCAAGTACGACGTCCTCGCCAGCTACGTGGCCACTCCGGTAACGATGCTTTGCCCAGCACAGGGTCACCCTCTTCCAGCCTTTAGGTATTTGCTAACGATCTTTCCAAGAACCCTATACACACGTTTCGTTCTGTCGTTTTCTCCCGTTCAGAGCCGGTCAGCGGCGCAGCACCGAAGGTGCCACCCACGGCTAAGATAACGGTTCTCTCATTACCTATTCAGACAGCCACCGCCATGTTATGTCAGGCTCAAGCTCATCCTCTGCCTATCTTCAGGTACGGTTGGTCAGACGTGAAAGGAAACGAAAAGAAAGTTATTCTTGGTTGTACGTTGTTGAACGAACGCTAGGGCGGACGGAGTACAGAGCTGCGAGAGAAACGTGAAGATATCGATTGATCCGCGTTAGCTTGAACAACGTTCTCCTCGTTTCTTTTCTCTTTCTAGAACCGGTCGGGGGTAGTCCTCCTCGGTTGCCGCCTAGATCGAAATTCGACGGATTGGCAAAAGTCCAGGGTCAATCGTTGACGTTACTGTGCGAGGCTCAGGCCAGTCCTTCGCCTTTGTACAGGTGAGCATCCTTAGGGAGAATCATTCGCAATATTCCGTTCAACGACCTCTGTATTAACGGATCGGTCTTTATCTTCACGTCTCTGTCATCTCTTCGTCGCGATCCATCGTGCATCATACGCGTTCGACAACGACAAGACATCCCCCATTATTACAGAGCCACGGGGTAGTATGCGTCCAAACGTACGAGACAAGGATGTGAATGGACTGAAGAGGGACATCCTAATCGAACGTATGGTGGGTCTGCCGTGTCCTGTTCAAGGTTTTCCAGCTCCTACGTTCAGGTACGGCCACGTAGGAACGTAAACGATAGGGTTCTCTGAGTCTTTACCTGAGGCGGTGGCGATCCTGCTCGGGTAATCGGCTATTTTCTGCGTCGTTTCCTCCCATTGTTTCGCATAGTCGAAGAGAGGGAGATCGGTATCATCGGTGTGGCACGCGCTGCTTCAGACGCGTTCTTGCCGCTTACAGAACCGACTGGTAACGTCGCGCCACGAATCGCTGGTGAACGTTACGAAGGTGGCAAGTTAATCGATGTTCCAAGGATGATGATGGCGGCTCTGGACTGCTCCACCCAGGGATTTCCTGTCCCAGTGACAAGGTACTCCCGTCCCTGTCTCGAGAATACGTTGTAAATCGCGTTTCAGAGGGCACCACCAAGATAGCTCCGCGCACTTCGGGCAAGAAATTCGAAAGGGAAGTGGTTTTGGCTCCTAGAGGTCAGGATATCGCGTTAAGTCACTCGTTTCAAGGGTTCCCCATGCCCCTCACAAGGTAGACAATTCTCCATTTTCCTCCGGTCGTTTCCCCTGGTTTCTATCATACGAAAAATTGTCGTCGTCGTCGTCGATGAGTCAGATCGGTTGAGGTCTGTACGATTTCTCACGAGGCTCGTTAGTACCATCGAGGAGAGGGGAGATATTTGTAACGAGGTAAGTAGCATGCGTTGTTTAAGTGTGGTCTACTCAAGATACTAACTGTCGGAGGAGAGGACGAGGTACGTAACACAACGTGTTTAATCTCTCGCGAGAAGAAGGTTTTTAATTACGCGTTCGTTAAATCTATTCGTTACCATCAACTCTGACAATTTGTGTTACTACTGTAACAACGGTGTGAGAAAATGTAAATTGTTCATTTATGAATTGCGATGGTAGCGAATCCGTTAACCCTTTAACTGCGGGTACTTTTAGCACAGTCGATCGCTCTAAACGCAAAAAAAAAAAGTATTTTATTAAAATCAAATTATAATACTAGACAATATAATTCGAATTATTTTATAAACTACAAAAAGTACACAAAGTAAGTAAGTATCATATAATAAACTGTAAACATACAAGTTGGGTATAACTTTAGTATGTGGTTTATAAACCACACCCGCAGTTAAAGGGTTAAATCGTGATGGGAAGTTGACGAAGAGATATTCAATAATCCATCCTGGAGCCTTTTTCTCGTGAGAGCTCTTTTGTAACATTTCGATTTGATGAAATAAAAGTGAAACGAATCTAATTACGAATATATGTAGAACAGAACGAAAGGAAAGGGGACGAGTTAGTTATTCTGGGCAATGAATGATATCCTTCCAGAACCGTCCGGTCGTACTGCCCCAAAAGGGACTGGAGACGGCCTTAATAAGTACCGCGGGGTAGAGGGCGAGTCTCTGGCGCTGGCGTGTGCGGCACAAGGCTTTCCTGCCCCGATCTCTAGGTACACACCTAATTCCGTTTAGCTTCTCTTTTTTTTCTTTTGTTTGGTCGTTTGGTCTTGCTCCGTTGCAGAGCACGGATCCTATTTTCGAAGCGTTCCATCCTTACCCTCTACCCCGTATCGGGTGGCGGTACCGTAAAGATCATACAGAGGCAAAACACAGAGAGAGAGAAAGAGAGAGCAAAATAAGAAACGACAGGCAAAATACGAATTGCCATAAGTAAAGCACAAAAGGATAGGGGGAACGAAAACAAAGGGAGCCTCGAGTAAAAATACAAGAAAGGAAAGGAAAGAAAAGAACGGAAAAGAAAGGCAAGGGAAAAAGTGAGTGGGCAAAAGCATGCATAACGCTAATCCAAGATCCCAATGGCTGTTTCTCTCGTGAATGATCTATATTGCATATAAACACTCTATAGATTAGAGAAGATGGACCGATAATAGAGCAGATTTTGTTGTCGTAAGAACCGATTATTCCGCTCCGTGTTTCGTTGCTCGCGTTCAAACAAGCTCGTCTCGTTCACTTCGAACGTGTAGTATGCATTTTATTCTCGAGTTTAGTATTGCTTTACACGTGATCGTGATGCTCTTTGAACAGTTCTGACAAGCAAACATCGAAATGGAGGGAAAAGAAAAAAGGACAGAAAGAAAATAAAAAAAAAAAAAAAATACAAAGAAAAAAAAACAGACAAAAGTGTGTATCCCGTATCGGGGGCCAATCGGAACGTGTTGGTTTTCAGTGCCAACTGGAGCCCCGTGTGGCGCAACCCCGAGATAGGTGACGGAAGCGCGACTCCGAAAAGGATGCGGGCCCTCTTCTCCTTCGGTAACCTCGGTGCTGATCCGGGTGGTCCGAGAGGGTGTCACCCGATCAATTGGGGCGAACAATGTTGCCCTGCACCTGCACACCTCCAATAAGTCCCACGATATCTGGCTGGTAAGTCCTCGCCACCTTCGTGCCTCCGTTCATCCGTTCGTGTTTTTTCACTTACCCTCCACCACACCATTCACCTACACCCTCTCTTTCTCTCACAACGCCAGAATTTTTATACACCCATCGTGAATCCGTGTGTACGTCCGCGTGTCGTTTCTCCAATTCTTGTGTAATTACCATCGCGTTCCTCACGTTCCTTTTTCGTGATTATCCTTCGATTTACGGTGCATATATGTACATATATATATATATCAATTATAACGAAACATGTAAGCTTATTTTAATTTTCTTTGATTATTCGTCACATCGATCGTCGTTCGTTTCTTTTTCTGTTGTTTCCACCGATAATAATACTCTCTCGCCTCTATCCACTTATCGAATGATCGTTCCTCGGTATCACGGAACCACCGCTCACGGCGAGCTGTCACTCCACACGTGGCACGATCGAGAGCAAATAAACGACAGACACATGGTGTCGCGTCGCTGTCACGTTTTTCAACGACGATCGCCTTCTCACTTTCTCCCTTTCGTATCTTACGCTCTACGTCTCGGTACAGAGATCTACGCGTTTGTATCTGTCTGCTTTGTGTATATATATATGTATATACATACGGGTTACGAAAAAGCAAAGTTCGCTTCTCTTTTGCGCATCTTTTTGTTTCTCGAGCCGTATTTAAGTCGTCGTACCAAGCTGCCAGCCTTCGTACATCCCTCCGTTTCCCTGTTCTGCTCTGCTTTTTTACGACCGCTATCACGCTCCCGGCTGCGTTCAAGCTCTCTCGTTTTTTTTAATTAAGTTTGCGTACTCGTATGCGAGACACGCGCTAATGAGCCGGCAGTAGAGACAGAAGCCCGAGCCCAGAGACGCCCAAAGCCCTGCCTATATGTATAGAAAAACATGGAAATGAATTACGAAAAAAAAAGAAAAAAAAAAAATAAGAAAAAGAAACGGAGAAAAATGTAGCGTGAAGTGAAGTGAAGAGAAACATCGTGTCTCGATCCTCGTCATTCGCGAGTGTCTTTCCAGAACGCGTTTACTTTCGAACCATCGATCCGGGACCGTAATCAACCTTTCAACGAGAAAAGACGTTTCTATTGGCTTCATTTCACCCGTCACGGTCTCGGTTAATTTTTCAACGAGAAATCGATCCGACAGCCGAGTCGCCAAACAATCCCCCTTTTTCTCCTATCGTTTCAGATGGTACAAGTTCATCGAAGGCTCTTCTAGACGTCAACCGGTTCAACTGAACGAACGCGTTCGTCAGGTTAGCGGAACACTGATCATTCGTGAGGCTCGCGTCGAAGATTCCGGCAAGTATCTATGCATCGTGAACAATTCTGTCGGTGGTGAAAGCGTGGAGACAGTTCTGACTGTCACTGCACCATTGGCCGCTGAAATTGAGCCCAGCACACAGACGATCGACTTTGGCAGACCAGCTACCTTCACATGCAACGTTAGAGGAAACCCTATCAAGACAATCTCCTGGCTGAAGGATGGCAAACCACTTGGACTGGAAGAACCTGTGCTTAGAATCGAAAGCGTCAAGAAAGAGGACAAGGGAATGTATCAGTGTTTCGTTAGAAACGATCAGGAAAGTGCTCAGGCTACTGCTGAACTTAAACTTGGCGGAAGATGTAAGTTTTCTAATATAGGAAACTTCAGAGTTCTTTTTTATTACAGGTAAGATTTTAATTGAAAATATTTCTACACCCACAGTCGAACCCCCTCAGATTCGTCAGGCTTTCTCCGAAGAGACTCTTCAGCCTGGACCAAGTATGTTCCTGAAATGTGTCGCCAGTGGAAACCCGACTCCTGAAATCACCTGGGAACTCGATGGCAAACGGTTATCCAATACTGAAAGGCTTCAAGTAGGACAGTACGTGACTGTGAACGGCGACGTGGTTTCTCATCTGAACATCTCCAGCATTCATACCAACGACGGTGGATTGTACAAATGCATCGCTGCTTCAAAGGCAAGCGTTGGAATCCATTTTTTCTTTCTTCCTTCTGAGAGGAATAACGAAGAGCAAAAAGTAAGAAGGGATAATTGGAGAAAATGATCTTGTGATTACAGGTTGGATCTGCGGAACACTCAGCTCGTCTCAATGTCTATGGTCTGCCCTTCATCCGTCATATGGACAAAAAGGCTATCGTTGCTGGTGAAACTCTTCGCGTGACCTGTCCTGTTGCCGGATATCCGATCGAGAGTATTGTCTGGGAACGAGATACCAGAGTTTTACCGATCAACAGAAAGCAGAAGGTTTTCCCCAATGGCACTCTTATCATCGAGAACGTCGAGAGAATGAGCGATCAGGCTACTTACACCTGTGTCGCACGCAATGCTCAAGGATACAGCGCTAGAGGAACCCTGGAAGTTCAAGTTATGGGTAAGTTCGATCCTTCGTTTATCTATTATTAGAGAATTTAGGTCGCGAACACTCGGTCGAACGCGCGGACGATTTAATAAGTTTCACGAATATTTCAATCACATTCTTCGCGAAGATGTTCGAAATATTTCTCGAAGCGACCGTAACACGCCGTGATCAATCGAACGAACAAATCTTATTTCTTGCATATTTTGTATATATTTTTTTCTCGTCTCTCGTCAAATTTGTGTCGAATTAAACGCGCGCAATAGGTGAACCGAATCCTGCGTAAAACATTCTTTCCAGGTATCCAGGTGTCAGACGATTCGACGAACGTTACGCGATACCGTTCGAAGTCGTCTCACAACTCTAATAACGCCTCTTTCAGTGAATCTTGACACCGTTCGACGGAGTCAATAGGGATAAATTACGTCCAGTCGAGTAATCTTGGCGAAAAAGAAAACGATCGATTCACAAAGAAAATCGAGTGTCGCGAAGTCGAATGATATTCGAAAGAGAAGTCGTGATAAAATAAAAAAAATAAAAAAAACAGAAAAAATGAAAAGAAAAAAAAATGACCGGTTGAATCGTGCACATCGAGTATCCGCGATTGTATCGGAAACGGACACGGACGCGGACACGCACACGGACGACGACCCCGTTGCAAGATCTCACGAACTCTTGTCGTGGTAGAATGGATAAAAAGAAACGTCTCGAATAAGAGGCACGAGCGTTTTCGTTGGAATGTTGGAAGTTGGTATGGCGGTGGCCGACAATCGACCGTAAGAAATCTGGTGCATTTTTGTCAGAATTGTTCTCTTTCTCGCGCGTCCACCATTCGTAAGCAAAAAATCGCTACCCCAGAGTACCATCGTGTTTCGGAACAACATATTAACCGCCAATGGGTTGGTTGTATCGACAACTGAAAATCTTGTTTTTTCTTCTATCGTATCCTATCGGTGAATTTCTTTTTTTCTTTTTTTTATTAGACAAATAAATTGTTCTTTTTAAATCGAGAAACAGCCAACCCATCGACACGTTAACACGTCTATGTAACACGCGACGTTCGACACGTTTTACATACACAAAACTCTCTCGCGACCTGTCATCACACACGTCCATACATCGATCCTCCACCCTCAGTGCCGCCTACGATACAGCAGTTCTCGTTCACGAAGCTGCCAATGAACGCCGGGGAATTCGCAAACCTGCAGTGTATCGTACCTACCGGTGATCTACCTTTGAGCATACGTTGGAGCTATCCCGGAGAAGAGATGGGCGGTTCTTCCGGTGTGCTAGCGAAGAAGGTCGCGGATCGCGTTAGTATGCTCATGATCTCAGTCATCACCGCGAGACACGCGGGGGAGTACATTTGCACCGCTGAAAACGCGGCTGGAACCGCGTCCTACTCGACCACACTCACCGTCAATGGTTCGGGACTATCATCCGTTCCTAGAGAGATAAATACACTTTTCTTTCGTGCATTTTCCTCCTATTCTGTTTCGTTCTTTTGCCTCTCGTTTTTACTTTCTTCTTTTGTTTCTCGTTTCTCATTTCTCGTTCGTTTTTTCTGCACAATCCTGGCAAAGAGCACCGTAGTGAAGAAAACATCCTTCTGTTGTATCCCACCCTGATTATCCTGCATCGAGAAACAAAGAAAAAAAAAAAAATGTATTCCACTTTCTACGCTATCCCTATCGAAAAGATCTTTCTGAACGTTGTTCGAGAACGTTGTTGAAACGTGAGAAAGGATCGTAAGGAGTATGCAACGAGACTGTAAACGTGTGTTCTAATTGTACAACGACTTCAGTTGGCCCGCAGCTTCTGCCGATCGCTTTCAATGCCGAGGTGGCCAACTCGGGAGAATCCGTGTCCGTACCTTGCTCGATCTTGAAGGGTGACATGCCCATGGATATATCGTGGGCATTTAACGGTGTGCCGATCGACACGTCCAGAGACGCTAGTATCACTATTACGAGAATCAACAAACACCTGAGCACCCTTAGCATCGACGGTGTTTCTGCGAGGCATGCAGGAGAGTACGCTTGCTCCGCATCGAATCTCGCCAGTTCTGTCAGTCGATCGGCTACTTTAACGGTGAACGGTACGATTTCCTCTTCAACCCTTCTTCCTTTTCTTCTATCTCTTTCTCACACAAACACACATACGTCCCTTTTATATTTTTCTTTTTCTCTCACCATTTATCGTCCAGCGTAATCCATCTCCGCTTACGATCCTTGCGTATCTTCCTTAAATTCCTCTGATTAAAATTCCTATCGTAAAAACCTTGTCCCTGTTACGTGTTAACGTTATCTTCACTGCCATACCAACCTCTCAGTCGTGATTTAAAGAGGATACAGGATCGATGGTATCGATCGAAGCGTCGTTACGTGTATCGACACATCAGTCGTTGTTTCCAGTCGCCCCGCAAATATTGGCCTTTACATTCGGTGACGAACCAGCCAACTGGGGTGAATTGATCTCCGTGACTTGTTCCGTGACCAAAGGCGATCAGCCTCTCGAGATATCTTGGGCGTTTAACGGGACTCCGATCAGCAGTTACCATAGATCCGACGTCATTATAGCAAGCACAAACAAGAAAAACAGCGTGCTTACTATCGAGTCGGTCGCGGCAAGGCATGCAGGGGAATATACTTGTTCCGCGTCGAATCGTGCCGGCGCCACGACGCACTACGCTCAGCTGACCGTAAACGGTACTTGCGTACGACTCCCCTTTTACTAGCACGTCACACCAGACAATTTATGTTCTTCCACTATCATTCTCACGTGTCTCTTTTGCCATCCACCTTAATGATCATTATTACCCTTCAATCATTCGATGATCATTAGCTATCCATGTGTCATCTTCTTCTTCTTCTTCTTCTTCTTCTTCTTCTTCTTCTTCTTTTCCTGCCACTAACGTGCTTCTTCTTCCATTTCCTCTTCGTCATTAGTTCAAATCCGTACGTCGCTTTCCGATGGATCATTAACTTCTCCTTAACGATCCTTGTCCCCTTTCAATGATGAAGAATCTCGGATGTATAGGGTGTCCCATGGTTGAGAATAGAAGAAGCTGTTATAGATCGGACGGTGTACAATGTGCAAATAACTTGATGCACTTTCGTGCATCGGTGTAGCAGAGAAAATGTAACAGTTCCCTTTTTTAATAAATTAAAATCCACGTTTTTGACTGCACCTGCATTTATACTCTAAATTTATTCGATAGAAATTGATCGTAGCTGAATGTTTTCTGAATTATTTCGGTTATTATTAATTTCGACGAGCTCCATAAACGTGCTCGGCAAGAAATATAAAAATTCACGGAATGTAACGTTAGGTATGTGTCACGCAACGTTAAGAAGCGAATAGAGAAAGACGGAGGACCGTTTAACTAGAAGAGTAGAATTCAGAAAACTTTTACCTATGATAACTTCCTAAAGAATTAATTTATAGCGTAAATATATTAATACTAAAAACTACATCAATTCGTGCAGTCAAATACGTAGGTCCCTATTTAAAAAAAAAAAGAGAAATTTGTATTTTTCTGATGCACCGATGCACAAAAGTAATCTGTAACAGTTTCTCCTAATTTCCAATCGTTCAGGTGGTATATCCTGTCTCAATCGCGTGGAACATCCTGTATATACACCTTTCGTATACAATCGACGCTCGGATCTGTGAGTACAGTCGATGGAAGGAATATAACGAGGTGTGAAATTTAACACGTACGAATATTCTTTTCAACCTTAAATACATTTCTTCCATCGAATGTACGCGGCTGCGAGCGGAGCCTCATATTATGTCAGGATGGCGTGGAAGTTCGTATCGGAACGTGGTGAGATAACATTTCTGTCTCGATCCACTCGCTCACACAGTCGCGCCACAGATCCTCCAGTTCTCTTTCGGCGACGATCCGCTCAACTCCGGCGAGATGCTTTCGGTCTCGTGCACGATTATCAAAGGCGACTTCCCGGTGAATTTGACGTGGACGTTCGACGACACCCCGATAGACACGAGCAGACCAGATGTTAATATCATAACTAATAGGAGGGTCAGCTTCTTGAGCATCGACAGTGTAGCGGCGAGGCATGCTGGAAGATACAAGTGCATCGCTTCTAATGCCGCCGGATCAGACAGTCACGCCGTCGTACTCTCGGTCAACGGTATCCTCCTCGACTATACGAAATCGTTTTTCTTTGTTCTTCTTTTCCGTTCTTCTCTTTCTTTTCTTGTTTCTCTTTCTCTACTTTCTTTTTTTTTTTTTTTTTTACTTTTACTTCCTTTTTTTCATTAACTTTTGCGATGATTCACTTGGCTGTTAAAGAACGCGCCGACCATTCGAGTGGAGGGAGAAAAGAGTTATCGATCGAATTTGAGAACGGAATGAAAAGTTTCTCGGCGAAACACACCGGCCAGTTTCTTTCTAAAACTAACGCTCCACTTCTCTTAACTTGGACCAACTAATAAAAGTAGAAATTGCCAATGAATTCTTCGGATGAGAAACTTCTTTCTCCCCTCTTTTATTCACCGTTTGGTCGGCGCGTTACTTTTTGATCGCTCTCTGGTCAATTTTTATTTTCCGCAGTAACATATATATATATATATAGCGTACTCATGTTTATCAGAAGGCAACTGTCGTCGTCGTGCCGATGATCGATCACGTGTATACACCGGTAACATCGATCACCCGCGTAGAAATAACACGATATGATTATCGTCAGAGACGACGGCAGGTTTTATGGACACAGTATAAACACACATATCGCGGCATTTTTCAACCGTCGCGATTGCCTGTGTCTAAAATTTTATTCCGTATCGCTTTTCTTACAATTGTTTCCCGTATTTATATGTCCACGCCACTTTATCCTCTACACTGTTCGAATCCCCTCTGGTAACCATTTCGAATACTCTCCGTACCATATAAGACTTCTCCAACGCGTCGTTCGTGGTCCGCGATCGGTTTTTCTCGAGCTTCGAAAGAGACAAAGAAACACAGAAATCCGTGTCCCTCTCCGGAAGCTTCCACGCGTGATTAGACAGTGAAAAGAAAAAAAAAAGAGAGAAAAAAAGAAAGAAAGTTGTGTTGAAACTTGCAGTCGCGCCGCAAGTAAGACCGTTCTCGTTCGGTGACGAGGCAGCCAATGCGGGAGAGATGGCGACCGTTCAGTGCGCCGTGATCAAAGGTGATCTGCCGATGAAAATCGTGTGGTCGCTGAACGGTCGGCCTATCGATGTCCGACGTGTGTCCAGTGACCACAGTTACGACATTCCTGACATCGTCGTGACAAGAAGTAGTAAACGGATCAGCACCCTGACGATAGACTCGGTAGCCGCAAGACACGCGGGCGAGTACTCGTGCACCGCGACCAACGCAGCCGGATCCGCTACGCACACTTCGGTTCTGTCAGTGAATGGTACGCCTTTCGTTAGCCTTGGAACGAATCTTTCGGGTGATGTTTGATTGGGTGGTTGGTCAGCCATTATTTTCGAACAAACGGCAACGGGAAAAATCAAACGAGAAAAGGAAAAAAAAAAAAGAAAAGAATCGAGGTAACAAGCGAAACTGAGGGTGGAGGTATATTTATCGTTCTTTCTGAGATGTATTGTTTTCAACGACACATTCTACTTTTCTCCCCGTTGTCTATCGTAGAAGAACATATCGATATCTCTCTATGATGATCCAAGTCAGCTCGTGAATTTTTCTTTTTTTTTTTTTTTTATTCTTTAATATTCGAAATGTTCGAGGTACATACACGTCTATCCATCTAGCGTTGTTATTATCACGTCGACAGTATCACCGCGCATTGCCCCGTTCGAAATGGCCGACAGAGCCGTGAATTGGGGCGATTCGGTATCGGCTGTCTGCACCGTTGTCAACGGGGATTCCCCGCTCGAGATCAGCTGGGCGTTGAACAATATGCCGATCGACGAGAGTCATCGTATATCGGTGACTACGACGAAAAGGAACAGCCTGCTCTCCATAGACTCTGCAAGTCCTAGTCACGCGGGAACTTATACGTGTGTTGCCGCGAATGCAGCAGGCGCTACCAGTTATTCAGCGGAGCTGACAGTGAATGGTACCTAATCCAAGTAGACCAAACATCGGGAACGAAACAATAGAAACAACCTTCAATTTCATCCTCCGTTTTCTTTTTACAATTCCCTCTCTCGTTCATCGTCAATCTCCTACGTGTAACACGAAGCATCCGTTATGTATCTCTCGTATTTGTTGTGTACACTTAGATCGAGGTGATTTAATTGGAAGAAGAGAAAAGGTATTTTTTTTCGGGTGACTCTCACGAGTGATATCCTCTAACGACGAGCAGAAAGATATTGGCAAAGTGTTCGGTTACAGTCGCACCGCAGATTGCTCCGTTCACAATCACCGAGGAGCCAGTGAATTGGGGCGAGTCGATTTCCGTGGTCTGTGCTATCCTCAAGGGCGACCTACCAATCGAGATCACTTGGGCACTAAATGGCGAACCGATCAGCCGTGATCGTTCAGATATTAACATTCTGGCAACTACGCGAAAGAATAGCATCCTCAGCATCGAGTCTGTCGCTGCTAGACACGCGGGAGATTACACGTGTACCGCGTCCAACAGAGCTGGAGCAACCAGTCATTCATCTATCCTGGCTGTTAATGGTACAACTCCTCTATCTGAGACATTCTTTATCTCCGAACATTTCTCTCCCTTTTGTACTCCCTGTCTAAACTCTCTGATCACATGTTTCCTCACTGCCTCCAGTCGGCGTCGGTGGTGTTCAGGCTTGGAATCTCATTCCGATTAAATCGTCTTCGAGGATCTAACGATAGTGTCCTATGTGTTGGTATTCGATAGAAAGAAGAAAGGAAAAAAGAAACAAGAGACAATTAGACCAATTAAGGATTCTTTGTTCCTGGTAGTTGCCCCGGAGATAGCTCCGTTCGTGATCAGTGAGAAACCAGCAAACTGGGGAGTAACGGTTACCGCAACCTGCACCATGCTGAAGGGTGATTCACCGATTCAGATCGAATGGGCGCTGAACGGTGAACCGATCTCTCACGATTACCCCGATATATCGATCGCGACCAGCAAACGCGTCAGTCTGTTAACGATTGACGCCGTGACGGCGAGTCACGCCGGGGAATATACCTGCATGGCCAGCAACGCCGCCGGTGGAACGAGTTTCACCGCGACTTTGGCCGTGAATGGTACAATAACGTGTTCCTTACCCCTTTCGGTTTCTTTTATTTTCTCGATGCATGCACGGTATCGGACCAAACTGCTTTCCAACGTATCCTGTTCTCCATGATCATACACACACATCCTTCTTGATTCCTTTCGTTACATTTTCTCGAGGAAAGGATAACCTGTTATCGTCTGTGAACACCATGATTTTTGTTCTGCGTTGATAGCAGAAAAGGTCGTTTCGTTCAATTCATTCGAGAGTTTAAGCATCTTTGCTGTATTATCCTAACTGCAGTTGCACCGGAAATCGTGCCATTCGTGATTGGAGAGGGACCAGCGAATTGGGGGGTCACCGTTACCGCAACGTGTACAGTACTGAAAGGGGATCCCCCGATCCAGATCGAATGGGCCTTAAACGGCGAGCCGATCACTCGTAATCATTACGACATATCGATAGTAAACACGAGCAAACGTGTCAGCCTGCTAACCATCGATGCGGTGACAGGGAGACACGCGGGAGAGTACACGTGCTCTGTCAGCAACGCAGCTGGTGGAAGGAGTTATACCGCATCTCTAGCTGTGAACGGTATAACATTGCTTTCCCGTATTCTCTCTCGTCCGCTCCCACCTCACTTCTAGTTATCTCTGTTCTGTTTTTCTTTTCGTTTCATGCATGCACGCGACACTCCATCATCCTTAATGCTTCCTTCGATCCTATAGTGTCGAAGGGGAGAGGAGGTTCGATGACGATCGGTTAGGTGTGTTTAGGCATTCTTCGGTAGAGATTATCTGCTCATTTTCTTTTTCTCTGGAGATTTGGATGCTGTTAAAGCACACTTGCTCCGTTTTGTCGAAAAAAAGCGTACCCCTTGCAGTACTTCTACTCTTCGTAACAACATTTTCTCATATAATCAACTGTTACGCTTACGTATATCAGATTTTGTTATTTGTGCGTCAAACACAAAGTATTCTAGACGAAGATTCGATGAAAGTCTCCTATGTCTGTATACCGAAGGGTCTAAGATTGTATACTGAATTCACAGGAGCAAAAAAAAAAAAAGAAAATACGGAGAGCCTGCTGACGTAGTGCGCAAAGTCCCGGCGTGTCGGTACGCAGGTGTCACATTTAGAGTTCTATTTTGTCGGTTTGGAGATCACGTTTAGAGTCCCGGCGTGTCAGTTCGGAGGACGCGTTTAGAGTCCCGACTTATCGGTCCAAAACACGCGTTAAGAGTCGCGGCGTATTGGTCTAAAGATCGCGTTAAGTGTCCCGACACGTCGATCCGTAGATCACAGGTTCGATATCCCTTGATCTATCGCATTTTCCCTTGACTCTGTATGCTACCGCCATGTTTGATAATTTGAAGATGGGTTTGCCACGCGTAATTGGCTTCCCATACCTTTCCTCAGTTTATTGGTTCCCGCAACGAGGGATAGAGGAGGCATTTTACGGGGTCGTGACGCGGCTTGGTACAGGATCGACAGCGATTAATCAACGTGCCGTGCAACCATGAATGCTAAACGAAATTTCGATGTCCTTGTAGTTGCGCCGCATATAGGGCCATTCTCGATCAGTGATGGACCAGCTAACTCAGGCGACATGGTCTCGGCAACGTGTTCAATAATGAAAGGTGATTCTCCGGTAGAGATCGTTTGGAAGTTTAACGGTAGGACGATAGGTTTCAACGATCCAGACATTACTATCACGAAGATCAATAAGCATATGAGCGCACTGAGCATCGAGTCCGTGGCGGCGAGACACGCGGGCGAGTATACATGTGTCGCGACGAACCGGGCCAGAAGCGTTAGCCATTCGACGACGCTGGCCGTGAACGGTATCTATCTGAAGAAGCACGCTTTCTTTTTTTTTTTTTTGCACGTCAAACAAGAATCTTTGCACAACAAAAATTATCTCGCCTAATCAACTGAGTAATCCTTGTATCGCTACAATTATCACGTTTATTCGACGATCCTTTGATCCGTTTTACATAACACCCGTTCCCTTTAAACACCTATGTTTTCCCGTACGGAGTAGGAACGTGAGACATTGAAATAGCAGCAACATGACGAAGGATGCATTTCGTAACACGTTGACTGCCACATTAAATGTTGCAAAACAAAAAATTACTTATACATCATATATTGCACTACTACGACTGATATTAAAAGAAGAAAATTCATTTTTCTATCGCAACAAATTGAACAGGTGGTAAATCATTGTTACTAGCACGTCCTAATTAACGACGAAGGCAACAAAGTATCGCGATCGTTCGCAAAGTTCTCAGATATTTAAATAAATCTATCACGACAGTCAGCGTGTTGAATCGATTTCGTGAATCGTTCCCCAGTTGCGCCGCAGATCTTTCCGTTCACGTTCGGCGATGAGCCGATGAACTCGGGCGAGGCAATTTCGGCGACCTGCTCAATTCTGAAGGGAGACTTCCCGATGGATATATCCTGGGCGTTCAACAGCGTACCGATCGATCCCGACACTACCGATCAGTATACGATCTCGAAGAGCAAGCGGGTGAGCTTGCTGGCGATCGATGCCGTGGCTGCCAGACACGCGGGAGAGTATACTTGCACCGCGTCGAATAAAGCTGGAGCCTCGAGCCACACGGCGACGTTAGCTGTGAACGGTAGTACCGCACGCATATGTGTAGATAGGGCGCACGTGTCTGTTCAGACTTTCTTTCGTTTTTAGACGTCGGGAAAGCTGGGACCTCCTTTTCCTTCTTTTCCTTCTCATCTCTTCGTCCCCTCTATCCATCTGTATTCAATGCTTGCTATTCACATACCCCTGTCCTGTCTCGTATATCGTCGTGTGTACACGGTGAGGAAGAAATATTTCGCGATCTCTAAGGGAACGGTTAGGGTATTACAGTCAATGCGAGATTGGACGTTCTCGATCGATACGACGGACAACGGTGGGGATGATATCCGTTCTTGTGGCTTTTAATTAGGTTAACGAGGATGAATTGTGGCATTCCCGTCGCATGCTCATCGATTTTGCGTGAAACGTTTTCAGTCGCGCCGCAGATCGCGCCATTCTCGATCAGCGACGAACCCGCGAATTGGGGAGAAGCAGTTTCGGCTGTCTGCACGATCGTAAAGGGTGACCTGCCTATTGAAGTATCATGGGCGTTAAACGGAGAGCCTATTACAACCAAGAATCACGGAGATATCACGATAACTAGCAGCGGGAAAAGAGCCAGTCTTATGACCATCGAAGCTGTGAGCGCCAGACATTCCGGAGAATATACATGCACAGTTTCCAATGCAGCTGGAGCGACAAGCTATTCGTCTACTTTGGCTGTGAACGGTACAGAAATGCACGAGTCGGTTCCGTGAGCTGTGTCATGCGATAGATACGAACGAAACTGCTATCACTCCCTTTCACTAGCACGCGTCCATGATAACTTCGAGACTATCTCCTTTCTCCTGATTGCACACAGCAAACCCACTTTTTCTTCGTTTCATGTCGTCCCTGAACTTTTTCCCAAGATTCATTCATCGTTCCTCTCCTAGTTCCTCTAGTTCCTTCACTTTTTTGTAACATGGACTTACAGGCTGACAGGAATTGGTACCTCGAGTTGAGAATCATTTGAAACAGACGTCGAATGTTGTTTCTAGTCGCTCCACAGATCGCGCCGTTTTCCGTGAACGAGGAACCGGCCAATTGGGGTGAACAAATTTCGGCAGTATGTAGCGTCTTGAAGGGAGACCCACCAATCGAGATAACGTGGAGTTTAAATGGGGAAGCAATTACGCGTAGCTCCCATCCAGATGTAACTATCACGAAAAGCGGAAAAAAGACTTCACTTCTCATCATCGACTCAGTGAGCGCGCATCATGCTGGCGAATACACTTGCGTCGCGAGCAACTTGGTGGGATCCGTCAGCCGTTCCTCGATGTTATCCGTGAACGGTACTACGCAATTATACCATTAAAACATTTCGCACGATCTCCCATCGAAACTTTCCCAAAGTCGATTCCCGAACCCCTTACGTCAATTACGCGTGAGACCAAGTCATTGTCTTCGTCCCCTTTGTTTCATTTTTCTTTTTTTCTTTTTTTTTTCCATTTTTCTTATTTTTCAACGTCGATCATTCTTCGTTCTCGTTGGATCCAGGTGATCTTTCAACTTTCATCCACTCGAGACACACGTTCTATGTGGTTGTTCGTTCGATTAGTCTCTCCGCAGATTGCACCAATGTCATTTGGCGATGAACCAGTGAACGCTGGAGATCTAGTCTCGGTACAGTGCGTGGTGACCAAGGGCGACTCTCCTCTGGAGATCAGCTGGACCTTCGATAGCCAGCCGATCAGATCTGATCGAATGGACGTGATCCTGTCTAGCTCTGGCAAACGTGTCAAACAATTGACGATTGAGTCTGTAGCTGCGAGACATGCCGGGGAGTACACCTGTGTTGCCTCGAATGCGGCTGGATCGACCTCACACTCTGCCAAATTGGACGTCAACGGTACACACGTTTTGTCGACGAAAACTTGGACACCATGATCAAATCCCTTAACCTATGCATTCTGCACAATGGCTAACCTCATTCTCACCTTTCCTACCTTGACATTCTTCCATCCTCTTCGTCACTCGGTCCACCTTTTTCTTTCTCATCTGCTTCTTTCATTTAGTTCTTCTTCTTTTCTTTGTCTCTTCCTTTCTATGATTTCAGTTCACGGTGTATTCGTTCCTCTTTCAGTTGTTTCTTCTTTTCGTTGAACCGTGAGTGGATCAGCCGTGGGAATTAGGCGGTGCAAAAAGAGAACGAGCGAAATCAAATTGGTGTATTGTGAAAAAGAGAGAGAGAGAGAGAGAGAGAGAGAGATGACACGTCACGCGAGAGATATTATTTTTTTTTCTTTCTTCTTCCTATCAGTTCTAGCATTTCTCTCTTTTTCCAGTAATTCCGAAATTATTGCCGTTCAAGTTCGGCGAGAAACCGCTTAACTCCGGTCAAGTAGTAACGGTACCGTGCGCCGTGGTCGAGGGCGATCAGCCCTTGAAGCTTCGCTGGACCTTAAACGGTCATGCGATCTCGCCGCACTCTGGAATCTCAATCGTGGATCTCGGCGGACGGGGCGCCATACTCAGCATAGGATTTGTCCAGGCGATGCACGCTGGAACGTACACGTGTATCGCGGAAAACCTTGCCGGAAGGCACGAGCTCTCGGACGATCTGATTGTAAACGGTGCTTAAATTTAACCAAAAAAACAAAAAAACAAAATTCAACAAAAAAAAAAAAGATGAACGATCTGTAGATCAATATTAACGATCGTCTGATTCGAACGTCATGTACCTATTATATATTCTGTCTTGTCTCCGTCTTACAGATATTCTAGTTGATTCTCCTTTATCTTCCTGTAGCCAGCATTTTCACTTGCTTGAGTAACGTTTTTACGAGAAATCCATCCTTTCTTCTGTTCTATTCTCTTTCTTTTTCGCAAGTGTCTCGTTTCTTTTTCTTTCTTTTTTTCTTACTCTCTCTCAAAAAGTCACTTTTCTTTTACACCCATGCAACCGTCCGAAGGGGGGGGAGGAAATAAGAAATCCGCGTGTTAGAGTGTCGCGCAACTTGAACAGCTTACATCGCGCGTCGTCTTTTAAATAAGTTCTGGTGAAACGTTAAACGTCTATTTTCTCTTGTCTCCTCTGTGTGTGTGTGTGTGCCTGACTTTAGAGATCTGTCTGTCTGTCTCTATCTCTCGGCAGTCGCTCCGCATCTGCAGCCGTTCTCGTTCGACGAGGCCAACTCCGGCGATCTGATAATCGTCCATTGCGCGGTCGTGAAGGGGGACACGCCGATTTCGCTCAAGTGGTTGTTCGAGGGACGCCATTTAGAAGTAGGCGAAGGAGTGGGTATCACTGCGTTGGGGGATAGAGTGTCCGCTCTGACGATCCCTGCTGTCAGGGGAGAGCATGCCGGGGAGTATGCTTGCGTCGCCGATAATCCAGCCGGTCGTGCTAGGCACAGCGCCCATCTCAAAGTGAACGGTACAGAGAACGAGATCATCCACGCACGTTTAATCACGGTATTCAAGCAGAATTAACAAAATTAACATAGAAAAGAGAAAATTAACAAACAAAAAAAAAAGAACGAAGGAAAAAAAAATTAAGAAAAGTGCAAAGCACAGTGGTGTTGTCGAGAAAGTTGGCAAAAAAAAAAAAAAGGAAAGGAAAGAACGCAAACAGGCATGATGGTTGTATCCAGTCGTGTATTTATATATTTATTATGACGTGTAGAGCCATTGTTGAAACGCACCGTTCTGTTATGCGTTATTACGTGTTATTTTTTGCGTTTGAATTCGCGAATCGGCAGCGAAAATTGTTGATTGAACTTGAAACACGATTGATCCGCCCTTGTCGTGAAATGGTAGCTCGAAAGTAGTAGCCGTAAAACATATTTTGAGAAGAGAACGTATAAACACAATTACACACACGTATCGTCTCTCTTTTAACCGTTTTGTCTGCTGTTGATTGTTGTTTAATAGCGTATTTTACATATATTTGAATATGTTATTTGGAAAGTCTGCATTTTGCTCGACTGTCCATTATTTCTCTTTCTTTCCATTACACATATAATTATTCTTCCCGCATATATCGTTTGTTTCCGAAGCATCATCGTTTAGGTAGGTCGCTCGGCCGAGCTGTAGCTTTTGGACCACAGTCCCCACTCTCGTTATCCTTGGGCTACCATGATCAAAGGTAATTTGTCCGTAATTCAGGACGAGCTAAACTTCTCCCCCAACCCTTATTCCCATTTTTTCTTTTCTTCCGTTCCCTGGTCCAATTTTCTCTACTCTTCTCTCTCTCTCTCTCTCTCTCACTTTCTTATTCTTTGTTTCTCTTTCTCTCTCTCTCTCTCTGTTTCGTTTTCTCCTTCTTACACATCTACACACGCTTATCGAACACACAGTGATTCTCTCTCTTTCACTGTCTCTCTCTATATTCTGCTTCTTTTCTACATATCTCACTTTATTCTCGATCCTTCTCTTCATCCTTCTTCGAACTTCAATTAGCAGAGAAACGACGACTCACATACATACACAGGGAGAGAAACGAAAAGTTTCGCCGTTAGGCGAGCAGAGCTAGATTTCTTTCATTAAACGATCGTGAAATGTAGGTTTTCGATACGGAATTATGTTGAATAAAGGAGGACTACCGAGAGAGATCGTATGAAAGATAAGAATCGTGAGAATCTCTCGGGAATCTCACAGGTGAGAACAAAAAAAAAAAAAAAAATCAAATAAAACGAATGCAACTGAAACGAATCGAAAGTCGATGATGAATATGACCACGAGACTTTGGCCAAGTTTTCCACTTGCTCGTGAAATGGATCACCGGAGAACATGGATCATTAGGGCGGTGTGGATCTAGATTATAGCACGAGACTATCATTACAGTCTTGCCACGGATCAATCCGTTCGATTTTGGGGATCAACCGATCTATGCGGGGCAGGCTGCCCAATTGGCGTGCATGGTGCTGGTGGGTGACACTCCCATCGATATTACCTGGATCCACGAGGACGAGCCTTTGTCGCAATTCAAGGGATACAGCGTCGGGAAACTCGGCCCACGGACATCGATCGTGCTGATCGAGCCGGTTACACCGGAGCACGCTGGACGTTACACGTGTATCGCTAGCAATCCGTCCGGCAAGGCGATGCACGAGGCCACGTTGCGAGTTCACGGTTAGGGGCCAGACTAATGGGAGCATTGAATGACCTTATATACATACTAATGATTTGAACAATGATTGGAATAATATACGGAATGAAGCAAAAAAAAAAATATATATATATATAATAATTTAAAAAAAGGCAAAAAAATATATATATATCGCCACGCGGACACGCCCGTGAGAGTATCTTGATTGCAGGCTTTGAGTTATTTGATGCATCTTCGTCATTGCCGAAGCTGTCGTGTTTCCTTCTCTTGGCGAAGCTTTCTGGATTTCAGTTTTACTCAGCGGAAAGAGTTTTCCACGTGTTGTGTATTAAAGCGCGTTGCTTTCGTCACCGGGGACGACACTCTTGCGCGCCGTTCCTACTCTCTCTCTCTCTCTCTCTCTCTCTCTTTCTCTCTCTCTCTGTCTCTCTTTATAATTCTGTTTTCTATTTATCTCTCTGTTTCTCTTTATTCTGTAATTCTAATAATTATGTACATATATATATAATTAAAATATCTATTTATTATTTCCATTTCCCTTCTACGTTTCTACTCTACCTACATTCTGGTCCCGCCTCTTGTTTTTTCAGCCGAGTAGAACGCGCTCATATGCCCAGACGCTCTTACGTTATTCTCTCTTCCTTCGCCCACCCCTCTGCCCCCCCAGCAAATTGGTTGAGCTTCACCCGCACCGTATTTGTGGCTAAGTATTTCGCCTCGTTTTGATTATCATCCTGTCTCGTTGTCATGCTCATCGTCGCTAATTTGTCTTCGACGACACTTTTCGTTGGCTTTCCACTGTTGTTTTTAGCGTTGCGTACAACAATCCGTATCAGGCACATGATCAACAGGATTCACATACACCGACGACTATTATCATTCGGTAATCGTCTTTTCGCGGGTATTTCATCGCGTGTCGAATACACACTCCACGTGTTTCTCTCTCGATCACCGATCATCGTCGGATTCTAATATCGATGGATCGTTCGCGTTCTTTTCTAGCGAGATTCTCCTTTTAGGCCCTTTTTTATAACAGACCGTAGCTGTTGTCTGATTCGTGATCACGTTCGAGTGTCGATTTTAATTATCAATACCTCACCGTACACCCCCGTCGCGCTACAACGTGTCCTTGTTCCAAGATGACCGACCGACCATCCAATCAACCCTAAGCGATCACCCCTCACGCCTATCAAAACCATACTCGCCTTTTGAACCTGTGAAAAAAAAAAGAGAAAAAAAAATGATACACCCGTTTTCACCTTGTCACACCTAAAAAGCCTTTTGCCTCTTCACCACACGTCTCACCTCGTTCATGTTTTTTGTACATGCATACAGTAGTGATAGTAGAGCCGATACGTAGAGATATAATCTTCTTTAACACGCATGTCACTTGATTTCGATCCTTAGACAACGAGTACACGTGATAGAGGATTTTTTTTTTATATATTCTTTTTTGTTTTTCTTTTTTTTTTTTATATTGAAACGGTGCAGCATGATGAACCGTGCTCGAGTATCATAGTAACTATAGCGTTTCTCTTTGCATGCACGCTGGTGAGCTCCTTCTGAGCAGTAACTCGCGCTCTTCTCTATCTGCCTGTTGACCTTCTTTCTGTTTCGTGCAGTAGTCACCCGCATAATCATCTCGATCTCCCGCATGCTTAATTTCTCGCAGTGTTCGTCGCAGTTGCGGGAGCGAGTCGCGTTTCGTACAGCATGCGACGAAACTGATCGTCGTGATCTCCAGTTCTTTTTTTTTCTTTTGTTTGGAATAATAATAAAAGATAGTTGGAATCAGGAATAAAGAAACGTTGAATCGAGGAGTGAAAATTAACGAGCAGTTCTGAGGATTTAAACGAAACTGCAGAAACTGGTGATCACGATGCGACTGACTCCCGGATGAACTGCAGATTGGTGGATGCGCCAAGAGAGCATTTTGAATAACCTTGTTGTTCTGTAACAGTACCACCACGCTGGATTCTGGAACCAACTGATAAGGCATTCGCACAAGGCTCTGACGCACGCGTTGAATGCAAAGCTGACGGTTTCCCCAAGCCCCAGGTCACATGGAAAAAGGCTGCTGGTAAGTACCAAGTCATTTTCAGTGATAAATAAAAGTACGACGAGTAACTGATCTTACTCGATGCTTAGATGTACAGAAAAAGCAGAGCTCTTCTTAGTTTAAAATGCTTAAATTTATCTTTCAAATTTAAGACACCAGATTTAGCGTATTAATTATTTGTTTCTTAATCATCTGCTTAATTTCTATTGCTTCCTTCGCAGGGGATACACCGGGAGATTACACTGACTTGAAACTGAATAACCCAGACATCAGCGTTGAGGATGGAACCCTGTCAATTAATAACATTCAAAAGACTAACGAAGGCTATTATCTTTGCGAAGCTGTGAACGGAATTGGCGCAGGACTCTCAGCTGTTATCTTCATTTCGGTTCAGGGTAAGCTATTTCTACGATTACATTTCCTATCTTTTTTCTAAATTTTCAACGACAATTTCTACGTTTTATTTCGATCCATTTTAGCTCCACCCCACTTTGAGATCAAACTGAAGAACCAGACTGCACGACGTGGCGAACCGGCTGTATTACAATGCGAGGCACAAGGCGAAAAACCAATTGGCATTCTGTGGAACATGAACAACAAGAGACTGGACCCGAAGAGCGATGCACGATACACCATTCGCGAAGAAATCTTGGCTAACGGAGTACTGTCTGACTTGAGTATCAAGAGAACCGAGAGAGGCGATTCTGCTCTGTTTACCTGCGTAGCCACCAATGCTTTTGGAAGCGACGACACTAGCATTAACATGATCGTACAAGGTACGAATCTGTCTTTTATTAGGCGTAGAAATAAAAAATCGTTCATTTTAATTCTAACTTTCCTTTTAATTTGTGAGACCGAGGATTGTCAATTGTAATTGAAACACATCAACGTTTCGTATGTAAAGTGGTATTAAAACAATAACTAGCTGATGCTTAGATGTATAGCCAAGAAAAGGAATCATATGTTAAGGGATTAAAATAAATGAAAACAGATCAATCATCGAAATCATTTTTATTCACTGTCTGATAACTTTTTGCCACTTTTCTGACAGCTTGATTTTACCTCTGCACCTAATAAATAATTTCACGTGTGTCTTTTCCGTACAACAAACGACGATATTTCGTTTACAGAGGTTCCCGAAGTACCATACGGCCTGAAAGTATTAGACAAATCTGGAAGATCGGTTCAACTGTCCTGGGCAGCACCCTATGATGGAAATAGTCCCATGAAACGTTATGTCATCGAATACAAGATTAGCAAAGGCTCCTGGGAAACTGATATTGATAGAGTACTTGTACCTGGATCGCAACAGAACGTAGCTGGAGTTTACAACCTGAGACCTGCCACCACTTATCATCTGAGAATCGTTGCTGAGAATGAAATTGGCGCTTCTGATCCATCTGACACTGTTACCATCATCACTGCCGAGGAAGCACCTAGCGGCCCACCAACCTCTGTTCGCGTCGATGCTCTTAACCAGCACACTCTCAAGGTATCAAGTGTCTCGTGAGCAATTGTCAAATGATTTATTCTCGATTTTTTGAGTATTAGCAAGAGGTACATGTATATTCGGATCTGATTTAATTAGGTAACATGGAAACCACCCCCACGCGAAGACTGGAACGGCGAGATCCTTGGATACTACGTTGGCTACAGACTCTCCTCCTCCGACAAGCCTTACATGTTCGAGACTGTGGACTTTTTGAAGGAAGACGGAAAGGAACACCACTTGCAGATCATGAACCTGAAGACTTACACTCAATACAGCGTCGTTGTTCAAGCTTTCAACAAAGTTGGATCGGGACCAATGAGCGAGGAACGAAGACAGCACACTGCCGAAGGAGTACCTGAACAACCACCTCACGATACCACTTGCACCACCCTTACTTCTCAGACCATCAGAGTTTCATGGATGTCGCCACCTCTTAGCGCTGCCAACGGAGTTATTACTGGATACAAGGTTGACAAATAATCATACTCGATGAATTAGTAAGTTCTCGAGATTACTTATGACGATACTTTCTTCTTTTTCAAGGTTATTTATGGACCCTCTGACACCTGGTATGACGAAAACACCAAGGATACCAAGATCACTTCTTCCAGCGAGACCATTTTACACGGATTGAAGAAATACACTAACTACAGCATGCAAGTTCTGGCTTTCACCTCTGGCGGCGATGGAGTTAAATCTGCACCTATCCACTGTCAAACTGAACAGGATGGTAAGTGTCAATTGGTTCAAAATACACTTTGAACAAAATATAAGAACGTTGTCAACATTTCGTGTTCTATTTTTCACAGCCCCTGAAGCTCCAATTGCGATTAAGGCTCTCGTCATGTCCGCTGAATCTATCCTCGTCTCCTGGCGCCCACCAAGCCAACCTAACGGAGTTATCACCCAATACACCGTCTACACTAAAGCTGATAACGCAGAGGAACCAACTAGTCAGAAAGTACCACCTAATCAATTAACTCACGAGGCTTCTGGACTGGATAAACAACATAGATACGATTTCTGGGTAACGGCTAGCACCAATATTGGCGAAGGAGAAGCTTCTAAGATCGTAGCTTTGGCACCTAGCGTACGAGGTACTTTTCTAGTTCATGGTGTTTGTATTTTACTCGATTTTCATGGTGTTTACACGCGTGAAACCTTTCAGTACCGGCAAAGATCGCATCCTTCGACGACACATTCACTGCTACCTATAAGGAAGACGTCAAACTGCCCTGCTTAGCTGTCGGAGTACCTGCACCGGAAGTGACATGGAAAGTTCAAGGCGCCGTTCTCCAACCCAGCGATAGATTACGTCAATTGCCCGAAGGATCACTATTTATCAAGGAAGTCGACCGTACCGATGCTGGAGAATACTCTTGCTACGTTGAGAACTCGTTTGGCCATGATACCGTTACTCATCAACTGATCGTTCATGGTAAGTGATACTGCTGTGCTAATTTAGTTATAGAAAAATCGAAGAACAACTAATCGAGATGTAACGATACTTCGTAGCTCCTCCTCATTCACCGCAAGTAACCCTGACTGCTACTACAACCAACTCTTTGACACTGAAACTCCGACCTCACGCCAATGACAATGCTCCCATTCATGGCTACACTATTCACTACAAACCGGAATTTGGAGATTGGGAAACTGCTCAGATCAGCTCTACCGCACAAAAATACACTCTCGAGAATCTGTGGTGTGGCTCTAGATACCAGATCTACGTTACTGCTTACAACGGGTAAAATAATTTACACTTCGATCTGAAGTTTGCCATAGGACGAAGTTTAATATTATTCCGATCCTCAGAATTGGAACTGGCGATCCTTCTGACATGCTCAACACACGTACCAAAGGCTCTAAACCGATCATTCCTGAAGCATCTAGGTTCATCGAAGTTTCTACTAAGAGTATCACCCTTCATTTAAGTGCCTGGTCCGATGGTGGTTGCCCCATGCTGTATTTCGTCGTCGAACACAAGAAGAAGTAAGGAAAGATACGTAATGGAACCGCGTTAAGCTTTGAAAATCAATAGAAATTTCTAACATGAAACGTTCGATGTTGGCTCAGGCATCAACAGGAATGGAATCAGGTATCAAACAATGTAAAACCCGGCGGAAACTTCCCTGTTATGGATTTGGACCCTGCTTCATGGTATCACTTACGTGTCACTGCTCACAATAACGCTGGTTTCGCTGTAGCTGAATACGAATTTGCGACACTGACCGTAACCGGAGGTGAGTATAAAGAAATTCTGGCAACGGCAACACTCGTAGCCGGTGCTAATGGTGGCTGGATTGAATGGTCGCCGTATTTTTTGTTCCAGGCACCATTGCACCGGCCCGCGAGCTACCTGACGTGAACGGTGGTGGCAACGACGAAGATCCGATGAAAATTTTCATGGCTAACTTAAATCTGGTTGTGCCCGTTGTAGCAGCTATTCTTGTTATAATCGTTGCCGTCATCGTGATCTGCGTTCTCAGAGGAAAGGGCCATGGTAGCGATAAAGGTAATATATTTCTTCTTCTATTTTCTTCTTTTTCTTTTCCCAATGAACAGGTACGATCGCACCGCCCGTACGCAACGGTGGTAACGACAACACAGACGTCAGACGTTATTTCCCATGGTTACCTAGCTGGCTTGACGTGAACGTGGTGGTGCCGGTCGGAGCTACGGTTGTTGTGATTATTGTAGGAATTGTAGTGATCTGCGTCGCGCTGTCTAGGAGAACTCGAGGTCCGGAACAAACACGGCTGCGAGGTATCTCATCAGCCGACGAGAAATATTACGAAGGACAATGTATACAAATTTTTTTTTATTATTTTAAATTGCTAAGTAAGAAAACAAGGTGGAGATGTTCGCCGGAAGAATCATTTCGCATTTGATCTAAGTGTTTACTCGTGGATGATCTCACGAGCGTTCGAAGCAAGTTAAAATAGAAATCGAAAAACTAGAGAAGCTGAAGTATTGTAAGTAGATTGTGGATAACATTATCCAAATGTGGATAAATCCTAACCACAGAGAAACATAGAAATTCCTGATGAAAGTTAAAGTGCTCGATGATCTCTCAAATTTACGACCGCAGCGAGAGATAGAAAAGTTTCGAAACTCGTGTCTGAAAAACGCGCTCACCTTATCGATAAATAGTTCGATAAATAGGAAGAGTTAAATTTCTTCGTTTAAAGAAATGATTCTTTTAACGATCGATCCACAGAGTTCGCCGCCCTACTTTCGGACAATCCTCTGCTCACGTGTTATCCCGTTGTAGGTGCCGGTGGACCGACAGTGCAATCAAGTATCGAATACTTGACATTTATTTCACTCATCGATTCACGTCTATATCGTTGATATTTCTAGACGATGTGGTATATCAGCAAACTGGTGTTGGCGGAGCTACTCTCGACAAACGACGACCCGATCTTCGTGACGAACTTGGCTATATCGCACCACCTAACCGTAAATTACCCCCGGTACCTGGCTCCAACTATAACACCTGCGATCGCATCAAGCGAGGTACAGTGATAAGTAAGCCACAACTGCCAACAATATGATTTCTAGCTAAATTCCAATTATTGTCTAGATGTTGTCGCATCGGCACGATAGTGTTACCGTTTTATCTTTTTATTTCTACGTGACACAGACACTCACATACACACGCATAAACATATACAGATCGATATAAATCGCACAGGTGAACACGATTATTTAGCCTTCACGATATTATATGCTAAGCATTTCAACGTATAACCGATGATACGCTACTTTAAGTAACACACACTATTATATACACAGCTAAAAAACACATTATTCCATGAACACGCGTTGATATATAGTCAACTGCCAGTTGTTTAATTGTTTGCATACGCTTTAAAATGTTTTTTCTCTCTCTCTCTCTCTTTATATATACATATACATCTACAGTGATTCCCATTAATATTTGGACACCTTTTAAAATAAACTAACTTTTATAAGATTGGACCAAACGAATCGAGTTCTCGTGACAAATTAGAAGGATTAGTTTACTAAATGACGTATAACAATATTTTTGGGAAAATTTCGACTGATTGGTATTACAAAGAAAATAGTAACGGCCGGTTTTTACAGCTTTTTTTCTTTTATCTAAGCTTGTGATGAAAATTTGAAAAATACATTTTGTAGATTTATGTCAATTATGTATATGCTAAAAATTTCATCGAAATTGATTAACGTTACCATGAGATACAAATTATTGAAGATGGTGTAAATCGAAATTTTCCACGACTTTTTCAGCCTAATACTGTAATAAATTGAAAGATTTTTATATCTTTCAATATCTGTCGCTTGTTTCTGTATCGCTCGATTTCGATAAAATTTTCAGTATTATCTACGACAGGTAGTTTTTAAATTTTCATCACAGGCTCAAATAAAAAAGTTGGAAAAACCGACTTTCACTACTTTCTTTGCGATTTCGATCAATTGCAATTTGTCAAAATTCTTCGTACATATCATCTAGCAAACGAACCTTTCTAACTCATCAAAGGGACTTAAGTCACTTGGTTCAATGTAAAAAAAGTTATTCTGTTTTAAAAAGTGTTCGAATATTAATGAGAGTCGCTGTACGTAATACGAGATCGTATGTCCTAACGGGAACCGGTTCTATTTCACCTTCCCTTATTATTTGCGCTTAACCACGTTGCTAAACGCGTAAATACCAAAGCGTCGTGATACGCTCGTCTGAACGATCCACAAACCACTGATTCAACCCCGATGACCCTGTCGTGAATCGTCAAAGAAAATCATTCTCCACCCTGAAATGGCAGATAGAACGAAATCCGAAAAAATCGGTAAGCGTCAGTCAGTCGTACGACCTTTGTAGTATATGTTCGATAGGTGGAACAGGCTCGATAAGGAGCCATTCGACGTGGGATCCAAGGCGACATATGTACGAGGAATTGAATCATTGCCCGCCGAACCGAAGATGTCCAGCACCGCCACGTATGGGCAGTACCGAAGCTCTTTCACACAGAGGTTGGTAAAAAGTAGTTGAAAAAAAAACAAACAAACAAACAAACGACCCGCAAAACGAAGCGTACTTTCTTCCTTCGTGTCGAGCCATGACGAGACTTCGTTCTTATCGCGACACCACGATTACTAACCCGTGGCCGGTGCAGCTGCTGGCTGGTTGCAGTCGGTCGTTCGTAAGTCCTATCTGAGTTCTCCACGGTTTTCACACCGTGCTGATGCTAACATCCCCACGCCATCCCCATGTCGATGTTTGCACGACCTAAGCATGCCTGCGGCGCTCTGGTACCCTTTTGTTTCGCAAACAAACGAACACTTGATGCACTCGTAGGACACACCTCTTTTTGTCCCACTTTTCTCGACAGAATGCAGGATCGATTCTCCTCAAGATTCTTACTGAAATGATTGTATAAAGTGAACTGATTCTATTTTATTACGACGAGATAAAAGGAATCGAGTGGACGAAGATTGATCTGTATTCGTACGATTAACAATGCATGCGATTATTCCTAACAATTCTCGATAACGAGGAGGAACGAGAGAAGAGGAGAAACATAGGAATGCGTAGGTACCCGTCAAACAGTAGAGATTGTTTACGACTGCATGAGACCAACATCTCTTCGGGACAGATTGTCTACGATGAAGATCGAGATGATCACGTACAATGAATAGAGTAGTTTGAGTTAGTCTATAACGGCAGTGTCTACCCTGAAGAATCGTTTCTTTCAGGCATGGAGGATGAGATTTGCCCGTACGCTACCTTCCACCTTCTTGGATTCCGTGAGGAAATGGACCCTAGCAAGGCTATGCAATTCCAAACTTTCCCCCATCCTGGTAATGGACACTCTGGCACTATGGGACCACCTGTTGGACATCCTACCAATGCCTCTGCTCACAGCCGTTCTGGATCTCAATCTATGGTATCGATGTCATTTCTGTTCGAGCATCCAAGGGTTCGTCCAAATGCGACACCTAAATATCATCATTGTATAATGTTTACACGTCATGCTTTTCTTTTACGTAAAACTTCAATTATTCAAGTTCAAGATCACGGTATTATACATCTCTCAATGTATTTTCTAACCAGCCACATGATGTGATACAAAAGAATTGTAGTTATATATAAAAAGACACAAGTGGTATTGAAAAAAAAAAAAAAAAAAAATCGTTAACAAATTTTTTCTCCCTCTGATTCGTCTCTTAAAATCATGCAAACTAGAAATGTTTTCTGCGTCAAAGCAACTCGAAGAGATATTTAGGTGGCCTTATTCAAATGGACCACCCTGTACAGTTTGAGAAAATTCTTATATTCAATTCCATTGATATAATCCATCTCTCCAGCCACGACAAAATGGACGCTATTCTCGAGTACCATCCCAAGGAGGCGGCAGCGGAACTCACAACGTTTTCTCCCCTGAATATGACGACCCGGCAAACTGTGCACCCGAGGAAGATCAATATGGCTCGCAATACGGACAATACGGTGCTCCCTATGATCATTATGGCTCTCGTGGATCAGTTGGACGTCGTAGCGTAGGATCAGCACGTAACATCCCTGTCTCTGGATCACCTGAACCACCACCACCACCACCAAGGAACCACGACCAGAACAACTCAAGCTTCAACGACAGCAAGGAGAGCAACGAGATCAGCGAGGCAGAATGTGATCGTGACCAACTTGTGAACCGCAACTATGGCGGTCAGTACAAAGAACCGTGATCGAGTAGAGGTGCCGAAAGTTTGAATTACGAAACACGAATCGTAAAGAACCGCGACAACTCGTTAAGAGGAAGACATACAAGTTCACTCTATTTACGAGTTGATTGAAAGCAAATGATTTCGTTTCGTTTATTCATCTCCTAGGTCACCTATCTCTCGCTGCTCGTTCTTACAATGTAGAAGAATATAGGCATGCCGAGGCGAGTCACGGTGTACAAGAATGAACCGGGGACTCGCTTGCGGAGTCTGTGTACCTAATCGTTTTATAGCTTCCAACGAGATTTGCATGCTACGTGTCGTCGTAGTAGTGTTACCGTTGTGTCAATCGTGCCGTGTGTTTTTCTATTTCAGTGAATGCTCGCGGCAAGGACGGCATGACCACCGAGGAGATGCGTAAACTCATAGAGAGGTCAGTAGAGATCGTGTGAGTTTGGTTAACGGTGTACGGATGTAATTAAAAGAACGTCACCGTTCATGCCGCTGTGTCTCGAGCGATTTCTTTGCCTCGGGAACTCTCATTGACTGTTTTTCGATACTGTAAATTGGCCAACTTTTCTCCATCGTTCTATCTTCCTTTTTTTTTTTTCTCGTTTTTCTTCTCTTATCCGGTAGCCTGGACTTTCGCTTCGAACGAGTTCGTTCGTTTCTCGACTGTCTTCGGTGCTCCTTTGCTAGACCTACTGCTCGTATATTTATATACAGGGTGATTCATAAGATATTACCACTAAAATTTACGTGACTGTTGCTATTCGTGGAGAAAAAAATGTTACACGTGGAGTCAAATGTTTTCACGAGGGGCACATTTTGATATTAACCCTCTGCAACCCGATTTTTCTGTGTTTATGAGAAAAGTTACAGTTGATTACAATTGTACATGTTGAAAGAAGGATGGAAAACGATGAATTGATGATTAATATAAAGAAATCGATTGTTAACGGGTTGATACTTGTTTTATAAAGAATGTCAAGGTGCATATCAATTGGTGCAGGACGTTAATAACTTTATATGTCCTCTATGCGTCCACTTTAAGAATAATTATCAACATCAGAATGTGTCTGTTCCTGAAACCATTCAGGGAAATAGCGAAAAATTTTTCGCCACGAACAGTAACAGTCAATCGAAGTGTTAACATCTGGTGAACCACCTTGTATACGTATAACCGCCGTAAAATTTTGTATACTCTCCGAAACACCTGGTATTTTTCGTAGATTTCGTATTGTAATTTGATTTCGCTGGGCGTTGCCGAAAAAAAAAAAAAACAAATAAAATGATAGCAGCGATCGAGTGCACGGTGGTTTTCGCTATGAAATCTGAATAATCCTTTCGACAATCTGTCTAACGTTACCTCTGACTTTTTCTCTTGTTTCATGACTCTTTACGCAGGAAGCCGTAAGTTCGTTAGACAATAATCAATTAATTAATTAAACAGCAGGATGCATTCATGTAACGACCATCGCGTTAGAGATGATCATATTTTGGAAAGCTTTAGAGCGTTGCGTTTACCACTTTGTTCTTAGCTAGTCCTTTCTCTCTTCTTTTTCTATTTTGTTTGTCTTACTGTGGCCACGAGAATTATATTACATATATAGGTCAGTCAATGCTTCGACAGCGTCGCTTCCGTACCAACGACAATCAGATCTCTACCTGGGTCGAATAACCGCTTACTAAATCAACATGTGTTTTATTGCATGCGAACTATTCCGGTGACATTATCGCCACGTACAATGGTGCCAATTTGTATACGTAGTTAACCACTAATTTTAATCATTAGATGACGTCCTGCTACAGCTGTCGCCTCCTGTCATTGCTACAGATCCTGTTGCCATTGCTGCTGGTGCTACTAACATATACATATACCTGTTGTTTACGATACATAGCTAATTGAATATCATTTTTTTTCTCTCATTGTCTTAACCGATTTTCATCAAATGCAACGTTGAAGCTCATCGTCGTTAACCTTTTAGCTACTGTACGCAGTTTCCATCTCTATCGTCGTTTTTTTCGCGTCCAAAGCCGCGTAGTTTATTTAAACATCGTGTCAACGTTTCTTCGATTCACATTTATCGAAACAGTATTTATCAATATCTAGGGATGAGATGGAGTATCTAAGTAGATTCGAATGATTCGACTACTCGGATTCGAACTTAATCGACAAGTATGTCGAAAAATAAAAACAGCATTTCTAAGTATATTCGAACCTAAGCGAAATAGATTCGAAACTTGTACGAGTACTTTACCACAGTCTACTTATGAGTTTTGTGAATGTATATATCGAACTTGATCCCATCCCTACCGATATCGCCTAAAAGTATACATTTAAAAAAAGAAGATGAGATTGTCAATCAATTCGTCGTTGAACACGGTATTACGGAATTTTCCGTACAGAGATAAATCTCCAGCCTTGCCGTAGCTGAAAGGTTAATCGAAATCGCGTTTGCAGCCTAGTGCATGCGCCGCTGACATCACGTGCCGATTGTTTTCGTTCCCATTTTATTCTCCTTTAGATGCATAGAAGTTGATCAACGAGATTGGTTTGCCATAGTATCTCTAACGTTGGACACACGCTAGAAAAAGATAATCCGCTGCTGCTGAAGTGGTATGTAACGACGTATAGGAGGATACGTATTAAATATACGAAATGACTGTTACAGAAACGAAGCCCCCGGCCGGCAAACCGGCGCCAGCCACGGCAGTCACGGGGGACTCCTCACACCCTACGATACTGTGGCAGTGTAATCTGTAAATCATCTTGAGTGGTCTTCCGTTTCTCTCGTCAGCAGCGGCCGAAGACATCGCCGAGAGAAGCGGAACGAGTGCGCACGCTAACTCTTCCCCCGGTGCTGTCGTCGGTTCAATTAGCAACGATTATAATCCGAAAAAAATTTTCATCGTCGCGAGTTAGATAGATTCGATCGCGTTAGGTGTATAAGTACGCTCGTTCGTTAATATCTTATATACATATTGGTACGTGTATCGACGAATAATTTTGCCACTATTTTATGGGACCCATCTTCTTCGTCTAACATCGACCATATCATTTCATCTACAACTTTTTGGCCTTTATATATGTATTTCGATCTCGCGTGTATTCTTTCGTATAGCTCGGTTCTTGCTCAATTTTACCAACAAGGCCACGGTTTTTACGAAACTGCCAAATTCATCGAGACTGCCAATTACAAGGCGAAGTAGGAATTTTTGTTCGTGGTGGTAATACGTTTACGTCGTTGCACGTACTTGTATATGTCTATCTACTTTATCGTCGATCATCGTAGAGAGAAAGAGATAGAGATAGAATTTGTGACAAAAGAGGAACGAGTGTAACAACATCGAATAAGACGAACACACCCGGCATGTTCGTTGATGTTTTACCGATATAACGAGACGCGACTAGAATCCGGCCCGCGACGCGTGCTCTCGGCGACGGTGAATATAGACACGACGGGGGTTTATTTGGCGAGATATCTCCTACGTTACAATTTCTCACTTCCGAGCGCCACGAGTCACGGGAAGTACACACGAGATACATTAGTTACTCGCTTTTTAAGTCATGGTTGTGCCACACTGCCGCTCCCCGCAGGCATATGATATTATACATACATACACATATTGACGATATTATATATATATACATATATATACATACATATATATATATATATACAATTTATAATTTCGTAACGAAGGTTGTGTCCTCTCCCCCCCCCTCTCTTCATTGGTGATGATTGACGATCTTGAGTCTCGACGTCGCGGAGAGCAATATCTAGCAGAACACTAGATTTTTGCGACAATGTCGCAGAGAGTGCGTCGTCGTCGTCGTAGCGAGTAGTTCAGACAGAAAACAGGTCGCATCGATGCCGTGGTGGCGTAACGAAAACGAAAAAAAAAGAAAAAAAAAAAAGAAAAGGATGTCCTTACTTTCGCCGATCGACTTATCCGTAGGAAGAACGCGGCACACGCTGTGAAATCACGATTCACCGTATTACACTAACACGACGCCATAAGATTTCGAATATAAACGACGGAGAGGAAACGAATGCGCGCAAGCACACACCACGCTCGCTGTCGATTTTTTAATCGTCCTATATGATATTTAGTCCGCTGTACACACAACATATATTCGCAAGCTAATCTCGATCAATTAATGAACGTACGTAAATTTAAACGATAAACATGCGACGATGATATTAATACGTGTAAGCAATTCGAGCAACAAGTACCGATTTAAACGTAAGTAGGACATAAGTTGGACGGATGGTCGCGAGATGCGCCGTTTCTCTTTCGTTGAACGGATGACTCGTCGAGGATGTTAGATTAAAGAAAAAAAAAAAAAAAAAAAAGATGGGGGGGGAAATAAAGATAGTAGAACGAAAACTGTAACCGCGATTGAACGAGGAACACGATTGGAAATCGAGAATGGAGAACGCGAAAGTAGAGGCACACCGTTCTCAGGTGAAAGACGATGATATTCGATCCTATTTATAGCTCGACGTGGCGCCAGGATACGTTACGGCGCTTATCTCATAGCTCGTTTTTATCGCAACACTATTTAGATATATAAAAATATATAAATATATGAATATATATATACATTGACGTTCATATACATACGTTGTAAGTAGGTATGTCTAGGTGTCGCATTTATTTGCCGAGGCGATGCACGAGTGGTACACCAGTCGAGAATTGATACACGGTCGAAGAATACCTCGAATCGTTGACGAACGAGGTACTGCCGGGTTACTTCGGTCGTGAACATACACGTGATCCTCTTTGTTTTCTCTTCTCCTTACTCCACGAGAAAACCTTCACTTTTTTCGGTATCGCTGGCTGCGACTCTGCTCGCCGACGCACTTTTTACTCATCGATGTGATTTTTAAAGGCTGCGCAGAAAAGGTCTCGTGTCTCGTGTATGTGTTTGCGATCGCGCTCTACCACATTAATGTAGCCATATCCAAGTCACCCTTTTACCATGTATATCACGTTTTACTCACTACGTACAATGCGCTCGCGGAGCTTTTCGCTTAATGAAGCTTTGGAACTCTTAACACGATGATAAAGCAAAAAGAAAAAGGCAAAAAAAAAAAAAGGAGAACATAACCGATCGAAAGATATTTAACTTATTCGATGATATTTAACCGTGTGAGATCAACTTCTCGATTGATTCAAGTAAGCAACAAAAAAAAAAAAATTTTTAAAAATGAAAAAAAAAAAGCAGAAACGTGATGTCCGCGGATTGTCGCATAGCTTCCTTCTAATTATCGATTGGGATAAACTATACTATTATCTGTTCGTTTATCGTTATGGGTTTTACGTGTGATCGATCTGGTATCGTTTCTTTCTCGCCAAGTGGTTTAAAATGTTACTTTCACGATAATACTGTGAAAACGGTCGGTGCCGCCGTCCGCGCGTTATAATGCATATTGTATTATTGTTTCGTTTCATTTTGGGAAAATATTCAATGTTCATTTCACGTGCAAACAACGCAGCGGTTCTTCGAGCATCTCCCACGGCGGGGCGCGTATCGTTTTACATATTTCGGTTGCAAGGCAGACTCGGGACATTTCGTAATTAGGTACTATGTGTTTACGCTCGGTGCTCGCCTTTAAATTGGCTGTAAGTTTGCATTCTCATACAACGATACTCGTATATCTCCGCGTTCGTAGGGACTCGAGGATCCGCTCGCAGTACACCGTTTCCTCAGTACCACTATTTTATGTTTTTGTACCAAAGTCGTAGCGTCTAACTTTACGTTAAATAAATAAAAACGAAAAAAAAAACACAGTTGTTCCTTCTGTGATTTCAGATTCCTATCTAAACGATAAAAATTGTTATGTGGATACTCGGAGAACTGGTTTCTCCTTAACACGTTCAGCACTATACCGATCTCCATGGATTTTTCACTTAGTTGATAATTCAGAAATTTAGAAAATAATAGCTTATCGTTAATGATTTTTATTAAAATTTTCTCTGCAGGCGTTACAAAAATTATATCTTTCTTCGTTAAATATGTTGTAATACTCTTAAAAATTTTCGTAAATGAACCGCTTTAAACGAAAAGTCGATCGAAATCGGCGTGACGTTTAACATCTTAAATTTAACGTTAAAAAAGTTTTGTGGTTGTATCTTTATCATCTAAAAAATATATCAACGCTTGTTTTACAATACTATGAAAGCAGTAACGTATTGATCTGCGCTTTCAAATATTTCGTTCAATTATTACAAAGGCAACGCGTTGAATTTCAAACACGTACGATATGGTAACATTTGAACGATGTTTGTGCAGTGATAACTCGTAGTAGTTGGTAACATCATTTGTTCGCACGATGGCGTCTGGCGGTGGTACGTACCGTTTATTTTGCTTTTTATCATTTAATAGGTAACGTTAAGCGATACCTTCTGGATAGGAATTTATGGTAATAATAATGTCGATTAATACGTTGATTTTCTAATAGCGGAAAACACCACGGAGGAAAGAACCGAGCCAGCGACGCCGGCACAACCCCTCACCAATGTTGTGAGCGAAACAGCGCACGTAAGTTAGATAACCTATAAATGTAGGTGTAACCTATTCTGCTACTATTTCGTTACGATTGATTTGTATGATTCACATTTTCAAATGTATAAATATTAATAGAATATTTTCGCGTTTTAACGTTAATCTCGTATACCGAAATTTACGAAAAATTTTTCGTACAAACTTTTGACATTTCCCGCCAACGTAATGACAGCTGCTATGCCAAAATTTGAGTTTGTTTTTGTATAAATTTTATTGAGACGTATCATTCGTGTATTTAAGTTTACCGCATATTTTTACCGTTACTTCATTCATGGATAGGTTATGCCTGTTATGATTGAATGTTTTATGTAGTGTATAGAATGTATAAACAAAATAACAGCAGATGGTTTTTTATTGATTTTCATGTAGATAACATTGACACTGATTTTAATGTACTGAATTGTGTTCTATTGTTGCAGAGGATACTAGCAATGAATAAGGACTCTGATCTGTCCGGTGTACCACCAAAGAAGTCACGTGTCGAAGTACAATCATTGCCAACAAGGCAGTACTTGGATCAGACAGTAGTTCCAATTCTATTACAAGCCCTGTCCAGTTTAGCCAAGGAACGACCTACCGACCCAATTAGCTTTCTAGCTGGATATCTATTAAGGAATAAGAGCCAATATGACAATGGTGAATCTCCACCGACTAGTCAATGAAACTGCCTACACACTTATAACTATGTGATGAAAATTGAAGAATCGTTCATAAACATTTATTGAAACTTCTTAGGAATATATTAAAAGTCGGGCAAAGGTGTACTTGTGTAATTTTAAATCGAATAACAATGTATTAGCTTTTTATCATATGATAAAACTTTCTGGTGTTCAAATAACAGAGAAAATGTAACAAGTTTTTCAAAGTGTTTTTGCCCTTGTGTTTATTTAAACGACTATTTCACGATGGTTAACGATCGTTGTATATTTCGTGCGTCAAGGCACGAGTTCGATCTCTGCCGAGGTTAACCTCGTCGTTAAGTACATATAACAGTTTAAATAGTTCACGTACCTGAAAGTATTTCTTCGTTGGATCACGAAATCTTGGACGATATTCCGTGATTAAACTGCATCGACAGCGCGTGTTTTGTGTCACAACGAGTATGCGAGAAGCATAGTTATCACCGACTCGATAAATCGTAATAAGTCCACGGTGTTCCGTGTCGATTTTAATTGGAACGGCGATTTAATTGGATGCAATTAAATGTAATCGCGCAATGAATCGGCGTGAAATTTATTTTACAGACCGATAAGATCGATAATTTGCGCGGATCACGCAACACTCGCCCATCCACGTATATACATACACACTTTGAATTCGTTCGTAGCGGAAGGACTACGTTGATTTTTTTTCGAGTCGAAAATTTGCGCGGGCTCGTTGCCGCGCGCGCACATACCGCGTTAATTACAACCGGATGTCGTTCAGTTGCTGGTTCGTTGAGCGTAGTGTGTCGCGTTAACGGTTTAACTGCACCGGTGGATCGTAACAATCCCGACGAAAGAAAATTCGTGCACATCGCAGATAACGCCGGGGCATCGTACAAAACGACGACAACGGGAGAGGAGATATCGAGGTAATTTCGTGGCGAACAATTCGCACGGTACCATCATCGTACCGAGTCCAATTAACGGGGTGACCTCCCCATTCGAGTCTACCGTACATCACTTCGTTTCCTTGATACGGTTCCTGTCGTGCATTTACCACACAGACTCCTCTATTACTTTTGTTTCCCACCTCACCTCCTTATATATCGTATATATCTGTAGACAGAAGCTTTAAACGACATAGTACCCTGTCAACAACTGTTTCGTCGCATTAAACGAGAGCTCGGATGAACCGCCATACGGCTATGTTCTATATCTATCGTAGGAACTCTCGAGATTGAACCGTATTAGAATAGCATATACATTACGCGTATAAACTTCAGCCGGTGCAGTATAATATATCGAGACAGTTGAAATACATCCTGAAAAACGTAGAAAGACACGGAATACGTTGTGTTTACATACGTACCGTTCTCAGATTTTTTCTTACGTGATATGTACAGGGTGTTTTCGAAAATATTGGAATAGATTCTAATTCTAACTTTAGGGATAGATTCAGTACGCTAAAATAAAAAAACAAATTTATACAAACATATGCCCGATACGACTTTGTTTCCGAATTATAACTGTTTTTACGTGAAACCTGTTATTTAATAATTTTCATAGAAACTGTTCAAAGTGGCCACCCTCGACTTGAATACAGGCTTAGGTTAGGTTAGCAAATTTATTTATAATTATATTAACAAATTTCCATACGTACTATTGTCACCAAATGTATTTAAACTGATTGAAATGTACGCTATACACTCGAAGGCGATCTGTATCGAGTCTTATTTGAAAAAAAAAAAGGAATCTTTGTTTTCTGGAACTGCATCTAATAGTGTTTACATTGCAAAGTCATAAGAATTACTGGAAGACAGAAACGGCTATAATTCAGAAACAAAGGTCATATCGGACATATACTCATATGAACTTTTTCTCTTATTTTAACGTACTGAATCTCTCCGCGATGCCTACATTTTCGGAAACACTCTACATATAGACGCGAGTGTTGGCGCGCGATCGCGTTACGGTTAGCGGCACTTGAGATGCATACGCACAAAGAACGTAAACTGAAGGGAGTATAGCTAACGAGTGAATCGTGTCACCGGTTTCGTCGTGCGCGTACAATCTGTAGATTCACGCCCGCACGGCCACACGGTGGCTCGGTTCAATTGGCACGCATATTGGAATTCTATTAGCGAGATTACCGACAGTAATTGCTCGGTTTGGCGCAATATCGTACGCTCGTCTATAGTCAGCCAATAGGCTAGCGAGCATCAAACGCGGATTAAACGTGCGTCTTGCCTCACGACCGCGGGTAAGGCAGGTGCATTATGTTCTAGACTACTGTGCACTGTGTTGCTGATAATCGGCTCCCTGAATGTCGGTTCGACCAGAATGTACCATGAATCGTGAATTTGAATATGCACGGTTACAATAGGCTGGGGAAGCGTGTCGTGTCGAAAGATCGAGATGTTCGGTTCCGTGGAATTACCCAGAGCCATCTAGGAAAGCGTGAGCGCGTTAGTCTCGTTCAATTTTCTGTGAAAATTTAATCGAAAGTTCCTACAGGCTTGGAAATGAAAGTTGGACATAAGTGGCGTGAGGAGGAGGAGAAGAGAAAGAGAGGAAAAAAAAACGAGGGAGCTGCGCGACGTGCAACGTGTTTCTTCGAGAAAGAAACGAAACTTGTAAGTTCTCGCGGATCTCGAAGGGCGGAAAACGATTTACCAGGCCGTAAGAGCCGCGCGAGACTTTTCCAAGTGGAGCGGAGATTTTTCGAAATTTCTGTCTCCGAACTGACTCCACGGATTATATAAAAATTTTCCTCCATAACTGGAAACTCTACCGCAGTTTCCTGTCTCGTTTTCTCCCCCTGCCTCTGTACCAGTCGTCTCTCGTGTGTTGGAGTTAGGGAAAAAACGCTTACCGAGCAGATTCACGCGAGCTAAAGCCCTCTTTTCTCTCGTATTTTTTGCCAGACTGGAATTCTATCTGATAACCGGAAACTTCTTTCGTATTCTTTTTTCCTCTCACTCCACCCTCTCTCTCTCTCCCTCCCTTTCTCTTTTACTCTCACCCCATTTTCTATTTTTCTTTTTTCTTACACATATTTTTCGTTTTATTCTTTCCCTCCCTTCCTCTCCCCTTCCACGCTTCACTCGGTCCGTGAAAGATGCAACACGGACTTTCGCTCGGTTTACGCGAGCGTAGCAGCGCGAAACAATAAATACCGGTTGGGTTTCGCAGCAGTTACGATTATTAAACGTAATATCTGTTTTGAGAATAGCTGCGAGCCGGTTGTAATACAAAATCGTTAATGAAATATCAGAACGTTTCCAGCTGCAAATTGAAAGTTCCTCGTCCTCTTGCTCGCTTTTCTCGTTCAGATACGCGTGCTCGCGTGCACGAGAAGAGGTTCTGAGCCGTATTCATAGCTCGTGAAATGAAATTCGTAATTCGGTCACGGTATAATTATAGGGACGGACGTTTTAATCAGCTTGACGGAATGACTCGCGATCCGTGAAGGAGGAGCGCGTTGCATAAGAACGTCTCTTCGAAGTCTTTCTTCTCCGATCTCCCTTCATTCTCTTCCCTTTCCATCCTCTGCACTCCATCCGCCAGACCCCTCTTCTCTTTCTGAATTATCTTGCGGTTCCTCGCTCGCGGGGCCACAGATTTTCATTTCAGATCTGGCTCCGGTACAGTGCAGAGGAGAAAATAGAAGTCGCTTCCCGTTGATTTCAATCTGTTTGACGGTGTTCTCCTCGCTCCTTCTCGCTTCCGTGGATAGAAGAAGCGTCGCGGTGCTTGCTGCCCGGGCAAGCAACCACCGCGACTTGCTAGCCGAAGACAACGAGACAAGATCCGCGACGCGAAGCATCCGTTATCATGCTACGGCATCTCCTCGGCTATTTCATGCCCCCGTTTCTTTTCCTCTCCTCGACCGTGAAAGCCACCCCTTTCTCTACAAGCGAACTTATTGGTTCCACGGAGACATCTTCAAGACATTGACGCGCAATTACGCGAAAGTCAGGCTGGACCATGCTCGTGTAAACTTGAGATGTCGTTCAGGTTTTCTGACTCTGGCTCCGACGACGTTCAACGATCCCGTTCTTCTTTTATTGCTATGTAAATCAGAGGAGAGGCACGACAATGACTGATCCTATTGTTCGAGAGGGACGGTTTATTGTAACGGCGGGAAGAATGGCTCGTTTTTAATTGGAGAACGATCAAACACAAATACTCTTGTCAGTTAGTTGGTTATCTATTCAGTTCTCCTCCGGTTTGAATAATTAGGAATATCTTGACGGATTCAATTAGGTAATGGCGTTTTCTTTATTATCCTACAGTTTTATTCCGAATCTGTCCCTTCAGATATCCCTCGTAATTATTCCTACCGATTCTTCCCTTCTTTCTTTCTTTTTTACCCCCTTACATTAATTCACTGTTACACGCCATGTTTTAATTGAATCTATCTCTATCGTTCGAACACACTTGACTCCATCGACGAAAAGGTTCTTATCACATTGTTAGGAACCTACTACGGCGTTAGGTTGTTCTAGCATGGTAAGAGGATGAAGAAAAACGAAAAAGAAGAGAAAGAAGCTATATTCCTTGATAAGGCTTATCGGTCGTTCTCTGTTGAAAACTTTCATCGGCGATATTTTCGCTAAAGTAGTATCGGGTAAAGGTACCGGGGGTGGGGCTAAACGAAAATCGTTTCGGCCTTTTTGTCTTTAACGCTTTGTCAAGATTAAGCATGCCTTCTTTTTCTTTGGCGCGATTGGCTGCGCCCGTGGAATCGATACCAATATCGATATTAGTCGGGGAACAGCTTCGATATTATCAAGGAACATTTTGCACAAAGCAGTACATTCCTACGGATGGGGTTTAATGCACAGATCCACTCCCCTGGGTTTCAGTTTTCGATCGCAGCTGGACGTGGAATTGACTTTCTCTCTCTCTCTCTCTCTCTCTCTCTCTCTCTCTCTCTCTTCCTTTTTGCCCTTCATCTTCTCTGTGCACCAGCCGGGTAGGCGTCCTCGAAAAGCGCTTAATCCTCCGACCGGTCGAAAGCCTCGGCCGGTATTACGGCAAACGTTGATTTGTGGTCGCAGCAGCGACATTATTTATAATTTGTGGGTATTAATGGCCGACCCACACGCCTGTGCTACCTTTTGCTGTTTTATAATATAGATATAACGGAGCCTTTGCGTACTCATCGATCTCGCCGGTATCATCGATCAATTCTCTTCTCTGTTAACCCTTTGCACTACTAGTATCTTTTTTTAATGTTTATACAATCGAATATCAACTTCAATATACTTTTGTAACGAGACCTCCGAAAAATAGAGGTTCCAGCTTTGAAAAAACAAACTAATCGATATATAGGCAACCATGCAAATTTATCAACTTTAGTTTTTGTATAAATAAATGTTTATTTCAATTTATATTTATATCTTTTTTAGTATGTTAACTCTATTCTGATACAACTATTTCAGTATGAACACAATCTGAATCAAGTTACAAACGGTTAAGTTTCGGTTTACGTTCGCATTTCACTCGAAGAATTCCCGACACGTTTTTCTCAACTGCCGATCACTTTCTATTCCTCTATGCATATTAATTTAGATCCCGCCAGAGAAGATCGTACGTAAATTTATCCACTCTACGAAATAATAGAAAATTCCTGTTTTCCGATATGACAAAGGATATTAAAAATTCCTCGAAAAATTCCTATCGATGGATACAGTAAGAATTTACAATCATTCACGCTCTTATTTGCTCCACGTGTTCCTCTCCCATTTCCAAAACATCCCTTCTATGTGACTCGTTCTATCTCACCTCCGATCACAACGATTTCAATCTCCCTTCAACTTCACAAAGCTACGAGTGTTTTTGACCCGGTGGAATATACCGGTGTAATTATTAATCCCTTCATCGTCGCCCGACCTGTAAAGAGCTACAGGGACAATGAACACCTTCTCCATTTTGAAACGGCGAGCATACGTAGAACGGTATATATATATACACGCGAAAGCTGGTCAACCAAAGAGAGTTCGTTCCGTTTTCACTCGCAACGAATGACACGCCACATTGTTCTCCTTCTTTTCCTCCCTTTCACCACCTCTGGCAGTTCCTCCTCCGTCCGCCTTTCGCGGTCAGAGAGGAGAAAAGAAGAAAGGGTTGCCTCTGTGAAAGGCGAATGAAGACGGACGTGTTCGAGCGTTCTACCAGTATGAGGACGCTGAAAGGCCCACCAGTCGACGGAATACGTTATTTCTCCGGGGCTGTTATTTCGCCGTGGAATCCACGGACTCCCTGTATACAGTGCCGAGATAACGGAATCAGATAGCTACCGTGCCATCTCTTACCACGGAATAATACCTTACGGGGATATAACTCACCGTTGCCAGGCCGATATTTTTGCTTGGCTTTAGGCACGAACGAAACTCAATCGTTCTTTCGACTTCTTCCGTAAGTCGACGTAAGCTGTTCTTAAGCCACTGTCACTGATGGCTTATTCGCGAAATTGTCGAGCAGGACGTAATAAACCGTTCAGAGACTGCCAATCAACCGATAGAACTTAACTGGGAACGTTGCTTTCAGCCTAGACGCCGCGCCATAAGGGCGTCGACGACACGAACACCGTCATCATACTTAACTACCTGCTATTGCTACTGGCTTACGTATTTTTTTTCTTTCTCTTTCTCCCTTTCTTTCGTCAATCTGGATCGAAACAATTATCAACTTTGTGAAAAAAAAAGGAATGGGATAGAATAGGGGGGAAAAAGAAGAAACGGTGGATTCAATTACGCGCGTTGGTGCAGGTGTCAAAGAGGACTCGATCTACATAAAAAGAGGATCACGTCCAGTCGTTGGCTTTTCGCGGATCCAATCTAACTTCGCGTGATAACGAAAGGTCAGGGGGTAGATAGATAAATAGAGATAGAGAACGTTGTTCGTTTCTATCCCTATTAGTTCATTTTATCGTTAGGGGAGCCGATAGATATGCAATTATCGGCAATCGAGATGGCAATTAAACCTTGTCCCCGATACCCCTTGAAAATCTGTTTCCATTGTACAACTACATACTGTCCAGTGATCTCGTACAACGAAGCTATCCTAGTTTTTCTTTTAATGATTACCTGTGATTTATATACGTGTATGTAGAGTCACTCTCGTTAAACTTCGGATCCTAACACCATTTACGATAGAATAATTTTGTTAAAATTGGACCGAACGACGCTTGTTTTTTTTGTTTTTTTTTTTGAGATGTTAGAAGAATTAGTTTACTAGATGATGTGTAAAAAAGTTTTAAAAAAATTACAGTTGGTCGAAATTGAAAATAAATCGAAAGTAATAAAGGTCGTTTGTACAATTTTTTTATCTGAGTCTGCAATGAAAATTAAAAAAATACGTTTTGTAGATTTACATCAATTATATTAATTCTAAAAACTTCATCCAAATCGATTAACGTTGCAGACGCTTAAAAAATGCCATAAATAAAAGATTCTTACGTCTTTGAATGCCTGTCGCTCGTTTCTAGATCGACCGATTTCGATGAAATTTTCAACATATGTACAATATATTTAAAAAATTTTTTAGAATAAACTATCGATCATACGACCCTGTCTAACCTTTCTACCTAAGTTCCTTTAGTTTTCCTATCGTGTAATTATGAAATGCAATAAGTCGAACGTTAGGAAACTAGTTCTGCGGAAAGTAGTACATTCTTCGTTGCTTTGATGCTCTTTGCCCACTCATGAAGCGGGTCCCACGCATTATGAAACACGCAGTACATTCATATAGGATTGTCCATATTATTTCCTTCGAAGCAATTGCTTAGCAAGTAATCACCGGTAATGAACGGTAACACGTCCGTATAAATGGAATTTCCACGGATGGAGCAGAGAGGAAATTCTGTGACGACACGAGTGTAAACCTGTATAGCGAGAGGAATTGTTAGTCAGAGGGAGGGGTCGAAGATGTTTACTGGATTCGACTGCGGTCCACAGTGAATCAGCCCGCGAATTGGAATTCCCCACCTAATAAATCACCGGTTGTATATCTGCTTGCAACGGGACGCGACCATTCTCTCTCTCTCTCTCTCTCTCTCTCTCCTTCTCTTCTTCTCTCTGTCCTGACAGCATCTATTCCGTTGGATGGTATAGAGCGTCAGCTTCATCGTTCGCCAGAGCCTTCGCCAGGAAAGCGAACATTGTTTCGCGTGTGACCGTTGTAGAAGCGATTACGGCGGAACGATCGAGCAGATAACGAAACACGCGCGCACGCGAACCAGAGCCTTCGGATCTAAAAGCGGGACGGGTCGATCCTACGAATCGATAGTTGGTAGCGCTTCGAATGGCCGCAGGGGTCGTACGAGCGCGCGATGCTTATCGACGTTCCATCGTTTATTCGCGGCTTAGATTCTCATTGATAAACAAGAGTCGATCGAATGGCAGAGTCGAGCTATTATGGGGAATAAGGTCAATCTGTTCTCTATTTTTATTCTTTTTTTTATTCTTCTTTTTAGTCTCCTACACAGATCTCTTTGTTTTCTCTCTCCTCTCTCCCATCTTTTTACATCTTTCTATTGTTTCGTTCGTTCGTTAGATAGGTATATCCTATTAAAACGAAAAAACAAAAAAATAGGTAAAAGGGGAGTGGGGATGGGAGAAACGTTAAGAATATCTAGCCCCGTTTATTTCGGTGAAACTAGCACGTGTACGTGGGAGTCGCGTTCGAGTTCCGGGGGCTTTAATATCGCTGAGAGCAGCGCGCGCGTTGACAAAAAGGGGTAGGGAGTTTTTATTAAAACTCGCGCTTTCTCCCTTTCTCTGTTGTTCGCTTTTCCCCGCTTCTCTTTCTTTTTTTTTCTCCCTCCTCAGCTTGTTTTTTACTCTCTGTCTCTCGCTCCCTGTGCATTGATTTTCAATGTAATTTCACTAATTTATGGGCCATTTGCATCGGCCCGGATGCTACCGATATGATCGTGTTTAATAATTCTTTACTTCTGTATCAGTTCTTCGTCTCTCCCCTCTCTTCAACTTTCTCTGTTCCTTTTTTTTTGGGTCTTTTTTTCTTTATTTTATTTCCCTTCCTCGCCAGCTATTCCGCTGGAATGGATTTCAGTTCCATCGGATGTTGTACCTGGGAAATAGCTAACCGGTTATCTTTTTCCTGTTTTAGGACATTTTTCAAGGCCTATCCAGCCGCGATATCGCATTTCGGATCCGTCGCGAGAAATGCTATAAACCACCGGAACGAAACGATCGCCCCTGTTTTTCGTTTCTTTTGTCATCGTTCTACTAGGTGCTCTCTCCTTTCGTCCCTACCAACGCGATACCAGACGAACGCTGTTGTCGACATTTGGATTCGCCATTAAACATGGTGCGCGGCTTATCTTAATGGACATCTAGTAGTTGGTGCTTCGAATCGTGGGGTGTGTGACAAGGAAATCTTTTGGGAACCTTCACTTCGACTTTCATCCTGGGATAATCGACGATCGCCGAGGAAAATTCACGTAGAAAGTTTCTGGATCAATCGGACTACGCACGACGAGTTTCTTGCTTTCTGCTTATCTTCCGCACTGGTGAATCTTTGTCAGCAGATGTTACTTCAGTTGCTTACTTAACCTCTAACCATAGACACGGGTCTCATAGTACGCTGTAAAAGTTCAACTCATGGTTTCAATTATTTTCACAAATTTTGTCGAATCTTCTTTTTTATCGACATTTCAATTTTTTTATGGAAAGAATAAAGAACCGAAGGCTTATTAAATTAAACTTTGTTTATTAATTTTCTTAACTTGTTAACCGTAACAACGAATGTCTGTTGTTATGTTACTAAAGTTCTCTGTGATTACCGGTTAGGTAAAATAAAAAACAAAGTCGAGTAGTAAAACATTTCATAGTCTGTAACAGATGTTTGCGCTTTTAACTGCTTCAGTAGTGTGAGGTAGGCGTTGGAATTTGATAAAAATACATTTATTCTAAGTTTCAGTTACGGTTAAGAATACTTTGGTGCTCTGTTGTTAAAACGGATCATGCCCAAGGGACATTATTGAAAGTTGCTGTGAAAAATGATGAAAAGTTAGGTGAAAGGAAACGTAGAAATTTTCGAAAACTTGAAAATCTCGCGTTAATTGTTCTATATATTTCACATATTCCTCTACGATAGATTTTTTGGGTGATTTGAATTTTGGGTCTAACATAAAAATATAGATCGTAGAATTAAGAACTCTTTTATCAAAGGTCTAAGATCATTATCAAAACTTGCAACATACAACTTATCAATAATATTTCAAAATTTATAGAAAATTTTTCAAAAATTTGTATATAATAATTTTAGTTAATATTTGTATTACGTTTTGCAAGAAATATGTTTAAATTGTCACTGCGTATACTTGAGAAATAAAATCTATACGCTTCTCAAAATTGATTTAGAATGGACATAACCATTTTTGAAATCACTTGCTCATTCTTCCATCAATTTCTGACAATACTACTCGTTACCGCTTCGCGATCGTATCAAACGTTCGCTCATCGACTTCGATTAAACATCTTACGCGTAGAGAATGAAACAACAATCTCCCCGTTAGTTCCGTAGCAGACAACCGTGCATTTTTCATCGGGTGAAGATGTCCTCGTGCTAGTAGTCGCTTCTTGGAAGTAGAGCAATACGTCCCCCTTTCAACGTATACTCTTTAATTTACTGCAGCCCTCGACGGTTCCCGTAAACTGCATTAATAACAAGTCCGCTTGCTCCTTTGACACTCCTTCTCGAGTAGAGGTGCACAGGGTAAAAATTAACGCGCCATCGACTCTGTATCCGTGAAATTATCCCACTTTTCCTCCTTCTTACGCGTCATTTTTCACAGCAGAATCTCTTATAAAATAAAAAAAATAAAAAAAACTTATCCGTGCACGATGATAAGAACCAACCATTAGTTGAGCTTTCCTCATTTACAAAGTTAGTAGCCTATTTAGAGCTGTGACGTATATTTTTAAGTATGTATGAGCGTATAAGTCGAAGTTGAGATGCATACTACGATATTAATGCTCCTAAAATGCTATGTCTCTCAGGTGTTTTATATTTTTGCGTGTTGATAAGTAGATATACAAATTTTCGAGATAATTGAGCTTGTCTTCTAAACTACTGTTTCCATATTTCTGACGATGGAACTACGATAAGCAAATATTTTATGATAGGGTCGCGCAGTTCCTCTTTCTTTACTCCTATTGCACGCGTTTATGTGTATAAACCTTCGAGTAATGAAATTTCTAAGTCGTGTTTCGTTAAAAGTTTGCTTTACAACCGAACAGTGTGAAAAGAACGTACACCAGATTCAACCCTTTCCCATTTACGGTTCCGGGTAATTTACCGGTTATTTCCGGTAGCGATGAACGAGCATGGGGATTCGGTGTCGATGACGGCGACAGAGGTCCGTGATTTCATCCACAGAGGGCTACTATACCTTTTATCCGCTATGCAGAGTGGCCGTATTAAAATGTAAATGCGTGGTAGCTAGTTATTATGCGGAGCGGCCGATGCGATCTCGACCGGCGGCGATGCGACCCTCGTTGTGTGTGCTTTCTCTTACGCTCCTCCGCTCCTCGTTCCTCGTCGTCGTAAACACCCGATAATGGGGAAACCGTGTACCTCGCTATCCGCTCCTGTACGCCTACGCAAAGTGTGAGAAAGAGTGAAAGTTCGTTGTCTCCTGACCCTTTCGCGATCAAAAATATCATCCCTAGCGTCAGCAATTTTTCGATATAACTGTCTTTCAGAATATAATGCTGTTTGTTCTTTTACTGTACTTTGCCTTTAGACTCGACGAGAACAGACACATAAAAGTCATCTTGATCTTACTTCAATCGCGAAATTGATCAGAGCAGACGATCGATCAATTTCTCCCTAGCGAACGGATTATCTTCCGACGCGCACACTCGTCAAACTTTTAGATTCCACGTAAAACCGCTGACCTTTTCTCCTTTTTTTTCTCTTTTTTTCCTCCTTAGTTGGTATGGGTATTAACCGTATGATTTCGATTAAGATATCTCGTTACGGCGCCGTAAAAGCGACTTCTCGTTTACCCGTTCGAATCGCTCGTCCGTATAGATCTTCGAAAATTTCACGATTCTCTATCGTTCCTCTTCCAACCGCTTCCGTAGCAGTATGACGGATCTTGCAAATTGGAGTGTAGGATATTCCCCAACAGGGACTGACGAAAGCAAAATTCAACTGGGGATGCGAGCGTGTTTTTCTTTTTCTCTCTCTCTCTCTTTCTCTCTCTGTTTTTTTTTTCGTATCACGCGGGATACGTGCCTGGGCGATGAAAAGTATTTTGTTGGTTTTTGTCTTGCAACGGGGGTGAGTTGCCCTGTGTACAAGGGCGGGTATCCTTCAGCGGAAGGCACGTTTTCTTCTCCTCCCCTACCCTCTTGTCACCGTGTTCGCAATGTTATCACTGTCGGCTGTTTTGCGGCTTTCGTATTATTTGTGCATTTCCACGGTTATATTCCTGCGGGTCTCCGTTCTACCGTATAATAAAATCCCTCTCAGCAGACTGTCTTCTTCGTCCTTTGCGCGTAGAGTGCATCCCTCTGTACACATTGTGTGCGTGTGTGTTGCTGTATGGTGGTTGTACGGGGCAACGCGTGGCGCATTCTTAGCGTACGATAGAAGGGAGGAAGAGTAGGAAGATCTCGCGTTGAGTTTAAGAGGAAGTGAGAGAGATAGGGGCAGATAGGTGTACCAAAAGGGAAGGTATGGGGACAGAGGAAAACATAGAGGACTGAGTAACTGCAAACAACAAATACCACCAGGTACCCGGCGTGCATTCCACGAACGGTGTGTATAAACACGAAGCCGACGGCCGTGAAATCCGTGCAGGGAAAGCCGGTTAATGCCGTCGAAGTACACGATATACCTCTGACTGGCTGGTTAGCTGGCTGGCTTGCTTGCTATATTTGTCGATCGTTCCCAAAGACGATATATAGATGCCCGGTAAGCGTAAGCTAATCGGGGTTGCACAGTCTTGTCGGGTTCCCTCTTTACTTTAAGGTTCCGAGAAACTTTGTACACCGTCGGTCGTGAGCTAATGAACCTAGGTCACCTTGATCTACACTGTAGATTCTACATGGAAAGCGACGAGTGAGGAGAAACCTAGTCGACGAGGGAACGTTTCGTAGGAAGATGAGGATACGTAAGTATAAGGGTCGTGTTGGGTGGTACAGGATCGAAGGGTTACTGCGATCGACCGCGATAGTTTGAAAGATGGAGAGAAGAGAGAGAGAGAGAGAGAGAGAGAGATGACTTACCTATGACGACAACAGGTTACAAAGTCGGTTGGTTTACGCTGGCCGCAGGTCAAGTTTCGCAAAGATCAAAGGCCATTCCCACGGTGGAGTTAATGACATTTTTGCGGGACGCTGCGAGTACGGCCTGTGAAACCTTTTATTGGTGTCGTTGGTGATGAGACTCGTTAAATTTTACTCGTAAGAGAATGAAAGTTTGTTGAGGAAAAAATAAGCAGCATGATGTAACTTGATAGGAAGAGCTTATGATAAATTATAACGAGGCATGTCGTTGGTCACGAGACTTGTTAGATTTTATTCGGCGAGGGAATGAACGTTTGTCGAAGGAAAAATAAATAACGTCCTATTTTCGATGTGCTTTTCGTATTTGTTATTGCGATCATTGCAGATAGCTTTTTTCTTTTATTTTTGTTGAAATGTGATTTTATAACGAAAGTGCTTCTTAATTAACAAGAAGAATAGATGGGTTTTCTGTTTGTTTCTCGTGGGAATATTATACCTGACGTCGGTGTTTCATATTAGGTACAATTTATGGTTTCTTTAATATCAGTTCAATATTGAAAATTGCTCATAACGATAGAAACATAAGACTGCTTCTAAATTGAGCGTAAATATACGACCGAGTACTCATAAAAATGTTTTATTTCTTGAGACCGATTTTTCGTAAGAATAACATTCCTAATTTGCTTACATTTCTCTACGTTTTTCACGTGACTTGAATTAGAAGATTAACTTATAACTTAAATTATTAATATTAAATAATAAATATCCATCTAACACTTCAGTTTATATTATATTATTGAATTTTTTCAGATTAATCCTATATATTTTTATCTTTACCATCGTGATTAAAATTGATCATTTATACATGTACCTATAAAAAGATTTGGACATTCAGTTCCAAAAAAAAGAAAATAGTACACCAAAGTTATTTTTTTACGGTATGTCAAATGACGTTTATTGTCTGTTCGCCAGTGAAACTGGCAGTTTGAGGTCTCGAATGATTTCGTAATAATGTTACGATACTCTTAGTACGTTAGAAAAAAAAGGGAGGGGGACGAGGGACATAAATCGAAAAGGTAAGACCTACGACGATAATCCATGAAACGCGTTTATCGAGCGTTTAATAAAGAAGCGAGACGACGGAAGGAATCGTCGGTCCTCATACGAACGGAACGACGTCGTAAAGCATCGCCATGGAGGAGAAAGCTAGATCGACGATACCGGATCGGGGTGAACGAGCTGGCCAGGCGGCAGGGCTTGCATAAATATTTCTGAAAAATTAACGAACCAGCAGTAATATATTTTACAACGCTTGATAAGTTCCGCCGTGACACGAACGCCTGGGAAAAGCGGCGAAAGGCTGCTGATAAATACGTCGATCATAGAGACATCGTTCGAGCGTAAAGAATTAATCTCCCGCGGCAAAAAAGTTTAAATATTAAATGGCCAGTTCTCGTATCTCGCGGCTGGTATTCACGCGATTAATTGATTATCACTTTACGGATGATAAACGAGACCCCAGGCGATAAGAAACCTATGTGCAGGTGTCTATCGATACAGGAAGTGCTCGTTGCATCTCCCTCTTACACCTGTAACCAGGTGCATCGTGGCGAAGGAGGAAAAAAAAAAAAGATAATAACACGGAGAGAAACGAGTCGCCTCAAAGTGCTCGCCTAAATGGCACGTTCCATTAGACCGGAAAATTCGAAGGCCTCGCGCGAGCACTGATCGATATAAGTTACTCGTTACAACGAGTCCACTTTGCGAGCGAATGGAGGTCAGGTCGATCGAACAGACGATGCGATTAATCGTGCCTGTTTTATTTCATTCCCTTTCGATCACTCGGATGAGGATGGAATCAATGATACACCGAAATCAGCTACCTCTTATTAACAATGAAACGTCGAGAAAATCGTGTATAGTATCGTCAAGAAATTTTGGAATCATTGACACTTCGATGGTTGCATTCAGGTATACTTTGCTGGAGTTCACTGATAAAACGCTTACACACTTCTTACGGCGCGTAAACGGGATGTGATATTTTACCTAGGGTTTATTGCACCCTTTGCTGGCTTGAGAGTTCTAAGCAATCGAAAAGTCCGTCCACTGCCAACGTGCAAATATGCACGATAGTTTATTTGTAACTCCACGGTCAATATTGATATTCACAATCTATTAACTGGGATACTATAATTTTAGTAATAAACAACTTATAAAAATTATGCGTTGCTTTTTCTCTTTACAAATATATAAATTTTCACGCTACAAGCCGCTATCACGTCGACGTGATCTCGCTTTGATATAATAATTTATATACGTATTTAGTAAAATAAGTTAAAACTGTCTGGTAAAATTTAAATTACAAAGATGGATTCAAACGCAGGTTTCTGGTAAAGTGTATCGTAATTACATTATGAAAGACAGAGTTAAAAAACAGTTAACACGTTCGGTACCACAGTTCTATCGAAGCATCTTCTATTCTTTGTATTATTTTTGCTTACAGACACTTAATATCTATATTTTTATCAGTTTTACATAGTAGAATTTATACTTGCACATGTTCTCGTGTAACCAAGTATCAGATACGCAAGCTATGCACCCTGTACGATGCATTACACGTAGATAATATCAAACTATAATGAAAATTGGCGCGTCACGCACACGTGACGTTGGTAGCGAACGTGTTAAACAAAAACTACCGGCGAGAGACATCAGCGACGTGTAAAAAAGTCAACGAGGGAAATATACGATCATCAAAGTGTTAACATATTTCAAGTTTCTTTAGTTAACTCGGTTAATTCAGTACCTTTAGCAACCCCATAAATAATCACCCAGTTCGCTCTTTTCACCGACCTATCTTTAGCATAGCGTTCAAACTTTCTATCGGTACTGTAAACACGGCCACGTTTAAAATTATAATGCGTACTCGTTCGGGGCTCGCGGGATAATGACTGTCGTCTGGTCGTGTTCGCGACACGGCCGATTTGCATTGAACGTTCCGATCGATAAATTTCGCTCTAATTGCTTCGGCAAAGCTGAAATCGCATCCGATCGCGGTAGAGAGAACGTTCCTTGCTAGGGGTGGAAAGGTAGGTAGGTAGGTTCGATCATGGTGAACTGAGAGAGAGAGAGAGAGAGAAAGAGAGAGGAATGCCGTGGATCCTTTTGGCCCGCGCGCGTATTTCCAATGAATGGTCGACAAAGGGGGAGCGAAGGACGGGGGGCTGGTCCTGGATATCGCGGTACCGCTAAATATTCGAATCTCCGTTCGCGATACAAGAGATTATTAAAATATTTAAACGAGCCCGTCGACCGGTCGTTACCGTGGCCCGGAGTCCTCTTCTCGCGAGGTTCTCAATTAAATGCTAACGAGCGAAGAGCTCTTTCCACCTGAATACTGCTTCGTTGGAAGCTGCAGCAGCCACCTAGCTTTTCTCCCTTCTTCTCTTCCTCCGTTCTCCTTCTCCTAGTACTCCTCCTCACCAGCTGAGGCCTCGACTCCCAGCTTTCTTCTCTCTTCTCTTCTCCTTTTCCCTCTTTCCCTCCCGACGACATTGTTTTAACGAGACTGGGAAGTGCAATTTGTTCGTCCTGCCCTCGGCCTGTCGCAAAAGAGGGCTTACCTCTTCTACCCCTTTCTTTTCTCTTTTGCAATACCCTTTTCCGCGCCTTTCTCGCGATACCACAGTCCTCTTTTTCCTCCCCTTTTCCTTGTCTCTCTGTGTGTATTACACACGACCGCTTCGCCTTCGATTTAGGCCGCTTTCAGGTGATACGCCTGTCGGCAGTTTCTGAAATTATTTTTTACACGAGCCAGCGGGAGATTCGAAGTTGTTCGATAAGCGTCGCTAACAATAGGATACGTCGAGCGGTAATTGAAAATGTTGCGCGTAACATTACGGAGACTGGCTCGTTACCACGTGCCGCCCGTTCGGAAGAAAAATTATGTACGCCCTGGGCCCCATTATGCCTGGCTAACTAAACTCGTCGGGTTGTTCGCTGCTCGAGTATTGTTGTTGTTGTTCTTGTTGTTGTTGTTATCGTCGTGAGGAATGTGAGTGTGAATACTCGAGGTGGAAACGTCTGGTGGAGTGTAGAACGATCCTTGTAATTCAGAGGATTCTCATTGGCTTGTTCGCACGCGACAGTGATTTCGCGTTTCAACTATTGTGAGTGGAAACACTCGGTTCAATTAAAAGAACACAGGAATAATTATCTCGTTCTCTCTGTCACTGGGTTCCTTATGTATGAATCCTTTACGAGAGGATAGATATGAAACGATGAAAAGTGTCGATCTGTTAGAAAGTATTCTGCATCTTTCTTTTGATCAGTGGTTTCTCCTAGAAGTGATTAGACTTTTAATGGTTTATTAAACGAACGAATAAAATTATAAAACTGATCGCAAATTGAAGTAAATAGACGTTTACGTATGCAGCGGAGGAATAGATTTATACGATTTAATTTACGATGCGATTACACGGGAACAGAGAAATTGCGAGTGAACGGTATTAATAAAAACACACGAATATTGAAACTATTGCCAATATTCAGCTATTCGCAGATGCTACGTCAGAATAATGTGTTAGAAAACAGTTAAAGAAATATAGAGAGTGTATAATATACACGAATTTCGTAGTCAAAGGATGAAATATTTCTCCCAATAAAAATGATCGATCCTCCTGGTTTCGTCTTCGATTCTCGCCCCTATAACTTTCAACGACCTCTGGTTTATTTTATTTTTTTTTTCTTCAATCTACTCTCGCCAACGTTTCTTCTCTCTCTTTCACTCTCTCCTCGTGTATAAGCCAGCTCGGAAGAGGCGAGAGGAAAGGGGAAAGTAGCCGAGAAACAGCGGTGGTGGGTGCCCTCGAGTTAAATTTTAATTTGCAACTAGTTAAAAAGTTAGCGGCACCCGCAAGCGCAAGAACTGACTCGCGGCTCTCTGCACCGCGACGATAATGTAAGGGGCGAACTTTCGTCGGTTAGCTGAAGATATGAACAGGCCGTCTCTGTCGCTGAATCTCTCTCTCTCTCTCTCTCTCCCCCTCTCTTCTATCGCAAAGACAGTAGAACGAAAGTGGGAAGGATGAGAATGATGCGAACATTCGAGAAATTCGAGAAGTGCGAACTCGTTAGCCCGTAAATCGCGCCAGTGCAGCGTGAGGGACATCCGGTAGGATTACGTTAGATACGATTAAAACGTGCATCCAGCTGTCGTCTGTTAGAAAGTGGAAAGGGTTCAATTACAAAGCGGATGAGGAGCGTCATTGTGTCTTTATCGTTACTTTTCACCAGGCAGGCAATTACGCGGCGATGTCGTTGCTTATCGTTGCCGTTCCAACGAGAATAATTAATTAGACGCTTTTTACTAGCCCTCTATAATGAAAGCTTCTCTAGAACGAGAGGATCCTCGTTGAAAACAGGCTACTCTCTCCTTTACGTTTGCCATTTAAGCGAGAGCTGACTTGGCGTTAGCTCAGGGAGATACTTTCTTTCACCCGTTTCTTCGAGCTAACTCGGCATCGAGTATTACGATCATATAGTCAAGGATATAAAGGTTTTAGGTTGGTGTATACAGTTGTGTAGTATTCGCAAGTGGAAACCGCGGCCAACGCGGCTTAACTTCAATGATCAAGACTAGGTAGAAACGCGAGAAGTTTCCTCATGGAGGGTTGAATATAGTGTTGGCTACGAGATACACTTCTCGTTGTCGAATGGTTAGGTTGTATTTCTTTTTTTATCCACCTCCTTCCTCGCAGAATGTTCCAAAGCTTTCCACGGTTTTCTTGCTTTGCTCTATATCTATGTATACCGGTGCAGGAACAGTTTGGAAGATTAACTCTGGCAACGGAGCACACAGTTGGTGACGACGTTTCTCCCGTACGGATAGACGCACGGATTTATCAATCGAGGCGCGGCTTGAATCGGCTCAAAGACGTTTATACGACGAATCGTTCAATTCCGTATGCGGTATAGTTGAATATCGGTTGAATCTCGCGACAGAGACACCCGTTTTTGCGTTCGTGCCAGAGAAAGGGAATAGACTGTCTCGAATGATACCTCGAATATGTATGTATATATTGAGACAGAGGGACAGAAAGATGGAAAGGTGGAAGCAGAAAACGGAGAGAGTTAGGTGGAATGATTGCGAGAAGAAGGGAAACGTGGGAAGCATACGAGGGGATCGGAGGGATCGTTACGAATCCCTTGGAATAGAATAAAGAACGGGCCGTATCGGTGGAACTACATAACCGTAACGATATTATGTCGCAAAAGGAGTTATTTGTCGGTGTAAATAAGAAGCCGAGGAATAAAAAAAAAAAAGGAAAAGGGAAAAGAAGAAGAAAAGAAGAAAATGCGAGGAAAGAGAAAGGAGTTGCGGGGCTTGGTAAGGGGGAAAAAAAAAAACGAAAGGAGAGGAGAACTAAAACGAGCATACCCCCGTGAGAAGATGAAATTTCCTTTTCCGGGTCGATCGTTAAGCCGCGTACAGTCGTTCTGACGACGGAAATATCGGTTTTTGTGGACCAGAGATGCCATTGTCTTTGCGGATTTCTCTGTGGAAAAAAGCAAGGGGTTGGAAAAGAGGGGGTGGAAAGGAATAAGGGAAAAAAGAACCGCCTTCATTACCGAAACGAAGCTTTCCCCTTTCTCTATCTGTATTTCTCTCTCTCTCTCTCTCTCTCTCTCTCTCTCTCTCTTTCTCTTACTCGTTCTTTCTTCCTTCGTATATCAGTCTCCATCTAACCACCAGATCGACGCGACGTTATAAATCAACGACAGTTCTGGATTCCAATTAAATATAGACCGCGGCTGGTCCGTGCGCCGGTTCAGTTAAAAACCGAAGGAAATCCGTTCGAGAACGTCTTTATCGCGTTGATACATGATTGCAGTTTAAACACGCCGCAGTTACCGTGCCAAACGAGTTTGTTACTAGCTCGGTAATTGCATCTTCCGCGTCTGACTGTTCCCGCACGGACGTAAGTCGCGGGGATAAGCCGCGTACAAAGAGAAAGAGAGACAGAGATCGGTGAAACAAGAGGGGGAGAGAGAGAGAGAGAGAGTAAAATCAAGCGAGAGAGAGAGAGTCAAAGATGTAGCTAGGTGAAGTCTGGCTTCTCAGAAACGATCGGGAATCTTGTGATTCCAATTAACCGATAACGAGCACAAGTAATATCCCTCGTGCTTCTCTCTCTCTCTCTCTCTCTCTCTCTCTCTTGCCACAGCTCGCCTTGTTTTTCTCCTTCTCTATTATCCTCTCACTCCCTATTCATTCTCCGTTTCTCCAGAGTAGATCGATCCAAAGCTACCACCACCCGCCACTTCGCCGCGGAATAAATGAGCAAAAAGGGAACGTGTCGAGTTCAACTTGCTCGTACATATATATGTATATGTATATAAGTATTAATGCGTGTATAAATATACTGGGTGAACGTTATTTTTATCTTTGGATGAACTCGGCAAGAAGGAGTGTTAGAAATATTTAAAGTAATGGTAAATTTTACTGTTCGATTTAATCTGCTCTAAAATTTTGGGGTAAGTGTTGTGCTGTTTCTCACAGTTCTCTTATCACAAGGCACCCTTGCCTTCCGAACTCTGTGATTAGCTACTTTAAGAAGAATATGTTGCAAATTTTCTCTTGCATTCTTCTAAATAAACAGATCTGCGACACCAGATAGCTACGTAACCTCGAGTCATGCATATTCTCATTCTTACTGACCACACGCAGACTAAGTTCCTGCCATAAATCATACGAAAGCAAACTAGCGTCGGGCTAATTGCCTTCGACGACTCTTAAAAATGTATCGTCGCTAACAGGCGAATATGTTTGAAGACACTATCGAATCTCGTCATTCGCGATGAAATACTTTTTATTTTTACCACTCGCCTAACAACGCAGTGTTAAAAAAAAAAAGCATCGCAAAGAGTAGTATAGAATGTTACGAGAGGGAAATCCGAGCAGGACACGATCGTTTCGTTTTACAGTAATCACGATAACGGACCTCTGGTCGTGTAATGGAGTCACGACCTGATTTCGATACTGCCGATATTTTCGCGATGGAACGCGAACGATCTACGCGATTAATTAGCGCTGTCGGTAATTGCCTTCGCCGTTGAAAAGTGTAGCCGGGGTTGAAATTAATCATCGCGCCCTTTCCTTTCCTCCGTTTCAATCGGCTACAGGTATGCTCTTCAGCGGATATTTAAATCAACATAAACAGCTCAGTAGGCACGCCTTTAGTTATTCGTGCGTGCAAAGGTGTTAACACCTGTTTACCTCGTTACTGAATGAAAATTCAAGAGTGGTACGTTAACAAAAAAAAAAAAAAAAAAAAAAAAAAAAAAATCACGAATTAACACGATGACGACGCTCACGCTTGAATAATAGCCAATCGAATGACGAAGCGTTGGTATCATTTTATCCGTACGGAACAGGCCACACCGAATATATGTCCTCTGTGTGCAATTTTCGTACAGTCGGAGCATCTTCTCCCATGGGACATACGGCGCGGGGTATGGTGAATGCACGGGAAAATATACATAGAAATGGAATACGCGGATAATAATACACGATACGCGGTGTTCACGTATCGTTTCGTACCCTGATACGCCAATAAGAAGCGTGTATCTACATCGGGGAAACGACGAGACGTAGGTAGGGGGATCATCGAGTATTTCGATCGCGTCTGAACCAGCACTGGGTAATACTACTTTCTCCATTCGCCTCACCACGTCGATCCCTATCATCCTTACGGTTCGCAAATCACCGTGTGACGTAACCGGCTGCAGTTACACGGGATTACCGAAGGCAACGATCATTAGCGTGGCGTAATTTAATGACAGAGAAGACAATGCACTTTTTTTCTCGTTTCTCTTTTCTTTCTTTTTTTTTTTTTTTCATCTCTCAGGAGGAGGTACAGAGTGAGTCGAGTGCCTACGATCTTATCGAGGGAGACGTCCTCGGTAATGGCACTCATTATACGAGGAAACTGACGATATAGAACGTGGCCTGTTATCCAGGCTCAATTGCAGGTGAACGATGTGACGGTAGTAATAAGAACTGTATAATAACGGACAATTTACGGACTTACTTTGCTCGTCGAGGATTTTGGAATTTTTCAATCGACAAAACCTACCCCTAACCACACGTCCCCTACCACCTGATCGTCCGGTAATTGGATACTCGACCGGGTAATACCGTCGAACTGTAATTATCGTTCAGACAGCCCAGGCTGGCTACCGGTTCTCTCGGTGTTCTCTCGCGACCGATCCTATTACGAGGGGCCGGAAACGTATGCATAAAGAAGCAGCCTAGAGAAGAGAAACGAAACCGTCGGTTCTGTTCGCTCATCTCAGGTTTATTTCCAACCACGGAGGAAAAGAATGGGCTTGACGGTGGGTTTTCACAGGCTTGCTTTCATCGTGGAAGACATATCCGCACGTTAACTGGACGTGTAACGAAGCGTGCGTGTGTCGTGATAAAGGGGTGGAGGTCTGACTGAAATCACGTCAACCCCTGAGTAATTTATATGAATTGCGCCTCGTGTCCGTAGATATTGCGGTATCCGTTATATCCACCGGCGACGATTCTAGCACGTATCACGACTTTTTCCCTGTTTCCTACCGTTAGGTCCGTAAGGAACGAAGTCTCGCAATAGAGAGAAAACGGTATTGCTTTACAGGTCTCACCGGGGTAGTTACATCCTGTACGTAGTCGCGCGACGATGGTAAAATCGAAATCCTGATTGTTTTCTCGTTCCTCTCTTTTTTTTCAATCGATCATAAAGAGGAGATAAAGAGAGCGTCACGTCGTATCGCGAAATCGTGATGGTTGGCACGTTATATAGGTGGTTTCGATAGGTTATTCGAGGAACTGGTGTAATTTAGATGTGACTGGATTTAAGGGAAAGGAAACTTATCGCATTATTGACGGTATCCTGCCGAACGAATCAAACCTCGTGTGAAATATAAATACACCTATTCGAAGCAATATAAATATTTTATTACAAATTAAATTGATACTATATCGATGATGCTGATAATCTTTTCGTCTTCAATATCTGAAAACTATTCAATGTGTTAATGTTACACATAATAGACACTCTTGTTTTTTTCTTTACACGTTTATTCGTTCATTCACTTCTAACCATCCGCGGTAGGTGTATTCTCGTTGCAGAGGCACACGTTCGATCGGCGCAATTATAAATTCGTGGTACACCGTGTAGCGCGGAGGATGGCAGGCACGGCAAAGCGACGAAAGTGACGATTTATGGGACTTTGTTTACGAGCCATTAAAGAAGAATTATATCGGGCGAAAATCGCGCAAATTGTCTTATCGTGCGAAACACACCGCGAACCTACGATGATTTAGTCGTACGTTCGTCGCTTTTCACATATAAATCACACGTAGCAGAGTTCGCGAAACGCGTTACGCGAGCTGTTGGTTATCATTCTCTTCGTGTGACGGTTGATCGATTTCGTTCACAGATACAATGACACATCATCCTTTACACCTTTTCGACGATTAATGAAGAATGAAACGGAAGATCTTTAATCCTTTCTTGGTATGCGGGCATTCCCCGTAGCAATATCGAATCGACGATCGAGCGTACAAAGGCGGTCAATTCGTCGAAAGCTCGGCCCAGAGACGTAGAGGAGGCTTGTCAGCCACTTCCTGACTAATTGCCGGCGGGTTCGCCGTTTCTCGGAAGTCCCGTGGAAATATTGCTTCCGCAGGTCGAAGTACCGAAGACCGACCTCAGGAAGACTCGGGCCTATTTCAGAGCGGAGAATTGAGGTCGTAGATCCTCCTCGAGATCCCACTCTTCTCTACTCTCTCTCTCTCCCTCCCTCTGGCTATTTCTCTTTCTATCTATCTATCTCGCTTCATTCCTTCCTCTCGCCTTCATTGCTGCCGGTGTATTTCTCTTCGTCCCTCAGGTTCCTTCGTCTTCCCTGTCGCCGCAGGACTTCTAGTCTCTCTACTCCAGTTTGAGTGGCTCCGAAACTATGGTCCTGATATACCAAATTCCCTTGTATAATTAGAAATTAACGGAATGCCCCCTGTGCTAGGTGAAACGTTGCACGAGAGAGTTATTCAGATTCTTCGACGTTCGTAAGTTCTTTAAGGGCCATTCGAATGAATCTTGTAAACCATCGATAGAATACTAATACTTCGATAACAAGCTGAACGAGATGCTAGTCCATCGCATTACTCGTGTTCGTTCGAGAAATCTTCGATATCGTTCGTTTATTTTTTATTTCTTATTTTAGAGTGTCTCCCTTCAGTCGGAAGATGTTGAACTTGTAACGTCTAATATTTAGTATATATATATATATATTGGGAAAAGTTTGGAACTACATATCACTTTACACTGAATTTCTATGGATGTGCAATTAGCGTTGCGTGGATCAGTATCAATTTATTTCGTTTCGGTAAAAGTTGGGTAATGAAACATTCGTTAAAAGTTTCGTAAATTTCTAACTTTCTTCTGAAAATTCTTCCATAGTTTGTAGTACACAGTGCCCCGGAACTTTTATCCGGCGGTGTATAGAAAGTGATCGTCGAGAGCAAGTAAGATTATCAGAGATTGCGGCTTTCGGAAATTATTTCCTCCGTGAATTCGGAATTTTCAAACTGTCCGAGAATTAATTTCGGCCAAGCGAAGTTTAAACTATTCGAAACTTAAACTCACACCGATAGAATTCAACCTGTTCGAAAATTAAATTCGGCCAATTAAATTTAACCCATTCGAAACTTCAGTTTCACCGATCAAATTCAACGTATTCGAATATACACGAAACGTGTTAAAATAGTTCTAACTAGAGAACTAAAAAGAAAAAAAAAAAAGAAGAAAATAATTTTTCTTCAGAGAAGAAACTTAAAATCCAACAGGATAAACTTTGTGTCTGATCGATGTCGCAGTTGCAGGAAGCAATACTTCCGGTATTGAAGTCCACGCTTCATTTTCCACGTGTTCGCATCGTTCATTAGTTTGGCAAAGCCTTCCTTTACACGTGCACACAGTGACGAGGCTATACAACCGTTCCTTTTATCGGGATCCTCACTCGTTTGTTTTCACAACGCACGAAGCTTCGGTCCGGCTTATTTCGCCGCTCGCCCAGGCGAAAACTTTGTATTCGCGGCGCATCGCGTAATGCCGCAGCATTACTGCGGATGCCTGAGCTCCGCTAACCGGTAAATATGAGTTTTCACTTGGTGTGCGTCCACCGCGAACCTCATTGCCACCCATTCCACACTATTTTTACCTCGTTAATTACGATTACACGTCGTCCCAAGGCACAGTCGAGAGTTACACGTTACCCCCAGCGACTACATATGTACTTTCTTTCCGCAAACGAAAGTACACACAGGAGGCTGCACAGTGTTGCAGAACAGCTGTCTGGCTGCGGCTAGACTTCAAATTTTTAACATTTCCTATTACTTCATTTCCGGTTCCTTTAAGCTTCTGAATCCCCGAGGATCTACTAATTTCGAAGTTTGTCGACTGTCTAGAGATAGTGTAAGGATTAGAGAAATATGGTTCATGGTTCGCCATCGGTAATAGTTACTTTTCAGATGGTAAAGATTTAGACACTTTTCTGATTACTGTAAGTTAAAGTACTTCATTTCTTCTCTTCTCTGTCATTCGACAATATATTTTTTTTTGTTCTTTTACCAGACGATTTCAATACGAGTTCAATAATAGGTAAATGATATCAAGTGTGATCGTTGTTTTGTTCGAAGGTTCGTGTAATGAGATGTAACATCAAAGGCTTGTGGTGAAGTAGAATAGTCCGTAGAATTTTTCTCCTTCGTCATTTACCAAGATCAAAGTCGACGATTGGAATCTTCAGGGTAGTTTATTATCTTTTTCTTCTTCTTCTTTCTTTTTTCTTCCTCTTTCTCTACGGACAGTTTATTTCCCCGTGAATATTTACACTTTTTAACTGATAACGCTTCTTCACGTTGAAAATACGGCGATGATTGGAAAGAACGATAAAACCTGTTGGTGGTTTCAGAGGAAGAGGGTACCGCGGATGATTAATTACCAGACAGAGTTTGTCATGTAATTTTTTCTCATTTTTTTTTCTTTCACTTGTTATCGTCACGTGTGGTTTCGCGTTATCGCGATGCACACTGTCCTTCCTTAATGACAATACTTAATTTCTTCCTTAATTGGCTTTCTCTTTTAGCCACGTGTAGGCGTACGCGTGCCTTTTTTTCTTCCCTCTGTTTCATCGTTGGAAATTTTTTTTTTCCTTCGACTTCACTATCACCTCACATCATCCGTTTCTACTAATTTTCCCCGGTTTAAAATACCACCCCCTTTTGCTCGATCCATTGTTGCTCGACGTTCATTTTTCACCTCCAACGATCAATCAGCTGTGAAACAGGTCGACATTGTGGCAAATGAAAGAGCACCGACGATTTCTTCCTTCCACCATTATTCGAACTAAATAAACCGCGCCCCTTTCGTCGAAAATTGCTCGTGAAACGAGGTTTACCTTTGAATTCAACGCTCGCGATCACAGACGTTTCGTTTTGTTTCCCCTATATAGAACAAACCTCGGGTCACTGTAAACGTGGAGCATTCGTTAACAGTGTCTGATAAACTTTTCCACGATACGGAATACCAATATCCCAGATATAGAAAAAGAAGAAAAAAAGGGGGGAGCTGATATCAGTTACGTATAGCAAGATCGATTCCTCGTCGATACGTGTCTATTAATGAGAAAATCTAAATGGTTAGAAGTTTAACCATTGTGCGCTCGCGTGCGTTTGTGTACGGTGACAGCGTAGCTACGTAACAGAAAAGTAATACAATATTTTGAACACGACGGAAGGGTAGTGCACGTGGACAATTAAAAGCTCGCAGCGGTGGGCGAGAATAATTGCTCTTCGTTTCGATGCGAAAGCCGGAATTCTGGCGGCGCTGACAATAAAGCTGACCCGTAGCCAGGCGGCGCGACAAGAGGAGGATGCGATTGTACCGAGTGACAACCCAGTATGTCGAACGACCAAATGGATTTTACGTGTACACGAAAAATACAGCCCCTGGCAGCGGTATTGTATTCGATACGAGCCGGAGTCACGCATCCACGGGTTTTACATGGACGCATTACACCTACATTTACCCCTTCCACCCCACCCCTTTCGTCGTGTCTATAATCTGCACAGTTTTCGAGACACACGCCGTTTAACTTTCCAGTGGAAACTTGCGAAAACTTGGAAGGGATAGTGACAAGTATGAAAAAAGAAGGTGTGTGTGTGTGTGTGTGAGAGAGAGAGAGAGAGAGAGAGAGAAAGAAGGAGAGAAAGAGAGTAAATTAATTTACTTTCTGCTGGCATACTGCTTCTACGGTTCTGTTTCTTCTTTCCGGGCCGTTTTCCCCAGAAATTGCGCGTAACTCGATTTCCCGGGCATTTTTCGCTCGGAACGTTTCGAAAGCTTCTTTATAATGCGGCGACAAAGCTCTTCTATAGATATTTCCGGTCTCCTTTACCATTCACCTCCGCTTCATACTTTCAGCAACACGCCTCTCTCCTTTTCCTCTTCCTTCTCCTTCTAGGCGATGGAGGATTTTAATCGCGAGATTGTAATTAGTACGGTCGTGAAACGACGTTACCGACGCCGGTCCTCGTAAAAGCGAAGATTAGGAAAGAAATCGCCGCGTTTCAATGGTGAAAGGTTTTTCAATTTCTGTCAGCTGAATCGCGTTTCGCGACGATTTAATCGGATTGCTGGAATTAAAAAGGGGGGTGGGTGGGTGGCAGTGGAAAACAAAAAACAAAAAATAGAACGAAAAAGGAGATAAAACAAAAAAATTGGGAAACATGATGATTGTGTATACTGTATCCAGTTCACTGTTTTCCTGCAGAGAATGCACCGGCAATGTTTATCGCTTTCTGACGAGAGTTAACACGATTTATTCTCGATTCGACACGCTATACACTACCTCGTTTCGAAATCGTTATCTCGCCTACGGTTATCATTGCGATTCGCGCGTACGCTACGTGCCGACATTACGTTACCAGACACTGTTTCCGCCACCTTCGCCGCCAAACGCCTGTTTATGCCAACGGGTAACGAGTAATTTCGCGAAACGTCTCATTGTTAGACTGCCTGTATCATCGAACCGATAGTTACACGTATTAATTACGATTAACGAACGCATCGAGAGGCTAAAGTGGATTAGGGAGAATGGGTTTCCTGAGGGTCTAACAAATAGGATCGCACGATATCGACGATGTACGCTATTGCTTTCCAGGGAGCTATTATTATTATTATTATTATTATTATTAATTGTTGAGGGTGAAAGAGAACGATGTATATTTTTATGCATATGTCTCTCGTTATTAATTTTTCGGAAAAAATAAGCTTTCGTGAAATGTTATTGAATCAATTAAACAGGAGTGACGATATCAATATTTATTTCATGTGAAGAATATGTAATTGTTCGACAAAATTTCACAACGAAAATTTAATTTTATTAATACATTTCACTAATGAAAATTGTAAAAGTGATTGTTAATAGAGATACTTCAGTAAATGAAATTAGCATTCGCGTCTGTTTCGCATGGAAATTTTTAACGTTTATATAATTGATATAAATCTGCAGAACGTATTTCAACAAAATTTTGTATCACGGGGTCAGATAAAAAAATGTTGCAGAAACGATCTTCGTTAATTTCTGCATAATTTCGAACAGTTGTAACATTTACAAAATTGTTCGTACACATCATCTAGTAAATCAATCCTAACTCCTCTAAAGAAAAACCAGAACACGTTTGTTTGGTTCAATTTTAAAAAAAGGGTACTCTGTTTTAAAATGGACACGAATACTTCTGTGATCCACTGTATCGTTTTACGATCGTTTATATTACCGCTTGACATTTTTTAACGCGAAACAAGAGAAGCGTCATTCACTTGGCAATTTTCAATAAGATTCCTTCGCTGATCCCCGACGTTAAAATGGTAAAATACGTTCTCCGTTGAAAGAGAAAAATCCAAATGAAACGTTCCTCGTTTAAGAAGATACTTACACATTCGTAAATAATAACCGCGAGGGAAGTTTCGACTCGTGAGATTAACCCAGAAAAAACAGTAAAACCAGAGATATCACGAAAAATCGAAGTCAACGAGAGATGAACAAAACGATTATTTACCATTTTCAACCGTTCGCAATTCACAGGGAAGTGAACCGCGTTACAATCGCGTAGCACGGAAATATCCGAAATACGTAATCACGTTTAAATTAGATATAGGGTTAGTACATTACAGGTGTTTCGTATCGCTTTCCGGTGGGCACGCGTTGCGACTCGTTCATCGTACCAACGAGGCAGTTATGTTATTGGTATTAGCGCGAGGAAAGCGGCGAGGAAGGGAGCGGCGTTGGGAAAGCATTAAATAAATCGACGTTACATAATAATGGTATCGGTCGGAATCAAATAAATATTTGCCGCGACATGGTTTCGAGGCCGATAGCCGTGAAATTTAATTCGCGTCAGCACGCGCGCGCACGCCGGCGCTAGTGCACGTGTCGAATGTAAATTCGTGGCAGGTCGTGCACGAACGGGATGGGAAACCGCGCGCGGAAGTGCCGCCCAATAATTTCCCGTTTTTCATGCAGCCCATATTTGACGGACAACCGGCGATTTTGAAAACTTTTTTTCTCTCTCTCTCTCTCTCTCTCTCTCTCTTCGTGTGTTCGATTGCAATCGCAGCGGAAGTAAAGGCCGTGATAACCGTATAAATGTGCACGCGCGCGCCAACTCGCGTGCACCGTGTCGCTCACATCGAAACGAAAGCGTCAGTTTTAATTACGCGCTCGCTTGGTGTATCGCGCCATCGGGAATATCGGAGATATCGACTGCATATAACCATGTATCCGCCAGTGGGCACGTTACACCGCGTGATATTGGCTATCGCCTTCGTTAGCCTTTCGCTGCGCCACCCCTATCAATGTAATCTGGAAATATTAGCTGGCAATGATCATCGCGATAGTAGTCAGCGTGTCTATGACTCGTCTTCGTAGGAAAAGGATATTGGGTCTGTTAGACGGGAACGGAATATGGAAATATCGAGCTGTCTCTCGGGTGAATAGTAAGTACGGCAGATTAGTCTTTCGGTTTTGAAAAGCGAATGGAAAAAGGCACTATGTGAGTCTAAAGGAGAAAAGCTTTTATATCTCGAATTTGCCGATGTTTATTCTTTCGCGTATTTAAACATCGTTGGACTTTTCTTTTGTTTACACAGCGGCGTATAGTGTCGCTTTGTCGATTATACTAATCTTTATTGCGTAACGAGAAAGCACTGTTTTATTGTCTTGTCGAAGTCCGCAAGTTCAGCTCTGAAAAAAGACTGAAGTTCATGGTAAGACTTCAGGAATATCTGAGATGTGACAGCAGACATATTGTACGATTAAAGTTTAAGAGCAAAGTGACAAGACAGTGTTTGGTAGAACAGTATTAGTGAAAGTTACAATTCTACTATCTTAGATTAAGTTGGAGATAAAATTTGCAATGTTTGGTTAGGTTAAAGCGGCTACAACAGATCTGAAAGCGTACAAAAGTCTCTTGAAATTCCCGGACGAGCAATCAGACATTCAAGAATATCTTCAATTTTCTTTTACGTTTGCTTCCTCATTATTCTCCCCGTCATGCCGCAAGACTGTTTCTGATCGGTCTTAAATCTTCCTCCTTTCTCTGTAGACAGTCTATTCCAATTCACAACAGAATCGAATTTAATTCCAATTCAATTACAATTAGACTCGGTAAACGGTAAAAGTCTCTTTGTAATAATATTTAAACCGCGCCGCAGAAAAGGTAATTGTAGGAAACGTACAATTTCACCGACGAATAAATAATTTATTCTTTAAACCTAGGACATTCGCTTGATCTATTTCACGTACATCTTTACCTATACGCTTTTTCAATTATCGACCATCCGATTCTTTGCATTATCGGCAGCTGATCCTGAACATACCCTGCCCTCCGGCAAGTTTCCCGTATTTCCGCTTCGTCCTTTTACTCCTGCGTACCTCCCGCCGTCACGAAAGAGGAAAACTGACATGCCTTGGAGAAATTTTACGGCGATCGAACATCGAGGTATGCACGGATGAGGCTTTTTATGTACGGTCAATGGATAGCCGAAAAAATGTGTAAAGGCGAACTCGATTCATAAAGTGGCTCGTGGCTCGTACTATTATAGAGATGCCTCCTTCTCCTTCTTCTCTTTCTCCTCTTTCTCTGCTCTATCTCCGGTGAAATGGAAATTTCTATCGTGCAGCACGCCTTTCGGCGGTCTCTTCTGCTCGAACGGTCCTCGTACGATGTTTTCCGAGCAAGGAAAAACGTCCACCGAACGGGGTGAGGTACGTAACCCCTGGATGTGACGTCGAACGTTGGCGGAATCCGATTTTCTCTGGATTTAATTTCATCGTTCGGAAGAGCGTCGTGTAGAGTCAGTCGGACGAGAATCGAGCTTCGTTCGTGAACGAAAGAAAAAGGGCCAATGGTGTGGCAGTTAATTTCGTGCAAGGTTGAACCGTAGGTTCGTGAAATGGCGTAAACGGGAGACAGGGCTATGGGTGTACAGCAATGCGTCTTTCGTCCGGTTCACAGGCCTCCCTTCCTTTTCTAGCTGTAGAATACGTCCGGTAATTGCGTTTGTGTGTAGCCAGGAAGTTTTATTTGGCTGGCATTTATTCGGCAACGAAGAGACAGCAGCCCACTTAGGAAGAGAGACAAATGTATTTACGTCGTGAATCTGCCAGGATACCCGCATCCACCTTTCAAGCTTACCCCGCTTATCCGGGGATTCTCGTAAAATTACGGGGAAGCTTTTGCAACTAGTATGTCGACGATGGAGGAAAAAAAGGGGGTAAGAGATGCATATGGCAGGTGAATTGCTGGTTGTAGAATTAATATATTTCGGAAAAGTACGTGCCTCGTGTAGGAAAGAACGGAACCGACTGAAGAAGGGAAGAAAAATAAAACAAAACGCAATTAGAAAAATAAAGAAATAAAAAAACCGTTGACCTTAAATCATTAAACGTGGTGCCGCCACTTATCTTAAAATCAGACCGTGACACGACCTGCATATGTACATCTAATTATATTCAACACTGGTTAATTAGACACGTGCAGTTAATTGAGCATAATTTTTCATCATGTTGGAATCCAGGCTATTTCTGACCTAAATGATCAATTTACGTAGCATTCGAAAATATTTGTCATTTGACACGTTTCTGTTTCACATTGAAAACCATACCCATTCGATAAATTCCTCCCATTGGCCGTGCATCATTGTTTTCCCTCTTTTTTGTTCTCCATTCGTCGAACATGGTTTTATGGTTCGTAAATATAAAATTTTCTCCAATTTATTTCATACAATTTATACACATGGATACAGTTCGTTCTCTTCAAACGTGTAATTCGGAATATCGTTACGATCGTTCCTGTAAATCAACGGTGTTACACGTACCGTCATTCAACGAGGAAAATTCAAGGATCGATCGATCTGGTAAACGATTCTCGCGTCACGGTCCCGGATCTCAGGTTCCCGCGGCTTTGGCTACGCGAAGTTGATAGTGTGATAGGTGCTCGCGTAGATCGCAACAGCTATGACAGTGGCCCAGGTAGACGAGACGCGTAAACGAACGTGTACGTGTAAACGCTGTCTCGATAATAGATTCCCCATTTGGAGTTCAGAGTTCTACGGTGAATCTGTAACTCCGACGATCAAACTGCTTGCAAAGTTTGTCGCTCGAATCGAATGGGAGTTTGGGTAACTCGTACCTAGCTTCGCTCTTCTCTCTTGTACACGGCTTGATATGTATGTATACGTATATATACATGTGTATATATATATATATATATATATACACATGTACACATAGGTCTGACGCCTCTTTCTCTCTACTCTCTCTCTCTCTCTCTCTCTCATCTCGTCTACGGTTCACTGTCTCTTCCGCTTGTACATATGTGGCGTACACGCGTGTGTATTTACACGGTAAACTCCAGTCAACTTGACTGCCTCTGCGTGCTCTCTTCGCGCATTGTCGATACGACCGGAAAGTATCCGGGACTTTTTCCTTCTTCCGATTCTCAGCGCACACTCGTTTCCGGTCTTAGCCGTCAGACTGTGTACCATTAAAGTGTGTTCCCAGCGACAACGGTGTACCGTATGTGTCGTGATGCGTTCTAGAATGCATCCTAGCATACGTACGTACATACATACATACATACATACATAAACGAGCCGCTACCAACGTGTCCCTACCACTCTGTGGAAAAGCTGCTACGGCATAGGAATTGCGATAATATCGGGGAAGCTAGACAGAGGAGGATCGTTGTTATACTTTGACTACTTTGCGCGCACTATGGAATGCTTATATATTTTTAACGAACGAAAGTTTCTCGTTTTCCTTGGTGAATTCAAGGGACCAGCTGTTTGGTAACGTGTCGCATAAGTCTCTCTTTTTTTTCAGGGCGAGGGTGTATTAGAAAGATATTGTTTATTCGTCAGTGCATCGACGGTTGAATTTCGTAACAATTAAACGACGTTGATTTCGACGTTTGTGTAGAATTTGTGAGTAATTGACAGTTTATTAGGTGGAGAATAGCTAATAAAAATTGCGTATGGCAGACTGTGTTGTGTATGAGTGTGAGTTCAAAACGAGGTGTGACTATGCGTGACTATCTGTCGCCGATGTAAAATTAACTAAAATACTATTGGTGAAAAATAGTTAATGAAATGATTGATCGGTGCAGGTGAGTCCTTTGAAGGGAGTAGGACATTGATAATGTCTTCAAGGGATTATGTTGTAAAATTAGCGAAAGTGAAATTTCCAACGCCCTGTAATTATGCTTTTTATGAATTGTACAACCTAATGAATTAGTCATAAGCTGAGGTTCGTTTTTTAAGATCTTTAAAGGAGTTTTGGATTTTTGCAATAATATCAGAATTTCCCGAAAATCACTTCTGGCTGCTTGTGAGTCTCGGTACAACATTACGATACCTTTCTCGACGATGCTGAGCCGTCGATAGTAATTAAAAATTTGCAGCAATGTTGCAGGCCTCGTTTCACTTACTGTAAACACATCACAGTGTTTTCACCTTTTCCAACGATATTCCACCGCCTTGCAAATCGTTCTCTAAAATTTATTCATGTTGCAACGGCATTACGATCCTCCCTTCAACATCTAACAAATATTATAACATACTATATACTTTTTTTCTTTTTTACACCCAATAAATACGTCGAACGCATGTTTGGAATTCGTAGTTAATTTACCAATTTCATTTTATATTTTTCCGCTCAACTTGCTTCATCGGATCATTCCATGAAATTGTTCCGGTTATTTTTGTGTTCGTACGCATCCGCTGTAGCGCCCATCGGTAAATTAAAGCTCGATCAACGATCAGCTTGTCGGATGAAAATCGCGTTACTCGAACGAAAAAACAAAAAAAACAATGTATACAGATACATATAGAAAAAAGACAGAGAGAGAGAGAGAAACATATCCTCGCATAGTTGATTTGATAATTTTACAAAATTTATTTCGATCTATATACGTGTATACATTCTTTTCCGTCTCTTTTGATGCACGAGCACGAGCTGTCAGCCGTATAATAGCACAACTTCCATTCCGCCGATGCGGCAGGAAGAGCGATCAAGCGTAAAAGTATTTCCGAGTGTGTTGCTCGAGCATCATGGTCGGAGAAGGCGAGACCGTGCTTCCTGGCGCAACGAATATTTTAACACCTGCGAGCGGATTTCATCCTCTTCGCGTCATCCTCCGCCTTATATACGCCTAGCTTTCTCCCTGTGGATTTAACACTGAAGAGCACTTATCGCTCCTCTTCCTACACTCTCCCCTCAGTCACAACTAAATCGTCCTGCACGAGTTCGACTTCGAGGTGTGACCTCGTCACCATCCTCCTCTTCCTCTCTCTCTCTCTCTCTCTCTCTCTCTTCCTCTTTCTCTTTCCTTTGTCTTGCTCCTTTAGCCTCCCAGTGTGCATCGTGTGTTTCACCCCTTTCCCTGTTGCTCGCTTTGTCGAAGTTCTGTTCCTCTCGCTTCGCTGCTCGAGGATCGTCTAACGGACCGTGGCACGGTTAGGGAAAGGCGGTAGGAATTCCATCGAGAATAGAAACGGGAGTCGATAATAACCGGGCAAAGTCCATTATGACGCGTTTAAGGATTTACGCGGCGGAGAGATTATCGATGCTCCAGGGAAAGAAAGAAAAAAAGAAAAAAAGAAGAAAGAAGAAGAAAGAAAGTAGGATGCTCTCGAATTCCGCGCCTCGACCACATCCTTCCTTTTTTTTTCTTCTTTCATCTTCTTCTTCTTTTTCTTCTTCTACTTTTTCTTCTCCACCACTTCGTGGTCCTTTCCTCTTGTTATCACTCTTCGCGAGATTTACCTCATTCCTCATCTTTCTCCTCAACAATCCTCTTCTCTCTTCACCACACCACCCAGTGATCTCTCATTCTCCAATCTCATCGTGCTCGTAAAGGATTCAAAAGAGATTGAAAAAGATTTGCCGGCCCTGCTGTTAAGAAAGTAGCGAGGCGAGAGTAGCGGCGCGGCGAGGCAGGTAACGAGGGATGGTTGAAAGAAAGTAACGAAGAGGCCGGGCATTTTACTTTGTCGATAAAATAACTTTAAAAATTAAGGCTACCGGTGGAACGGTTAATTCCAACGTCAGACAGCATCTAGTCAGTTAGCTAGGGAGGAGAAAATAGTCGCTCCGGAGCTTATTACAATAGGGAAGGCTGCTGTTGGCTTGCAACCCGATTAATCTGCATTATAAAACACTTGTTGGAGAAGTCTGTGCAGCTGCGCTTAAAACGTAAATACAGCAGGATATTATACTTACTGTACTTAGTCTAATCGTTACTGGATGACTGTATCTACTGATTCGTTCATCGATAATCGCGATCTGTCTGCTGTACGAAAACATATTTTAATCGTACTTATATTCATTTTAAATTCAAATTCCTAGAGGAGGTTTATTTAGTACTAAACACCCTATAAAGATGTAGCAAACCTTTCTCTACCATGATATAAAAGAATTCTTAAAAAAAAAAAATAGCAAGGCAGAGTTTTGTTTTTTTATCCTGGCGATGACTTGCGAATTATTTCGAAATATTTTACTAGGAGTACAAATTAATTCGTAACTCTTTCATTAGCTGTTCTCCATATCGTTTCGAATAGCTTTTTATGGTGGTTATGAAAACATAGATATTCATTTGTTTCGTGGTTTGTTATTTCAAAGATTGAAGGAAGAAATAGAATCGTGGCGTGAAGGAGAATTTGAATTGAAAATATAGCTACAAGTTGATTAATTGCTATAGCTACGAATTTCTTTGTACACCTAATATTATCAAGGGCGAATCGTTCTCAACGCGTCTAACCCGCTTTCCGAAATCGTTATGCGCGCGAAGAAATGAGGACACGTTGGAAAACTATATCAAAGGATTACTGTCGTCCTCGAGGAAACCCTGTGCTGTGTTCAATATTTTCTCTCGCTGTGGTAGCCGTGAACGTTCCTCACAGAGAACATTCTCATCGTTCCACCATTCTTATCATCCCTATTTCGATTCACTTTTCGAAAAATTCAGCCGGAACTCCGGGAAAATTCGTTCTAGCGAGAATTTTCCAATGATTTCACGAAGGGCAGGTAGCAACGAAACAGAATTAATTCAGGAACCATTCGACGTATGATAATTTGGACGGTGCCTGGGTGTCACATACGCCCTCCATATTTCGAGCATAGAGAATATTGAAAAATCGATATTTGCCGGACCATCGGTGCGTTGTCGTCCTCATAAATCACGCGAATTCGTACAACGAACGCACGCATCAACGGCGAGCTGTGCAAAAATATCCGCGAGCCCAGCTTCTTCCACAGTTAAAAAGCTCGGCCCGTTTCAATCGAATTTTTCACGTTGACGCATCGATTCGTCCACCTACATTCCACGTAATCTCCTGCTGTCGTTCGCTGAACTTTTTAAACGACGATGATGCGTGAACGTTCACCGATTCTTCAGATATTTCCAGACCAACCTTTCCAGTCCAGCTACGACTAGATTCCAATTTAGATTCGTCGAGTTTGATGTCTCCTAAGATGCTCCCCCGACGTCATGACCGGTGCCATTGGTTTCGATCGAATAGTACGCGATCAGGTTCGATCGTGTACACAAATATGCGAACAGGAAATTAAGGTTCACACCGTTTGGTGATATCATCTCGATTCCTGAGAATTTTTTGCCTTCTCTCTAGACTTTCGTCGTTACGTCACGTCACGGTGGAAAATGAAAAGAAGAAAAGAAAGAAAACTCTCGATGAAACATGCTTTTTTGTAAGATAGAGCGTACTATCGTTGTTTCATTCCGCCGAATACACAGAATTATTATCGGAGAGAAACTGTAGGACTACGGTGGTAATTTAAGAAAAAGAAAGTACTTCACCGGACCAATCCTATCGCTCGTACATCTCATCAGTCTGTTTATGGCGCAGGATACGCAATATATCTGCCAGTTTAATCTCCCAGCTTTCTTGCGTATCTCTTCTCCTCCCCACGGCTGACTTTCCACCAGGGAGGATAGGATTAACTTTCTTTTTTCTTCTCGTCGGGAACGCTTTCATGCAGACAATCCTGACGCGTTTCGTGCTCACGCGCGCCTCTCGCGTCAAGGGGTTGGAGAATAGTTGACAGAGGGACAAGACAGAAATGCTGATCCTTTATCCGCGCACATGTTTCTTTCTTTTCTCTGTCTTTCCCCCCCCCCCCCCTCCTTTTCCCTCAATTCTGCGCGTTATTATCTATTCTCGACGTTCGAGCTGTAAATTATTATATCGTTAAAAATAATGAAACATTGCCACGTATAAAATATCGTTCGATACTAGAGGGTGCAACGTATTACGCAATCTCTAGTCAAAAGGTACCACGGTTGAAAAAGAGAGAAAGAGAGGAATGATGGAAAAAAATTCGAGCATCGACGAATAGGTAGGCGGGATAGAGTGGGTTGCGCGCTCGTTTCGCCATGAAAGAGGGAGGAACCCGTGGAAGGGACAGAGGAGGGTTGGAAGAATGGACGATAGGACGATGGCAATGTACAGCGCGGGGTTCGGACAGGTGGAGTGTGGGGCCATAGCCACGATATATCGTGGCTGAGCCTTTATTAAAACTGCTTTCGGTATTATTGCTTTCCGGGAACGTCGAGTCTCGAAAATGGCATTTCCGTGGTAGATAGGCTCGTCGTGTGCCGTTGTCGTGGTCGTGTGCACCACCGAAAAGTATATATCTACGTAGCAGCCCCTCGTGAGACCTGTCGTCTCTGAGGGCACCGTCACAACCTAGGCTAGCTCTATACCTCGCAATAAATATGCTCTTCACTTTGTACAAGTCGGCCCGTATCCTCTTATATTGCTCTCGCCTGGTTATTGCCTGCCGACCAAAAAGTGACTCGGCCACTTTGCCCTCCTACCATTTGTCCACCTATCCTGTCTACCGTGGATCATCCATGAAAATCTGCATACGAACGCGTCGTGCTTAACCCTCCTGGATTATATAGGGCCGCGTCTATTTTTTCTCACCGTGCTATCTGCTCGATTGCGAAATTAAACTGTTCGTATCTATCCTCTTGTGTGTCCCACGTGACGCATGAATACACATCTTCGGTGGTGAACGTGGAATAATATTTAAAGTGCTGTTCTCCCTTATGCTTTCGTCAGGGATGGTTAGTTTTCTATCGGTCGAGTGCTGAACGTAGTTGCGTACTTCACGTGTTCGCTTTTTTCGTTCTTGTTTTTTTTTTTTTTTTTAATGAATCGATATGAAGCGTTTATAAATTTCACCGAGAAACGCAATTCTGTTAGCAACGTGACACGTGGATTTTTATATTTTTTGCGCGCAGCTCGATTTCTTTTCTCAACGTTAACAGATGAACAACCAAGTCTCGAACGTAACTTTTCTATTCTCGATTTTCGCCTTATATCGGAATCTTATGCTGTACACAAAATCGAGGGAATTTCATTCGAACGATAGGATGGTTTTTGCCGACGCAATTCGCATTTCTGAAATTGTGCCGCACATCGAAGATATATTTCCTTGCTCGTTGCTGGGCTCCTCGTCTGCCTTCGCTGTACCATCCAGAAACCGCCAGCTATTCTGTCGACGTCGAACTTCTGCTATGGACGAAATCTTTCATATCCGATTATACGTACGCGTATCTGTCGAGACAAAGTGGTGGGGTCTTCTCTACCCTTCCGGAACGCTACTTGTCTCGCTAAGAGTAAGTCGCGTCGCGTCGCGACGGTGCTTGGGAGAAACCCTTCGACCGTATGGAAAGCAACGGAACGACGATAGTAATAAAGGCGTCATGACAGTAATGGATGGTATTGACAACCCATCCGCTTGCCTCTTTCTCCACCTCTATCCTCCTCCTTCTTCCTCGAGGAGTCTAACTCGTGGAATCTTCATCTCTCTCATCTTCTTCCTCCTATCTCTCCCTCTTTCTCTCCCTATGTTTGCTGTTTGGCTCGTTTGCTCTCTAGCTAGAACTGGTAGAAAGCAGGTAACAGCGACCAAGCGGCGAATAGTTTCCCCCGGATCGTCTTGAACAATGCAAATTGATGCGGAATCGATACTAAGCTGGTGGGAGTTTCTAATAAGATTCTCTCGCTTGCTTCGACACGGTATTGCATGGCAGTTCGTTCGCTCGTGCAGAATAAGGGGACTACGGTTTCTTCTTCATCTGTCGAACGTTCATACCGTGTGTATCGTTCGTAGAAGAAAATATATGTACGCGTTTCATGTGGCAACAAAGCTTCCTGGATATTCGTGCACGTTTATATCGGTGAACTGCATGGGTGTTAGTAATAAAAGGTAGACACAGAGACTATATACACGCCGACACCCAACCTCTCTTCAGCCCTTAGGGTCGAGCGTAAAAACAACGCGAATACAGTTTTCCGGATAATAAGCTTTTATTCCATGGTGACGTTAGATTTTATTGTCACACGGGAGGAAGGAGATGACACCGTAAAACGCGCGTATGTAAACGTTAGTAGATGAACGTGCGTTTTCATGCTTTTTTTCTCTACCCTCGAGCGTTCCAGCAACGTTACACAACCACGGTGTGTCGGATGGAATTCTAGTTTTTCAAGGTAAATCGGTCGGAACGACGCTGATGGACATTTTAAAAACTCCGAGGCGAAAGAAAAGGATATCTTGTCGGATGCGAGAGCGAGGGCTGGAAAATTGACAGACGTCGCGCGGCGTTTCTGAAAATACGACACGGACGGTGTGCAGCTTTCGATGCCCTTCGACAGTTTTGCAACAATTCCAAGCTTCGGTTGTGTAACGTGTGTGCGAATTACTCTATGTTTCTGTGAAAAGGAAACTTTCGACACGCGTGAATCATCGTACAATAGTATTCGTTGGAGAATAATTTCTGTTTTTTCTTTTTTTTAAAAGCTGATTTTTCTAAAAAGTGTATTTTACGAGGTTTATGGGTTTAGAAATAAACGCTTCTGGTAATTATGGGAAAAAGGAGAGTTCAATTATTTGGCAATATGCTGGCGGAGCATGATGCTAAACAACTTTTTCCTATACTTGTTACCGCCGGTCGGCTTTAGTTTCCACGATATTCGCTAAAAACTGGATTATGTGTAAATATTTTATATAGGTCCGATGTTCATGTAGCCTAAACCTTACTCATGATGATAACGAAGCTTCGTATTAATAAATTTCTCGTAGCTTCTGTTCACCTCGTTACCGATATTTTAGAATATTTCGATACATGTCACATCGTGAAGAACCATTATATCGGATACGAAAATATGATTTCGATAATCGTGCAACTGAATTTTTTAACATAATGTTGGCAGTATTTTTACTTAAAAATCCAGTTGAGACTTTTACACTTTTTATGCACATCATTTAGCAAACTAATCCTTTGAACTTCTCAAATAAAAACCCACGTCGTTTGTCAATCAATTTTTAAAAAGATATTCTGTTTTAAATGATCTGCAAATATCAATGAGCGTAACTTCAAGTATTTCCCGCTATACTTAGCTTCAGCAGAGATTAAGTAGCATTCAGTATCGTTATCATCACGATTGATGTTTAGATTAGGTACACAGAAATAGAAAATTTCTTGAGAATGTGCAGGAAAAAATTATTCAAAATGAGCTTCGTAACATATTTGAAATTGTATTGATCGTTGAAATTGGAGAGAAATCTTCTTTTCTGCATAATTACCATACTTATTTTCCTCTAAGTCGAGTGTCGTAGGTGAACGAGCAACTTCTCTTCGTAGAACTGTACACCTAATTCGGAAATCACGCCAGGTGTTATCAATTTAAGCAGCCATTCAGTGAGTCGTCTCAATTATCATAGCGAGATTTACGATCTTGTGAAATTCGATAAGGTATTACTACTCCACCGATAGTACACGCATTCGTAGCATCGCGTGCATTACGATCTATGGTTACATTCGTTCCGCACGGAACCATGTTTCCAACCCCCGTAGTATTACGGATTATTTGTAAAACGCGCGATCGGACGCGTCGATGTATCCGATTTCACCTGGAGGCCAGGCACGGAATAATTTATAAGCGCATTTCATGGTTGATCACGTCCGAGTCCGGTACGTTCACAATCTGTCGGTCAACTACGTATCGCGCGCTCGTCCACTTACACGTAGGTGCGGAGAGATCTGGCCGGGTTCCACGTAGCGTCCTCATTATTCGTAAATTATTTGCCGGCCGTCACGTTGGCCTGAGCAGGGAATTGGAATTGGTAGCCGCGACAGTATAGGGTGCAAACTCGTCGGATCGTAATAATATAGAACGTCCGTGTTCCATTGGTTACGTTTCCTCCTGCATACATGCTAAATGCGTTGCAACTCCTATTTGAAATATTCTAACTGCTGTTCGATAGAGAAATGTATATATATACGTATATATTAGGCGTAGAAATAAATTCTTTTCCACTAGAATCGGTTAGGCTAGCGTAGATTTTCTTTTTCGAAGTCTAACATTTCTTTAAAAATTTCACTTAAAATTTCCACATATAATTTTATTACTTTTTCATGAAGTAATTTATAATTCACAATTATAGTGACCTGTCCAACGGTCGAAGTTAAGAGTCAGCGTATAAGTGAAACTAAAGAAATATATTTAATCGAGTAAACTTATCCTAATGTCCTACGTTAAGCTATTCTAATCCACGATATTCCACGCAACTACGCTAACATACTCGTTTCTCTTCCTCTTTTTATTTACGTGAAACTGACCTGCACAGCTTTGTCATAAACCAACTAAAACGAAACTACATGCTAAAGTAGAATTGTGCCGACATTGTACTCGCTTCTAGCTTAACAACTAATGTGTCCTCTGCCTCACTCCTACAGTTACGTGTGATGTATTTAAAAAATAAATTAGCAAGATGTAAACCTGATTAGGTAGTAAACGATTTTTTACCATTGTTAGTTTACTTCGAGCGCAACGCGAAAGTTTATCAGTGGCTAGAAGTACTTCGACTGCAAAGGGTTGAAATACAAAATCTAGCGAAGGATGCCAACTCGTAATATCGACAGAAAATCGAGAGGAATACAAAAAAAAAAAGGGGGAGAGGGGGAATTGCGGTCAATCGAGATCGATTAAATCGTCCAGAGCGTTCGTTTTATCTCTGCAGCGGGATCATCGGCGCGGCGTCGACTCTCCGTCTGGCCCGGGACGTGGTACATATTTTGTCAACCTATCGACGATCAAATTATCGAGCCAATGGAACGAACGTCTAGCCTCTCCAACGAAATTCTGTCTCTCTCTCTCTCGACTCGCGTATCAGTTTGGCACCGTTTGTCTATCTTCGAAATACTCGCAGATACAACGGTAGAGCACGACGACAGATTCTTTCGGTATCTTCAACACAGATTTTCCTCCCCTATTCACTCCATAACGAAACTTTTTCGCGAAACTCTCTCTTGTCTCGAAAGAACTTTTCCGCAGTGTACATTCAGGGATCCACGTGTGTAACACGCGTTCCTATTTCCACTTCGGTTGTTTATCTGTTCGCGAAATAATATCTAATCTCGAGTGCAACTTGGCGAATATTCGATTCTACGAATCGACGGTAACAGCGAGAAACGTCGTCGGAGAAGTTTGATTCGGCTGGTTGGTACTAACGAGATTAAATCAACCCCTTTTCTCCTCTACACTACGCCCCATTCCCATCCGTGTATTTCCACGCGGTGCAGGGCAATCAATTCCTGCCGACTTTTCGAACCATGCCCGTTACCTGACGCGGAAATAATAAGGATAACGAACCTATAGTGAAATAATAAAGATAATGAAGGGGAGGAACGAACGGATCGCGTACCTGGCCACCGGGAATGGATCGTGCGACGTGGACACTGTTTGACTGCAGCAGAATTAATGACCTACTCCGGTATATATACCGGTTCGGTAGTTTGAATCGACGATTAGAGTGGAGCCTGGCTAATTACCTGCGCACTCTCCACTGGGGAAAGAGATTGCTTGGCCTACAGTGGCCATACACAGACACACAGACGTTCATATATACACACATAGAGAGAGAGAGAGAGAGAGAGTGAGAGAGAGCGACGATTTCTGCCAGTCGCCTATTGCTCACGTGTGCGTGCACCAGAGGCTTTAATACACCGACGTGTACTCGTGCATACCACGCGTACACTTATACACGTACGTACAGGCGGCAATAATCGACGGGCGTTATATTTCAGCCGGTTGAATTGGATTCAACGAGTCGCACGCATCGCACCAAATTTGCAAGCTACACTCTGCCTGTCTCGCTCCTTCATTCTCGTACAACTACTCTTGTTCACTCTCTCTCGCTCTCTCTTACTCGTCCGTGTAATTACACCACTTCCGTGGAGTCGCGCGCGAACTTACCCACGGCTGTTTCGTACAGTTTCCTGTGCGTGTACGTGGAAAACGTACACGCGTGTATCACTCTGTAACCACGACTATAGCGTTCAACTCGGTAGGCTTATTCCGCGGTCGCCCTAGTCCCGTGCGGACGATGATGAATGGGTTAATTAAGCGTTTCAACGTTCGTTGGTCAACGGTAGACATGACTCCAAGAGTTCGTTAAATTTCCACCACCTCCGAAACTTGCTTTTCCCTCGCGTCGGTGTTTCATCCTTCCTCCGTCAACTGGGTATCTCGCTAACACACCGTGTTGTAAAATGGTGCATCTAATTCTATCGCTTTCAACCGGCAGGAAATCGAATCAGCCTTGATGACACGAAAAGTGTTTCCATCCTCTCGGGCTATCAATTCGGCTCCCCTCATCTCGCGTGTCTGCGTCGAGAGCTCGTTCTAATTGGAGGACAATTTAACGCGTGGAGATACTTTGTGTCTGTGAGATCGTCAGCCCGCGGTGACATTTTCAGGAATGCGACGAATTAGGCTGGTTTATCGCGAAGTGCGTACTTGGAATTTGAAGGATTCAAAGGGGAAACACGTTGAGAGAGTATCTTCTTTTTTTCTCTCTCTTATCAGGAAGAAAATGTGTCTACCTAACGAAACTGGAAAGCGGTTCCCGATTAGTACGTTATAATGAGCTGCTAACAAAAGGTCGTTTGAATGATACAACGAGCTTTCTCCCTTGTCACGGTTTCACTAATAATGTAACAGAAAGCACCGGAGGACGTTACAAAACTTCCATCGTGTCCCCTTCCCGCCGCGAGATCAAAGGGAGAATTGAACGAACGAACGAATGTGCATGCATCCTCACCTTTCATTTTGGGCGTCGCCTATGCTGACTAAACAAGTTTCCCTTTTAAATTAATTAATACCAGGAACAACCGGTTGCCGAGTTGAACAGTTCCCTGTCTCTGAACAGTTTATAACTCACTTTTTCAATCATTACCGATGTTGCGACGCGAGCTGTATCGTTAGGATTCGATTTTACGACACAATCGACCATTTATACTACTTTTCAGAGCCTTTATTTTTAAGACCTTTTACAAAGTCGTTTCTTTCTATATGCGTAATATATCATAGGTGTAAATCTACAAAGCGTACTATTAAAATTTTTATTACGAGCTCAGATAAAAAAAAAGAAAGTTGCAAAAATGACTTTCGATCATTTTTTTACGATTCCAACCGATTCTAACGTTTCCAACATTTTTCGTACACATCCTCTAGCAAAGTAATTCTTCTAACTTCTCAAGAAGAGACTCAAATTGTTCGGTTCGATTAAAAAAAAAAAAGTTATTTAAATATTTTCGCGCGCTCCTGTGTATTTACATCTGAATCGAGTTATTCCGTAAGTGATTGTTGCTATCAAAACGATTATTCTGCAATGACTTCCGGTACTACGAGCACAAGAAGAACCAGGACGACGTTTCACAAGCACGTCATTCGAGTAGCTTCAGTCGGCGCTGGGAGGGTGGAATTGTTCGGTTTAAGTAGCACCTAGTTATCGTGCTCAAAGGGAATATCGAAGAGGACGAATTTCAGGGCGCTTAGAGGGCTATTTAAAGGGAAGAACAGAGAGACACGGCTTGGTGTGCTTCCGTTCAAAGAGAAATTTGACCGAGGTCATTCCAAGCATAATGCTTCCCCTCTATCTTTCACGGTTCCTCTCCGTTCTCTTCTTCTCCTATAGAGGTTGAAATTAAGACGCCCAGAGCAACCATAATCGCCACGTCTCGGGATCCCGTTGTCGGGTCACGTACAGAAATCCGGGTAGCTAATTAGCCTTCCGCCGTTCTAGGATTCGCCCTGGTCAATCAGCGGCGGAGATTCGGTCTTGATTCGATCCTCGGAGCCTCGTTAGCACCGCTGTATATTCCTTCCAACCTCTCTCTACATCTTCGTTCTTCCACCTTCCACACGCCCCCAGTCCCTTTCCTACCTGCCTTTCTACTTTGTACGAAAGGATATATGTATGTGTATACAGGGTGTCCCACCTAAAGCGGGACATCTAAATGTTTCCTTTGTCTCCCGTGATATGGAAAATTATTTGTGACATTGATGGATCACAACGAGGAATAATGTGAAGACAAATTTTTTTTGTCGTGTCATTGTGTTCTTGGGTTTTTAAAGAGCTTTGCTATTTTCTATGCAGAAAACTCTTCCTTCCACTGCATCTTGTAGCAAATGAAAGAATACGTTTTTAACACTTTGACATCCGCTGTCACGTTCGCGTGATTCCGTTCGATCAGCGTTTTTCGAGCCGACATTACATATTTCTGACTTCATTCACACAACTAAAAGAGGAAAAGACAAGTAATAAAATGAAAAGAAAGAGCTTTGAACAAATCAAGGAAGAATGACTAGACAAAAACAATTCTGTTTCCAGATTATTCCCCATTGTGACGAGATTCTAGTTTATATGATCTATAATTGGATCTCAATTGCTAGCGAGATCCTATTACAGATCATATAAATGATCTAATAATTTTTAGATCATTAGAACACAAAGGAAACATTTAGGTCAGCTGCTTCAGCTGGTGTTCTGCTTATTGACGGCAAAAGCGAGGAGTTTCTCCAGAAACAAAGCCTCAAATGAACATATTTTATTCCACATCTTCGACTGTATATACTTTCACACGTGAAATTAGCCCCTTCTCGCTTGTAACGCCAATAACGAGACACCCTGTATATAGCGATGGGAAAGTGTACGTGCGTGTACCAACTTGGACCCTTGCGGTTCTGTTCTATGTCATTTAATTGCGCTACGTGAGAGCGCCGACGATCCGGCTGCTCTCAGAAGTGGCCGGAATTCTTTTTACCTCGAGAGATCCTCGAATGTGTCGTAATTGCGAGCTTCCACCATGGACGTGGCACCGTGGAAAGGGGTGAATGGAGGAGAGGGTTAGATGGTGGTAAAGAGGAAGGTAGCACGATGACGACGAGGGTGTCCGCGTTTAAAAATGCATTCTCCTCTTTTTGAATATTAAGACAATTGTGTCCGTACAGGCGGCGCGCGTTCCACATTTGCGAATAATTCTCAACGGGCACGGCGCCGTTGGTGTTCCCTTCGCTCGCTCGTTCGTCGCGTTCTAAATTTCCATCCTGAGGTAGGGTTTGGCTATTCGAGAGTTAGCAGACTTGATAGTAGTTTTCGGAACTAAAGGAAAATCACGCGACTAGCCTACCAATGAACCTATCTGGGTCGCCTTACGGATTTCTTACGATTAAATCTAATCAAAGATTAGACTGTTCTTAGAGAATCGTGCTTGAAATGTAGTTTCTTACTTCGAGGGCGTAGTTCTAGGATCTTTCAGAAGGTTTGAAAGATATTGCAACGTGAATTTAACAGAGAATCTTTTTCATCGGCGATCTTCGTGTATTCTTCTATTTATTTCTTAGCACGTTAGAGGGGAATTAATAATGCACGATTGAACGATGTTGTGAAATGGAATTTTTTAGAATAGGCGAATCGAACGACCAGATTGAAGATAATTCAGTTTCATTCCTCAAAGTAAGACGAATAAATGTATTTTCAGCATTTCAAATATCAAGTAGCTAAATCAAAAAGGAAAAATAACGATATTTCAGAAAACAAGAGTAAATTTTATTCGATGTAATTCGAAACAATCAACATTTCCTTTTTAATTTGCACAAACGTATCACCTTCGTCCCTAAAAATATTTGGAATTATTAATTTAAAAAATAATTTTCTCTCAATCTTTTCTTTAACTAAGTTTTCATAAATTCTCTGATATTCGTTACATCTGAACGTTTGGATCTTGCACTTTTCAACTTTCTAACCAATTCAAAAGCTTCACAAAGATTTTCCACAGCGAATGAATCTGTTTCTTCGTAGTTCTTTGTATTTCCTCCAGAAAAATATATTTTCTGGCAGCGTAAATCAAGATCGCGCGTAAAAACAACCACGTAAATTGTGTTCAAAATTCGCGTAAAAAAGTGACTCTCGTAAAAAGGGTGTCGCATAAATTGCGGAGAGGGGTGTATATGTATACCTAACTTAACCTAATCTCTGTACAAGAATGAAACGACAGTAGAAAGCGATATGCAAGAATATACGCGTTCCTGTACCAGCGACTAGTAAAGTTTCCAAGAGAAAGAGGAAACCAGAACCGCCTCGTTCCACAACAGCTGCGTGAGATCGCGTTTCCGGCGGCCGGCGTTGCGTCGTTCCGCGACGGTAAACGCGTAATCCATTAGCCGAATTAATATCTGAGGCAAATTGCGTTTGTCGCGGTAGGCATTCGGGCAACGCGGAGCAGCGAGAGAGGAACACCGTGGAGGAGAAACCGGGCCCTGTTGTCAACGTGCTATTACTAATTCAGAAGGCGGTCGCAGCGCCGCAACGTTATACGGCAGACGACGCATTCTGCATAGCGTATTCAACGGTACAATGGGCCGTGGATGCGAGTTTTGAAATATGAATATGAATACGAGCGCGAGTGCACGCCTCGTCGAATCGCGGCAACGAAGACAGGGGCTGCCGATCGATGACTTCCCTTTCTCTTCTCCCATCCGACTATGTTACCAACCCTCACATCCCTTTCTAACACTCTCTCATTCAATCCACTGTTCTCTCTGTTTTGCCCAACTACGACCATCGCGAGACACGGACTCGACCTGATTTATGCGTTTTTGTTGAAAGCGATAGGTTCGACCCGCGACGAGAAACTTGCGAAACTCACAGCTCAGCCACCGAGAGGATGAAACGGCGCGAAGTTTCTACTGTATTTTCGACAATGAAATTGCGTCATGATTGCGGTGGGTTACGATGTCCAATAATTAAAAATTGTGTTGGCAAATGACGAGTTGAAACGATTTTCAATTGGAAACGAAAATGATCGGATTAGGTATTTCGAGAAAGCTCTGACTTGAGAAAATTCGGTTAAATTGAATTGAGGAAAGAGGCAGGGGTTGTGGATAATATTAGAATTTATATGATTGACGTATATGCTGATTGGTTGAATGTTGATGGATGTGAAAATAAGGAATTGGAGAATGTGGATACCTGATTAGACATTTAGAGAAGGTAATTGAAGGAGAAAATAAGGGCGCAAGAAGCTTGAAAAATTAGAGGAAGGTGGGAAAACTCCGGAAAATAACAGAGAGTGGTGAAAGTGATCGACGTGCGTTTAACTCTTTCATGGTAAAACAGGAAATTTGTAGGTTTAGGAATTATTTCTGGAAAGGAATGTTCTGTTGTTCTTCGTGATATCGTTCGGTTGGTTGTTTGAACAATATTGTTTATTTAAAATATTCCACATTTACAAGCAAAGTCGTATTAGTATTACCTGACAATCCACATTCAAATTAGCTTCTTTTACGTACGGATTTAATTCACGAACGGTAGGTAAAGTGTTAATCGTCGTTTCCTACACTTCGAGGATCGTCACGCCGCCTTGTCCTCCGAGTACGATGACCAGCTGGTTTCAAGCGAACGGCTTCTTCTCGATGTGATCCCAATGATGCATGTTCCATTGGTTTTTTTCGTTCATTGGATGTGTAATTTTACGGGGTGCGGATCGTATGCGGTGGTGTACAGCATGCGACCATGGTACATCGGGTTGGCGCGGTAAAAGGGCCGGCTATTTCCGATAATACGGATCGTCCTAGTTTCGCGCCGCTACGGGCATTAAATCTAATAAAAAAAAATCCTCTCATGACGGAGAGGCCGGGGAGGGTGTGGGCCGGTGGCAGGGTAAATTTAATGGAAGCTCCATTATGTTTGACCTGCCATTTTTCAAAAAAGCCCCGACGTAATATTCCCCCGACCGATTATTCCCGACGCGCGCGGTTAAACGCGCCGGCAGCAGAGATTCGAGGCGATTGCCAACTCGCCGAAACTTCGACCGCTGGAAAATCGTTTGACGCGGAAAAATTCACTGGCTCCGCGTGGCTGCTCGCCCAAGTCCCTCTCTCTCTCTCTCTCTTTCTCTTTTTCTCTCTTTTACTCTATTACATTCTATCTCTCTCTTTCTCTAACTTAACGCGCAGAATGGATCTCACTCTCGGTTAATTTGACGCGCGCGTTCTGCTGTCGCGAAATTGGTGGCGATTCACCGAGCCACCGGCATATTTGGCCCCCACAGTGTATCATAGCTTTGCTAGTGGTTCCTTCTTCTTCACCCCATACCATCTCCACCGATTTCTTGGACGGTTTCTCGAGAGGCCAGGCCCTCGGCAAGATGCTGCCGCCGGCAATAACCGGTAACGTATTACCACTTCTGCTCGGTTGAGCGCATTTAGATCGCCTATTTGGCAAGGAGGCCGAATAACTTTGCGTTTTACTCGACGCTAGGCGGCACGAATCAAGCGCGAATACCCGCGCCAACAGCCGCGAGTTACGGTGAACACCCCCAGGGTGGTAACGGGACGACGATTGCCATCACCGGTTTCCCAACACCATTTCGACTGCTAGATGGAAGAGAATACACACACACATACACTTATACGAGGATGTTAGGTAGGGGTTGGTTAGCTTGACCAGGTTTGTATGATAAAACTTGACCCGTTCGCGCGTGAATTATTCCGGTTGCCTCTGGAGCCGCGACCCGCGACCGCTGACCGCAATTACGAATTACGCGAGCATGTGCTTCGGTCCGATTGCTCCACTGATACGTGTATAGTTTGGATTCTGTGTGCGGCTTGGTGAATTTCTATCGAGAGTGAGAACAGTTTACTTAGGCATCGTGGTCGATTCTGTTCTCCATCCTTATTGTTCAATTACAATCAAGATGTTTGAGATGGTTGTGCAAGGGGCTTGTTTCGACCGGTACGTGAATTTCACGAACTGTGCTCGCGTTAAATTAACGGCGTGAGTGCTGTTTTATGGGTTTCAAGATGGTGTTAGTTGAATGTCGTTTGATGATGTATTTTTTTTAGTAGAATTACCGGTGCTCGGTAAAACTCTTTCGTGATTTCTCCTTGTGCACACTTTTTTTAAATTTTTATTAACTTTTTTTATCTGTTCTCTCTTGGTGTGTGTTCTGATCGATAGGCTGAATGCGTAGAAAGTGGTAGAACTGTATGTTGATTGATTTTTCGCTGTGTTTGGGGATGTGAAAGTGGAGAAATTGTTTCTGAATTTGTCATATTAGAGTCTAGATGGGATAGTCTTCGAAAGTTTAACAGCCATGAAACAATTTACTGGTCTTGCTAGCAGAAACCTCGTTTTAGAAGAAATTATTTTTATGGTTGATAGAACAATGGTAACGGAAGCCAGAGTGATTGACAGACAGTGTTTCTAAACCGTTACAAATAAACGATCTGCATCTTCCCATTCGAAAAAGTATTTTTAGTATTTCATCCCGACGTTCTATTGGATCTTTATCGTGCCCCACTCAGCTGACGAGTTTGCTCTCGAGCAATTGGGTAAACCCTATCGAACCACGAGAACGATCGGTCGGCACGAAAATCAGCCGAATCGAGATGAATATCTGTTTCAGCGTTAACAAGTTCCTTTTACAGATTGCTTCGTCAATATTACCCCCGAAACGGTAAACACGTAACCTCCAGTAATTTGAACATACGTTGCATTTGCTCGGGATCAAAGTTACCAAATTACACCGGTGATTCACTGAATGATCAGAACCGTGAACAAATTATTCGATATCCTCTGGTCTACTCTCTCTCTCTCTCTCTCTCTCTCTCTCTCTCTCTCTCTCTCTCTCTTTCTCTTTGCTACCATTCTAATACGAATAGGACGCGGTCAGTTGCGATAAGAATAAGAAACGGAGAATTTTCTCCTTTCTTCCTGGGCCCGCTGTCGGTTATGATCGACGTTTGTAATCTGAGCAAGCTCCGAAAAGGGGAGCGTACGGACTTTATCCAATCGCATTATATTCCCATTTTCCATGTAACGTGGGTGTTGGTCGGCGAAATTCCCCCGAGGGTGTCTGACGGAAAAATTCCATTTCAATATTTCACGGCTTACGCCCTATCGCTTCTCGCCGGGTCGTGTGTCGCTAATACACGAAACAGCCATAGAGCGATCGCGCAACTATGGCGAACACCGCGATGCTCTTGGGGTTTCGTGGCGGCCGCGAAATGACGTATAGACGCCTCTGCTATCCGCTACCTGAGATACCGTGGACGCTCGGGAACAAACCGCACCGCCAGTGGCCGTAGGCCTACCGGATTACCGAATTGGTCGTGCTTCACCGCATGCCAAAAGTACGTGTACCCGATATCGTTCAGGCCAATTACCTCGACGCTTCGTCCCATAATGGACCTATTACGAAGTTGCCCTGTCACCTCGGTAAAGTGATTAATATTATTAACAGGCCAAGAATTATTTCGCCGGGCGGATCGTCGATGTCGCGTTGACGTTTCTGTTTATCTGGGAAAACCTTCGCTTTTCTGTTGTTGTTAAGCATTTGTACACTGACTTGAGATTTGCTGTTTGAATGAATTCGAGATTCTGTCTAACTTCTGATCTGACTATGTTCTGACTAATGATACTGTGTTTCTGACTAAAAAAGACGCTGACTTCCCTAAACCTGCTCCTTTATCATGTCGTCCCTTCTCCAGTTCCTCAAAAATTTGAAGAAGGGATGCTAAAGTAGGTTCCTAAGAATCCTAAGTGACCAACCATGTATCACCCTCTTCTATTACGCCCGAAGTGCGAAATGTTTTACAGCAGGGGTGAGGAAGTTGATCCTTTCCTGGTGGAAATTTGGCAACAAGGGGGAAAATCTCGTCAGGTTAGCTCTGATTCTTCGTCTCGCTCGAAGAGATAGGTATCGAGTGACCTCGATATGGTCTGTTTTCGAAGATCCTTTCGGACGTGACTTATGATACCTTGCTTTACTAACTGAACTAGGAAGAATAGTCTGTTCTTTAATATTCTAAAGTCTAAGTGGCACGTGTTGGCTGCAGACCGGTCTGCTAAATTAAAAGTAACGATTTGCTAAAATGAAAATCACGTATTCTAAAATCGTCCCCTAGCTGTCTGAATAGTCGTTCTGATTTGGATTGATGAAATAGTTAGGTTACTTAGACTAGAGCTAACGAATTTCCTTTTCGATGCAAGTCGCAGGATTATTCTTACCATCGATCAATTTGTTCTGCCATTATCGAGCAGTTTGCTCCCCTCCGATAGTTAGGTGCTTAGCCACTCCTCCATATGCCGCGTTGAATGAGTATGAAGCAGACAAGTAGGGGAACGGGCCATATGTATCAGTTTGTCACTTCTGAATTAAACTCCTCTTAACTTCAAAAGTATTCACCTTGTATAAATTTCCTCGCATCGTGTGATACACGTATTGAAAATATGGTGATGGTGGTTAATTGAACTGAAGCACCTGAATACCGAATTTCATGGTGGTTTTGACAACGTTCTCTTAGATCGTAAAACAGAGAGTATTGATGTACATATTTGTCATATTTCATAGTTTGGTCATAACTTTTTAACGAAGCTTTTATGGACCTTTACTAGAAGCTATATTAATCTACGATACACTGATTTGAACACTAAATCACTGAACACCGTGCATAAAAACCATGCAGGATATATTTGTTCAAGCTTTAGGCAGATTCTAGCCCGTGATTTTTATATGTATATCTCGATGAAAATAAAATGCACGTTTAAATTATAATTTAAAAAATCGAAGTTCACTGTACACCTCTGAACGCATTTTAATATCAACTATAATATGCAAGAGAACGAAATATATGCATTTATGTGCGAAAAGCATTTATGTCCTCGAACATTTTATAAAAACTACCTCGATACAAAAATATTCTTCGCGGCGTACATATTTCTTGCATCGTTGCAACTATAATAGAAGAAATAACGATACGTGAGATTGCAGTCGTTCTCTAGTTGCAAGAATATCGTCTTTATTTTTATATGCAACTCGAACCTATTTAGTACCGCACATTAATTATGACTATACTTATTCTAAGCGCTTAACTAACTCACGTTTAATCAATTTGTACTTGTTTACTTTGCGCGGGCAGCGGGAATGTGCCGAGCTCCGTGGTCTGACTGACAGCCAACTAATTAATTAACAGCGTTCGGTCAATATTTATCTTTACGTCCGAACTCGAGAGTTCGCTGTCAGTTAGCGTAAATGTTACGCAAAACCTCGCGATAGTCAAAAGAGGTTACACGGAACGTTTCAGAATTCTTCCCTGTTAATACAGCCTCTATGTAATAAAGACGTTCTCTGGTAGTAACTAAATAAATTACAACCATCCCGACTTGTAAATACTAATCTTTCCTACCGGAAGTTACACGATTATTAATTGATCCAATGGCTGTACACTGCGGCGGTTATACGAATCCGATTATCCATCTACATCTGCTTCGAAGCTTTCTTCTAATTAGAATTAGAGGTTAATGTAAATGAACGATTGCAAGGGATAAGTTAAACAGCGCGTGTTATTACTACGATGTTTGCCTCGGAGAACTGGCGGAAATTCGTGTAGCCGCACATAACAACCGGCCGCGGATCCTCGTGCTCCTTTGAGCGCGGTCTTAATCGCATTTCCAGCTAGATGTTGTTCGAACAAACGCGTATATCCGTGAGTTTTTGGATACTAGTCCTTATAGGGAGCAACGGTGCGCGAATTACACCTCAACAGCTAAACAATTACTATACATGGTCGAACGAGGCGAATCGGATAATTTTCTGTACGATGGTAAAGGAAATAAGATTCGAACATTGAAAAGAAATTGTTTTTTTTTATTACACGTCCCTATCTGGTACGTGTTTTGTACGAAAATTAGCAACAAAAAATAAACAGAAACTTGACAACTATTTTTGTGCAAACAACACAGAAAGAAGTGAGAATTCGCCCCAAAAATTTGAACAAAAATTAGGTAAAATTTAGATAATCTAAAAATCTCCGAGAAAAGACCTAAAATTTGTATAAAAAAAATCTTCGGAACCAAAGTGCATTGTGTAAACTAATAATAGTCGACATATTTGAATTTCCAAGCTCGGCTTTTTATTTTCAAGACGTAATTGCAGATCAAGTGTCCTAGATTCGCAGGAAAATACGTTCGTACGCGTCCCATCTCATCGAGAACGTTAATTAAAACAATTAACGGGCTATTAGAGTAAGTGTCGAGGAGATGGATGAGGTAATACGAGCAACAGGAATGTTGATACCTATTCTAACATAGCAAACATGATCCAAACTCTTATTTTCATTGTTTTCGCCTCGGTCTACCCCTAACACGAAGATTTCGCGTGACAATAGCTTTATTATCAAACTAATCGTTGAAACGTATCGCGTACCAGGTATTAACCAGCAACGACGTTTAACAACGAGCAGAGGGGCCGGTATTCGTGTTATGGTGCTCGCTTGAACGTGAGTTAACCGACGTCCATGGTATTCCACGTATTCAAGGCGCGCGTTCATCTCTACCTAGTTCTAACCTATAGCTACGTCGTCTAGACTAGAAAAGTATGTCGATATTATAGAAGGAAATCTGCGTAGTCGTATATAAAGTCTGTGACACCCGATTTTTCACGCACCGTCTGGCTAGAATGTCGTCGATACCTGGTCTTTCGTTTTCGTCGGTTGCTACTGTTCCGTCGAACGTAGCAAATGACTCGTGCACGTTGGAACCCAGAGTTTTCCAGAAGCGTGGAATGTTACGGGGGGAAGTGAAGGGACAACGGAAAAATCGAGAGAGAGAGGTGGCTCGTTGGGTGGTATGCGTCACGTACATGCTACGTGTGTCGGATACGTTAGTCGTAAACGGCCGAGGAATCGTATTCGACCGGCATGCTGGCTCGCGATTCGATCTTCCCACGAGGACGAGCACGGCACGAGCCAAACGTTACTTAAAGCGCGACGAGGGAGAGAGGGACGATGTATCCTTTGTAAAGCGGAAGTACGCGCGTTTCGCGTGATAGCCCAGGCTAAATCCCATCGATGCGATGTCCATGAGGCTCGTTTGAGAAGATCTTTTATCAACGCACGTATAGGATCATTCGAATGATTTTTCCTTGGTTTTGTGAAATAAAGGAACGATATGCTTAAACGAAACGACTTAATCGAGTAGGGTACAGTTCGAGCAACGTTTTAGCGAGGTTGGAAATTTGAACTCTTAACCATTAAGGCTCCGGTTATTTTTTCAATACCGTCGTCCAGCAGATTTGAAATGGAAGCTTCAGTTAAAAAAAAAAAAAAATAGACAACTGTTTATGAATTTTTTATTCCTTAATTTATTTTATCGACAGTGTGTGAACGAACTTGGGGTCCAATGATTCTTGGCTATTCATTAAAATTCATTCTTTCTGGCAGCTTTAAATTCGTTGCAACGCCATTCATATATGTCTACATCTTTTGGTGAATCCTCGCTTTCATTTTCAATAGCTCCAATTCTCCGCCTCTTTCGTTCTATATTTTCGCTGCCACTAATAGAAGTACCAGAATCACAATCACTTACAATGCTTTTGGATGATAAAATACTTTAAAATCAAATGCATTTTCAATTTCACTTAGCTCTGAGTTCTCATAAACAATTCTTCTTTCGTCATATCTTTATCGATAAAGTGGAATAGACGAAGTAGTAGATCGTAAGTAAAGAAAAGAAAATAGCTAACGTCTATAATGAAACAGTATTTTAAACGTAATTATGTGGATTGCAAATGTCTCTATAGCGGAGCCCAAGGAGTGTTAAGAGTTAAAAATTGATATTGCGGCACTCAGAACAGAACTTAGGGTTAGAACAGTAAATGATTTGGTAGCGTATGATGTGACATTCCAATTGGTAAATGGTCATTTGTAAAATATGTGAATATCAGGTACTGTATGAAGTATTTGAAATTTTTGTTGTTGTCCGCTAGTGTACAATCTTTTTTTATTTTCATTACGTGTCATCAAAATTTTCGAACGAGATAGATCCGTTGAACGACGAGACTCAACAGGTTTTCAAACACGCATCATCGAATACACTACACACCTGGGTCTCTTTTTACACGGTGGATGTTTATCACGTGGAAAAAACCGCGTAGAAGGAAACCGTGTAAAGAAAGGATCGAAATAAAAGAGCTGTGTAAAGGAAGATTAAAAAATGTATTGCAACAAAGTAGAAAGTTTAAAACTTGAAACATAGAAATACATTCGCAACAAGTATGAACAATACTAACATCTATAAAAAAAATCGACATTTAGTTACTGTTATAGGATAAAGTGCTTCTTTTTTTTTTTATTAGTGAAACAAAGTCACTTTCATTGTCAGAACTACATTATCATCTTTGCTATAATTTTGTATCAAGAATTGTAAATATTCCAATGGTACACACACGATATTTTTAAAATTTTTCAGAAACTAATTAGTACACGTTTCTAAGGCAATCGAGTAAATATGAATAAACAGTGTAAAAGTGAATCATGTGAAAAGAGTCAGGTGTACTTTCACATCTAATCCCTCTAAGAACAAAAAGTAATTCTACCTCGTGAAAAAAATATATCTGCGCGTAGCAGGGTCTAGCGTGAAAAGTTTGAACGTAAGTAGTATCATCCCTCGCCGGTCAGACAAAGTGAATGTCGATCGGGACACGAGCCTCGTCAACCGAATCCCGTCTGGCCTGGTCGTGTGATATTTTGCGTTTCACAACGCGCTCGTGAGAGATGATATGCGTGTGTCGAGTATGGAGAAGTGTGCGTGTGGCGAATGATCTATCGCGACAGCCCGAATATTGCACTTGGTATTATCCAGACACGACAGGCTCATTTGTGCCGAGTGGCTCCGTATTGCGCCACTCGATCTTGGGATCGGTATGCATGGACACTAATGGGCCGAAGGATCTCATGGTCCCTGACACATACTCATTGGCAGGGATAGGTAGAGATAGATAGATAGAGAACTAGAGAAAGATAGGAGAACTATGACGGCGAGGGGGAACGAGCATAGAGTGGGTGAGAACGTTAAAGGGGGTAAATAGACGTGGTTGTCGGTGTTCCCGGTGTCAGTTATACGAATGGACACATAGACGAACGTGACAGAAAGGGAAACATTTGCATAATTGTTAATTACGCATGAAATTTCAACATTCGGAACATGCCCCGATAGAGATTTCTCGCAACGCTGTCAAGCTGTATGTTTTTTCTCTCTTTTTTCTTTCTCCTTTCTCGATTTATCGCTCACGCGTTATACAACCGTCCGTCAAATGGCGTTCACGCAACAATATCGTGCAATTCCCGAAATTTTGCTTTATTCCATGAATTTTCCCAATAAAATCAGGAACAGCAGAAAACAGCGGAGTGTTTCATTGAATGGTAAAAAAGCGGTGAATCGGTCTTGAAACATTTTCGTAATCCCGTTGCCTCTCCCTGAACCCCTGCGCAGCACCCCCCGATAATCCCAGTTTCACCCGCGAAATATTTCTCCATTGAACAAGTTTGTTCGATATAGAGAATGGATGGATTGACGCGTGCGGATTGGTCCACGATCGATCCGTAACTCGCATTCCGGTACACTTAGCGGGGGACCACCGCTTGCTTCTGAATCATTTTACGGTTCACGATTAAAGGGGAAACATTCTTCGTTTCTCTGTTGTATTCGAACGTGGCAACACACGTTGTGTTTTACCGGCAGATATTATTCAAACTTCACGTTAATAATAACAATAATAAGAACAGTAACAACTCTGTTTCACCGAGCGTGCGCTTATTATACATATATACCAACAGTCGTGGAAAGCAATTTGTTAGAGCTTCACTTTTCAAATTCGCCCCAGGGAACGTCTCGCGATAGCCAGGATTAGCATGCACACCTGTACGCTTAGCACACGAGCTGAAACGCGATGGAGAGCGTGTCGCAACAAAAGGAGCAACCGGTTAACGAGCAAACCGTGGCAGTGTTGGCGGCGGTGGTAAGGTGAGTCGGCGTAATCGAATAGTGGATTGAAATGACATCCGCCACTTACGAGTAACTCGACGAGACTTCGTGTACCACCTCCGGGCTGAGTGGCTCCGTACTCGCGCTATCTAGAGCGTATAGAACGCGATAGACGTTACACGTTGACCATTATCGGTGCACGTTGCACCTAAGAAATGGCTTGCACCAGGTCTGGCAACCATATCGAATTTTCTATGATACAGGGAAACGTCGTACACTCCTAGTAGAATACTCGCACCGGCGCCTCTAGCAGAGAAACAGGATATCGCCGGATCAGCATTCGCCTAACGTGTCGTGAGTCACGGTTATGACGAATGGTTGGTTGCCTGTTGGTCGATGAAATTTCACCGCAAACCGAAGGTCGTGCTACTCGATTTTCCACGGAATATTTCCCCGGTATCACGTCGCCAGAACTATCGTCGTATAATCGTCGACGATACCACGAACGAACGTTAACGAAATCATCGTTGCGCAACAATGGCGGAACGTTCGAGGATCGAGCAACTTCAATTTTCCCTAGCGGTCGTTACCGTGGCGAAGCTGTTCCGTCGAAACTGAAAGCAACACCGGTACACGTTACATCTAGATTATCCGTGTTAATTGTTCCGTCAGGATAGAAACGGTGAAACGGAGGGAAATGTTTGTCGGAGAACGAACAGGTTAGCAACCGAATCGACGCACGAAGTTCGCGTAATCGGAGAAAGTGATCCTGTGCATGAGCGTTCTTTGGCCAAAGTTTTATAGGGTAAACAAGAAACTACGGAATCCTATTACAGAAGCAATTGACTTCTCTCTTCTCTCTTGTCTCTCTTTCCCTTACGTTCAGTTATCCTCGCGTATTCCCCTACCACCTGTACGTGTCTTTATTCCTACCGAGGCGTATTAAGCCGACTGGAAGGCTGAAAAGTTGATGATAAGTCATCTTGAAACGTTGCTGAATACAACGGTCTGCTAGTTCGAAACGTACGAGATTTCTTATTGGATTTCGTAGGAACGTAGTCAGCCTGTCAGGTGTTTACATTCTTTTTAGCGCAAGCAACGAGTTAGCCCGTATTTTATCCACATCAGCGTGACCAGTGAGTATTCCGTGCCGCGTTAGAGCAAAAGACAAGACTTTTTACGGGTGCAACAGCGACGGAATGGTGGAGACACAACGACAGATGGTGCTCAACAAGTCGAGCTGCTCTACTCTCGTCGTGTTCTCTTTCTCTCTTTCTCTCTCTCTCTCTCTATCACCGTATCTTCTTCTCCGTTTCTGTTCTCACCCAATCTCTCTGCAAGCCATCGTTTGCGCGTCGTTGTTCGCCTTCTTCGTCATACCCACGTGCTTGTTCGAAACTCGTAATAAGCGCACGTTAACCGTCACGAATTTATTACATTTATCGCGCAACTTCACGCTTTTCAAATGAATCGTTTAATTAGAACACACATTGTATATACAAGAGTTACACGGCATTTTCCAGCGTTCATTTCCTACGTTCTTTTCATCCGCTGCCGTGGAAAAGCACGACGAGCGAACAGTTTTCTCGTTCCAAGCGAAAGAGGGTAATTTCTTCCTCTTTTTTTTTTTCCTCGCAACGCACGGCATTATTCATTAAACCTCTCTTTAAGAAAAGCGACATGCTGCACCTCCTCTCCCTTCCCTCGCCTACTAATTTACACACGTTCGTCTTAGAAATTTAATTAAACGAACGCCTTTATTCACCGCGTACCGTGAGTAGAATCGTCTTTGAAGCGAGCTACAGGCTTCTTCAACCTTCCCTCCCACACCCCTGGTAAAGTCGAACTTTTGTCCGGCATTAGTCGCCGCTTTGGCTTGTACACCCAGAGAAGAATAGGCTAGGCAAGAAGAAAGCCACGAACCGCCCACCGCCCCCATTTGGGGATGGCTTTCCTTTGGCGGACACATTTGCATCCAACTTTGTTACACTCGGTCGAACGACAAAGACATACACGAAGACAAGCAGTCGCAGATGGCCGAAACTTTGTCGGTAGGACAATGCCTGAGGAAGAAGGGACATGAGTAGAGCGAGTCGTCGTCGTCGTCGTCGTCGTCGTCGTTGCTTTAGCTAGGGAAAGAGTGGGAGGGATGGTTTAATCGGCCACCTTCTCTACTACCACCCGTTTCTCGAGTATCCCCCTCTCCTACATATCACCCTTTGCTCTGGTTATCCGTCGGCTGACGAACAATGCTCTGGCTCTCTAGCTCGATGGAAACTGAGCCATCTCTTCCCTCTCTCTCTTGCTCGATCTCTTTCTCTCCCGGTCTCGTTCTATCTCTATCATTACCTTTTCCTTTCTCTTCCTCCTTCGACTCGTACCCACCAACCCTCTACTTTCTCCCTTTTCTCCTTTTCTCTTCCGCTCTCCTGCACCCATTTATATACACTCGTATAATACATATGTATATACGTGTGTAGGTATATGTGTATATGTATATACAGGCGGAGGAATACAGTTAGAGGATAGTTTCACTGTGTGAGAGCGCAAAGCCCACAGTTTCCCCTTTGGAGCACCACTTTCCCGGCGGAGTTTTCGACGGACCAGCTGTTGTAAAGCCACGAACGAAGAACGAGTGGAAAGAGTAGGAGGTGCTCGTGTTGCCTTATAGAATTTTCAACCGGCGATTACCGGAATCGCCTTAGAGCATTTTACACTACTCGTTAGAGAGGAGAGGGTGGTTGAAGGTGGTGAATCGCGTTCCTCTCCCACGAGGGTAGCCATTGCGTCCCCTCTGTTGTAACTGGAAAACTTTTTCGTGGAAAATTCGATTCGTACGGTAGAAAGTGCAGCTTCTCGCAATTCTCCTTTCCAATCCCCCTTTTCTCTCCTCCCTGTTGTTCACCCGTTTCTCATTGTTCCCTTCTGTTGCATCTGCCACTATCGAGAAGGACTGTGAAATTAGATTGCCAAGGGACACCGATCGGTTTTGCACCACGAACGTACACTAATCGGTGAACGCAATATCGATAGTAGAGGCAGCCCCGGATGTCCGTGGTCGTGTCCCAACCAGGAAATAAATTTTCGCTCGTTCAATTAATTAAATTTCATCAGGAAATTAATTAACCCTTTAGCCGTAAACAGGACTGATATTGGTAGCCGCATGATGCATGCCCTTTGATAACTAGATTAATCTTCGAACGAGCAGTATTACCAACGTGAAACGTTATTACACGTTGAATTCACTTTTTTTTTTTTTTGGTCTGTTTTGTTTAAATAAAACATATTTTCTCTTTGGTTCTAGCTAGGTTAATATTCACTCGACGGGTACGCTACGTTCCTCTGTAGCTAGCGAATTTTCCTGCCGGTTTAAAGGCACAGATTATGGCGTTGAACCGGTCGGGCAATATTCGCACAGCGAATTTTCCCTTAACATCGATGAACGTCGATTTCCTCTCGGTGGAATTTCGTTGAATTCCCACCGAGACGGGGACGGAAAGATTTGCGAGCAGGAGAAAAACGAGACGTTTCTTACGCCTGAGGGGGACTTTTATTTCAAGCAAATTGCGAAGAACCAACCTCGAGGTTCCTTGGCCTCTGCTGCAAATGAATTTCCCTTTGAATTTCACTGGATTGAAGTTTCTCGCTACGCTTTTGCGGTCTCATCGATTTCTGGTACCATTGGTGTTGCTTAATAGTCACTTGGGAAGAGGTTTCGAGAGGTTGCCAGTGGTCAATGCGACCTTGCGGTAGGAAATATTTAATCCACCATTACGGTCGCAGACTCTACAAAGACCGCCACCGCGAAAATCGATAAGCGCCTTGAAGCTCCTTTACCTGGGCAAATTTGAAAAAGATCGAGTGAACTGGGAGAGAAAGAGAGAGAAATAAAGGGGGGAAATAGGTCTCCGTAAATAACCTCTTCAATTTGCACTTTATTGTTCGCGTCCCACTTCTTGCTATTGTTCTTGCGGTCTATCGTTCGCGATTTCGATACATGCGATCGTTCGAACCAACATACGGAATACCGAACGACGTGTTTCTTGAATAATTCCTACCAATTAATTACGAATAACCTTAAAAGCAGCTTCACAGTGCATTAACGTAGGTTGACATAACAACTGTAATCCCAGTCGAACGAATTCCTGTCAAAGGGCAGATTTTACCGTCCCGCGTTTCGATCCTCTGTTAACAAATCATTACTAATTACCATTTAATTAACTGCGGACATTATCCACGTTAATCCAGGTCACTTCTAAACAAACGATTTATGCGACCATCTATCCCGAATCTCGAATTTTCAATCGTCGAACAAGTGGTTTACACAAACAGTATACTATCAATTGTTTCCCATCCGTTGCTATAACAGATTTTCCTAACCGAGAGTTTCATTCTCGATCGATTATCCTAAACAACTAGCGATGTGTTTTATAAACTTCTCTCGATTCGAATTTCCTCCAATTAGTAACTCATACCGATAGCGAGGAAAATGTAGTTTATTCGAATAATCCATCGTCGTTCTCGTTGCTGTATTAAGCACACTACCAACCGAAAGTTTATGAAATCCATAATTTCATAGACGTTGAAAAAAAAATTTTGACCACTATAGGAATGAAAATGGGCGTCCTCTGAAAAATATTAATAAATAAAAAATCAGTCTTCCATTCGAGGAACTGGATACTGTTTGTACAAATGGAAACATTGTAGATATAAGTGAATCATTAACTGTTGATCATCTGAACTCTCTATAAGATGGCAACAAGTTGTTGCTAACGAAGCAAAATATATCACTGATTAAAATAATAAAATACACTTTCTTCACAGTGTTTGAAAATTTCACAGAAATATATAGTAACTCAGGAAAGTATTCGAGTGCCCTTTAAAACAGAATAAATTTTTTAAAATTGCACTAAACGACTTGAATTTTTCGGAGAAGTTGGAAGGAATTCTTAACTTTGAAAATGTAATTAAAAACTGATCTAAATCGAAAGATAATAAATAGGCCAAATTCTACGTTCGGAAAGGAATTCTTGTTTTCCTCTCTGTTTTTCCATCCTGCAACTCGAGTTTCCTCCAATTTGTAACTCACGCCGTCCGTGAGTAAAAAGTGGTTTATTCAAACGGCGCAACAGGGATTAAACGCAAGAACAGAGGATGATACCTGTTGTTGGCTGTCACAGACGGGCGTCGTAGGTTGCAAGTCGACAGGAAGTCCGGCCCGTTTGCCATGGCGTTTCTCGTGCAGGCATAGTGTAGAACAGCTAGAGAGTGGATCGTGGTCGACGTATCCCGTGCAATACGTCTGTCCGTCTGGCACGAAAGGCGTGAACGCAAATTGGAAACGTGAGGTGAAAATAACAGGCCGCTGGCAGTCGTCTGGTTTTCACCACGAACTTCGTTGCTCCAGGTCCCCACGATTTCCAACGACCCGTACACGCTCGTTTGTTTGCTTTTCCGTACTCTTTACCACTCGACGTGCACGCCGAGTCATAATCGACGTCTCCCTACTCGCGAGCGATCGAACGAGAGCGCGAAGAATAGCTCGAAGGCGTTTGTTCGTCGAACGTCAGAGGCCAATGACCCCTAACTGAACGAACGGCGATGAGTGTGCGGAAAATCGCGATGAAATATCACCGATGGAAAGAGGAAGGCGGAGCTTTGTGTGTCCGAATATAACGACGACGACGAACGACAACTACGACGACGAGGAAAACGTGAAAGGGAATATCCGTGAATTTCGGGGTTAAAATCGGTATTTCGATTATATTCCTTCTGGTTTCCACTCCCTCTGGAATTTCCTTTCACGCTTCATATAGATGCTTGAATCGAAAACGACCAGGAATATTTTCCTACTTATCCGCGCATTTCCTGTTTCGTTTCTTTTTTTTTTTTGTGTCTTACGAGTTTAGCATTTTTTTTTCTACCTGCTACCTGAGTTCACTTTCTCGAATAAGAATTGAATCTCCGCAGTTGATATTTAAAAAGCGTTAAAAATCATAGGTAATTGTGTTAATTTCGTTTGTGTACTTTATATTAAATACAAGTACAATTAAGAATGAGTAATCCTTCGATAAATAAACCATTAACTTCCAAGTATTATTGAAATAACGACGAGTTAACTCGTCGTAAAGTCGTTTTATATCTCCACTTGAAGGAGCAGGTACAGTTGGTGGAAGAAATATAGGGAGATCGTAAATTGAAGCATTACGTGGTGGCACAGCTTGATCTAACCGCAGTTAGGACAGCATACGACATTCTATTTTAAGATCCCTACAGTATGGGGATGATAATTGATAACTGACAGTGTTTTACTTACCACGGGACAAACGAAAAGTGCTAATTAGTATTTTTAGTATTTGAAATTGCAAGAGTCGCGAAAAATTTGAGAAAATAAGTGCAAATCTAACTTGTAAGTCTACCTTCATAGCCAAGGTACTCTCTTTTCCCTCTTTCCTCACTGTTATTGCCCCGTTTGATGGGTATGGAGGTCTTGATCCTACACTCGACCACCCCACGTTGATATTCGCTCTCGAATATCCCTAAACGCACTCGTTTCTCTCTTTATCTCAATATTTTCGAGCACATTCTCCTGAAAAGTTCTCTGTTTTTCTCCCCTCTTCTGGGAAACGTGCAAAACCCTCTCACAAATGTTTTTTCACAACGCAACATCGCTTGCTGTAGTCGTAAACGCTTTCAACCTGCACGAGCTTCCAAATAGAGGAACAAAAGAGAAATTTGGGGGACTAAAGCTCGCGTCATCTCCGAACTGACATGTCGTGACTCTGCGTTACAAAGTTTCTTTCTATTTTCAACGTAAATCAATCGACTAGCCGAATTTTAAGATCGTGGAATTGGTATTAATCGTCGTAAAGAACCACAATAAAAATTAAAGTAGGAAAATTTGAAAAACGACAGAACCAGTGCAGCCGTCGTTGAATATATAATATTTCACGATCTGACTAAGCGTTGAAATATTTATTTTCTCACAGTTCTGTCAATTTCTTTGTTACGAAACACTCGACATATATTTACCTCGATTCCTGACCAATTTTACCACGTTCCGCTATATTCGTTCGATCGACTATACTTTAAAGTGTAACGCAATTGCCATTCGCTCGACACAATTCACAAAACGTCCAAACCCACCATCGTACAAATCCAACACACCCATAGAGACAACCGGTACCTCGTATACCGGTGTCACGTATTTTTGAAACAGCTGTCAAGCCTACTGCAAACGATAAATTGAATTCCGTCGTCGATTTCGATTTTGGTATGTGGCACTCTTCGGAACTCCGGACGTCTCCATTCTCCGAGAGAGATCGAACTGGCCGCTCTTGCGGTACAGGGGAAAACGCGTGGTGCCGTGTCAGCGACAAGGCCTCGTAGATTTCGCCGTGCCGTGTTGAACCTACTCTTGATACCAGTTGTTAACAACATTCAGCGTGTAGTTACAACGGCGGCCGAGCGTACGCGTACACATTCGTGATGTAGGGGGATAGCCGTACGAACGAACGAACGAACGAACGAACGAACGAGCGGTCCTGCTCGTTCCGGCAACAGCGTGCTCGAATAATGGCGTTGAATTTTCCGCGTTCGCACAGCCCGCGGCACGGATATCGGAAAAATCTCGGCAACGCGGTAACGCGGCAGTTTCGATAGCGAACGAGAACGAGCCACGGAGACTCACTCGCTCGTTCGTTCGTTCCATTCGCCTGTTCCCCTCGACGCCGTCGAAAATGCACTTGTCGATCGATAATCACCACCGTTGATACCGGTTACCCAGCAATTTTTTTCCTCTGCCCTCGGACCAATTTGTCGATTAAAACGCTGTCTGCGGACACCAATATAATAGTGTGAACGAGCTAGAATGGGTTGACGGTGTTTGATCTAGAGTCGTCGAGAGAATACGATCGTTTCGTAGAAAGATCAGAGGCGTTTTCGTATGGCGGATGTAATATTTACGATTTCGATCGAACTTTTATGAAATGTTATCTAGAAATCACGGTCTTTCCATTGTTTTTCATTTCACTTTTTTCACGGCGAAACACGATCGGTTAGAAATAGCATTAAGCTGCGTCTACTATATACAACGAAATTGTTACGAAGCAAATTGTTTTACAACCTTGTTGTACAAAGTATTTTTGTGACTTTTGGTATTGTATTGATAGGATTCTAACAAATTCTAACGACACTTCGTGTCTCGTTATTGATAATGGTGTCAAACGGTTTGACGTCGATGTTTGCATCCCTTTGCAACATGTACAAAAATGTTTTAGCATATAACTTGTAACACGAAAAATATTATTTAATTTAGCTAGCGCTTTTATTTCAGAATTTGGTATGAAATCTATCGATGATTTTTTAAATATAACACTTGAGTCTATAATATAAAATCGAACAAAGTTGAATAAAAGCAACGTGTCTTGCAAATTATATATTGTAGGGAGTTTGGGAAGATGGAAGGGTTGAAGACTTCAAATAAAAATACAAATTGTCGGATGATCGTTTATCGGTTGCGTACTCCAAAACTTCTTTACTAACGCTCAGTCGCTCTTTCCTCCTATTTCCACTCTATCCACTTCTCCTCTATCCTCTCCCTGTTTCTCCTCCATCTGCTGTTTCTACTCCATCTCTTGTTTCTACTCCATCTCTGCTGTTTCTCCTCTATCTCTCTCCCTAAGCGCTTAAAATGCCTACAATATTTAAAATAAAGGAGATCTTCATACTTAGAAATGTGTTCTAAATACGAGCATAGTTGTAAAGTAATCCAAATGAAACGTAGAAATTGCACGTTTTCAGGTTGAAAAATTTCAATCCATGTGTGTTATACAGTGTAAACACAGTTTTATTGATACGATGATAATTGCAGCGCGCGTTTCATTGTACCATAGTCTGGTTACATTAAAAAACGTTTCCAATGGAAAGATATATTTTTTTTAATGTACTTTCCGCCGCTTGTAACCGTGCATGGTTCATTAACGCAGCGTTTCGGTGAAAGGTTTTTCCCTCATTTCTAGCGTAAATCACGGAATTTGCAGAAGGAGGTGGTAGAATCATGGTGGCTGAAGCAATCTCTTCTTCGAGAGTAGAATTTCACGTGGTAATTCGTAGTCTAAAAGGCAACGGAACAGTGTAACAGGTAGGATTACTATAGCCTCGCGGTTATCGGCGTCGAAACCGTCAAATCCGTCCTCCAACTTTTTCTCATCGTTTTTCCACCATTATTCCCTATCCTTCTACCCCTTTCCCTCCCTGGCCATCAGCCATTCCCTTTCTCCACGAAAGCGTAACCCAGATTACGTGGTACGGGCGCATACGATCCCGTTCCAGCCGCATCAGAATTAATTTCCTTGCACCGAGAAATCAAATGACGTTCAATTTCCAAACGTGGCTGCGAATAATGGAGAAACCGCGTTGCCGATTGCCCGAAACGAAAATGGTTTAGCCCTACGCGTTTCGTACCCTCGAGATCGTTCGATTTATATCGATATTAAATCGGTGGAAGGGAGGGAAAAGTGTGGAGTAGAAGTAAGTTTTAGGAAGAGACTTGGATTCACGCTAGGGGATTATGTGTTACGAATCGTTCGAGATCTGTCGACAGCTAGGATGTTTGGAAAGAACAGTAGGGCGACCCTTGTTCCTTTAAGTGAAAACGCGTGTTCGTTTCTTTTTTTACGAGCCAGGACGGTGGTGCACATTGTCCAGAATCCATTTAGTTTTTTCGCTGTTGGAACACTGGTCTTGTTAGAGGTGAGAACAAGATCGAAAATGTCGCTTCTGTTCTAAAGTTAACAGAGAGAAAGATAGAGGAGGAGGAGAGAAAGAGAGAAGGATGTCTCTAATGGTAGGGGATTAATGTAAAGGTGGTTGTAGTATTTTAATAACGAAGGGGATGAAAGTGTTCCTCCTTTCGTTAAGTTTTTTAATCTAAATCCCGCAGCCCTGCTGTAAAAAGCTTTTTCCACCTCTAACAGTTTTTAAGCCAGCGTTAGAAGAGCGAAACTTTCGAGGGTAGTTCCATCCCCTGAACTCCAGCATTCGCGGGATGGACAAAAACCGCGTGTCCCTTCAACTTTGCTCCCATACTCAATTTCATCGAAATCGGGATCAAACAGGCTGGTGAAAAGAGAGAGAAACAGAGAGGAAAAAGAAACGAGACTCGATCTTCGTCGAACGTTCATTCACCTTGCCAATTAAACGGCTCTGGAATTCTCTCTGAGCGACGATATTCGACAACGGTTGAATTATTAAGCAACGTTAAATATTGTTCTTTGAAGGTGACGCGTAGTTACGGGGTTTCAAGCGAAATTCTATCATATTCCGAAAGTGAACTAAAATAAGTACCTTGATGTCGAAATATAAAATATTAAATACAAACACGAAGATGTTGTTCAAACCTCTATTTAAAGACACTTTTATTCGATATGAATATTCATTCAGCAGGATAGTTTCTTAGGAATTCTTTCACGTGTAAAGCTCGAAGAGTCTAATTTAAAAGCAGCTCTAGATAAAATATTTAACGCTGAGTGTACAGCTTGTAATGAACATCTGAATTATTTTCAATGATGTTCAGAAGCAGAAAAGAAATGGAATTTATATGATTTGAACACGTTTTACTATATAGTCATCTTGAATGAAGATCATTCTAAAGTCATCAACAGCGCTTTAATACCTCGTTAAGCTTTTAGCTGCGACAAGGTTGACAGAAATATCTCCCGCAAACTAAGCTTAAACGATGTAGTATCGCAATCGGAAGCTGTTGCTTTCCACTATGCATTCACGTTCGAATAAAGCAGCAACTAAATAAGTTATGATACTTTTATACATTTTCACATAAGAGAATTCAAAAATACTCAATATAATACGATCACAGATGTTTTAATAGTTGATAGTGTAATCGTATGCAAAAAGAAGAAAAAAAAGAAAAATGAAAGAACTGTTATAGTGTCATATGAAGCTAATATAGTGGCGTCAAAAAGATGACAAATGATGACAATTTTCCCAATTCTTGTGACATCGTGCACTTATGTCGATGACGTTGAAATTTCCTTCACTCAAGATGGCGTAATAAATGTTTTTCTTCATCACATGCATCAGTTCGAACCATGCAAACTCCTCGTAAGCAATTTTTCGCAATTCTTATTTCTGTGAGCTTACGTCGACGATCTTCATCCAAGATGACGTCGAGACTTTTTTCATCAAAATCGCCTTTTCGAACGATGCAAAGTTTTCTCAAGTAATGTTTCCTGACTTTCGACACTGGTAGAAATAATATAGTTGTCGAGTTGCAAGCGAGTCATCCAGTACATACTTTCGTAGATATATACAGAGTGTTTCTGTGTGGGCATAACTTAGGGGATAGATTCAGTAAAGATAAGAAAAAAAGTTCATATGTTCGATAGGACTTTGTTTGCGAATTATAGCCGTTTTTATGTGAAACTTGTTATTTGATCATTTTCATAAAAACTGTTCGAAGTGGCCACCCCATTTTCAGAAACACCCTGTATATTTATCCAGGTGATCACAGTTCGTTGTCTCCGTGGATACCGACTAGGTATAATGGACGGTCCGTGTCATGTAACAATCGTCGAGCACAAGTCTCAGCAGCTTTCGGTCAGTTCGAGCGAGTTTCGAGGCCGCGGCGCGGTGGGCGCATGCCCCGCGATTAGTTCGCACGATAATTCGCAACGAGGCGCGTATAACCGGGCTTGTCCGGGAGGATCGCGTGGTCGCTGGTCATCGTATCTCTACCCTGCCCTCCCCCGGCCCTCACCGACACGCTGATGTCCAGCCGCCACCATCGGTCGCACTGGGAACAGCACGGAGGAGTGCGGAGGGTCCGCATTAGCCCATTATCTTAATCTGCCAGCGCGTGGGACAAATAACAGGGTAGCCTGGCCGCACACATCCCACCGCTCTACCCTCTCCGACCACACCAGCCCTGGTAGCGTGCCCCACTGCGATCTACACGCTCGCCCCGCTTATATTACGGCTACCGGAAAGTAATATTTTTTTTTCCCAACCCAAGAAACATTTTCTTTTTTCCTTTTCCTTCCTCGAGCGCGCGCCTGCTCGCTTCGTAGCTCCAGGGTACGCTCGTTATCTAATTGATTACGCGATCGTTGTCGCGATTGAGCACGCGCTGTATAGGGGAGAGTGGTGATGGTGAGCTTATACGATTCTCTAGGGGAAGGGATGAATTGAGGCGTTTGTTCGAGGAGGTGTGTATAGGTGGGGTCGAATGCTTTATGAAAATTGGCGAAGCTTTGGGAAATTGTTGCTTCCAGGTTAGGTATAGTGTACTATACACGGATGTATAATTGTTGGAAGCAACATTGCGAACTATACCTTTTCAAACGACGAAGAATTCGCTGTTAACGTTGTTTGATGGCTGTCATTGTCATTGTAAAACTTGCGAGCGGTATTTTTCATAAGTTTATCTTATATATGTTTAAGCGGGTATGTACACTTGAAGATGAACAATCGAATGTGTTTAGGGAATAGATGGAGCAAAATCCTTGATCACCTGTGAGATTTGAATTTGCGTTTAAAGCTTGATTATCACGTTTGTTTAATTATAAATAAATAGTAGGGCAGTATTTTTCTTTCTCATTGTTATTGCCTATTTAGAAGGTCTAAATCCACAATATTAATCAGCATTGATTTACATGCACCAATTCTGCAGGAGTCTAGGAAAAATTTGAGGGGCATAATAATAGACGCGACACCTTCGAACTGACACGCCGGGACTCTATACTCATTGCTAGAGCGTCCTCGCTCTTTTCTTACTGTTATTACCTCTCTAGATGAATGTAGAGATCCAGAATCTACACTATTTAAGGGTATTTTGGCAGAATACTTTAATTTTCCCGCCATCGAGGGATATTTTATTCCTCTAAAGCCTTTAGATGGCCATCTAGGCCCAGAACCTACACTATTTAAGGGTGCTTTGGCAGAATACTTTAATTTGCCCGCCATTGAGGGAACTCTCATTCCCCCAAACGCCCTTAGATGGATATAGAGACCCAGATCCTACACTATTTAAGGGTGTTTTGACAGAATACTTTAATTTTCCCGCCATCGAGGGATATTTCATTCCTCTAAAGCCTTTAGATGGACATTTAGGCCCAGAACCTACACCATTTAAGGGTGTTTTAGCAGAATACTTTAATTTGCCCGCCATTGAGGGATCTCTCATTCCCCCAAACGCCCTTAGATGGATATAGAGACCCAGATCCTACACTATTTAAGGGTGTTTTGACAGAATACTTTAATTTTCCCGCCATCGAGGGATATTTCATTCCTCTAAAGCCTTTAGATGGACATTTAGGCCCAGATCCTATAATATTTAATGGTGTTTTGGCAGAATACTTTAATTTTCCCGCCATCGAGGGATATTTCATTCCTCTAAAGCCTTTAGATGGACATCTAGGCCCAGAACCTACACCATTTAAGGGTGTTTTAGCAGAATACTTTAATTTTCCCGCCATCGAGGGATATTTCATTCCCCGAAAACCCTTCATTCGTGACTCGTTCGATCCGTCGAGAGTCACGAGCGATCTCCCCCTCTGTATCCGTGGGTTATGGGGATGAGGAAACAGAAGAAAGTGGACAGAGGTCATTGCGAGAGGGAGGCGATGTCAGGGACGGGATGGAGTGTACGTGCGGCGTAATATACGTCGCCCCATGGGCTCTACTGTTCCTCCTGTCGTATATAATCGGCCCGGTGCCCATTCCGTGCGCGGAATTGTTTACCCATGCTTCGTTCCGGTGGCCCCTTACCTTCGATCGGTTCTCGTTACCCCACCGCGTCTTTGTGCCGTGCTTTATGTGACAGGGGGCTAAGTGGCAGGCGTGCTGATTAGGGTTTCTCATTCGTGATTGCGTTTTTTTTTTACAGGTCGTTTCATCGCCGACACCTGTTTAATATTAATCGGGATTCGATATAGACGCTCCTCTTTATTACACCTTTCGTTTCTTTGTCCAAGATTATTTATCAAACGGTTCATAATTAGACTGGCGTAATCATGTGCGAGAATGTATTATGCAAATTTCGCAACCTTTAGCTATTTCGACGCGTACTTCTAAATAACGTTATTGTATTATACCCGCGACAATATAGGTTGACTATATCTGTTCGTTATTTTTATCGTAGCTAAAGAACGTTGAAATTGCATTTCGATGTGGATTTTCGAGGCATTCGATATAAATTTAATTATCTCGCCGATAATGTACATCCTTTGAAAATACACGGGCGACTGTTGAAAATTTGAAAAGCGCATACCGTTGTTGCATTCTAATGTTTGTTTTAATAACATTGAATAATCTCCGAATAAAAGTCAGGCGATATTTGCGGAGGAAAAAGGATAGCAGCAATTCGCGCGGAAATTGAATAGCACATTAGCTGACAGCAAAAGGACGATATTCTGCCCATTCATTTGGTTAATTGGAAACTTCGCGGGAATGTCTTTCGTTTTCATAGTGGGGCGGGATGGGTGGAGGGTCTGGCCTGGCAGGAGCACAGCCGTATACACGGCCACGACTAAGTATACTATCACCGGACGTAACTGGCATGGTTAAAACAATACTCGTGATGAATGTACGCTTCACGCAGCCCCTTGTGCGCAATTAATTATTCGCGACTATAGTGATTAATCGTGGTAATTTGAGGGAGCACGGGACTGAAACGGCAGCGCTAACGCCGGCGCGACGGACAGAACGGTTACAAGCCGCGGCAAACCTATTTAATATCGCGACACCAACGCTAAAAACGTCTCTAACTCGTGAAAGAAATCTACGTATACCATCTTCAACACCTGTTGTCTTTCCTAACCTTTCTCTTCGTCTCTCTTCTCTCTTTGATGACAATCGTACAATTTCTATCTCGAATTAACATACACCTGATTCAACGATTAATGTGCAGCTACCAAGCACGTGACAGAACGAAGGAAAACTTCTATTGGGAATATTTGAAGAAATCGGAATAGTCAATTCTACTATTTCAATTGCTCTGCTCTGAAGGTCTGGACTAAATGTCCTGCTATTTCCTCTTGTTAAAAGGTACCCTTAAAGCAAGGCAACGTCGGGTAGTTTTCCACCCCCAAAACTTTCTCTTGCATTCTTCTAAACAAACATACCTACGTGACTTCGAGTCACTATACATTTCATTCGTACTGTCCACACGCAGATTAAAACCCTGCCATGAACCGTACGAACGCAAAATAGCGTCGCGCTAATTGCCTTCGACAACCCTTAAAAATGCATCGATCGTCAACGCGTGCATAAAGAAAAGATGAAACTAGAAAGTGTATGGAAAACACAGATACTTCCGTAACGATAGATTACTACTAAGAAGATGGAATACCTCGAAAGAACCACGTTTACACAGAAGTCTTCACCAACCGGAAATACGAAGAAGTTACCGATTTAAGACGTCGTATACAGAGGAAGTTCGGTGCAACGCGTGCATAGAAAGCTGGTGCGTCGCGCGTCATTTTCCAAAAGGGCAGCCATCGGTCAACAGCGTCACCGGGGTTGCGGTTAATCTAGTCCGTTGGCCGCGGTCGTGGTCGTGGTCGCGGCGCTTCTCGTGGTCGGCGTCGTGCTCTCGCGGCCGGTCGTCAGATCAAGGGAGGCTGTCTTCTCTCTCTCTCTCTCTCTGTCTATTCCAACGAGAAGAGAGGAGAGGTGAGCAAGAGAGAGAGAGAGAGATTGGCGAGAGGAGAGAAGCGAAGGAGGACCAGGAAGCATATCGGAGGATGAGGAAGATGAAGAGGAGGAGGAGGAGGAGGAAGAGAGGAAGAGGGCAGAGGAGCGGGCAAGCGCAAGCGCCCGTCCGATCGATGCCCGTCTCCCGCTCGTATAAAGCGCTCGTCCTCGGGGGGCGCGCGACAGTTGGCGTTCCGCATTCGGAACATGCGCCGCGTCGCGGGTACACCGTGTTCAACGTTTCACCTATCCAGCGTCTTTAGCTGTATCGTTCTCGTCAGCTCGTGCAAACGTCGGTTCAAGCTCGAGAAGAAGAGCCATCGTCATTGGTGATCGATTTACGTCGATAGAATTTATTTATTCGTAGCTTTTCATCCAACCGTTCGTGTGTGTTCTACAGTCCTACAGGCGACAATAACATCTTCCTCGAGAGTCGTTTCAGAGAGAGGATCAGTATATATATATATATATCTTAGTTCAGATCATAGAACTTTCTAACGACCGTACCACGATTCAACGCAGGCAAACTCATCTTCCTTCAGAGTGATATACGAAAGGTGTACCGTTGGATCGAGCGAAGTGATTAATTGGAGAACGTTAGATGAGCAACGAGTGATACCATCGAGATAAGTGCCCTAGTAAAGAGAGAAAGAGAGAAAGATTGGTCTTCCGGTGGTAACCAATAGAAGGAAGAAGAAGGAACGAGTATTTGAAAGATTGCATTAAGATCTACGGCGCGTGAAGCGATAATACATTAATCCATTTATCCACGGTGAAATACGTAAGAAGTTCCGCGTGTTCGTGTTCCCCGAAGATTCGGCGGGTCGAGCACGAATGTTGAAGTATCGAGCCTGTCGTCTTTGTGTTTCTTCGATTTGAGAACGAGTACGATAGTTCGAGGCGCGTGTTTTATTGAAACGTTGTTCGATAAGCGTCGAGAATTATTCAGTTCGTCAAGGTGTTCGACGTCGTGCGTCACGGCTCGACGAAGCTGCGGCTTGATTACTGGCTCGTTTCTCGCGACGTGTCAGCGACATTCGTCCCGGGCGAGAAACATCCGGGCAGGCGTCAGAACGGCGGTCGCTGGACCGTCCGGCGGACGTCTCGACCGCCGTACGGCGAGCCGCTGGAGCCAGGAGGTGGAGGAGGAGGGGTTGTGGAGGTGGTGGAGGAGGAAGGCCCGCGGACGTGCAACAAGTTAAGAGGCCGCCGCCGCCGCTACCGTCGACATCGCTGCCGCCGTCACGGTCTTCGCCACGATGTGACATGGATATCCTAGCCGTAGCCTGCGCCCTCGTCGCCACGGCCCTCTACTGCAACACCCTGCAAGCGGGTTTCGTCTACGATGATCGGTAAGTCACTATCGCTACGACCATTCCCCTTTCTACATCAACTTTCTCTCTAACTTGGAGATATTTCGCGATATTTTCAATTATGTTCAAAAGTATCAGGGATACTTTAATTCGTAATATCAGTGGTACACAGTGTACTGTTCTTGGTACAATATCAAATGAAAATTTTAATACACTGTACGCCGCCTGTGGTTAGATTGATTTTCGCGAAATAGCGTATAGGAGATTTTTCAGAAAGGTCTGCTATATTTTTAAAGAATAGCTCACCTGTATGCGCTTTAACAAAAATCAAATATCCGTCAAAGCTGATAGGCTGGAAATCCTGCAATAATGCAGAACCGGTGTAGGATGTATTAATATTGATATTTTTCGTCAAAGTGAGATTCGAGGGTAGAAACATCGCTGTTATTCGTACGATTAGCTTCGCTTTTTCCGTTGAAAGCACACCTTTACGTTCGTTTCTCTATGATTCTCTGGAATGAACTTCGTGTCGCTAGGAATATACATGGCGATTAACATCGACCCATTTTCAAGCAACCGAATAAACAATTTGCGTATCGTAAGAGAATTATTTCTATAGACGATTCAGAGCGGTTCGAAAAATTCGTCATCGACAGCATGGGACGCCTGCTTAATGGCCGCGATAATGGCGATATTTATCGACACCGGGGCAATAGACAGTAAATGTAGAGTGTAACGGCAAACAAGCACAAACACAATGAATAAAGGACAAGTCGCAGCTGGATAAGCTGATTTACGGGATACTGCGATTTGCGTTCCGATTTCATTTAATCCGATTCCACTACGGTTTAGTTAATCAGATATTACTAATTACGCTAACAGCGGCGAACGGGGGGACGCAAATCATACGCTGGTGGATTAGCGTGTGGACGTTTTTAGATGATTGGGGAATTGAACGTTCCGCGGGACAAGTGTCGATCACCCCTGTCAAATTTGCACTCCCCTCTCCCCTTTCGATTGAATTACACGTTATGCAAATTTCCCTCATCAATCCTTCATTTTTGTCCCATTTTTCCTGTCTACGTGGCTATTCACGTTTCCTTCTACCATGTTATCCCCTTTTGGTAACGTGAATCGTAATGATATTTCCAGGTTCGTAGTACAATAGATATCTGTTTCATAGTAGAATTCAACATATGCACGCTCGTTTGTGCGAATAGCTAACCAACTTGTAACATTTCTATTGAATTACATACGTATAACACACTATACGTAGTATATATATGTATATAGATAAACTACAGGTAGCCTTTGTATCATACGAAAATTCATAGTACGTTGAATCAGAATTCTGTATAACTAGTTCTAATTACGAGCGGGTTAGGTGAATATCTCGTGGAAAAAAGTGTTTAGGTTTCTGAGGTGTTCTCGGTATGATCTAGAGACTCTGTTTGTTGCACCAGTTGCGTCAGATTCTCGAAGGATCATTCAAATGTGTTTTGAGAGAGATTGTACTGTCTTTACTTGTATTAGAGATACGATCTCCATCTCGAAGAGTTACTCTGAGATTCACGATTTTTTACCATTTTATTCTATCATCTCCAATCGCTCTTTCTCAGAATGGGTTTTTCCAATTCCTTAGCAGACCGCCCACCACTTGAATAATCGAAAATAAACGAATATCACTGTCCACCCATAGTATACAAATGGTTATTAGATTCATCTTCCGATTTATATTTATCATAATCTTGCTGAATATGTCGACTCATTTTTGCACACACGCACTCATTCCATGAAATAATAAAATAAATATTTCAACTGTCGAGCATCTGAATACGCGGAAAATCGGTTCAGAGATAAAGATCTAAGTGGCGATATAATTGAGGTAGATGAATAATTAGTATGGTCACGTAAACAAAAATAAATATATTTTACTCTACGTTTATAAATTATGCTCGAAAGATTTACCGCGTGGATCGAAAATCACAAGCTTTCTTCCCTACGTTCTTTCTCGGTTAGGAAAAAGTTAGGAAAAATCCCAGGCATGCGAAAACAACGCTCTTGAACTTGAGAACGAAAAATCCAGGGAGATTTGGAAAACCTCTCTCGACTTTTCACCTCAAAAGCCAACAGTTGTCAGGCCTGCGTAAGTTTAAGAAAAATCAGGAATTTTCTAAACGAAGCAGTCTCACATAGGGGACACACGACCGATTAAGGGTTAAGATGGACAATTCGAAGAACACAGATACCATGTCGAATCCCTGAAGCATCCGTTTCATCTTCGAGCATTTAGCCGCGAGTTAGCGACCGGTAGATAGGATTCGACACGCAGAACGCGACGAGGCTGCCGCCACGTTGGGTGTATAATCCAAAGTTACTCTTGCGATAAGCGTCCTTAATCCGTAGCTCTCGAATTCTATGATACCGAATCCCTTAATTGAGTATCCCGTAATCTCCGGAACATCGTAGTTGCGGGTCGATCAGCTGCGAGGCCGGTGTGCTCACCGAACCGGCGCCCGATTACGTACTTCTGCCGTCATCGATGGGAATCTGTTGCGTCGTTATCGCGCGCGTCTCCGTGAAAGTTGCGCACGGTGGCGCCGTGGCAACGCTCGAACAAACGATAACTTCCCTTCCAACCATTGACAGCGCGCCCCACCGATAACGCTGTCGATTTATTCGCCTGCATTTTCGACGATAAGCTCTTCGAGCGTAAGAACCGTTGCGGCTAGTCTTTGTTGCACCCTAGAATCGCCTCGTTTCTACTATCGTTCCTCTACATATCGGTGTTTTGCTAAATTGTGACGTAGGCTAACGTATAAATGGGATACGATATTGGATATTCATTCGATGATAACGGTATTGGAGATGAATTCGAAGGATTTTAACGTAACACGTGTCTAAAGGACGTAGAGATTCATTTTTGAGAACAAATTGCGAGACGCGAACAGGTTTCTAGTGGGTTTTAAAGAGTCGCTTACAGATGGAAGTTGGTTAATTACAGCCTGAAATATTTACGTGGCTGAAAGTGCGTTATTTTACCCTTTGAAATTCTACCTGTCTAGGAAGCTAATGTATTATTTATCCAACTTAGCAGACACTTCCTAATGCATTGTGTATGGGGTGTTTAATAAATTGCATTGCGAGACATTAGGTGGTAACTAATTGTTGCAGTAAGGTGAAAGGTGAGATGAGGTAACTTTTTTTTATTTCGTAGCTATATTTATGAACGGTGATGTAGAATTGGACTTCCTCAATGTCGGAAGTACAATTTTTAATGATTTCACGAAATGTTTTTCTTAGTAGTTTATTTTTTTAAAAGTGGAAGATAAGACAGGTAAATAATGCAGAGAGAATTTTAGTAGTACCATTTATAGTAATAGCTAGATACCTGATATTTCCAATGTTATCAATTAGAAGTAGAATAGTCTTTTAGTTTCTTTTACATCCCGTTCGAAATAAATATGTCCTCATCTCCCATCTCTCCCCTAATTAACGAGACAATGGTTTTTGAATAATTTCCTTCTCGTTATTATTCCCTCGCTTTATAACGAGTCAGATTTGTGCGATAAAAACAGTTACATTGCTAACAAAAATTCACCTTTAATCCTAATTTGTGTTTTCATTTATAAGAGTGATCATTACCATGTGTAATTGATCTATAATACCCTAGCTTTTAAAACAGTAAACAGCTGTTGGGTGAATAGCCAACGAAGGAAAAAGAAAAGGAAGATCATAGGTCAAGTGGTTAAAGTTTGTTCATTATACCATAAAGTATTAATATCCCTTACTTTTGAAACACGACCAGTTTACTCACCCACTATATTATTTACCCAACTTAGTAGACACCCTGTAGTTCTTGCCAGCCGGAAGATCCACTTTGATCCACACCATAAATAGTTAGACCTTGGTGTAATGGAATAACGCGGTGACCGGGTAATCGTATGAATCAGTTTATTCCGGGGTCCGGGTTAGAAATCAACCGTGCAGCCTGTTCTAATGGAATTGCGTGTACCGGTTGGTCCAACGATCAAACGTTTAATCGTCGAATAAATTTCGACGCGACCAGCCTACGCAAACGACATAGTGGCAAAAGGTTAGTGGGGTTGCACGTTCTATTTTCTCTTTTGTTGCTCTTCGTTCTTCTTCCCTGAGCGGGGATATCGTTGCACGCGGCAACTCCCAGCGGAACCTTAAAACCTCAGGTAATAACGAAAAACGGGGCGCGAGCATTAAGCCGTGATAATTTTTCACCCATATCCAGCCCATTAGCGGTCACCTCGTTCGACGCGGCCAAGGCTAAAGCAACCAATGCGCCCGTGGCGACCATAATCAAGTCGAGTCCAGTTATTAACGAGAGTCCACCCGAGTTTCCCGATCCTTTTTGCTCCCTCTCGCCCTCTCTCGATCGCTGTCGCGCTCTCGCTCTCCCTTTCTATCGCTCTCCCTTTCTCTCGCCCTCTTATTCTCGACCTTCCTCTCTCTCACGATCCTTTTCTCTCGCCTTTTCTCTCTCTCTTTCTCTCTCTCTCTCTCTCTCTCGCCCTCCCCTCTTTTCCTCAATCTGACTACGCTTTCCCCGTTTGTTCTCCATCTCCGCCCCTCTCTGCGGCATTAGCCGTTGCGACAGTCGCAAAAAGTTCGCAACAAGGACGCTTTGCGCCGCCAAAAATTTCCCCTTTCTCTGCGAATTCAGCGACGCTCGCTGCGCTGTCTGTTCACGTTTCTATACGAGAAACTAAGGGATAGAGAGAGAGAGAGAGAGGGAGACAGAGAGGAATCGGTTTCTCCACGCCAAATCCATCGCCATTTCTGCTCCGAGATCGTAGAACAGGAAGAGTATCTCGGGTCAGGTGGAGAAGGGGTAAAAAATGAAGAAAAGTTTGTATGATAAATAGGAGATACGAGATCCGAAGATCCTGTCTGGTTTAGCTGACGCATAGGTTTCAGCCCCCGTAGGGAGTTTACCCCCGTCTCGAGAGTTTATTCTGGCCGCGTTGCGCCATGCTAAAACTCATGGGATAATAAAAGCACCGTATTTTACCGCGTCGCGCCGACCACAATGCCTTGGCAAAGAATACGCCTGGCTATATTTATTTGCCTACAGCCTTTTTTCAAACCTCCACCCACCGCGGCTGCCGTCGCCGCGAAGGAACGTTCCGAGGGGATGGTAGAGGTTGGAGAGAGCGTTGGTAACCAGAAAGAACAGCGTTAGAATGCTAGACAAAAACGAGAACGCGCGTGAAAAAGTTTTAGTTACGTTCGGAGATGAAATTAAAAAATAAAACACACACATAAAAAAGAAAAAAGAACGAAAGAACGAGTAGCGTCGGAAAAGTTTGTTTATGAAAAATTGATCTCATAATCTTCCAATATAAATTCAGTAACAATCAACGACAACATCGTATCCTCATCTCGTTAGTTTCTCTTCGCGATTTTCATTGGTAAATCAACACACACACGCCGTACTTTCCTAACGGAAATAAAAATATATATTTGCATTAAACAACGAAAGAATAATGTTACACATTTCCGACAGGCTAGATCTACTTGTGTATGTAACACAGTTTTGTAACGCACACTGCAACACGTATCGATAAAAAAAAAGCACAGAATAAAAATGAAAAACGTACGCAAGGTGTGGCTACGTGTCCGATATATTTATTTATTCTCAACATTCTTTCTCCGCGATACACATTCCTGATACGTTTCGATGAAATCCCGTATACTCACGTCTAGTCTCCAGCTAATCTCGTAAACCAACGTGTTTCCTGGATATGTAGCCTTGCGGTTGCACTTAGACGTTCCCTTTGCCTGCTACCAGGTCGGAATAAGAAAAGTTGTGGGCTCGAGGCTTAGTTTCCTCTCTCTCTCTCTCTCTCTCTCTCTCTCTCTCTCTCTCTCTCTCTCTCTCTCTTTCTCTCACATTCCCTCTGCTTTCTAGCAGCGGCTGTGAATAATACGGCGGTGCGCCATTCGGTTGCATGAAATGTAAACCACAGCATTACTATTTCAGCTCCTCGCGGACTTTTTAGAAGACGCGGGTGTACGCGTCTTGGCCTGGTAACGCGCGTATAAATAATTGACACGCTTGCTGGTTTCTGGTTCGGTGTATCTCGTATCTTTCGTTGGCAGAAAACGCAACGGCAGTTGGATGAATCTCGTGAAGAGAATTTTTCTCATGGAAACAACAAGGGGTGCAATATCACGCCCTATAAATAATCGGAATCGATTACCGATCGGTTGTTTTCCAAATGCTCCGTATCTTTTGTTTTTTGTGTGGGCTTTTTTCCTTGTTTTCACAGGATTCCCTAACTCGTGAAAAAGCCTGTTCGAGTGGCGGACAGGAGGACGGGTAGATACGTGTTACGCGCGGTACCAATTCAAACACGAAGGTGAACGCGCGCAACAACAGGCCATTGAGGAAATAACAACACGACCGCGCCGTGTATGTTTATATTTTCGTTAAATAATGTAATTAAGCTTTTCTAAAGCCTTTCTGTTCTCTTTTTCTTTCTTCCTTTCTTTTTTTTTTTTTTTTTTTTTTAATTTATTTCGCGCACGCTCTGTTATTTCACGGTACGTTCGTTTTACACTCGACCGTTTTCCGTTTACCACCATTCAACGTACGTCACACAGCTTCCTCTGTGTGTTGTATACACGGCACTTCCCTTCGATGACGGTGGCATTATGAAAAACTTGTTACTTCATCAATTGAACCGCGAACCGTGTTGATCTGCAGGCATATACACGCGACAAATCCATCCACCCCGCTTTTGTCGTTGCATTTGCGAAATTGACGACGCAGTTCTCCCTTCACCCTTATGCCGCCATCCCTCTTTCCCTCACCCTCCAACCTTTGCCATTCGTGCGGCGCGCCGAATCGATAATTCGCGATAATCCATTGCGCGTTGCAATATCAAAAATGTCGACTGTTTAAACGGAAACAATTGCTTCTCTGCGTTACAGAGCAATCAGCTTCATTAATTCGATGCTGGCTTGTTACAAATTATATTCGTGGACGTTCTTCTTTTTTTTTTTTTTCTTCATAATGATAGGCCTGGCAAGAAGTTTTTGATCAAATCCAGTAATTTGGGATAGGAAACTCGTTATAGATGAAGAAGGAGCAATGAAAGAACGAAAAAAGTTGACAGAGAGACTTGGATATGGATGTTAGAGTCCCGGCGTGTCGGTTCGGAGGTGTCACGCGTTCGATTTCCACTTACATCCTTAAATTTTTCCTTGACTGCCACTGTATCTCTAATCCGTGTAAATTGATAAATATTATTTCACTAATATTGATTAGTATCGCAAGATCAGGGCCTTTATACTAATCAAAATGTCGGTTTGAAGGGGTTAGAGTCGCGGCTTGTCAGTCTGGAGGTGTTCCGTATTTGATTTCCACTTAGACCCTCAAATTTTGCCTTGGTTTCCAGTGTATTTCCCATTCATGTATATTGACGAATATTATTTCACTAATATTGATTAGTATCGTAAGATCAGAGCCTCTATACTAATCAAAATGTCGGTTTGAAGGCATTAGAGTCGCGGCTTATCAATCCGGAGGTGTTCCGTATTTGATTAGTTCCACAAATTTTTCCTCGACTTTTACAATAATATTATTTACACATAGTCAACTGATCGGACTAATTTCACCAATTTTTCTTACATAATATTTTCAATAAATGACACTTCATCTTTTTGTACACTATCTCAAGAAACTTTGTTAGATGATATTACTCGATCTAACGAAAGATTGCTCAGCTTTCCCTAACACGGATTAATTTTAACTAATACTTCTACACATCTTTGAAATAATCTTAGATATATTTCAATTTATTCGGTTGGTAATACACCAAGAGACAGTTGAAATTGTACCTGACGAGGAGAAAGAAGGGTGGTCCCGACGAGTTTGAGGTTATATCGCGTCGCGAATAAATTTTACGCATGAGAAAAATTTCGATTTTCGAAATTATTCACCGTGCGTCACGTTTAGCCGAGCACGGGACACAGTCATCCACTTCCTGTTTACCGTAACGCGGCTGGCCATCGAGGAATATTAAAAAGTCGCGTCGTTCGTTCGATGGCGCGTGTAACGTGCGGCAAGTGCCGTGTGCACAGGCCAAAACGGGCATTTCCACTCAAATTAACTTTGCGAACGCGCGGCCTGCACGCGCTCACGGCAGTCCTCTCTCGAATCGAATCGCTCTGGACGTCGCGTCTGAAAGCAGACGAGAACCAACAAAAAAAAAAAAAAACTAACAAGTTAAAGAGAGACAGAGAGACGAATAGAGATAGAAAAGGAAAAAATAGTGCTGCACCAGTTGTACGCGCTTCTGGCGGCGCGTAATAGATCTTGGATCGCATGCAAATCCGCTCGTTGTTCTGCTCGCGTTGTCAGCTGCGACTGACAATGCAGGATGAGCTCTTCTCTCTCTCTCTCTCTCTCTCTCTCATTCTCTCGTGGGATGAGCTTGAAGAGAAAAGAGGGTTCACGTGCGGCTGAGTGACGTGGAGTTACGCGGAGACTCAAAAAACCCTGGCTGCTGCACGTCCTGATATTTTAATATCGCTGTTTTTCGGACGCTGCCTGTCTGATTCATTTTGCGCACAGCCTCGTTGCATTGTTTCTTTAAATTTCTCGAATTACGCGCCGCTTTTTCGTGCTGTAGCTACGTGGATGACTGTTACAAATCGATCTCTTTCCAGTTTACCGTGCTTTTTCCCTCGATGACAAATTCTGGTTATTTGTCACCGGCGTTGTTCTCTGCTCGACCAGCATGCTCCTATTAAGGGAAATCAATCGGCTCTTATTGTCCATTCTTACTCATTTCACCGATCTGTCGTCTAACTTAATTACACTCTGCCATTCTAAATATCCTTTCGTGGGTTCATCTTCTTACACGAATGTAATAAGAGGATATCACGTGGATGTACTACTTAATTCGTATTATGTATATAATCTTCATTACGATTAGTTTCCAGTATAATCTCACGATGATACAATAATTCGTTCAATTTTTATTATTATATACAGAAGATACATTAATTCAATTATTTCTTTACAATACAAATATTTTAGCAAGCGTTAGTTCCATTTTGGAAATGTTTCATAAATTTCTTTTTAATCTAAACGTACGAAGTATCCAGGGCGTACTTCGTAATAGACGTAACTTTCCAGCAGTCAACTCGAACAATCCATCTTCCCGAAAAATCAGACACCTGAACCATCTGGCGCCCACATCCTCAATTCTTCAGCGTGGATCCCTAGCGTCAAGCCTTAATCACGAACCCCTATCCGCGGCAATATTCATTCGTAGTCATTCACAGGAGCATGCTGTGCACGGTTGCACAGTGGCCGAAAAATGAACGTAGAAGGGTCGAAACAAATAGTCGTCCTCGGGCGTTGCCGGTTGACGTTGCTCACCTAGTGGACGTTGCTCGAAACGCGTCATTTCGCCGCCGGCTGAAATTCTTGCAAATTCCTGCTCGCAGTTTCAATATAGGTTTATTTAAACCAACACGCTTACGTATTATATATGCGAGAGGGATCGTGTACACGTGAATAGAGCAGAGGAATTCTGTGCGACACGGTTGCAGCTCGACGAGCATTTATCCTACGGGAATTGTATGGATCGATGCGCTTTATCGTGGCGGCAAGAGCAATAGGACAGTCGAGATTATTTATCGTCGTGCTCTTCGACTTGATAGGGCCTTACCGTGAAATACAACTGATGGAATTCTCGGTCCTAGGTTTCGAAAAACAATCGAAATCCGTTGCGACGTATTTATACGCACGTCTGACGAAGGTGAGCTTGTTCGATACCAGAGATCGATCCATGGTGGAAGGGATTGGTACGAGTAAACATCCAGAAGGTTTCACCGTGAAAGGAAACACGTGTGTTTCTTTTCTATGTGTATATATATATATATATATATATATATATATATATATATATATATACATGTATATGTAAGCTTTGAAGAACAGAAAGTAGCATAAAATTCGCGAGGTAACGTCAGTCTGGTGTAAGCTCGCTGTCTATCAAAGTTACCATGGATTAGATGGCAAGATACCGAGCCGTGTTACCTTTGAGGGGAATTCGTGCGTTGCTAGACTCGAAAGAAACCAACGGGGTAACGTATCGACGAGTGTTTGTTCACCGTTTGCCCTGCCTGAGGTCACGATAAATGGCTGGGAAAAGCCATCGTCTCTGCATCGTCTTCTTCTTGCTTTCTGTGGTGAAGACGATGAATACCTACCTTTAGGTTGGTCTAGAGATGCTCGAAAAGCCGGAGACTTCTTTGTGTTTCCCGCTCCCTTTCAGATCGCGTTACGGTACCATTCACTGACCATCCAATATCGCTAAGAGATTTCCTCTCGTCGAGATTCCTTTTGGAACAAACGATGATCCATGGAAGTGGTGTGAGTAACTAGATGACGGCACGGAGGGTGAACACAAGTTGCAACTTCTCGCTACCTTCGCGCGTTTCACTGGAATTCTATGTTGAATATGGCGACGCGTAGAACGTTTTAATCGCGAGTAATCGCCGAGAGGAGCAAAAACGCGTCTTCGTTTCGTTCCGTCCTTTATCTATGGCGAGCGTGTGAAATCAACAAGACTGGTAAACTGACGCGGGGACAGGGCTTGCAATTACGTCCTGCTGCGCATCGCAGAAACTAATTAGCCACGGTTAATTTACGCGCCATTACCTGACGTAAAAGTACGCCACGCGATACCAGCCACGGGGCACGCTTCAATTTGGATGATTAAAATTAGCCCGAGGATCGAATTGGTATGTTGAGTTGAAAAACAATTTCATCCCAACGGATGTAGCTGATCTACGTATAAAGAGTATTTTTATCACGTGAAATTATGCCGGTATATTTCACGATTAAAAATAAGAGAGAAATGTTATATAAACATAGGATCGTAAATGCTCTGTTACAAATTTACAACGAAAACATCAAATCAACGTATTCACTTATTAGAAATCACTCGTAGCATATTGATACGAAGTCATTCAACTAATTCCTTCCTCTATCAATACCAGCTACATACATACGTAGTTACAATGTAGACCGCTAATAGCAAACATAACCCTCTCCCGCGTAGTTAAATATCACCAACGTTTCCACGTAGAATCAAACGGAAAATCAATTATCTATGTATGAGTGGGGCCTCTATACCTATCAAAAGGGGCAATAATAGCGAGAAGATAAAGAGGGCGCTTTAGTTACGAGCATAGAATCCTGGCATGTCGGTCCATAGTTCGCGAATTCGACTCTGGTTCGCTCCTCAAATTTTTTCCTCGGTTCCTACATTCGTAATTTTGGTATTGCGAGATCAAGGACTCTATATGCCATCAAAAGAAGTAAAAATAGCAAAAAAATTAATTAGGAAACGCCTTAGCTATGGAAATTAGAGTTCCGGCATGTCAGTCCATAGTTCGCGAATTCGACTCTGGTTCGCTCCTCAAATTTTTTCCTCGGTTCCTACATTCGTAATTTTGGTATTGAAAGATCAGGGACTCCATACGCCATCAAAAGAAGTAAAAATAGCAAAAAAATTAATTAGGAAACGCCTTAGCTATGGAAATTAGAGTCCCGGCATGTCAGTCTGGAGCTCGCGGGTGTTCATTTCCCACTTTTAGTTCCCCAAATTTTTCCTTGGGTCTCACAGTATCTTTGTAATAAAGAATTGACGATCCATGTTTACATTAATATTTTTTCTGTTTTTTAATCATACAATACGTTGATTAACACTATTCGGTGGAATAAAAATGAAACACTCTGTACAGACACTGTATCATAAAATCGTCATTTTTCACGGAAATTTCATCGTACGTGATTAAAGATACAAGATTCACCTTAAAATTGACTTGATTCTTCGAATTGAATAGCTACAACGATACAGTGTCACGCCTGTTTCAATAAACAAACAGACATTGCGATTTTATCAAATTTTCCACTCTCTATTCCTACTCTCACCAACCAACAATCATACAGAATTCACGTTTATTATTAATTGAAATACCTATTCGTGATATCTGGTCACGAATGACAGTAAGCCTTTGTTATTCATGGAGTTGGATCGATTCCTTTCGCTTTCGTCTATCTACCAAGTGAAACCTAACGAATCCAGCTCACGCACGCATTAAACTTTCACGTATGTATGTTGTTTCCCCCATTCCCTGAGTATGTGGCTCGTGTACAATCGAGAGCAAATTTCACGGAATTCAATACCAATATTCCCTCTTTAATTTCATATTTAAAAAAAAAAAGAAAAGAAAACGCGGAAACTAAGTTTAAAATACATTTCACCATGGGAGGTTGGATGGTTTCTGGTTGATATCGCGGTACGGACTTCGGAAGTCCGCGAAATCTCGCCAGACTTCACCGCGAAAACGACGTAACTTTCCTGGAATCTATACAACGTTCGTGTCGGGACGGTCCCTTAATTATTGCAAATTATTCATGAACTACATCGTTCCCGCGGAACCGTCTGTCGCAATCCGCTTAACTCTCCACTTCTCCGCTGGTTAGAGTGTTCATAACGCGATATGGAATTTTTTTTTCCACCAACGTGCGCGCACATCTTCCTGGATAGAACCGGAGCTTCATCTCCGTTGAATGTTTTTCACCTAACCACCTCTACTTCCGGTATACCAGTATTAAGCTTCACGAAGGGTAATCTATCACACAGATTAGATAGTTTTCTCGAAAACTACTCCCTTCCTGACAGAAAAACAAATCTCTCTTCGTTCCACTTCTATCCCCGTCGATTTTTCATCCTATCAGCGAGCAAAAGAAGTCAATGACTCAATCTAGATAAACAGATTTCTTCTTGCTGAATCTAACGTCAAAGTATATGGCGTCTAGCATGACTTCCTGCCCCAGTGGAGAGTCTGTAGAACTCTGACGGATGTTCTCGATCACAGCCAGAGGAGGAGGGTAGGTCGAAAGTTCTTAAGCCGGTTAAGCCGAGCTTCTCGAAGTTGCACGCGTGTCTGCGAATTTACGTAGCAAGCGTATGGGATCGCGGGTTTACGCTTGCGTTTCGACAATATCGACAGGAGGCAGGGGAGGAGTTAGATGATGTGGAGGTTGGGCGGTGTGTGATGGCGGAGCATAAACCGACGGAACACGATTTTGGGCTCTTTGGTATCGAACATCCGGCCAAGCTCAACGTCAGGCTATATACGGTGAAGATAATCCACTGCTAAGCTCGCTCGATTCGCAAAGACTCTACCGTTTGTTTGAGGATTTGCTATTTCGCTTGACTTCCTTCCGCCCTTCCCCTTCTTACTTCGTGGAACACCTAGCCTCCGATGTTCCAACTACTACAACCATCGTCGTCGTCGCTGTAGTCGTTGCTGTCCCGAAACTGCTCGGCGAGCCAGTTTTCCAGAGAGGACTCGGGGAAACTGTTCGCGGAGACTTTGTTGAGAAAACGATAGAGGGAAGAGGTGGAAGAGTGAAGACAGGATAGAAGGAATCAAGGGGCAAAATTGGGGGGAGAGAGAGAGGGAAAACGAAGAAGACAGCGGCAACGTTTTGTGTCGGCAAGTGAGCAACGAAACATTGTTGCTCGGAGCGGAAAGCTCGCTGGTTCGCGACGATAAGAAAGAATCCGCTCTTTATCTCGTCAGCCGCCTACCTGGCAAACTGACGAAAATCCCTATTGCCGACGCCTGAAAATAATTCTATGTGTTGCACTACGGAGAAACGAACGAATCTTTATCTCGCGACGGCGGAGAAGAAGCACGTTTGAATGGAGAGAAAGTCGAGAGGAGGAACGCGGTGGATGTTGGTACTTTGAATGTAGATGCTGACCTTTGTTGACGAGCATCTGCGCACCGTAAATTCTTCAGAAACGATTGCAGTATGCAGGAAGAACGTGACACTTGGAGATGCAAAACCGTTCGTTAATTCATGAACCTTTTCGAAAGTTTCGTCCGATTTGTTGCCGAGAAATTGGTACACTTTTCTCGGTGTGCATCGAAAGAATTCGTAAACGAAGAGAAATGTAAGGAACGCGAAAGTAAAATGCTAAAGAATAATTAATTAACGTCGATTCGTCGTACTTGTAATTAATGCTAATTCACTTCGAGATTTTTCATCTCTTTCTCTCGAACGATGATAATAAAGATGAATTCTTCATTGTGGAAAATCGAAAAGGACAATCCTTGATACAGCTTCCGATTGATCGCACATTTGATATGGATAAATAAATCGCAGGAGTGAATTTATGAACCGTAGAATATAAACTGACCATTCTGAAATTTCTCTATATGCGACAAGCACTTATTGTTTTCGTTGCGACGCGATGGCCGACCCAGGAAGCGAGCGCAAAAATGGCGGTGCGTCCCTTCCGTCGATTCGTTCCAATTCAAACGGCCGCCGATTTCACGTAGCAATGGTTGTACGAAGAGTGGGTGAAGAAGAGGCAGAAAAAAAAAGAAAAAAAGAGACAAAAAGAGAACGTGAGAGCGATACCATCTGGTATCGGCCTATCGCCTCGATTATATCATCGTTTCACGCGAATAGCGCGCCAAATATTCGATTTGCGTTTGTCGGTGAAGAAAATCCGATACTCTCCATCGGTTTCGCTCGACGTTCGGTAATTACATATCCTTCGTGGAAAGGGACAACGTGGCCAGTTCTGTTTGGTTCAATTAAGCCGTATTTTCAGCGTGACTGTACGTTGTTCGTTCGATTGAATTTCAAATATTCCTGTAACACTATTGTTGCGAACCGCGCCAACGTGACAAGGCTTTGGTCTCGCGGATTATAGTTGTAAAACACAAATTGTTCACATTTGACCGCTAAACCGAGATGCTGCACGCTTTTTAACCGTCATAAGAGACTTAAAATTAATCATTTACAACTTACAAGTTGTTTAAAGTAGCACAATCACAGCTAGCAACAATCTTCTAAGTCACATCACAAAATGATCGACAAAAGAGCAAACAGAAGTCAGTAACGGAATAATGTGTAGAAACAAATGTCCAATAATTACAGTATTAAGTAACACACGAAGAACACAATTAAAATAGCCACAGAACACAGCATAAACACTGAAATATGAAATCACAAGGAACGTACTCACCTTTCAAATAACACAAACACGATAAAACACTTAACAAACACTTATCAAACAGGTTAAAGACTTAATTATCCGATAACCAGCATCTCCGAATCCGGCACAAGCAAGTGAAACTTAACTTTTCAATCCCGCGATATTTCATATGAAGAATAACCGCGTACAGAATGCAATAACAACATTTTATAAATAACGCGAGCGCTCTAAAGATGCTACAGTTATTTTAAACTGTGCAAATCATGTTCTCTTTTAATAATCGATCAGAATTTATTTCTAGAACGAATATCCTATCGTTCACTCGTTCGACAGAAACAAACAACGAGCGGAGTATTTTCGAAAATTCCAAATCGAAGTTTTTCCGAAATTTTCCGATCGGGAGCGAGTGGAACAGCAGCGTATGTACGCCAGGTGTCCGGAATAGAAAAGTAATATCCGCGGGATGTCTGTCCGCGTTGAAGTTTAAGCGTGGCTTCACGTTGGCCGTACGCGCGGTAATTTCGTCGCGTTACGACTCACTCTTTCCGCAAACGACAGACTGGTAGCACGGTGTGAAACGTCGGCCACGAAAGTAGGGCGCCGATAATGGAGGTCCTTTCCTGCCAGGCTTGACTGCCAGCTCGTATGTGGTTCCCCTTACGAGCGAGACACTCGGTAGATGCGAAATCGATGCTCGAGACGTGTTCACGTGTAAAAAAAGCGAGAGAGAGAGAGAGAGAAAAACCGCGACGTTGCGTTATAAACCGGAAAGGTCTTCTCTATGTTGAGAGAAGGGAGAAATAGTCGTCGAAGCGAGAGTAGTCGTTCACTGTAAGAACATTATAGACGATATAGCAGGTGTTTGTAGACGTTCGAAGCGTGCTCGATCGTGTACATCGGAGTCGTTCTCTCGTTTCTTCAGGTTTACTCTGACGGTCGCCTCTTTTCCCGGATAAGCGACCGGAAAGGTTGTTCCACGAAAAGGGGAGGATACTGAGACTAGTTTCTTATCGGAGTTGAACATCATCCCAACCCCGGAGACTCTCGGTTCGTTCGTTGTTTCGAAGGAGTAGTACCGGTCAATCGTGCAGCCGGAGGGAAGCTCGTTTCTTGAGTTCCCGTGGACGGCACTCTTAACGGCAGTGTAAATCTAGATCGCGCCGGGTGGCAAAATTGCGCTCGTAGATACGGGGAAATGGCGTGGAGGGAATTCGATAAACAGCGATGTACTTCTTAAATAAACCGCAGCCGACATTATGGCTGGCTTTGCGCTCAATGGTTACCGCGATAAGAGCCCCTCCTTTGCATATTCGAAGGTGCTTCTTTTTCTCCAGCTACTTCTCTTATTCTTTCCGTATATACCTCCGTGTTATATATACGCTTCCTGATGTAATTTAATCGAGCCACGTTTCCTTACCGTATCACTCGCGACAAGTGATATTTCATTTTCGTTCGTCGAAATAACGATTTTGATATTGTATTTCGTTCGATGCACTCGCGGTGAATTAATACCGCGAGAGCAACTGTGGACGATGAGAATAAAGGTACTCTGTTTTTGTTTGATTGCCTGTATTGTAATGTAATTGTAATTTAGGGCTGTTTTTATGGGAGGAAAGGAATTCGCTTAAACGCAAGGATTAAAGCTGAAAGGTAGTGAGCTATGATTTTGTAACTGTACCGGACTAGACGCATCGTTTTGCAGATTAACGTTACCCGCTCTCAGCCCACGTTTTCGATCCGTGCACGATCACAGTTACAAGCCGAAACGGTAACACGTTCGCGAAATTCCACGCAACGTATAACCAGTTCACGGAACGCGTAAATATCAGAGCAAGAAACGCCAAAAAAAAAAGAAAGAAAGAGAAATAATCCAACTAGTATATTACATTGGGCGTAAATAGCACGCGATGGTAACGAAGAAATTATTACACGCTTTCCACGGAAAATCGGATCACGTTAAACACCTCGCGGCGCCGATATTTAACGTGGTCATATTTACCAGTCATATATTTCCGTCCCCCTCTTCCTTCTGCTGCTGCTACAATTTACAGAGAAACGGTCGGTGATTTCCAGCAGGAGAAACGAACAGGGGAGGCAGAGAAGGAGACGATTAAATCGAAAACGCTTCGCGGTCCGCGAGAAAGCAACACGCAGACGACATCCCGTAGGCAGAGGGTGTCGTGGAACATGACTGCCGGCAAATTACACGGAATTAACACAGAGGATTGTTTGTAATAAAGATTAATAGCCGGCTTTGTAACGACTACGTTTGATACCGCCCGCTCGCAGTCCTCATCCCTTATTTCCCTTCCAGCCATCCCCCGACCCCCGGTTCTTCTCCCTATTTCTCTTCCACCACTTCACTCTCTCTCTCTATCTCTCTCTCTTCCTCTCTTTCTCTCTCTCTTTCTCTGTCTCGCTCTCTCGCTCTTCCTCGTCGCTTTGCGCGACGACGAATGTTGTTTGTGTAATCAACGGAACGAACAGAGCTCCTCTGGCTGCTGCTGGGAGGGAGCTAGTGCTCCTGTAGCGTGTAATTTGTAATTCTGCACGCTGCATTATTTTCCGCTCTACCGCTTCCCACTTTCCACCCTCCCGTACTGTCATCCCTGCTTTTCGGCCTGTATCGGTCTCTCTCTCACACTCTCTCTTTCTCTTTCTCTCTGTTCTGGTTGTCCCGTTGCCCGTCACAAGCCAATTCTCCTCTCTCTCTCTCTCTCTCTCTTCTGCACCGTTCTACGGTTCTCTCTTTCTCTCTCTCTCTCTCTTTACGCACGCTCTAAATTATAGCTCTATTCCGCGTTCCGCATGACAATCCGCCGGCTCCCCAGGAAATTGTGGAAATCAAATCAGCTAAGCGTGCGTCGATACTTCCACTCCCCCAAAACGGATCCCGCTTATTATCGTTTGTAGAAACGCGATTTGTCCATTAAACAACGACACACGACACCACTACCAGCGTTTTTTATTTATTTATATTATGTTTTTTTTGGAGGGTTGATAGTCGAGTACATCGGGGATAAAGTGAGATTTAATCGGTCGATGCAGGGTTTGAGCGGTGGTTCCCATTTTGCACGCGATAAAGTTGAAGATCGGTTTAATTGCTTTCGTTTATCGGTATGCAGAGGTAAATCGTGATTTAGATATCGCGTAAATCGAGGTTAAGATTTTGATCAAGTAATATAAAGAAAGTTCTGTAAAGTTAGATACACGGTGGATGTAAGAAACCGATGTGTACGCCGAGATTTAGAGATCTAATCAATACCGTATCTCGTTGGAAATTTACCCTAAACTAAGAACAAACCCAAACGCGACCCCTATTCTCACGTTGCTTTCGCGCGTTCGATCTCCCCGCACGCGTGTCTACCAAACACTCTCGTTTATCAGATCGACCGAAGCGGCAGCTATTCTCGAAGATTAAGCTCGGACCCGAACTATCGGCCAACGATCTAGATAGGTCAATTGGTAGGGCGTTCGTCCGACAACTAAAAGTCTCCCGCCTCGAGTCCCTTACCAAACTCCTATCTGATCAATTCTTTATATCTACCCTGTCTCTCTGTTAACGAAAACTTACAAAATATTCCCACTTTATTTCTCGCGTACTTTCCACATCCTAATTTACAGACTCCGCTGAAATTTTCCGTACGTGGTACTTGTACATTCAAATCGTCGTGTCTGGCAAAAACACTACGGTCCACCGAACGTCTACCCTACGATGATATTAATAATGTAATCGACCGACAGAGAAGAAGCAGGGGGAAAGAGAATTAGGAACGGGTGTCACGTCGTCGAGCAGTGGAGACAGCCAGTAGCGTCGTGGTTGTGGCTTCGCCAATGGAAGTGAAGATAATTAAACCACGACGCTACCTGCCATCAGGGTGGCGTCGTCGTTGCAGCCATCGTCTCGGTTACCTGGCCGTTATCGTGCCAGGAATGAGAATCTTAAATAGAGAACCCGTAAGAGACAGAGAGAAAGAGACAGTATGGGTGTTAGAAAGACAGAGGAGTTACAGTGTGACGGGTAAAGAGCAAAGGAGACCTGACTCGTTAATAATAGCAAAGATTGTCCCGTGGTGTGCTTAGTGTGGCAACGTGAAACGTAAATAATCGATCGACCGTTGGCCAGGTTATAATTTAATCGTTTATTTAATTACACACCGTCTTGTATAATAGGAAGTTGATAGAGAGATAGGGGAGGGTATGCCTTCTCGCTTATAAAGGCTTCGTTAAACAGAGGAATTACGTGCTCCCTTTGCTTCACCTTTCTATACACATCCTGTATATATATATACACAAACACTCTTGTGACTTGGTTGAAGTTTGGCGAGGATCAACGAGTTCCAATTAGTCTCGTTTGTGATCGCGTTCTTTCGATGCCATTGATAGCTCATCCTATTGGCGATTGTCCTCTTGAAATTACATTTCAGCGAATCTCGTTCCTCCCTGGTGAAAAGTTAATAGATCTTCAGGTAGATTCTCATTGAAAGCCGGCGCCTAAGCTATGATACTCTCTCCTTATCGAAGGAACAGCTGGAGATAGTATTTGCGACTTGAAACGCGCGTAATTGGTTCCGCACGAACGCGATTATCAAGTAGATGGACGTTAAGCATCGGACTATATAAAATTACGCGCGAACCTGGGAGGAGGGCGCCATTGCCACCAGCCTCCTCCTACATCGCCGACGCCACGGCAATTTCGAGAAAACGATGCCATTATCATTAATGTTTTACCGCGATCACCGTTGTTCACCGCAAAGTGCTCGTTTCTGTAATAATTATTATCATCCCATTTGCGACATTACGAGCGGCGCTGTAGAACCGGCGCACTCCCGCGGACGACCTTTTCCTCTCTCTATTGTGGCGTTACGCGGGAGAAACGGCGTAACCTCTCCGCCCGTTGCAATTTACCCCAAGTATTTGCGAGCCGCTTATGGAAATGAACTAATCGCGAAATTCTACTGGAACCTAATCGCGTCGATTCAATTGCACGACTATTCGAAGCCTCGTCGCGGGAGTAGTGTCCACAAACGCTTGATGTTGCTCAAACATGGCGGTACTGGACCATTCGTATATAAGTAACTAGCGCCAATATTTTCAACCAGGTGAAATCGATGAAATCGTCGAATCGCTGTACCCAAGGGGAATGGGAGATCAAAACATTTTCGACGTATCGATTGTATTACAATATTTTCCTCGTTATTGAACCAGATTATTATTACTATTATTATTATTATTATTATTGGTGGTATTATTATTAATAAGTAGCGAGTGGTTAATGGGGCTAGCCCCGATACATAGGATGCAAACTCGACGTGGTGTAAAATTATAGAATAGTTTGGCAAACATGCTGCCTGTACGCTGGAAGCGGCGTCATTATCATTTTAGCGTAATTACCATTCGGTAATTACCGGCCGTATTCATCACGAGCCACCAGGATGTTTATACCGTCACACGTACCGTGTTAGTTAGTCTCGTCACGTGTGCGTTCACGTTCGCCCCGCAGTTCTCTCTCTCTCTCTCTCTCTCTCTTCCTCTCTCTTTTTCTCTCTTTCGTTCGCTGTCGCGATACACCGATAGCGAGGAAACCTAAAAACCACGCGTGTATCGGCCCGTTTGAAATCACGCTGAAAGACTGCTCGGGAATAATAGCCTTCTGTGACGCAGACACGAAACGTTATTCATCTCTAATAGCTGATGCGGGCGTATCGAGTGCTTTGAGCTTGCCTTTGGCGGCGAGGAATCGGACGAAATATGGAAAACGAAGGCAAGAGGTGTTACGAGGGATATCTAGTCATTATTTCTGCCTTTGAATATCGGAACACGCTGACAATAACAATACCAAGGTTCCTAGTACAATCCACCATGGCTAAAACACTATTGTTATAGGCAGCCCCACTTTTTTCCACTTTCATTATCTTCCTATCCTCTCTTTAATTCGTTTCTTCATCTATTAATGCACTCAGTGTGACTAATTTTAAGGACGTTGAAAGAAAATTTAACGCAAATTCTTCCCTTAATCTCAAGAATAGCCAAAAGTCATGTCCGTACAATGAACATGACATCAGCCTTTCTTGGTTATTATAGTTAATTGTTATTCTTCAAAGAAAAGATGTTTACACAATAGTATTCATAAAATAAAGATGATCTAGGCTATTGTTCCTCTAACAAGGCAACTACTCACCTTCTCTGTTCCCGCCTTCCTGTTTCGTCAGCTTCGATTCCTGTATTCCTCTCTTTTTCCAAGCTCGCCGGAATGGAAACGGAAACGACGATTGAAAGAGAAATTTAACTCGCACGGTAGATAGGTGCTCGCACCCTCCGCTATTTCTGAACCTCGTCCTTGGTTCCCGTGTGCTTCTTTGTGCATTGAAGTCGAGGTGCGGCGGGCTTATCAGGGTGAACGCATCCCCGGTTCCGGTGCAAGCCAGAGAAGAGGAGTCGCGCGAGTTATTCCACGTAGCGATTCACGGTATTGAGATTCGATATCTACCCGGTGACAAAAGACCAGTATTCAACGTCTACTTCTTTTCCCTCTGCTTGTAACGTAGAAGCATCGTTGATCACGCTTTCTCTCTGTCTCTCTTTCTCTCGAATAAGAGGATGGTTTAATAATAACTCATAATAACGGGAACTGTCGGTACGTAGAACATTCGTCTTTATTACGTTCGCAAATTTTCCACGATATTCCCCTGCATCCCGTGGGGATGCAAACGCGGAATGTGTTTAGAGTGGAATATTGTTCGCGGGATAAATAAGAGGTGGAACCGGAAATGAAAGAACACCCCGTATTATAGTTACTCTTCTCAGTGCGATCTTTTCCTTCGCGCAGATGAATTCAGGGAATTCAGATCCCTTCTGGTTCATCTTCTCACCGGGAAGAGCAACTGTTTGTCAGCTTTATTGGACACGTGTGTAATTGACATTTCTAGACGCAATTTTGTTCACGAGTAGGGTCAACCGACGGGAAAAGATATTAGAAAATTAGTCGTTGATAACGTGTGCTGGTTTTAAATGAGAACTTAATTAACAGGTTATTTCAGTACTTGTGATGGGAAGGATTTAGAAGCTCGTATGGCAAACATAGACTCAATTCTTATTTTTATCAAATTCGCCACAGTTTACTTTATTAGGAAATTTATCGAATCTGAAGCATAGTGATATATATCGAATTCTAAAATCTACTGAAATCTGACGAATTCTATCAACCCTCTGTAACACCACATGACTTGTCTAATTTACGAACTTATCTATTACGTGTGCCAATTATTTTCGCGCCTTTTTCCACAAACTGCAATATTTATTTACGAAAAAATCTAACGCAATATTAATGTTCAGAATAATCTCAATTATTTTAGATCACGTTTTCCCATTTATCAGATAATTGTGGAATTACTTCTCTGAGAAAATGTGGAAGCTTTTAGTTCGGACTTTACCCACTTTATTTCCTTACTATTACACTATTGCATTATATCTTTTTTCAAATTACAGTACTTTTTAAAATACCTGGCAGGTAAAATAATTTTCCTACCAAGTTTCACATTTTTTCCTCTATACCCAGAAATATAAATTTGCATAAAAGTCATATTTTCCAGTCGTCTAAAAATGATCAAGTGTCAAAGAAGAGGAATATTATTCATCCCGGTATTTCGAGGAACGTTACGCTAGCTTTAACAAGAAAATATAATTTCAATCGTACAATACATGCACGAACATAATGAGTGTCTTGATAATTACAAAAACGTCAGTGTGCACGTTCCCCTGTAACAAGAAGATTATCAGTCATGAGTTAATCCCTGGATAATAATGTAATTTAAAAAGACCTTCCAAATGGAATCAGCTTAATTATATTCCCCGTTTCAAAAGAATGGAACATATTTAATTTTTATAATTCTATCATTTACATTCGCCGTGCCGGATCTCGATCTGTTAACACCTAATTAAAATTAATATTAAAAGCTTGAACTCGCAGATATGTTTTTATACTCTTTCGCGAAATATTTTAACGAATAAATCCAACGTGTTACCTTTGTTTGCACCGAGGAAATTCAGCTCGAAATTCTCTTTCATCCAGTTCGAAAGTTCCTAGACATCGGCGAAATTCCAGGACGTTCGGTACGAACCGTCGGGAAATTATGTCGCGAAAGTGAAATACACCCTTTGGCGGCACGGCCCGCCGCGAAATTCGCCCCTGAGGAAGACAGGGAAACGAGAGTAACGCGGCAAGAGGGGCGCTCTCGTACTCGGCTGGCAGACGAGCCGCGACGTGAGAAGGATGAGGGTGGAACGATTTATGGCGCCTTAAGACTGCCGCTACTTTATGACGACCTTAATGTTTGCACCGTAAATTGGCTGGCTTAGGCCAGCGAGGCAGCCCGAAAACAGTAAAGTGGAGATCCCTCCGGCGTGACTGGCATCCGTATACCGCGGGAATAATTTCTCAGCCCTGTCTGGCTGAAGCAAGAAAAAAAACAAAAAACAAAATAAAGAAAGAAAGAATTGCACGCCACCGTTGAATAAAAAGCTCCCTTTTAATACATCTCCGTCAAAGCGACACTCCTCTAGCGATCGACGGAGATTTTTAATGAAACCTTGCAGACTTAACGAAATTAAGGAACGTCCTTTTCTTTATCCCGCTACGGTTCGAAAAGGTACGAGGATATTCGAATAGAGAGGACAGGATTTGCCGGATAAATGGATTCTTTTCTCCCCCAAGGGGGAATTATTATGACGAGAAAGTTGATTTCTCGATGAGCGTCGTTAGCGTCGCTGTGCTGGCGGGAAACAAGGGAGAATTGTACTTTATGAAACGTTTTAACTCGAAATGGACAAAGAACGAGCATGCCCGTCCACTCTTCTTCACAGGCAGCCGGGGGAGGAACAAATTGAAAAACTGTTTGAGCGTGAAAGTCGCTTAAGCTCGTTTCGCAGCTTTTCAAAGTATAATTTCCCCGGTTCTCTCTGGCGGGGTCGAGTACGAAATTGTTTAACGATTAGAAGCAGCATTCGTGGGATAAACTCGAATATGAAAAAAGAAAAGAAACCTAATTTCACGTCGTTTAAATTCAACACGCCTTATTAGCGTACTGTCAACTGTTGTTTACACTCGTATGTGTATTCTCTTTCACATGTGTAGAGAAACCACGATGAATAAAAACCAGCCGGGGGTTGACCGAGGTTCGTGGCGGAAACTCGAGCACAGAGGAAGTGCACGCGAGGAAGAACGACCCTCGTGGTTTGAACGAGTAGCCTCTTGTTCGAGTTCTCATAATTGAGACAATAAGTGGCGCTCGATGAGCGGAGAGAGCGTCTCTCACTGGCTAGCACGTTACAAACACTCTCGCTTCCTCGTCCTCGAAAATTCTAATAGGGGGAGCACTTCCACGAGGAAGTGTCGACTTATTATTTTCATCCCTTAACGCCTCTGCAAACGTTTGCATAGCTGCGCACCCCGTGTCTTAAGGCGAGAGAGATCGAGATGCACAGACTCTAAAGGGAGAAAGTCTGTGTCTGTGTCTATGTGTTTGTGTAGAAGGAAGAAGGTTAAGATATCCGTAGGAAAGGTATTAGCAGGGATGAAGTGAAGGGAATTATGAAATGCCGCTTGCAACGCGAATATTAATGCAATTATCAAGGTGAAGCAAGAGTCGATGTTTAGCGTAGAAATTTATCAGACGGGATAGATAGGAATTTCTTTAATTACACTGCACCAAAGAGAGATTAAGGTTAGGATTTTATCTCGTGTTTATTAGCACGTAGTTGAACTGTCCAGAAGGTAGAGAACGGTAATGAAATTCGCGAATGATTTATAAGGTCGTCGTAAAAAGAGAGAAGGATGAAATTGCTCGTTGCTTTTCCTTCTCCTTCTTCTTCGTCGTCCTCTTCGTCGTTTTAATACTTCTTCGAAAACTGGTAGGAGGAAACGTGGTGGATTTATAACAAGCTACTACGGTTCGTGAGCCTCCGTCGTAGGTTCGACGGACAAAAATGTTCGACCGGAACGTCGACGTCGGAGGCCGACGAGGGAAGAAGGTCGTTAAGGGTAATACAAGACTGGAGCATAAAATTGCCAGGCAAAAATTTGCACGTCGTTGAGTGGGCGGCAGCGCGCGTGATAACACAGGAGAGAGAGATAGGGGTCCATGCAGGTTCGCAATTTACCGCGAATCGTGGAACGCTGTTATTCTCCACCTTTTCTCTTTCTCCCGTCTGAATCGAGAAGTCAAGGGATCCTATTTGCAATGGAAATTCAGACGATTCGGCAAACAAAGGTATCGCAGGGGGAGAGAAACGTGGTTGCACGGATGGATTCTCTGTCTGTTCCTCGAACGTTATCGAGGAAACGCGTGAAATAATCGCGAGGCTCGACAAGATTTGCAATTACGTTACTTTCAGCCGCAATTACGCGGTCGTTCTTGTTAAACGATGGATCGCCATTAAATCCTGCGGCATAATTAACGGAGCGATCGTTTTAAACCGATTAAGGTAATTGGGGGAGGGAGGAGATGCCTAAGGACTTTTATTAAATTTATGAAAAGTTTTATACATACATTTCTGTCAAAGGAATAAATTTCACTTGTTATTTAAATCGTATGCTGTTAAACGAACCTTGTTAAATGGACAAAAACTAAATGCTAGTCCATAAAAAATAGCTGTTCTTCTTATATACAATCTGGCATCTTCAATCGCGATGATGCGTGGAACTGTTTTACGATAGTAGAGGAATTTGTCCAGATCGTCGAATTAGAACTGGAGAATTCTATCGATCTTTATTGATTGCACGACTGGAACGCCTTTTATTAACAGATCAAAATCGTCTTGTAACGTTTGAAGTGTCGAATAGAGTGAGTGCGATGGAAAAATGGAAAATCTAAGACGATATCAGTTTAATGTCCAGACCAAATGGCGTCTCGGCCGTTACTTCGCCTCTGAACTTCCCTCTAGACCAGCGAAAAGAGCAACGAGAGCTGGTATCCTGGAGGATGAAGGCCAGCAACGTTATAACAAGACGGTGCACGCTGCTACTGGCATCTTTCTTACACCGGGGTAGTTACGTATTAGCGGGTGGCGTTATGAAACGATCTAATAAACGAGCGTGCATGGAGAAGGGGAGAGAGAGTGAAAGAGAGAGAAGAACAGATGAGGGAAAGAGAGGAAAGCTAGAGGGAATCTAATCGAATATATCAGCGCAGCGCGCTAGGTAACGAGGGACCGTTTCGTTCCGAGTGAACGCGTTCATTTCACGCTTCTTCTTCTTCTTCTTCTTCTTCTTCTTCTTTCTTCTTCTTCTACTCTTGGCTCCTGTCACGAGAGAGAAAGAGAGAGGATCGTCTTCATGGAATCCCATATAAGCTCGTTTTGCGAGCTAAGAGAGCACGTAACGGGTTTCAGGGAGATCCGCGGCGGAGAAGAACGTGCTAAGTATATTACAATAGTACGCCGTTTCGCGAATACGCAATTTCTATTCCGCCACCCCTCTCCACCCTGTTTCCTCTACCAAAGGGAAGAGAGCCCGGTTGCAGTATCGAGTGGTAGTTACGAAAAACGTTGGTAATAAACATTCTACAGATAGCCTGGAATATCTAAGTGTTAGGAGGAAACGAAACTATGGCTGCGAAACCGCGGGAAACGAGAGTCTTTCTGTGTCGTGGACGGATTAACGCGTTTATTTCAGAGAATAGAGATGGTCGAGAAGGTGTAGGAACGACGATTTTTCGATTATCGACGATATTCCAAGGGCCGTTCTACCGGAAGATGCCTGATTACATCATGGCGAACCGATCGGTTTTTATGATTTTCCCGTCCGTTTGGATCGAGATAAAAGAACGACTGTAGCCGCGTCCCGATGGATAAAAGTACTGGAAAAAGCACTCGTCGAGCCCTTCAAGGCACCATAGACGGAGGGAGAGAGAGAGAGAGAGGGTGAGGTTGTTTCAAAGGACAAATGAGGTTTACATAGCGCAGAGGAAATCGAGGATGAGAGCGAGTATGGAGCACTATTGAGGGTGACGCGTACCGAGTACACACATTCTCGCGATTCTCTCGCGTGTCCTTTATGGATCTCTTATGACGGGGCAGGTGTATATAGAGGGGCGTTGACGCGAAACGAGTTGCAAAAATTCTCTTTCTCTCCTCCTCACCATCTCCACTGTTCATCTCGTTCCGTTGCACGAATCCTGCTGTTACTTTTTACCGAACGTGGAACACTTACGTCACGATATCATAATGAAACCTCGCGCTCACGCGAAGCGCAATAAGTGAAATATATGTACGTGAGAATGTTTCGCGTATACGCGAACTTTCGCGTTATGCTCCGCCTCTTTTTCCTTTTTTCATCTCCCCTCGTCCTACCTCTTTGCTCATCTCCCTTTTTCCATCGTTCCTCTTTTACCGCCGCGAGTGTAGCACGATTTCGGGGGATACTTTTAGCATGGGAACGGTCGTTTCTTCCATCCCCTCCCCCGCGTGAATTTTTCCCCCTCGAGCTCAGATACCGGGAGCTTAATAACGCGACCAAACCGCCGGATAAAAAGGTCCGTAATTAAAAGGGGGAACGTCGCATATATATATATATAGAGAGAGAAAAGGGGAGGAGATAGAAGTGGAGTTACCAAAAATTCTTCCTGGGGATCGAGAGAGCGAATTCGCGACGTACAGTTCGACGGAAAGCGGAAGAGAGATAGATATTGCCGGATCAAAGAGACTGACGGGATATTTGCCTAGACGATGACGAGGGTATCGGGATCGCGAGAGAGAAACAGAGAGAGAGAGAAAGAGGCGGAGCGTAGGACATTTGCGTGGGATCCACGTTACCCTTCTGTAAAAACCATCAAACGAGAACCGCCGATAAATCGTGCATCCCCTCGTGACTACGAATGTTTACATTTGCCGAAAGAGGAGGGAGAAAAAGAAGGAATCGGGACGCGGAGAGAAAGACGAAGGAAAGTTCGTGACGTTGAACGCGGATGGCTCGTCGATAGTGGTAGCTTTAAGGTCGCGTAATACGAGCTTTTGCCAAATCGAACGAAATCTCTCCACGAAAAAAATGAAAAGCTTGTTCTCGCAACTTTACGTCTCGTGTAATGTTGCACAACTATAACACAAACGAGAAGAGTTTTAAGTATAGGCGTGACGTCTCGCGCGAGGATGTAACGCGAGTCGGAAAATGTCTATAGAGGAGCTGCTAGGCGCACTTGCGAGCAAACACACGCATTCGACAACGACGACGACGACGAACGACGTGGTGCCGCCATCGACGCGGCTCAAAGGATAGTACAATGTTTACAGAGTGCAGGGGGGCGAGATAGATAGAGGTGGAACGGTACGTCGTATCGAGGCGAGCGTACACGTTCGACGTCGAGGCATGCCACTTGTGGGTCTCTCCTGCAAACCCTTCCCTCAAACCTATCTACGTACGTAATTCGCTCCTACCTACTCTATATTCCGTTCGACGAGCGTTACCCGTTACCTCTGCCTCGTGTCGAAGCACTAACACCTCGGCACCTGTAACATCACCTCTCCCGACCATTATTCCTCTACTCTTTCTTGTAGCAAACCCTATCTATTCCCTATCTCGTCCGTTACCGTTCAAACCCTCTGCCTCCTTGTTTCCTTCCATCCACTTCTACGCTTCACTTTCGCCCTACGATTTGTATACACCGAATCTTCGCATACTCCTGCGCGTACTTCGACCGCGTACGAACATCTGCGCTGTGTATCCGAACAACTAGGATCCCCCTAGGTCGATGCGTCGAAAGGAATGGAATGCAACGGCCAAACTATGCTTGAACGCCGGGAGGTCCATTAGGAGGCTTTCGTTTGTCTTGCACACGTGTTCTCGCACTGTGTGGTATTTCAGAAGGTGTGGAATCTGTGATGATAGCACAAGGATGTGTGTTTACCGGTTTCGTTGGACTTTGATGCTGTTTATTTCGTAGTTGAGTAATTGTACTGTTAGGAGCAAGGAGGTGATTTTAGGATACGTTTAGATACACTCAATTCTAATTTCGTGAAATGTTTTATTTTCACTTTATTGGTCTGTAGTCAGCATGGAGAAACTTTCAAGTGTTAAAGGTCGGTCGTTGTTTAGTTTAGTCAAGCATGGTGTGAAAAGGTCACGTATTTAGTGTATTTATTAGAAAGTCGAAGAGTCAGAGGTGAGCTGTCGGGATGAAAGTTTGTCAACAAGAGGTATTAGCAATCGATGAACTGGATTTAGAAATAATAAAACACGTAGTCACATAGTAGTGAAGCAGGCGGCCAAGAAGTCAGTGTCCGAGTATTTAACAATACATTAAAGAACGTGCGTAAATTTATGAGGCTTCAGCGAAAGAGATAAAAGAATACTCGATGCTGGTCGTAGTTAGACGATTTATATAAGAAGAGACGTCGTTAAGACACCATCAGAAAGTTCGATCGAGAGTATTCAAAGGTACGACTCTTAGCTGAATTTCCAATTCTGTTATTATCATAAAGCACCGTTGCGGACATTTCGAACGACGATTCTTCTCGAAACCTCTTCCCGATCTATAGTTTTACGAGAGTTTCGCAAGGGTCGTGGGACAAGCATCGCGACGCAGAACTCCCCGGGCAAGTTTTTAATTCCATTTGTTGCTACGTAAATGAGGTATACGACCCCCCGCCGTTCTAAAGTCGCTTTTATTACCCGCCGTTGCCTCGCAGCATCATAAACTGGAATTCTTGGACAGCTGTACACCCTCGCCGTTGCCACGGCTACAACCCACGCCGTCTAATTTCTTCGTTGCGGCCTCACTTAAACCTCGAACTTCTTCCGACTCTTATACGCAATCTTTATGCAAACTCCTTTTTTTTTTTTTTAAACATCTAAAAGTATCACATCACAAAACTTTCAGGTCTACGATTAGCTAGCCACCCTGTAGCTTCTTAAATACACGGATAACAATGCTAGTAGTAATCTGTACGATATGTACGCCGGTTGTCTGCCTAGTTTCACGCTGCACTACTCGTCGCTATTCGTATCCTTATGCAAACTCCTTTTTCTTTCAACTTCTAAAGGTACCACATCCTGAAACTTTCTGGTCTGCGATTAGGTGGTTAACCTTTAGCTTCTTAAATATATAGAACGTGAATATTCACGGGTAACCATGCTAGGAATAATCTGTACCGTATGTACGGCGGCTGTCTGATTTGTTTCGCACCTGTACTACTGCTCACTGCTATTCGTATCTTTATGCAAACTTCTTTTTCTTTCGACTTCTAAATGTATCACATCTTAAAACTTTCTGGTTTACGATTAGTTAGCTACCTTTTAGCTTCTTAAATATATATAGAACGTGAATACTCACGGATAATCGTGCTAGGAGTAATCTGTACCATATGTACGGCGGCTGTCTGATTAGTTTCGCGCTGCACTACTTGTCGCTGTTCGTATCTTTACACAAACTTCTTTTTTCAATATTTCAAAGTATTTTTTCGTTACTGTTGACGCTTTCGAAATTTTCTGGTACTCTTACTTCTATTCTATTATAATTTCATCCTCAATTTTATTCTTTACACACTTCCATTTTGACTATCGAAACAAATTTAAAATTCTGGAACCTTTGGAAACAATTAGTAGAATTTTACAACTGCGAATTAAACATTTACCTTTCGCTATGCACGTTACGTACTAAAATCTGCCGTAGTGAAAGGGTTAAACACACGACTGACTCGCTAGTAATAATCTATACGAGATATACGGCGGTTGTCTGACTAATTTCGCGTTGCACTACCTACGGCTATTCGTACCGCTACTTTTGTAGTTTCTTTACAATCTTTTTCTTTTCAACACTTACAATGATCGTTTTTATACAGTTAAGTAGTCACCTTTTATCCTCTGGAGCTTATAGCGCGCGAAAATGTATAATTAACCACAGTAGAAGTAATTTATATTACACGCAACGATTGTCTGACTAATCTCGCGCCGTTCTACTTGCGCGAGGCGTTACACTGACGCGTTCTAAACAAACGCTAGTTCCTTTGTTACGACTACACCAATGTCTCGACGTGCTATTTAAACGTTTCTCAACATTTCTCGTCCAGATAACCGTTGTATAGCAACGACCAAATGGAAGCTAGGTTTTTGTGCAACAGCGACACGTTGAGGTTAACCGAGAAGATACAGTGGTCAAGCTTTGCATTCGCGCGGTGTTTGCGACTTTCTTCGTTTTCTTCTTTTCTCTCTCTTTCTCTCTCTCTCTTTTCTTTTTTCGTGCTTCTTTTGCCCTGCACACCGTGTCTGTCTCTTCATGGTAACACGATGAAAAATGTACACGAGTATTTAACTTTTCAGCGGGCGCGCGTCGGCGTGAACATTCAAAGAAGATATTCAAATTTTGCTTGGTAAAAGGTCCTCTGACGACCACAACCGAAACTTCATCTTTCTCCCTACCTTTTTTCTTCTTTCTTCACGCAGGTCTAATTTCCCCCGGAACCAGGTAGAAATTCACACTCTACGTCGTTCGAAATGCCAATTGAAATTTACATTTTCCATTTAATTCGGTTAGATCAATTGATCGAAGTGTGCATCTACCCGCGAACGAAATAGAATTTCAGTAGTCTTAGTCGATTCTGTCGAACGATTACCATCGATTCTATGATAAAATAGAATACAGGATATGCAGATGATACTTTGTCACTTTTAACGCATTGTCAAAGGGTTGAACGTTTCATTTGCTTTCCTCAGAAATACATCATCGGGTGTTACGTTTATATCCGGCTCCACGTTAAGGTACGCGTTATACCGTATAAGTTATGTAATTAGGCGTTATTGCTGGCGGCGTCGCTTTCTCGAAGTGAGCCTAATTCGAACATCCACCGCTTCAAGCAAACGAGTTACGTATTCATAGCTTCAAAGTGTTCCGAGGCTCGTCGTTCGACAGGTAGAGGGGAAACATCATCCGACGATTTTCGTCGCTCACCTCCCCCTCCGGCATCGTTTACCAGTCGTTCAGAATTGTCTATCGAACACGTCGGAATCCCCTTGAAAAGAGGATCATCTGCCCGGCTCATTTCAACATACCCGGGTAATTTATTTCGGAAATCCATTAACCGTCGCGCTAACTCTATCGGGTAAATTATGCAATTACTCGCCGACGAGCTTTTCTCCCGTAACAGAGCGCTTTATTTAGAGAGCTTACAGATTTTTCCATGCCTCTGTGACTCCTGAAAGCTTCCCTGTTAATTATGTTTTCCAATGCTCCCAGTCCTCGACTCTGGCGTTCAGCGACGGATTAAAAATACATTTTTCGCTCTGAAAACTGAATTTACACCGTTGGCGAGAGGTGGATGATGGGGGTAGGAAGGATTCATCGTGCATTGGATGGAAGGTAGGTAAAGGCCTTCGGCGATTAAGTGAATTTATTTCGAAAATCCATTAGAGCGCGGTGCACTGCGTCCAGGATAAATTATGCAATTAGCCTGAATCGCCTGGGGTTGTATTAGCGACCGGGCCTAAGGCTCTTACCGGCTAAGACGTGCAGAAATTCCCTCTCTCTCTCTCTCTCTCCCTTCCTATCTGTGTGTATTCTGTTGATTCTCAGGGAGCAAAGGTATTCGAAACGTTCACGAATGCTACACAGGTATGTCAGAAATGGAATATTCAATTCGATCAACCGTTAAGAACAATGTACTTCGAGGTACCATTCACAGAGACACCGTGATTACTACAGCGTCAAACATTTCCACTTAAATACGCTTCCACTTCACCGAAACGTATATTCGCGCTAGTTATTAAATTGCACGTTCACTTACTTCGAGTAGGCACCTGTATTTCTTTTCCTTATTATTTCGCTATTACCGTTTCCTCCCTCTCAAAACGAAAAGGGAAAATATATTTATATTCGAAGCTACACCAGAAATTTCTTCTACCTTCTTCCTGAGAATTTCTCCTCTCCTTTTGCATTTCTGCGTCTCTTATATCGTATACTTAAACCTAGATCTTACCATTAACGAAGAAGCCAACGCATCTCTTATACCTCTCTCTCTCTCTTCCGAGAAATTTCTTAAGATTCCAAACGGTAATAGGTAGCTGGAAGAAATTTCGATTAGACGGACTCGTGATTACACGCTCGGTAAAAGCACCGCGTCCCGATAGAAGACGCGACGAGTGGTAAATGCACGGATTACTGTCTGGTCCCACCTCCCCTTCCGGTCCCAGGGGAACGATCTTTAACTGACCTCGAGAAAGAAGGTAGAACAGGAGAGATGCAACGAAGCAACGTGTACTTCTCTCTCTCTCTCTTTCTCTCTCTCTCTTCTTCCTGCGTTTCTCGGTAGCCCGTTACTCTGTATGTATCCGGTGTTCCGATGTTAACACCGCTGGAACCGCTGCATGATTCCGGAATTCGCCTCGGCTCTAATCCCAACGGGAGAACAAAGTTCCCTCTTAGCCCGGGACCGAATCGTAATTAACGTTCGTAGTACGTGACCGGCCAATCGGTGACTCTCACTAGTCATAGCGAACGGGACGTTGCACGTCGACGTCGGGAATACTCTCTCTTCCTCTCTCTCTCTCTCTCTCTCTCTCTTGGCAAGAAGAGGACACGGTGAATCGATCCACGTCCGGCACGAGTCTGTCCCCGGAATTTGCATCGGCGATCGTTCGCCTCCTGTGAATTACCGCGATAGAATAATTATCGGGGAACTCGACTGGGACACGGAGGCCGCGTTTAACAGGCCGAAGGAACGCTTCGATTTTACCAGGAGTGCAATAATGGTTCAAGGGAGAGCAAGAGGAAGGATCGACGTTGATGGAATTCGATCGATGAATTTCAAATTGATACTTGGTTGCCAGTTTTGTTGTACGATATGTGACGAATAGAATCTCGCTAGAGGAATATTTTTTATTTAGCAAGAAAGATCATTTTCCTCTCTCAGAGAGGAAAGTAGAGACGAACAGCTGTTCGACACTTGTCATTGTTTGTGTGCTTTTATCTAAGAAAGGAAGGGAAAATTCAAGTATAGGCACAGTTTACTTCGTTCAAGTAAGAGGAACGCCAATGTAGGATTACGTAGATTATTCGTGGAGGGTTGAGTCAGTTCTGCTGGCAGCTGTGCGCTATTCAGCGAGCGGATACGCAATTTTTACTTTCGAGGAAAAGGTTTTTCTATTCCTCGCGGAAACTTGTTTTTTGTGAATAGCGGGACTTTTTTCTTCTTTTTAGAATTTAAGAACCGCTCCTTCGTGGTCGGTATGAATTACAGAAACCTTGCTTGGTTAACCGAGTTTGGGTTAGAGTTAAATAGTGGTTCAAACTTCTGGTTGAAGATGCGATGCAAATTATACTTGAAGAAGATGAACTTTTTTTTAGCTTTGTAATGTTTTTGATTATGATCGCGAGATTTTTGATTTAGCCAAAACGTATGAAACTTCGCGTGCTTTTTTCGAGTTTATTTTTTTCTTTTGTCTCCACGCGCAGGAAAACGAGATTAAAAGAAGGAGCGTTGGTCGAAGACAAAGACAGTATTTTATGAAAAGACTTTGGTTTCCTTTTTTTCTTTTTTTTAGACATTTTACTTTTACGTGTTACAGATCGCTGTTAATTTCATTGAAATGGTATAGAATCATGGACAACGGTGATTGGATCGAACGAATGTTTGGTGTGAGCTGAAACGTAACTCCCGTCGATACGAAATTTTCAGAAACGCGTATAAATTTTCATTGGCCAATTGATAGGGGTTGAAGTGGAGGATGGAAAAATCTATCGATAGATGAGGGCTCGTTGGTAACAGCCAGGATACGAAAATTTAAAAAAAGATGTAAAAACATATGTTTTTTCCAAAATCGCGTGGCTAGAGTTTCCTCTATTGTACAGTAATGAGCGTATTTTTTTCACATGTTAAATTAACATTGTGCGAATTAGACAGAGAAAGAAATTTCATTCTAAAGAAACTTATCCTCTTGTTCCAACCGAGAATGTTCACCGTGAATTCCAAAAATCCTCGAGCATCCACACGCGCGTAATTCAATCAAAAGATTCTCCAATTAATAGGTTCTATTTTTCCCCGTTTATCGCGCACAACAAATCACCATTTCACAAAGGGATACGGGATGAAAATACAGCCAGGCGTTCGCTACAAATACCAGAATAAATAGCAGCAGTGGTATCTTTCCATGGTAGATCTATCATGTCGTAGTTTGACAAGCGGCGGCTCGAATAGTCGGGGCTCGTTTCGAAAATTTCCAAGTAGCGAGCGTACGGGTGAGAGAGCGAGAGAGAGAAAGTTAGAGAGAGAGAGAGAGAAAGTTAGAGAGAGAGAAAGTTAGAGAGAGAGAAAGTTAGAGTGAGAGAAAGTTAGAGAGACAGAAAGTTAGAGAGAGAGAAAGTTAGAGAGAGACAGAGAGGGAGAGAGAGAAAGTTAGAGAGAGAGACAGAGAGAGAGAGAAAGTTAGAGAAAGAGAGGGAGAGAGAAAGTTAGAGAGAGAGAGAGAGAAAGTTAGAGAGAGAGAAAGTTAGAGAGAGACAGAGAGGGAGCGAGAGAAAGTTAGAGAAAGAGAGGGAGAGAGAAAGTTAGAGTGAGAGAAAGTTAGAGAGACAGAAAGTTAGAGAGAGAGAAAGTTAGAGAGAGAGAAAGTTAGAGAGAGACAGAGAGGGAGAGAGAGAAAGTTAGAGAGAGAGACAGAGAGAGAGAGAAAGTTAGAGTGAGAGAAAGTTAGAGAGACAGAAAGTTAGAGAGAGAGAAAGTTAGAGAGAGAGAAAGTTAGAGTGAGAGAAAGTTAGAGAGACAGAAAGTTAGAGAGAGAGAGAAAGAGAGAGAGAGAGAGGAGTTCGGCACGGTATGATGTACGAGTTGGAAAAAGAAAAAGCAACGCGAACGTATGAAGGGGTGCACGAGGGTAGATGGGGGAACGTATGTCAGGTGTATGGAGGGAATTCTATAAGTCAGTGCCAAAGAGAACGAGAGATGATGTCGGTGGGTATAATGGAGGAATTTTTCATAAGGCAACCGGAGGAGAATCTTATGACGCTGCCACGAGGAACGGGTTGAAAGGGCTTGTATTAAGAAAATACGAAAAAGGTTCCGCGAAATGAGGGCAAATACATCAGAACGTCGTTTACCTTCCTTTTAGCGACGTGAAAAATAAATTACCGTCAACCGGCAACACCGTGTAGTTCCTTCGACGAATCTTTCTTTCCTCGCCTCTCATTCTCTCGCGTATTAACCCCGTTGCAAATAACCCACAACGTGTGTATTCAAACATTCTCGAGTTAACCTGATTATCGAACTACGTTCGAATATTTATAAGGTACTTTACACCTGGAAAATTATCGCATTTCTAACGCTATTTGTCAGGTGGATTTTTCTGACCTTATCAGATCTGTTAATCGTCTGCTAACGAAGCTAGGTCATCCGTGTCCCGTATTATCTACGTGTGTAAAATACTTTGAAATATACAGACTGAAGCAGAAACTTTGTTCGCCTGAAATATTTTCGTTATTCGTAATAATATGCAAAAATGTTACATCGAACTCTCTTTTTGACTTGCTCGAATAAACGAACAGCCGTGTAATCGGACAATATCACTTATAGGATGTACGTAAAATGAATACTGCATATATTTACATACAAAATTTACAAGGTATAAATGAACATTTATTTATACCAGAAAATTAATTACTCTTTTATCGATTTCGATTCGTTTACTAAAACAACATCGTAATCTGTTTCTACCGAAACTATCGACCAGTTAAGAGAGGATCTACTGTATATGTAAAAGAGGAATATAACGTGAAACAAATAAAATTATTTCTTTCACGTGTAGAAGTGTCGATGCACCTACCAAGAAATATAATTGAACAAAAATTACATTTAGATAAAAATCGAACGAAAAAATACCGTTTCTCCTATGCACATGCAAAGTAATCGTAGGATGGGTCAAAAGAGACCCAGCTCTGAATTCCATCGGTTAAACGGCAAGCAGAAACGAATACGAGGGTTCAAGAGCAGAGTACCGTGACGTTCGAGCACGAAACGGTCAGGAAATCACGGGGCGTGCTGTAAAGAGGGATAAAGTTTGACAGAAGCGTGGCTCGGTAGGTAGGAAGAGTGGCGAAGGTGTATCGTTTTTAGCCGGAGTTACGGCGCGCGGACTCGAGAAGAATGATAGTCCCGGTGGATCCGGGGGTGAAAGGTTCATTCGGCGAATGCGCGAGCATAAATCTCGACGTTCGGTATCGACGGCCGTTCCTCGTTGCATCCACTCGATCCGTGCGTCAAATGACGCTGGAACTATCGCCGTGCTGCCTGCTGGAACCGTTCCTCCTCTACCCTTCTCTACTCTGGCCTCAGAAAAAATGGGGGGAGATGGGAGTGGGAAAAAAAGAGAGAAGGTGGTGCTTCTGTTTTTCTCGTGACTCGCGTGAAAATGCAGCCCTCGCTCTTGATGGCAGCCGTCACCGGTGCTACACGCACGCACCATTGGGTGAACGCGCAGCGCACACAAACACACCTCCGGGGTACGTGGAGGGATGACGGTTTGAATAAAGGTGCGCGGGTGTGATCAGAGAGTGAAAGAGGGAGACAGATGAAAGAGAGGGAGGGGAAGGAAGGGAGAGACAGAAAGTGAGAAGTACAGAGGGAGGGAAAAATAGGTGGATGGAGGGGGAGGAAAATGAGAGGCAGCAGCACACAAGCACATCTTCGAACACTGTGCGCGACCCGGTTCACTATCCAGCCTGCAGCTAAATCCAACTTCATTGCGGCCATCCGGGAGCCCTCAGCCTTCGTTCCTTCTCTTCGGGAATATCATTGAACGCCTTTAGAAATCTGGAACACACGCTTCTCTCTCTCTCTCTCTCTCTATTTTTTCTTTTTTCTTTTTCTCTGTCTCGCTCCTCTTTCTCCCTTGCCCTATCTTCTGTAGCTCATCCGCTTTCTTTCTCTCTTCACCACCCTCTTCAATGAAAACACCCGAGTTCTCTCTCTCCTTTCCTCTGTTTCGACCTTTTTAACACTGTTTCGCAACGACAGGAAAAGGAACGCGGTGACAACGGGACGCGTGAACCCCGTTCAAGGAACCGTCTTCTTTTTATCCTCGTTTCTCTGCATTCGAGGCCTGTCCTATCTCTACGGGTGTTGTAAGGTTGCGTTATTCGCAGCAACGCGGCTGCTTTCGGCAGTTTTCACTGGCGCATCCGTCATCGCGGACGTCGGTTTCGTTTTCAGAGAGTAGGGGTTGCAGAGGGGGTGGAAATTAAAGAGAAAGTCGACGTGGTAGGTTAGGCAGCGGAGCGGGTGAGAAGAGAGGACCCGTTTTAAAGCGTCGTCGCATAAAAATCCGGCCGTCCTAGATTCTTCTTCCTTTCTCGTCTCTCCGGATCCATTGATGATGAGAGAGGGACGCGCTAGCTACGTTTGACAACAGCAACAACGACCAGGCAAATACGAGATTACGCGGCTTATTTTCTTCGTCGCGTTGCTCGTTACCGTGCGCCTCTTTTACACGAATTTCTCCCCCCTTTTCCTTTTTCCTCTCTTTTTAAACTCTGTCGTCTCTACTTCACCTACCCCAGAGCCTTTCACATCTCGAAAGGCTGGCCCGATTTTTCCTCCAACGCGACTTACCATCGTTCTCGAAAGACGTTTAAAACACCCTTGTGAAGAGTTCACGTCGTTCCCTGGAGTTGCACGTTGCTTTCTTTCAGAATGTTGTTCGGGAACTTTGCGTGTCACGTGTCTTACTGTAGGACACGTCTAAATATACGCGAATCCTGAAGTATCTCTATGAGCGGGTTACGTAGAGAATAGGTGGAAGAGGAAGGAAAAGGAAAAGTGCGTTTGGTGTTGAACTTTCCAGTAGACTTGTCAGGAAAGCTACCTGGAAGACATGTTCCTTAGACACGGAGTATACTTAGACTCACTTTTGCAAACTGTATAAGGTGCTTCATAATACGTGGTCCTATCTTAAAAGTGGATGGAAGTATTGTCATAGTAAGTGTAATTCAACCAAAGCGAGTTTCTCTAATAAACGTCTTGCAGTTAAGAGAACATTTCAGATATTACATAAACACTTGCAAGATACAGATTCGTTCAAAAGTTGAGTATCAGATAATAGAAATCCACTTTCTACGCAAAACTTGCTACAACTTTGAAACAAGATCAAATAGGACAAACGTTTATACCAACTTTCTTTGTTCCTTTTCTGTCCTCTATTTGTTCCGAAGTTGACTTCATATTATGAAACAACCTGTACATTAAGACGATCCACGGCGAGGACTAGCGAGAAAGGTTAATGTTGGTTCGTCCCTCTGGCGGAGGTGCTGCTATAGATCGTTTACTCTCGGGAGGAATCTAGGTAATTTTAAAATCGTTCGTGCAATGTTTGTGCAGAGTGGTGATTAAAGGTAGCTCGTTCACTTTCTCTCTTTTTCTTTTTCTTCTTCTTCTTCCTCGTCTACGTCGTCGTCGTTTTCTTCTTCCTTTTAGTACAGTTTCGTATTACCGGCTATCCAAGGGTCCAAGAGATTGCTAATCGCGTTTAAGAATAAAGTTCGGCGTGGCGGTACGCCGGCGACGCGGCATCCGAGCCGGGAATACATTAGCATGATTACTTTCTCGCACAATGCAGCCCAGCTGCGACGTGTACATAAGACTCATCTGAGGGGCCGGCATCGGCACGATATATTGCCACGCTTCCTAAGATCGTTTGTTCGCCGGCTGAATTATTCAGCGGAGGCTGACGTACAAAATCTTAACCGAATTCTCGCGCGCGCGACTAGCGATTGCACCCGCCACTTGTTTCCGCGTTCTAATAAAGCTCCAGGCACGCCGTCGGTGATTTATGCGTCGCGATGCTACGCCATCCACAAAAATTTCTTACTCTCGCTCTTCGATACGAAGTCATTTCGATTCCCGAGACGTGAAATATCTTGAAAAAACGATTTACTCTGAAATTAATCGAACTTTTCAACCTCTAAGAGTACTAGAAATGGATTAGAGCATGATTTTCCTGAAATTAGTCGAAGAAAACCTATTCTATTCCAACCGAGCTTAACCCAATTTTCTTTCTACCAACGACAGCTCGCAGAGGTCGTTTTCGAACGTTGAACTCCGTAGGAAAAAGCTCTAGCAAAGGACGTTTAAATGATCCAAGTTATTTAGGCAAGAGAGGAAAGATTCGAGTTTCCAATCTCGTTCTCGTCATTCGGGCAATCCAATCGGTGCATCCTTTCGCCGGCAAAAGTGGCGTATTGCATCATTAAGTGCTCGTATCTCAAATAACGACGTCCTACAGAGTATTGCGAACTGGGTAAATGTGTTCGCTAGCTATACAGAATTCCTCTAGGACCAAACGACGTTCCTAATAACCGGACGTACTTCCTTCGACGCTACAGCCAGCCAGAAATCACAAATGATTGGTGTTTCCTTTATTTCCCTATGTGACTGATGAATCACGACGCGGAACAAAGCTATTGAAAGGTACAGAGGCGTGCACCATCCATGTGATTGGTGAGAGTCTGCACCGAGAGAGACAGAGAGAGAAAGAGAGGGAGATGAGACAGAGTTTGGACGTTATTTTGATAAGCTCGACTATCGACAAAAGCTCCTCTTCAACCCCGTAGTTTTCGTCGCTTTCGTCGTTGTTGTCCTCGAAAACGGAGCCGACGGAAGAATCGAGAGACGCGTGTAGCTTCTTTAACGGAGAAATTTCAAAGACTCGGGAAGCTCTGAATGGTTCTTTGAAGTTACTATCCAGTTTCCACGTTTCCCGTTCTTGCCTCTCTTCTCCGGCAACCCTTTTTCCAGGATGCTACCTCCATTCGTTCCTTCTTCTTCTTCTTCGTCTACGTCTTCTTCTTTCTTCTCCTTCTCTATTCCTCTGTCTCTTTCTTTCTGTCTCAATCTCTATGTATCCGTCTTTCTCTCTATCCAACCAGATTCAACCGAGGCTAGCTTTGACCATCTGTGCCACCGACTTTGTGTATGTATACGGCAAAAGTTTCGAAGCTACGAGGCTTTTATTCCGAGACTCCTCGGATCATTGGGAAGTTGGTGGATAAAGCTCGCTAATAAACCTCCCGAGTCAAAGCGGTGAAAGTCCTTACCGATGAAAAGGAGCGGGAGAAGAGGCGGCGGCCACGGACAGAGAGAAGTGGAAAGGGTAGAAGACAGAGTTTCGGGGGAAGATTGGTGGGAAACGGGGGGAAACGAAAATACAGGAGGGAAAAGAACAAATGAATCTGTTGCTGGATAGCACAATGAATTTATATTTCTTCTGATCTTCGAATATAACTCTTTCTTTCAACGTTCTAATAGAGTTAATTATGACGTGATATTAGATACGCCAATGAATACTCTTTTGTAGAATTTCGCTAGCTTCCACGCATTTCTCGCTAATTTAATTCGCTTCCAACCTGATTGTGTAAAAGTTTCGAGAGATATCTCTGCTAACTTGGATATTCTTATATTCTACGAAGATTACAAACACACTTTTGTCTACAGATATAATACGATCTGTATTGCAAATAAAACTACCTTTCTGCAAGCTCCTGCGAAGCTACAATAATGCACTTTCGTTATAATATATTTTATGAATTTATTTCTAGTCTATTAGATGTAGGTGTTTCCCACTTTTGACTGCAAACGAAGTCTTATTTAAACAGAACGAGGACAGATCAGTCACAGAAATAATTCCAATTATTGTTGATTCCGTTTCGTTATTTTCCTCACAGTTTACAAATACCATCGCGACATATTCCAACTTGAATGGTTCTACTAACCATACGATTCTCTAATAAGACTTCATATCTACACCAAATGAATATACAAAATAACTGAAGAAAAAGTCTTAGGCAAATAGTTTCATTCAGTCAAGAAAAATAAAACCGATAGATCCAGAATCGTTCTGAACCAGCGTCTTCGTGATCTTTCATCTCCGATGGTTGCAACGTAAAACAGATATATTTTCTATTGATTGAAACGAAACGCGACGGTAACGAAATGGCGGGCGCAAAAGTGGGGACGAATGTCGGTCGAAGATGAAAGTAGGGAATAACGGGCGAAGAGGGACTTCGAGGCCAGGTAGCAGAGGAACGACGACGGTGGCTAAAGGGTGACTTGAAGAACGCCTTGAGAGGCAGAGAAGGGTGACGAGGAGGGGTAAGAGGGAACATTGAGCGTAAAGCGTGCCAGTCAACAGCTGAGAATAAATTGGAATGTCGTCGAAGACGCGAGCGAGGAGAGAAGGGACGTAGGGCAGAGGAGAGGGTTGGAGAACGGGGAAACCAATTGGGGATGATGCCGCGGGGAATTGGAACGAGACGGGGAACGTGGCTCTCTCCCTGGCTGGCTTTGTCCGTGTTCCAACGTCACGCCACGGACTATATATTTATATATATATATATATATATATACATACAATATATATATACTTTCGCCGGCCGAGTGATTTTTTTCGCTCCCGGGGATGAGAAGAAAGATGTCCCCTCTCGCCCTCCAGCCTCACAGCAGGAGGGACAGCGCGTTTAATCGTCCTCGAAGCCGTCGAATTTATAACCCGGGGTAAAGAGAGGAAAAAAAGAAATAGAGAAAAGTGAGAATCGCCGAGTAAGCGTCGAATATTCTCTCGTTATCCTCGATTACCCGAGGCAACGTTGCCCTTGAATCGATCGACCCCACCTGATGTGTGCCATGTTTTTTCTCTGTTCGTTAAGGGTTTCACTCCGATGCATAGGTAATCGTGTGAGAATAAGCGAGAGTACAACTACACGGGCTGTAATTACTCTTTTAATTCGGCTTTTGAATAATCTGTACCGTGCTAGATAGATAGCAGATAGGGAGAGGAGAGATAGAATGAACAGGAGTGAATTATCAATGACGGTGCATCAAATTTTCAGGCGATCGTTGAAACGTTTAAATGTGCGAAATTAGCTGGAGGCTACGGGACTCTGGTATACGAAAAAGAGAGAGAGGGAGTGAGAAAGAGAGAGAGAGAGAGAGAGAAAGTCTCGGGTTCGAGGCTATGCAATCGAGCTCTCTCGCAGGTACCGGTTAATTCCAAACTAGGCAGAGAGTTGCGTGAACGTTAATTTCGGCCACGGGGCCTGCAAGCGAGAATAATTCACTGTGCATACCTGCGGGGTATGCAGGTACACCTTTGTGGTCCGTAGCAGGAGGAACCGGCGCACAATGCCTCCTCTATCGTTGATACGCCACCGAAACTCCATTCCAACTTGATTGTCCGTATAATACCGTGTGTCCACCTTGTTGGCTTTTCGTTACCGAACCTGTTCATTCGTTCGTCTTGGTCTGTTGGCCATTCCATTCGGTTGGATCGTAGAAAAACCCAATGGTCTTCTGGGAGAAGAGAGATACTTGTAGATGTTAGAAAGTATACACGGATAGGGATTATTCAGGAGTTCCTATAAATACGGCCAATTTATTGACCACAAATATGTAGGTTGCGAAATGGTCACGATAGCAAGCTCCATAGCAAAAGCTGTTAAGAACAGCTATAATGGTAACACGTACTGTTTCATTGGTCAGGAAGTTGGGAACATATGTACATAATCAACCAAGCTATTAGTTTAATAGGAGATGAAGTATTACCATCAACTATCAAATTTCCATTTCTGTGTATTTTCGGGTCTTGTTCTTGTATCCTGCGCGAGCTAACTAAATTCGCAGGGCGATCCATTACTGCAGTTGATGTAATGGACATCTGTAATGCGCATATATCAGACGACATTTCCGAGATATTATAAGCTGTATAAGTAGAATGTGCTTAATTATTCCGTTTGAGGTACAGGTCTCCTAGGGTACCTAATAAAGTACCTTACTAAATCCTGATCAAATATTGACGGTATATTTTTTGGAAAATTTTTCTTTCAAAATATTTTTACACGGTATAACAAACAGCAGGTCGATAAATGCAATTTGTTGGAAAAATATAGGAGAGTAACCTGTTGCAAAACGTCGGAATCGAAGCCACATTGGTCAGAATTCTAACCTCGAACGATAATTCAACTGATCGAAACACTGTCAGTGTTTTCTTTTCCCTTAATTTAGCTTCTCCTACTTAACATAGTGTTCCAATAATAGATAGAATACTGACACACGTAGTCAATACATAAAGATATTATAAATAAAAAAGGATTAAAATATAGGTCTCTTGGACTATTCTAATAGACTCTTTTGTTAAACCGTGTTCGAAACACTTTTCTTTTCTCTTTTGACTCCCAACTCTCTTGATTTATATCAGCGTGCAGGTCCAGAAGGTAGTCGAGGCTGTAACAACGTTGAAATCGATGAACTCCTGTGACGTTCGGGTGTGTCCAGGCTGACCTAGTTCCGCGGAGAAGTAGCGTTAGTTTCGCTCAGTTTTTGCCGCGTAATTACACCGGTCGTTAAGGTGGCATTAACGCAGGGGAACATGCAGCATCCGAAGTGACTCCGGCGGCCGGTTAAATGTTCGTCCATGGTCTCTCGAGCACGCCGCGGCGAAATTTCGGCAAACTCGCGGAATTCCAAGTGTTCAACCGTGTGTTGCTCTCGCCCGCGAACCTAATTTACGCGGCTGTCCCCGCGATTCTGTAGTTAGAAAGCAATTCCAACGTCACCGCCGGCAATCTGGCAAACACTGCACAGTGTAACTTTCGCGAAAACGAATCGTCCACGGACACGGATCTACTCGATTCATTTGTTAGCCAGAAAAAAAGAAAAAAAATTCAAACTTTCAATGTTCCCTTCTTATAAGAGCTAACTGGTTACGTTTGAATCATTCTGGTTCTCCATTTAGCGAACAGTAGAGACGGAAGAAAAAGAGAAAATGCATCATGTGAAGATCATTCGTAGTCTCTATTCATCTCAGAATGTCTAATAGCGAGCCAGTTACGAAACTGTTTTGCAATTGTAATTCTTCTCGATGGAATTCTTAGCCGGTATTCCTAGCAAACGCCACCTTACGTCCACCGTACCTCTCTTTCTCTCGTTTTATCCCCCCTCTCTCTCTCTCTCTCTTTCTCTGGTTTTAGCTTTCTCTCTCTCTGGTTTTAGCCCTCTCTCTCTGGTTTTAGCTCTCTCTTTCTCTCTCTCTCTCTCTCTGGTTTTAGCTCTCTCTCTCTCTCTCTGGTTTTAGCTCTCTCTCTCTCTCTCTCTGTCTCTCGTGTTTTAGCTCTCTCTCTCTCTCTCTCTCTCTCTCTTTCTAGCACCAGTGAAATCCAACGATATTTCGTTCTCGCGCTTCACCTACACAGTCGCCGTTTCGTGTGCCACGGAACCCGGCACGCGGACAGAATAGATGGATGGACATCGAGGTTGCTCCGAATCTCGCGGGAGCCCGTGGTACAGCGAAGAGCATGAAATTTGCAAAAGTATATGCCGGAAGATGGAGCGCTTCGGCTAATTTGCTTGGCGCCGCTGAGAAATCGTAGCTGCCACGTAGCTAGACACACAGATTAGAGGAGCGTTACCCGTCGGGGAGTTATCGAATAATCTATGCTGCCGACAAAAAGTTGCGGTTCTTCTCTTTTTTCTCACAGATCTTTCGAGGAACGTGGAAAAAGAAAATAGGAATAATCTCTTTGCTTATTCTTCTATCTGTCTTTTTAACAGTCTCGCGGTTTGAATAACGCGGAGGAAAGTTGACTAATACCAAGAGGTTTTTGAATACGGAACGACTCAAATACGATTCAAACGAATTCATTCACTTATATACGTAATATCAGATGTACAAAAGAGGTGATATTGGAATTTTAAAGATATATTTATACTGTATAATTTTATAAGACATATTTTCAAACGAAAAAAGGGAGGAAAAATGTCGTTCGTATGAGAAAAATGATCGTAATCGAAATTTTACCGTTGCAAAACATTATCTTAAGTTGAGAACACTTGGCTTCCTATGTTAGAGACATTTTCAGCACGAGAAATCACAGGAATAATAAAAGAATTGACGACGAAGATGCTTGGAAACACGTCAGAATATTATCTAACAGATATTTAAAAGCAATAGGTGGAAGTATTTCGAAATATTCTTCTATCTGAAATGAATCTGCGATCTTATAAGAAAAAAACCTGTCCATGTTAGGCATGATTCATCTGTCGGGTCATCTGATAAATACTTTCAAAATTTTACATCGAAATTTAGATCACTGGTTCAACCATATCTCGAAATTTTACGATCGATCGTAAATTTCCTTCTCGTTCTGCAGTTTCTTACTTTCTTTTCATGGAGCCATTATATCGTCGCTGTGAAACTTCTTTACTCTCCGATGAAAATACCTTACGAGACGGTTTAATATGCTCTTCTTTACAACGCTCACGTGCTATTTTTTCCTCGTTCGTTTTTCTAAACAATCGTACGTTTTTTACAATCGAGGTCGCTAAACAATCGCTCTCCTACTCTCTTATTTCTCAAGATAAATCAGATGAGCATCGGGAAATCGTTAAAGGCAAAAAAAAAAAAAAAACGCAATAATCCATCAGATTTCCCCGAGATTCCTTTATTCTCATCCACTTCCTGTTACGCTGTCGTTCATCCTGATGGCGTTGGAAGAAAGACGCGGAGGGAGGAAGGCGGGAAGATATTCGAACTCCCGCAGGATTTCTCGGGTGAAATATGAAATTTACAGGAGTCTGAGGCGTAACGAACCGGTTGTGAGCGATATTGAGAAGTTGCCTGGTGGGTAGAAATAAAAAGAGGGATGAGAAGACGCGATATGAGTCGCGAAACGGGTCAAAAGTTTATGGCCGGATAAATAATTTATATTAAATGGAATTGAAGCGAATGCTGCACCGATGGATATCGTTCGCCATCGGGGAAAGATTTATCCAGCCTCGTGATGTTCGCCGTTTCTTCTTCGGCCACTCTATCGGAAGAGATTTTCACTTTATTATGTTTCCACTCGTTTCTACTTTACCCCCGTCCACGTCTTTTATTTTCCAAGCCTCTGCTGCTCGATTCAGCCTGTCCGGTACGTAACTTCGTGGACAGGTAAACGAATGGACAGCCAGTTCACGAGATACCCTGCTGTGCACTTTCCTTGACTGGAACTTTAAATTTTCAAAACGGCCGCGTTACCAACAGGACGAAATATGTCAGTTTACGTCAGAGAGTATCGGAGTCGACGTAATTCTCCTCTTTTCTTTTTTTTACTGGGAAAGAACGGATTCACGTTTCTTGGAATTCTCAGGCATTGGTCAATTTTTAGAAATATATTTCGGTCAAATTGTCGAACGTTGAATGGAGGAGACGAGGCTTTATTAATCGCTGGAATAAAAAACCATCGCGCTTCTTTTGTTTCCGTTATCTCTAATTGTTGATAAGTAGAAAAGCTTCTTCCAACGACAGCTTCGAAGCTTACGAAAGTATAGATTCCAATTTAATAGAATCTCGATAAACTGTAACAACAGACACGTATTGACGAAATTTAAATTGACTCTACAGTCCTATTAGAATGCGCTCAAATGGTTAAACAATGAGTAAGAATATTGAGAATTGTGCTTGGAAATTTTCAACCACCTCTTTTTCACACTTTACAGAAAAGAGATAGTAGGCACTCCTCTGTCATCGCGAGTACCACTTTCTATTCGAAATAATGGATGCTCGTTCGTCTAATACCCGGGGGATAAAGTGATCTCCATAGAGATCGTCGAACAATATTCAGAATCTAGCGTTCTCGTTCGAGAAACAATCGTTTAGAATGGAACAGATGGAGGTGGATGGGGAAAGAACGATCGATGCCTTGTTCCTTTTATTTCACCCATTCAGCCTGGTGTAAAGAACAAATAGACAGATGGATATTGAATTTACTTAGGATTCCGCGGTGCGACTGGCTACAGCTGGAACGTCAAATTTATAAAAAGAACCCCGCAAAAAGTAAAATATTCCACGGCGCGCGTTCCCAATGTTATTGGTATCGAAAGTGCGAGAGGGAAGGAGGAAACGTTGGAGAGAAAGAGAGAAATATCGAAGCGGAAACGCTAACGTCAGGAAATCAATACGAGTAAACTTTAAATTAGAGCGCGTTACTCGCGTTTCACCCTCGAAGAAAGCCACGATAAGTTTAAAACAACCCTACAGTGGAAATCGCGCGTCATCTCGTCTCGATAATCGACGAATTTCCGGTTAGATGCACAGTCGTCGCCCCTTTCCATCCTGCTACAAACTCGAATACATCCACATCGTTTCCCTCTGCTTTTACTTCACTTACCTTCTTCTATTTTTCTTTTTCTTTTCTGTTTTCTTTTTTTCTTCCCTTTCTTTTTTCACGCGCTACAGCAGGAGGTCGTATCGTTGCCAGGATCGTAACCGAACGTCTTCCCCTGTCTCTCGAAACGGAAGATGCTACTCGAGTGGAGGAGAGGATGGAAAAGATGTTCGAATACGCGGCGTGTGAACGAAGGAAACGCGTGCTGGCTTCCCGAGAGGGAGAGAACTGTATCAAGGACATTGTACGCCAACTGAGAAAACCTCTGCACCTTCCTGCAAACGCGTCTAGAATAGATCAAACGGATATATCGCGAGAGAGTAGTGAAAATCACAGACAAATTCGTAGGGAAAGGAAAAATCACCGTGGACTATTTTCGTCGGGTTTTCAGTTTACAGCGAAGCGCGAGTAATTTCGAGAAACTCGGTGAGTGACGGTGTAGATAAGTAGATCAATCCTGGAGGAAAATTGTTCGTTAGATTCTATGATAATAATAATCATGTCACGAGTGACGAGAACGAGATCTCGTCGACACACCGACGGCACGGATAACAATGCACAGGAAGGGCCGTTTTAATAACACTTCCGTTATCCCATCGACCACATTTCCTATTATCCGCCGCGCGAAAACAAAGGGCTTCTCTCCATTATTCGTGTGTTCATTAAACATTTTCCAGCACGTCCTTCAATTTTCACTTCGTCGTTCTACATGCCGCTGGATCGCGAAATTTCCCCCCTGATGAATCTACGTAGATTGAAGAAGATGACTCGCGAAGTCATACTCGATCCTTGAACGTTATCAAAAATTCGTACAAAAGATCTTGAAAATAAAGACTCTGAAAAATACTCGGATCGTCCATAAAGTTGAATCCTAAACGGTACACACCTGCGTCGTGACAAATAAATCAAGATGTACCAGCGATTAATGCATAGAATCTCAATTGAAGAGCGTAGTGTCCCAGGTGTGATTCCAGTATCTCAAGCGCGATACGAAATACGAATAATTTAACCGGCCAATCGCGTGTAATTGTAAATGCGACATTTATATTTTTGAACCATCTCTCGTTTACGAAACGATCGAAGAGAACTTGAACTAGCCTCGACTGGAACGTGTATCTAATAGGAAATTCGCTAGGCAGAGAAAGAGAGAAACCCAGAGCGAGAGAGAGATAGAAAGCGGGAGAGGGAAGGGGGAGAGAAAGGTAGAGAGAGAGAGAGAGAGAGACCCAGATCGAAGGAGGGATAGAAAGCGAGAGAGAGATAGAAAGCGAGAGAGACCCAGAGCGCGAGAGAGATTCAGAGCGAGAGAGATTCAGAGCGGGAGAGATTCAGAGCGAGAGAAATCCAGAGCGAGAGAGAGACAGAGAGCGAGAGAGGGAAGGCGAGAGAGAGAGAGAGAGAGAGAGAGAGAGAAGAGCGAGGAAAGTCTATCGGGCAAAACGAATTTTCTCTTCCACTCTCGCCCCAGGTTGAATGTGGTTAGAGGGGACAGGTAGAGGCTGCGAGTAGGCGCGCTGCGATGAATGCGCAACTTTGCAAAGTGAGTTTCCAAGATCTCCGATCCCCCGGCGGCGGTAGCCGCGTTGAGGGTGCGAAAACGTGTAGGGGCGAAGTCTCGCCCCGGAGTAGTCTGTCCAAGAGGTAAAGCAAAAGAGGGAAAGAGAGAGGGAGGAGTGAAACTCGCGTTATCTCGATCAGAGACGCGTTGGTAACGCGACGTTCGTGGCAGCGAGGGAACACCCTCACGAGGTGCTAATGTCTAGCAGCTTAAATCAAGCTCCACGCGCACAGATAGGAACAGCGACGTCGTTATTCGTTTCAGCATCGCCGTGACACAACTGAAAAGAGCCTCGAGGCGTGGGAAAAAGTTTCTCGGCGAGACTGTCCGCTACGATGCCCCCCGGATTTCCATTTTCTTTTTTAACCCCTCTTCTTTTTCACGGCCTTCTTCAAGTTCGTGAAATGATTCGAGGATAGAGAGGGGGAGGGCCTAAAGTGGCGCGGATTCGTTCGAAACGATCCTTTCGCGACTGACTGAGAAATGAATTCGATTAACAATTCTGCTGCAGCAGGTAGGGTAAGTTCAGACGATGCGATTTCTTTCTTTTATTCTTTTTTGATCGATTAGTTTCTTCAAAAGTTAAGTTTTCTCAATCTTCTCTACAAATTCCCCAAGTGTTCTTTATTAGATAGTTTTTCCAACAGCCAATTATCGCTCTTTTCGGTTTTTTTTTCTATAATTTTAAAGGATTTGAATTTGCATACACTGAATTGTATGAATATGATTACACATTTGTTCCTTTGTCCCTTCGTATAAGTTTCGTGAGAAAATACAAATTCTTCTATTTTTGGTACGCTTTGGAAATCACAGGTTCCATATTAAATACCATTTTCCCAATCTGCTGATATTTCCTTCCTTCAGTTCTTTTACTATAATTTCAAAAGATTTGAATTTGTACACGCTTAATTATATTAATGCAATTACACATTAGTTCCTTCGTCTCATCACATAAGTTTCCTTTAAAAGAAGAAAAAAGAAGAACAAATTCCTCTGCTTTTAGTAAGCTTTAGAAATCACGTGTTCCATATTACCCACGTTTACCCTTACACAGAACACACCGACATTACCTAACATCATTGAACTACACACGAAGACGAATGTTCAATCCTCGCTACTCGAATCATCACGTTCCTCCTCACTGAAGGGATACGTTTATCTTCTCGATGAATGGATCGAAGGGAAGAACGCGAAGCTTCCGTGAAGCGTTATCGTTCGATCAATTTTTTATCAAGCTCCCAGAGGAATCTAGAGAGAGAGAGAGAGAGAGGGAGACGTCTATGCTCGATGAATACGGTCCGTTGCATTCCCCGTGGCGTGCTCAGACGCTCGCCACTCGAATGCGTTCCTCCAGTATCTTCGAATAGAATCGAAGTTACTGTTACGAGTGGCTTCGAGTACGTCCATTAATTTCACTAAACCGTGCGTTGAATTCGACTCGAGCTGCCTGCCTGTCGGCCACGATCCTCCGTGAAAAATAACGGCGACGAATTCGTCGCGGAAGATACGTGTGCCAGAGTTAGCGTGCATAGAGGGAAAGATACATACGTATGCTTGTATACACGTACACGAGCTTCTATCGAGAGAACGAACAAGTGTGTACGTCCTCTCTCTTTCTCTCTCTCTTTCTCCCTCTTTTCCTTCATCTTTCTCTTTTCTCTTCCTTTCTCCCTCCTTTCACAGACTGGCTGCACGCCGATGGACTATTTATCTTCGCTTTACGAAACTCCGCGGGAAAAATGGCACAGCTTTGTAACCGGCGGAAGGATGTTCGCGAATCGGGGCAATTTCGTCTCGCAGCCAGTCTAACGACGGTCACGTTCCTCTCTCGTAGGAAAACGGGGTAGCAGCGGAAAAGAGGGTCTCTGCCATGGTGAACAAAGTAATCTCGCTTGGATTCGACCATTTCTGCGTACATAGGAGACAAGGAAGAGAGACCATAACCTCGTTTTGACTTATGTTACTTGGCTTGCGGGATTTTACGCCGGCTCGCTGCCCTCCTTCGAGCAATCTGCATTCCTCGAAAACACCGGAAAGCTCATCGCGAGGAAGATTTAGGGCGGAAAGATTTTCGACTGAAGTTCACGTATACGTGCTGAAGGATTGTTTTTTTTCTTTTTCTATTCGTTTCGAGAAATGAGAAATTGAATGTTGAACACGTGGTAGCGTAATCATTATGTGCGATCATTTCGCTGAAACGGTGAATCGAGATCGAATGTACAACAACAACAATGAGCGATTTTTGGATAGGAGGATTATACGAATCTCGATTCTGTGTCCGCGTGAGAATATATATCTTCGGGGGAGAAATGACTTGGCATAGAGAAGTGAACGTTTATAGAGGAGAGCGTCGTTGATCGGACCATTTGTCTTTCGGAGAGAAGCGATTAAAAACGACGGTGATATTCCGTGTGATCGAGATAAACGAAACTGCGGCTTGGATCTGGTACGATTTTTATTAGGAGAGTGAATCAGTTTCGAGAGCTTTCGAAAGAAGGCAGTCCAATTACAGATTTCACCGAATCAATTGGAATTACACTCGTCACTTGTCGAAGTTTCGACATTCTGCGTTTAATATCCAGCGTGTTGCAAGCAACAGATTTTTAAAAGCATCGAAAGCAGGTTGAATTTTAAGAAAAGTCTTCTGTGTCGATGAAAGCTTGTGAATATCGGTTTAAACGGCTCAGCAGTGGTTATTTCGATGCGACAATGAACACTTAGAACGGTAGAAAAATAAAAAAAAATGTATGAAAACCGATCAATCCATTTCAGAATTCGCCAGAGCACTGAATATCGACCGAACAATTGTTGCTAAACGTGTACAAGTAATTTTCTTCGAGCAAAGGAAAATCACTTTTAGCCAAAATATCTGTCCAAACTAATTCACGCTTCCAATATTATCCTCAGATAGTTTTAAACTGTTTTCAAAATTCGACAAATCCACAGGTAGCTATATTAACTCTCGGCTAACGAGAATTTAAACTCGTTCGTTCGATTAAAAAAGAAAAAGAAAAACTTGTCTATCAATCAGAATCTTTCTCCATTTCTACCGTTTATTTTCCCCTGAACATCGAACGAACTCTGTACGTTCCTAGAATAACTAGTACATTTCTCTAATATTCCATATAAAATTCTTTTCTCAAAAATCGCGAGAAATACAATTCCTAATACGAGTCTGATCCTGCATTCACCGGAAGATCCTCCATCCAAGGGTTAAAAGGATGCACATCGAGGCGCGTCGTCAACACAGTCGCCTTTCACAGTACAATGCGGAATAGAAAGCAGGCAGGAAGAAAACGAAGGAGAAAAAGAAGAAGGTACAATAGGGTAATCGCACAATGGAGCTCAATTGGTCGACTACTGTACGATGATTCCTGTGCAAGTAGGAAATGCTGCATAAGAAGGACAATGGACGACGCTTGCTGCTGGTGATGGTGGACGAAGGAGGTAAAAAGGGACGTGGAAATTAACGGAGTATCGTTTCGCGCGTGTGCACTCTCGACGACGCTCGTCACGGATACATCTCTGCTCCGAAATGAGAGTGAGAGAGAAAAAGAGGTTGGGGTCCAGCGATTAAAACGAAATCGGATCGCGAACGCGGAATGGCAATTATCGAAGCACCGGGAAGAGGAGCGTGGGATATTGCGTTTTTTGCGATCGCAAACGTGAACTCGCAGAGGTTCTAATGAGAACACCGCCCTCTGTATTACGAGGAGAGAGAAAAAGAGAGAGAAAAAGAGAGGGAGCTGCCGTGTGGAGGCCAGGCGTTTTATCAATTCCCAGAGCCAGGACTGGCCTGGAGTAATAACCGATTCGTGAACGTTGGAGAACAACGGAGAGGAAGGGAAGGTCTCTTGAAAATATCCACTCGCCAGTTACTCCATTTTATTGTCCATCGATCGCTCGGAAAGGAGCTAGAGGGTGAAGCGTTCGTCGGACAGTGGCTTGGGTTTTGGTCTGCTACGGAAGTGAGAGGTGGAAAGTGTAGCTTTCTGATTTCGCTTGGTCGTATCAGCGAGGAGCGGTGATTTTTACCTCGGTGATCTCACACTGGCCAAACGCTAGTTCTATCCGTCCCTTTTCCCCCTTGAAATTAGCTTGTTCCCTAACAGACTTCTCTTCCACGGAGTTTCGAAATGTTCTACTTTTAAGGAGGAGGAAGTTTCTTATTCCGGCTGGTTCGTACGGGGATTGTGAATATGGATAAGAACGGGCTTCGGGGCGGCGAGTGTTCTCGCAATTCCAATTTTAAAGGAGGAAAGTTGCTTGTAGCTTTTCGACTTCTGTTATTTTGTGAACGAGGAAACTTCCGAATTTTCCAGCTTTAGATACGTCAATGGGTCGATCTATTATTATTTTCAACTGAAATCGTAATAGAGTTTAACCTCGGAATATTTCACCATTCCCTCCTTCGCCTAATCCGATATCTTCTTCCAAAGATAGCGTAAAACTATAGAAATGTACTTGAAATAGCATAGACCGTCGGAGTTGCTCGTTAAACGTCGAATTGCTACGATAAAAAGAACAAAATCGAATCATTGCTACAGTCAAATACAATTTACTTACAATCCTCTGGAACACCGAGTAAAAAGTCTCGGAACATGTCTGAACCCTACCTAATTCAACCAGACACTCGCTCCCTATGTCCCCGAAGAACCTAACTCATCGTCTCTCGAAGATCAAGCCCCGAAACGTTCTCCTTTCGGTTTCTTACCGTCCTATCCTCCTTCTTCGTTCGACTCTCGGGCGAAAAGTTTCCTCCTACGGTGATATATCGCGTTACGAATGGGGTGCTGCGGGAACTATATTCCCGAGTAGCTGTTACCCCGTTAGCTTCTTCGCCGTTGCACCGCCCACGCGATTTATCTTTCGCGAGAGAAACTTCACTCCACCCTCTTCTCTCACCCCTTCGATTCTCCGTGTATGACGATCATCGGTTCGAAGCTTACCAGCTCTTGGTCTATGTTTCGGGCACGAAGACGCCGATCACATCCGCGGGGCATATTTTCAAAGCTCGAGAACAGGACGAATCAGCTCCGGAAACAGTCCGCTCAATTTACGAGAGGCTATTCGAGGCAGCTAGTACGTATCGACGTTTCTACTTCAATTTAAGTCGCATCCACGGATTATTCCGTGCTCGACGCTGCTTTATCGCGTCGGACCATGCATCAAGTTGTTCGTTGAACGAGGACATTAGCGAGATCGTACGTTCCGGGAGATTATCTCGAAGCGCGCGCACACACACACACACTAAGAGAGTGAGAGAGAGAGAGAGTCGAGATACTTGATTCAAACCCGAGTAGATTCCTCGTCGCTCCACGGGATCTAATGTCCTACTTACTCTGCCCACCTCGCACACCCCTTTCCCTTGAACCTCTGTACGCCATCCTTCCTTATCTTCTTTCGCATCTTCCGGCGCATTCGTCTTTATTTGCATGTAGCCTGTCTCTCGTTACGGCGACGTTCGACTGCATCCGACAACAGTTGCGCAACTAGGTGCAGAGTTAGTTCGACGGTGTTCAGACCGTGACGAAACTGATTCTTGTAACGTAGCGGTAAGAATGGAGATGTATCGTGCTTTGGTAATTAGAGGTAAACGTTGTTGTGCATGTCGTGGATCAATCTGTGTTTCGTTTTAATTATTTTTAGTAGCGTCGTTCGCTGGTGGATGATTACAGTGGATGATTGAATTATGACGATCATTTAGAAATTATCTATCATTTGTTTGAAGTATGAACAAGGATAGAGTTGAAAGTATACTTGTAAAGAAATATTTTTTTAATTGTTTAATAATGATTTATTAGATTTTGAAATTGTTACAAATTATTAAAGGTGTTTTGAACTATTCATGTTAACATTTTGTCACACCACATTTTGCATCTATAATTTCTTGAGCATAATTATCTGTTTTTACAGTTTTCTTTTATTTCTGCTTCGTCTGTTTGTTAGTAATCACTTCCGATTCAATTAGGACGCTTTAATAATTCCCACAGGTTCTCTATTGGATTTATTTTAGCTAGCTAAGCTCTCGCAATATAGTCCAATTATATGTGTGTATGTTAACAACAAAAAAAAGCTACAGTTTTCTATTACTAAAGTGACAATATCACCGAAAACAGAATATATAATTTATTCAGCTGTCCAAAATAATTTTAAAAACAATTTTAAAATCCTCTGGTGAGCGTCGAGCAAATGAAAATTCTAACATTGTACCACACTTGCTTTTTCCTCCTTCTTTTTTCTTGTCGAGCAAACGGAGATTCCAGTATTCCCCTTTTTCCCCGTTATCATAATGAACCTTCTAATTATCTAAAAAGATCTCCCACACTTGTACACCACGTGATACACCCTCGATAAGAAGCGAACGTAATTATCTATCTTATTAACGCGAACATTTAATCCCTTTAATTACACATTCCATCATAATGCATAATTGTCCGACGAATTTACCGAAACACCGAGAATTATCGCAACTTCGATTAACGCCACGTTTCTCTTCCCACCCTTAGAGGGTTAATTAAGAGTGTGTCGTCAGAACGAAATTCCTGGCATGGGAAAAGTGGTCTCTGTTCACCCCTAACCGATAAACCCGAAGCAGACCCTAATGCACCGTTCACGATGATCTCAGCGAGAGAAGTGCATTAACCTATATCGATTTAATTATTACACCGGTAATAAGATCCCGTGGAGAAAACGAACAGGTCTGCTGGCTGGATTCGGGGGTGAAGAGAGAGAGAGAGAGAGAGAGAGAAAGAGAAGATGGTCGAGTTTCTCCACGATTGCGTCAAGTCAGCGGGAAAGTTTTGAGGCCGTGACGCTTCGAGTAACGTCATCCCATCATCTCCGGTCTCCACGATAGATATAGCATGTATAGCGGTGCACACGATGCTGAGCGCCATCGAGGATCTCTGTACAACGATAGGAAGCCTTCGGGGGACCAGTTACCGCTTCGACGCTCTCCTTTCCTCGGGTTATCGCATTACTAATGGTCGACGTGGTAATGGCTTCAGACACCCGATAGCTTTTCGACCGCGCGTGACGTCAGACTCGACGTCCGATCGTCGTTCACCTGCGAGACGCATCGCCGCGACGCGTTGAAACGAGAATGTTTATCCCGTTGTCGTTTGCTCCACCTTTTTCTTCCTTCGATCTCTTTCGAACGTCTCCTGCGTTGAATTTTTTACGTCCTGGTATAGCTGACGGAAGAAATATATGGGAAAGTGAATCTAGAGAAACCTGAGAAACCTCAGGCAGAGGTGCATAAACTATACATTAAAGGTTAGATAGAACATTTTTTACCATCAAGAAGACTGGACTCGAGATTGTCCCGTTAATCTCTTACTGTATTAGCTCAACGAAATCCAGGTCCAAACGTTAAGGGACGAAGCTTGCTGAACAGGTCAAAGTGAAGCTCGTAATATGGGCGAAAATTTTCCAGAAAGATGCTCGCAGAAATGAGGAAAAGTAACATCTTGCTGAGTCAGACTCGTGATATTTATGTTTGGTTCGAAATTGTTACCACGAGCCAGATTCGTCAAAGTATGGCAAAGAGTTAAGGATTTATTACAGATTGTTGAATAGTATTTAATTTTTTATGGTTCTATAGAGCTAATTTTGTTTGTTTGTGAGAAGGATGTATTGGAATGAAGTATTCCGCAGAGTGTCATTTTTCGACCCCTAGATTCAGCCCTTCAAATTTCGTCAGAATCCGCGAGGGTACAATTGTAGGGTTTCTTTGTTAGCGTTGAGTTGATCTCAATGGGAAATTGAGAAATACCATGTGTTACTCCATAGATATCATTGTATCAATCGGTACCGCTACTTGTTAGTGTTTTAATTTACGACTTCTCTATATTTCTTTGATCGACTATACATAGTTCGGTACAATTTTCTCGGAGGTTTTGAAGTAATAGAAAGAGTATATTATTTTGAGTAATGTTCACAACGATTAGATCCACGTTACCATTTTGAATTATGAAAAAAATACACTGGAAGATTCTGCTTTAATTTATGTCATTTCTATATTTCTTCCACCGACTATACATTCGGCGGAATTCTCTTGGCGATATTTTAGAGGAATAAAGATCGTGTATTATTTTGAGTAATGTTCGCGATATGACTACACATTCGGTGAAATTTTCTTGCAAGTCTCAGGGGAATAAAGGTGTTCTATTTCAAATGGCGTTTCACTATAATTACATCCGGTTTCCATTTCCAATTGTGACAAAAGTGTAAATTACGACCTTTCTATATTTCTTCCACTGACTATACATTCGGCAGAATCTTCTTACAACTATTTTAAAGGAACAAAGATTGCGACTGATATACTGGAAAATTCTTGGAGTTATTTGAACAAGTTCGAAGCGAAAAGATTTCTCAAGAATTACCAATACACCAAATTTTACTTTGAAGAATCTCTGTGAAAGGTAAATCTGTTCTCCAGCTGTGACGCGAATCACGAGGCAAAAAACACATCCGACAATTCGAATTTTCCGCAAAACTCTCGAGGTGTGTAATCTCGATAACTATCCAAGCCACGATTCTCAAATAGCTCGTCAAGGTAACCATGGTTGTACCAAGAATTTTCCGAACATCTTCGTCGTGTTAACACCGCGCGTCGATCGCGCGCTGATTCCTCGCGTGTTCCGCGTGCATTTGTTCGAGCACGAATTTCCCCGTGGCGCTGAAAGTGGCTCGTTATACGTATTCACCGGGTTGTTCACGACGAATGTATTTCAGCGGGACGTCGTGCTGGTGCACGCGCCCTTAACGATGGAAATGTTCGCAAGAATGGGTGTGCATCGAGCCGTAAGTCGCGGAGCAACGATTACGGTACGGCCAGCATTATTTCTTAGACGTACAGAACTGTTCTCTGCAGAAAGAACGACGGTACGAGCCGAACGGGTCTCTGGCCGCCGATAAAAATAGTTGGCCCGTATCCAGCCGCGTTTATTGCTGGAATTTTCTTCTTGGTTCGCGCACTCCCTGTGTCCGGCCACTCGTGCGGCGCATTCGTTCTTTCGATTGCCAAACGGTGCCTCCGATCGACGACGAATCACCCTCGAATTGATGCTCCAGACGTTTTGTCTACGATTCAATGCCTCGCTGATTTCAACTCTTCCTTTCTGAAACGATCCGTAATCGAAAAAGATCGAAAGAAATTCACGTGCGACACGAAGGAACTTCTTTCGAGAAGAGGAGGATCGTTCGATGAGCGAAGAGACAAACGACTTGTTTCAACACTATAACTATGACAATAAGCTTAACCTTATGGCGACAGATCACTCTCGTGCAGATTTTTCACAAAGAAGCGAAGAAAGAACTATGCTCTTGTTCCAACTTCAGAGTTTCAATTTAGGACAGACGATTGGAATTTTGGATTTTTTCATTTTATTTGAAGCTGTATCGAAACGATAAATAGTTGCAGTTAAACATACTTCGTATCAATTTAGAGTTATCGAAGTTTCTTATGTATATAGTAAAAATCAGATTTTGCAAATTCTTTACAGAATTTGTCTCTCACTGTTGAAACTTACTTTTGAAAGTATTTTTCGACATAATCCCGTACTGTAATTATTGTTCGAACACTTTATTATTCTGTATTATTCCTGCACCAAAGAATCCTTCGTCTTGTTTGAACCAGTTTTGCACATTGGTTTTCATTTCTTCGTTGCTGCGAAACTTGGCTTCACGATATAGGAGTGAGACGATCAGAAATCTGACGAGAGGAGATCTAGAATATGAGACAAATATGTCCGACCTCTCAGCCTAATTTTTTCTAATTTAAAAAATTTTTACGCACATGAAATAGTTAAAACTGAAGGTGTTAACGCCATTAAGGTGCTAAAGATTTTAACGATGAGACATGAAGTAATAAATTGGGAAAAGAAAAAAAAAAGAGAGAGAGAAAGAATGCCATTACGTTTTCAAATTACGGTGATTTTAAAGGTTCGTTACAGTCCATTTAATGACGCGCCACGTTCAATTTTTACTCGACAATTCCATTTAAGATACTTCCTAAAGCTTCACGTACGGCTGTTAGCCTCGGCATTCACCGAGACTTTTACGCCACCAGAACGAACAGAATTAGAATGACGCGAGGCGTAAACATTTTTATTTTCCATCACGATTCCATTTCCTTTAGCTGTGCGCGAGTCTGCCGATATGGGAGAACTCTTTTCTCCCCTTTCTGTTTTTACTCGCAAACGGTGCCGGAGCCAAACAAAGCGCGATACAGTCGCGGATATATGGCCAGGCATTTACGTAATCACGTCAGCGCAGAGTTTTTGCGGTCGTGTGGCCGCACTCTCCAGCTGAATTTCCCTGAACGCTTGACAGGAGAAACATTTCCCATGGATCGTGAAGCTGCCTCCCACTTCGGGTTAGTCCATTCGTTCGAACCGACGGTATCTAAACCAACCAGCAGTTGGCCTGTGATCGTTTACGGGGAAGACAATTAATTTGACGCTCGATTCTCGTCGATTCTTCGCACCAAAAACTCGATTCTCTCTGTTACCTGCCTGACATTCCTATGCACACGAATAGATCCGGGGAATGTACGTTTTGCACGATCACTAGAGGTTTAACGGTGACAAAATTTCCAGGTTCAAATGAAGAACGATGGGTATAAAATGTGTTATTCATGAGAAATATTCAAATGTGTAATTTACGAAGTTCGTGGAACTGTCCAGCGACAAGGGGAGTATTCCCCGAAAATTCTGAAAAATTGGAAAGTTTGTAGAAGCGTTGTTCAAGTGAACGCTAATAACGGAATCATTCTCCGTTCCGGCAAATGTGTCACGTTCCAACGAAATTTTCACACTCTTTTCCGAATATTTCCCTCCTCCATTTTCTCAGATCCTACAGAAAAAGTTACTCGATCATCCATATATATATTATACTAATTTTATGCACTTTTGTGCATTGGTGTATCAGAAACATACAACTGCACTTTTTTTCTTTTTTTATAAATGGAAACCTATGTTTCTGACTGCACCAATCGATGCAGTTTCTTGTGCTCTACATAAAAGTATACAATGTGCAACGTCAAGAAGCGGATGGAAAAATGCTTGGACTGCAATGGAGGACCATTCGAACACTTGTTGTAACGTAAGTACTCCGGAACACTTGCCGAGAGATTCACATAATTCAGAGAACTTTAGCTTCGATAATTTCCTAATGAACAAGTATAGGGCATATGTAAGTGTACTTTTATGTAGAGCACAAGAAACCAATCAGAAAGATAGGTTTCCATTAAAAAAAAAAGTACAATAGCATTTTTCTGACGCACCAATGCACAAAAGGGCATAAAATTAGTTGCATGTTACGCACCGTCTGATACCATTTAACTTTTACTTATAACATCTTCTATTTCTAACTGTTTAAGAAGTACAGCTTGTTCCAGTTGCGTGGGACACGCTGTATATATGTGTCTATAAATGCACGAACCTTCGACAAAATTAATCGGTGACGAAAACACATGCTTTTCGAACATTCTACGTGAAAGTTCTCGTAGAGTATGCACAATACATTCAGGCGTCACTCAGCCTGACGAACAAATAAATCCATGTGCAGCAGAAAAGCGTCAGAAGGGAAACGTCAAATTTATTAACATTTCCGGCTAGCTCGATCGAGTACAAACGCGAAGGCAATCGGATATCCGGCAGCTGTCCACCGTCACCCTCGAACGTTCCCCCATTTGTCCAGACGCATTCTCCTCGGCCACCTTTTACGGCCACTGGCTTCTCGTGTGCAGGTCATCGAAAAAGCTCGCGTGGCCGATGCTATCGCGAGAAGTAGCTTCGTTCGAGAACCGTCCCTTGCGCAGGACAGGTTTCCTTCTTCTCCTTCTCCGTATTCTCTTGCCAATTTCTCTCTGTTTCTTCCTATCTATACATATATGTGTATATATATGTCGTGTGCGCACGTTGTAACCTTCTCTTCTCGCCATCACCACTGGCCTAAGGGAAAAGGGAAACGAATTTCTAGAGAACTTGCTGTGTAATTCGTTTGGTTGCTTATATTTGCGGAATTTATTGTCACTTCGTCGTCAGTGCGCTGCGGCCAGCTCACGAAGGGGCTTGTTTGCGACGTCGAGTGCTCCCCGGGATAGTTGAAGAGGTCCATTGTACTCTCACGGTTCCAGTGTTCACCACGCCACTATCCGCTTTCCGGCGCTTTCCAGTGGCACAGGTTGGTTGCCGCGAGCGCGTTTCCACGTGTACACACGGATATACACACAAACACAGAGAGAGAGAGAGAGAGAGAGGAGTAAAGTGTGCAGATGCATGTATATATAGAGAATGGCTTCTATCGCAAAGATCCACTCAGCCCAGTCCAAGCCCCGTCTTGCGGTCATCCCTCTATCGACGATACCGACCGACCAACGTTCTAGCCCGCTTTCACGTGAATCTCCGACCTCCTTCTGCTTCTCGTCGATTGCGTCCAGCGTGCGGCAGGAAATTCGGGTGACCGATGCGAACGCATCGACACCGTGCGAGAACTCGATATTCGGGGAACTGGATTAAGGTATCCATGGAAGAGAAAACCGCTCCGTTGATTCTGAAGGAGGTTCAATCGATGCTAGAGGCTGAAACTAATGTATCGAGCGAGACGGTGAATGGGGATTTGTAGGATGATTGATTTTCAAGAGAAGGGATTCCATCATGGAGATGAAGAAATAGTACTCGGAATAGATACTTCGAGAAATATTTGGAGCGATTCTAGGGATACTGAAAGGGAAAGTGGTGATAGGTAATGGTATCAGAAAGGAATACTTTCTAATATCGTAGAACAGGTGGTAACATAATTGAGTTCTTTTAACGTGGCTCCCACTCGATGTTTATACACTATTTAAGAGTAGCTATTATTTATTTCGATAGTTTATCCTGAGTGAAATTCAAATTTTTCCTCGACTTGTACAATTACATTTCTGTTTCTGCTGTTTGTCTTTCAAATCTGCCATTTATCGTGCATGCGAATTTACGTTTAAAGGAACAGAGTGAAAAGTGTTTTATAAAATTGCATAGTTTTTACGGTTATATTATTCTCATATATTTTTTCGAACGTTTACGACGAATCGATGCTAATGAGTATCGTAGGACTTATTTTCCAGTCGTATGAGTTAAGAAAAAAAAAAAATATCTAACAAAATTTACACGAATCGAGGATTTCGATACTAAAATGTAACACACAATGAGTATTTCATTAGCCCTTTAATTGCGGGTACTTTTAGCACAGCCGATCGCTCTAAACGAAAAAATAGAAAACGAAAGAAAAATATTTTACTAAAATCAAATCATAATACTAGACAATATAATTCTAATTATTTTATAAATGACAAAAAGTATACAAAGTAAGAAAGTATCATATAATAAAGCGTAAACATAAAGGGTTAACGAACAACCATAGTCGTCCGTAGTATGCAGAAATCGTTTCCTCGCAAGGTGTAATCTTTCATAGTAGCAAAGGTGTTAAAACAGCAGGCACGAACACTTCTTGTACTTACAAATCAATTTCCCCTGCGAAAAAGGAAAAAGAAGAAAATCGTTCCTCAATATCGTTAAGTCTGCAACCTTTCCTACTACAGGTCTTAAAGCGGGGCAATTTATGCGGACGGATTTATAGAGGCGGTGCAGCCACGAGTTCTCCCCGTCGTGGAAGCGAAATAATTAGCCCGCGTTCTTTAGGCTAGGCTGACCCGGTTATTTACCGCCTTTAATTTCACCTTCTATTCCTCCTCTTTTGCCTATAGGTGCATAGAATCACGGCGAATAGATTCGAGGCTTTGTAATACGGCAACGATTCGGCAGTGACGAGCTCGGGGGAGCGTAAAATTCGATCAGCCAAGCCACCGCTCGGTCCAGAATTCTTATCCCGCTAGCACGAGATTTATGTTCCGTCCAACGAGAACGGAAAACACTTTCCAGGACGTCGCCGCGACTTTTCTTCGGCTTCGAAACGATCGCTGTGCCACCGTGGGGATATGGCCAACCGATTTCAACCGACCTTCTTCCTCGCGCTTTCTTTCTTTCTTTTTTTTTTTTCCTCCCTCCTTGGTCTTGTCGTACCGGTAACGGCCTCGAAAGCTTGTCGAAGGGCCAACGCGAAACGTCGGGGTAGAGGGTAGAATCTAAATTGAATTCTTCCGTTTCATTTGACGATAACCCGACGCAAACGGCGCATCGTGTTAAACGAACGCCAACCACCGAGCGTCAGGAGGTGACCGAGTGGAACTCCAGGACCGACAAACCCACTTCGTGATTCACTCTGTAACTCGACGTTCACCGTATATAGCGTTAGCTCTAGGTTCCAGTTATGCAAAATTTTATCCTTCCGCCGCTTACGACGTGGCTCTCGTTGCTTTCACACTGAACTTCGGGGACGTTGCTTTCGTCCGATAAAAATTTCTAGTTCGTCCATCGTGTCGTTCCTTCGATAGATACAGTATCGGTATAGTGTGAAAATTATCGATGCGGTTTAATCGAAATCAGTTTTACGCGCGATGAATTTCGGAAGGAATTCGAGGGAAGTCCATGTTAACCCTTTCTTTGCGGCGGTGGCTGTGAGTGTGGTTTCTCTGTATATGAAAGAGTCCACTGTGAATGTACACTTTGCTTGGATAGAGTAGAACGTGTGAATAGATAGTCTGATGTATAAATATATCACTTTGATAAGCGGAAAAAAATATAAAAATCATAGAATGAGATCGATAGAATAAGAATCACTACAGATACCGTAGAATTAATTATAATTACCTACTGCTGACTATAGTTGGCATTAAGAATGAAAGGATTAACGATGAGGACGAGAAATAAAAATGGCTTCTTTGTTGCTTCGTTCGAAGTAACTTTGGCAAGGCTCTTCAGAATGGAAAGACAAAAGAAGGGAAATGGAAAATTTGAAAAGCTTGGGAAAGAAGAATTGTTATACTTTTACATAGTAACTTAACCGTTGCAAAGATTCATGCTTCGTAATTCAACGCGCAGATGATAGATCGAGTAGTGCAGATATCGAAAATTGTCTAAATTCATTTGTGTCATTGGAATATAAATTATTAACGTGGGATTATTTATACAGTGATCCAGGTAAATGTACGCAATACCAAGAATTCGCCGATACCGATAAATGAAGAGAAAAATTGGAACGATCTGTAACTTCGATGTGTCGAAACAAGGACTGGTTGATTAGTAAATGAATTGTCCACGAGAAGAATACGTTTCCTCAGTGGGAAACGAACGATTCAAATGTCGAACGTCCCAGTATAATGGCAATTACAGTTGTCCAGTCGAAGAGGCATTATCATGGATATTAACATGACCGTTACATACATCATGCAAGTGTCACATACGCATTGTACCAGTCAGTCTTGGATAATTATTACGAGAGCTCAATCAACATCAGCCGTTGCTTGGGCATCGATCAATCTTATCAAGGTAACTCTATTGCCAACAGAACGGTTACCGGATGATTATCGATACCTATTATTGGCCCCCGTCGATCGGTCCAGGCATTACCCCAGACGATGCTGCGTACCACTAATTGTCGTTTCGCGGACAATTACTGGATCCCATCGATTACGTTCCACACACTTTATGCAAACTTGCCTTACTGATTACTTCGGTTCATCAAGGGTGAAGGAAAAATACGGGTAATATTATTTTCCTCGATTAATAGATAGAATTCTACGATACATAGAGTACCTAACTCCCTTCACTTCACTGTATATCGAGTTTTCTGTGTTTATGAGAAGAAAAATTGCAGGCGATTAAAATTATGCATTTGCACAAGTGTTCAGCAGCAGGAATTAATAATTAATATATAGAAATTGACTGATAGTAATTTAATAATGTAAGGATGCAATAATACAATAATACAGGAATGAAACTCTCATTCGTCAGAAGTTTCTTTACACTAGATACAATCTGTTCAACTGTGTAAACCTTATAATCAATGTTAATAAGTTCTACGATCAGTTAGATTTCTTCTCTGCGAATTTAGAAGATAAATTAACATTTTCTAATTCAGGCTAACCAGTCTATTTTATTTTATTCTGTTTTATTTCAGTTTATAAGACCCTCTTCGTCTTTAATTTACACGCTATTTTACTGTCTTGTAGTTTGAAGATATTATTTTTGTAACAATTCTATAATACTAATTGTATATAAGGGGAAACTCGTTAAAATATTTAATAATAATACATAATAATATAAACGTGAAGCATAGAATATAGATACATGAATATGTAAGTTTGAAGTTACGTGGTAATTTAATCGATCAGATTGCAAGTGATAGGAAAAAAGATCAATTTTTTAGTATAGCAAGACTAATGTTTTGGTATACAACGATAAATTAATACACGAATGAAAAGTATTCAGTTCGAGTGTATTTTTAATTTTATCCTCGTCCAAATTTCAAATAATAATTTGATCATTCAATGTTGTACATTGATTCTTACCTAACGAAACGATAGAAGACACTTTTGCAGTGCTTGATGAAGGATAATAGCTCCTGATTTACCCTAAACTATAGCTTGAAACCGTAGTTTCGGACTGACAGGTAGAAGGGTTACTTTTCCCTAGTCGATCGACTTTCCCGATTGACATTTCTACCCCAAGATTTATATCGCACATAAAGTATCCCGTTGTCACGGGCGTGGTGTTTGCTCGAGCACGCAACACGTACCGCAGATCAACTTATCACACAATATCCCGAACAAATTCAATTTCACCGGGTGTCCCTCTTCAAACAACCCTTTCCCACTTGATGATACGCCCACGCAAAGATCAAACCCCGCGATTAGACCCAAAGAGAATTTCTTCTCCATGTCTCCAACGATCCTCTTTTTCTTTACTTTTTCTTCCCTTTCCCTCTGCCTGAGGGCTGTGAATTTCCGGCTGACGATTCAGGATCTCATTTCGTACTCGTCACGTCTCGAACCCTAACCTTTTCACTTTCTCCCATTTCTGAAGAAAGATTATGAAAATCTACAGGCGAACACCAACAGCCGGATAATCGTTCTGGTCTCCTCTCTACCTCGCGATGAATTATTTCCTCTGCAACTCTCCTGGGCCCGATAAATTTCTACCAGCAACGGTAGCGTCGCGACGAGGACGAGTAGAGCTGAGTATGCGATCGTTATCGTAGCACGATCCGTGGTAAAAGCACGCACCTGAGGGGTTTTATCCGCACCTGTGTTCCTCGTTTCAGGGTTAATCGTTATACGTACTTAATAAGAAGATAGCTGGTCCAGAGTAGAATGGAGCTGTGCGTGGCGATTATCGGTCCCTTGGTTCGGTCGAGCGGAGATTAGGGCTCGATTAACCCCTCAACTACCGGGATCAACTTGAGATTTTCTTCCCGTTTTTGCCATTTTTTCCCGTTCCTCTACGACCGAGATCAAATTGTGATTTTCTTCCCGTTTTTGCATTTCTTCATCCTTTCTACAGCTGGGACCACGTTGCGATTTTTTTCCCGTTCTTTCATTTTTTTTATTCATTTTTTTCATTCCCCTACGACTGGAAATAAATTCTGATTTTCTTTCCATTCTTTCGTTTTTTTTTTTTCATTTCTCTACAAACCTGTTTAATTTCTACTTTTTGCTCTTTTGTTTGAAATTACTAGGGCGATTTCTATATGTATCGTATAAAATGCAATTTCTTCACATGCAGGTGTCTTTTATAGATCTTGGATTTAAATTCTTTCTTATCTTATACTTTGGGGTCCGTAACTACAGTTACTTGTGTTTAATTTAATTAAAATAATTTTTTAAATTACAACACGTGTTTCTCTTTCGTCCTAGATAATTGTACATTTTTATTCTTGTAAAAAATTATGAAATATTTGTTCTTACACCTTTCCAACGTCATTAGAAATAATTCGATGCCTGTATCATTTATAATTGCATGTTGCCTTATTGTATCAGTAATTTCTGTCACTTTAGACAAGTATTGTTACGAATTTAGATGTTGTTAGGTTATACATATATTAGTACTTGAAAAAATCTTTTAAATAAACATGGTGGGAAATATTTCTTTATTTAAACACAAAACATTTCCGTAACAATTTTATACGGCAATAAAATTATCGTTAAACTTTCAATTCAACAATTTTCTCACATCTACAAAACACGCAGAAGAATAAAGAAACCACGCTCTTAATATTGAACATATATTTTCATTCTGAAGAACCAAAAATTAGCAAATAAAATATTGGATAACATTTCCATCGGCATCCCTTAACAATTTGCAAAGCTCAACAGAAAAATCGTAATTTGTAAATGGAGATTCACGTCGAATTCCTTCGATATAAACTTCGAGTATTCAAATTATACCATCGAATTTATCGATTAGATAAACACTGTATATAAGACGTAGCTTCGAATACATCCTCATCTTATCGCAATGATAAAAATAAAGGAAAGCGAGTAAATAGGATGGGAGATGAAAGCAGGCTTTCGGCGTTTCTTCGTCAGTTTTATTCCTACAGAGAGCGGCGGTCGATTCGATCAGACGATAAGAGGGCCAAGGAAGATGCAAACAACGGGGGTTTCCCTTTAATTCGTGGAACTTTCGGATAATCCGGAAAAACGGTTGATACTCGAGGCTGGATGGATATCCGACGGAATCCCTGGAATAGTAACTAGAAGACACCCCTCTTCGGTTGATTTTAGATTCCGTCCAAGATCCATCGTATAACTCCGCCCCTTTTCCCGCGTACACCGTCGTTCCAGCCCCTTAAACATTCCGCTCAAAGGATCCGCGTGTTTCCTACGCCTCGAATGTAATCACGCTATATACAACCCGGCACGTGTTCCTCAAGAGGAATGAAAAGATTCTCGAATGTCGTGCGTGTACTCGATACGCAAATCGATCTTTCATATCCGTCATATTTTCCTCTGATATATATTAGGCTGTCCCATAAGTTTCTTTCTTTCTTTCTTTTTTTTTTTTTTTTTTTGGTACGAGATGAATACACGATATTTGTTGTTTAACCCTCTATGGGCCGAATTTTTGTTTTAAATCCAAGAAATTGGGGGAACGAAAAATCAGCAATTATAAACCTATATATGCAAATGAAAATAAATTTTTCCGGTTAAACAATTTTAAAGTTACACGGGTCCATAGATGGTTAAGGTTGATTTATTCTTCCATCTCTCAGGAAGTCTCATTATTCGCTTTTTCCAAAATTGTTGGGGCTTGCAAAATATTCCTCGAGTTGCATTTTTATTTCGTTCACGGAATATGTTACGGTAAATGTAATTAATCCGGCGATTATGTATAATTGCCGGTTATTATATATAATTACCACTAAATTTGGTAGAATTGCATCACAACTCTACCGAAGAGCAGGAGAAGAATGAAAATTCGGAATTCCATAGAATTACACCAAAAATAAACGATTTTACTTCATGTTTCATAATAAAACATTATTTTACGTGAACGTAGCGCTCTTTCGGGTTTTGTATTCGTCAAAAACTATTCTCATTGGTTTTTTGAGAAGTTCCTGGAAGCTCCACCTTTGCTAGTTTTCTAGCAAAGTGGTGGAAAACTTGAGTTTTCTTCAAACACGCGAATTAGTCGTCATGTGTTTGTGTTTTCCTTAAAAAGGTTTGGTAGTGGCGTTGTGATGACCGTAAGCCCCTCACGTGTTAAACTAATTTCGACAATTCTTAACTTGCAGTAGTCGTAAATTGTCGAAGATGAAATCTTCGACATTTGCAAGTTTATTTTTCTAGCTTATCATAAACCATGCTCCGCTACAAATCTATTTGCAACCCAATCAATTCACTGGCAAAGTTCGTAATTTTCGTCGAATAGAAGAAATTAAATAGAGGATTCTAAATAAGAGAAAAAGAGTATCTTTGTTACGATCTTCCGGTTAGAATTGTATCGTGATCGAACGTAATTCTGAAGTTTCCACGTTAGCCTAAAACACGACGACGATGAAAGCCTTCGATCGACCGATGACTTAAAACTTCGTCAGGAACTTTCGACGATGTTCAGGAATCACCGGCGTCGTTATAGTCGAATAATTGCACGTTAATTAGCGAGGAAATTTATGTGCGAAGACGCGACTGTTTGGCCCGCCGTTGAAAGGCCGAGAGCTTACGATTCGGATTTAAATTTGTTATAATATACGGAGGAAAGGAAAATATTTGCGTTGGACGTCGCTGCTTGAACAGCTCCGGAGAATTCATTAAGTTGTCTCTTCCCGTCGCGACGTCGCTCTCCAAGAGGTTGCTAACAATGGCGGACCACTTTGAACTCCACCTCCTCCTCTGCTTTCTAATTGGAACCTTATCGTCGAATTCGTTCCAATAAAACGAAAGAAAATTACATTATTCCCTCCGATAATAATCACGTTAACCGTTTTGAGTGCCATACACCGTGTTCGAGCTGTTCTGATTTCACATCGAAAATTCTCGCAGCATCAGACCATGATGTGTAGTTCCCTAACCTAACCTAACAGCAATTCTTTCTGAATTTAACGGAATTGTAAATTTGCAATACGGACGAATGGTTTCTTTCAATAAAATTTGCATGTGTTGTTGTTGTTTTTTTTTTTTCGTCATACGGGTGTGATAATTCTAGACAAATCGCGATTGCAAGTTTTATTTTAGAATCGTCGTGGTTTTAATCGCGCCGTAGTTGGTCGAAGTTTCATGTTTTACTTTTTATTCACGTGTTTTTCGCGTAACCTCGAAGCCCTGAAAAGCTGCGATTTTTGCCATTTTCAACCACTTGCGGCTCATACAAACGTTAATCGATTTCGATGAAATGTTCAGCATGTATACAACTGACATAATTCTATAAAATGTATTTTAAAAAATTTGTATTACGGGCTCAGTTAAAAAGTTACAAAAAAAAACAACTTTCACTGATTCTTTCGCGATTCTGAACAATTATAACATTTGCAAACTTTTTTATGCGCATAGTTTAGTAAGCTGATTCTTCTAACTTCTGAAGAAAAGAAACTCAAGCCATTTGATTCAATTTTAAGCGGGGGAAGTGGGTATTTTTCGACGCGAAACAGAAGAAGCAATTTTCGATAAGATTTCTCCGATGATTACTAACACTCAAGCAAATAATATCAGCTGTAGAAATAAATTCTTTCCAATTGGATTCACGCAATTAGTACAGCTATTAAAATCGAGATATTTGCGATATTTGCAAGCTGGCAGAAAAATGTCCAGAATTGTATCCAAAAATTGAACAGAATTAATTTCTATGTATTCTCCGTCGAAAGAGGAAAATCTAAATGAAACGTTACATAGCTAAGAAGATACTTAAACATTCGTAACTAATAACCGCGAAGGAAGTTTTCGATTTTCGAGATCAACCGGGAAAGAGAGATAGAGCCGGAAGTACGATGAAAAGCCGTAGCTAACGAGAGTTCAACAAAACAATTAGATGAAGATGGAGGAGATACATAATCGTGATTCATTATACGAACGTCGCGACTGCGAAATTACGATGATTCTCTCCGTATTATTGAAATACGCCAGGCGGCCGAATTACTTTTCGAGGAGGTTACTAGGAGGAAGAAAGAGGCGCGAAACAGAGGAACGAGAACTGCTAGAGAGAACGGAAGAAGGTAGAAGAATAATTCGGAGAGAGTTGCTAATAATAGCAGAAAATCTGAAACTGTGGTCCGCATTTGACTCGACGAGTTGAAAGTGGAAAATGACGGTAAGGCGAAAAGAAAACCTGACGGTAGGGAAAAAGATCGCTTTATTATCCTCCACGCTGAGGCAGACGTTCTCTACTGTAAAAGACAATGAGATATTATTAAGCGACTGACCCTCAAGTGTGCTATGGTGGTTAATAAAGGGACGCGAAGCTATTACTGACTATACAGTGGAACGCAGAGAATGTCTGCTACAAGCTGATATGCAACAAAAGAAAAAAAAAAGGAAATCTGCGAGAAAGATCGTCTCCATAAGAGTTACCCAAAACAAAGGAGAAATAAAAAGAATGCTCGATCGATTTGTATTTAATAAAATCTCCAAAGTCAGCAGATGTATCCTTCGTGCTTTAACAATTTTTTTCTCTTAACCTACCCTTACACAGATTGACTTAACCTCTCCCCCGGTTATAAAATATTCAGCATTCCATTGAGAAAGTATCGATTATTTTTATAACGTAACGGGGGTACACTGTTAGCGGACGGAATGTAGAAAAATTGCAGAAGAGTGCATAGGGTTCTTTAATTAAGGGATGCGGTGCGGGAAACGTAAGCAGAGAGAGAGAGAGAGAGAGAAGAGAGCAAGAGCGAGAGTAAGAGAACGGAACCGGTTGCGATAAAAATATTCGCCGCGGAAGGCGAAGTGAACTAATCCAAACTCGCGGCGTAGCCTCGTTCGAGTTATCGCGGGGTAAACGACGAACGAAATGAAATTCTCCGCGGAATGGTAAAACTGCGAGGAAAAGTTTCTTTACTCCTTGGCGATTGTAGAAATTCCATCGTCATTGCGCCTCTCCCTCTCCCCTCTAACCGTTCAGTTAAACGGATAAATTGGCGTCTTCCGGTTCACGACGCGTTACATCTACGCCTCCTCTAACCTCAATTTCTCTATCCATCCATTCGTCGAAGCCCGCATCTATCGAACGAGCCCCTTCGTCTCTGATTCGATTACGATCCGGAGCTCTCGCGATATCAATAACCCGAGAATCCTCGGTATGGCAGTCTCTTACGACGTCATCGAGGACGTAGCAGCTGTCTAGGAACCGGATATATCCCTTGGTGAACGCGTTATCGACTTGCCCGGAATCCGGCGTACGCTCCCCGGCAATTAAGTGGAATCGAATGGTTTAGACCGAATCCGATCGTGCCTCGTATTCCCTCTATAATCGATGACGCGTTACATTCGCAAGAACGAATCGATCGGAAAAATTCAACGACGTCCAATCAATCTGTTTTCTCTTTCTTCGCTTCCTTTTTTTTTTTCTTTATCTTTTTCTTCTCCTTCTTCTTCTTTTCTTGCTTCCTTTAATGTCACGACGGTTCGTATCTGGTTTTCTCATTACACGCTGCTCCGCTTCGAAGAGATTCGTCGTTGAATTGTATAAAGGAACAGGACAGATAGTTTGTTCGGTCGAGAAGAACGGTAGGGAAAGAGACAGATAGATAGATAGAGAGAGAGAGAGAGAGAGAGAGAGAGAAAGCTTATCGATTCGCCTGGAGGCGTTCTTTAAACGTCATAACAGGGTTCTTGGTGCTACCGTGAACGCGTTTCGTTCCGTCGTTTACGGGAGATAAAGAAGGCAGTGAAAGAGTTTACGACTCTAGCCTGGATGATGGATATGGTGTGAAATTGTCTATGAATAATCATCATTCGATAAATGGGTTGTACTTTGTTGTTAACGGGGATGAGGTAAATGTGTTCGTTGAATTATTAACAATTGAAGGTGGAAAAGAAAGGGAAAACGGGGAGGAAAAATATAGTAAGCAGAAAGCAAAGACGGTGTACTCTCTTGAGGATCTGAGCGTGGTCATGGAGCGAGAGAACCGGAGCCAATTAGCGGTTGTTAGAGTTGCAAATAACTTGGAGCGGCGTGCAGCCACGTAATACAACGCCTCGGAGTTGCTCGTCGTTTGTTCGAGAGGGGCGTCTAAGGTGGAGTGAACCTAAGGAGAGACGGAGGAGGTTAGCTTCTCCTCGACCGGTAACTGACTGGGGCACGCGAAACATATTTCACCCTCTAATGGCCGAATTAGCATAATGTATGCCTCCGACAGTGCCTCTTAGATCGGTTCTAACCCCCTTCCCATTCTATTGGCGTTACACCTTCAACGAGCCTTGTGTCCGTCATCTCTCGTTACCCCATCAAAATAGGCATCTGTTACTGACAATGAGTTATCGTCGAAACGTTCCTTTTATCGACATTCTGAAAATTTCAATGTTGAAAGAGCACTTTCCGGGCTGGTTACCTTCTCTCCCTCTTTTTCTCTCTTTCTCTCTTTCGGCCTCTTTCACTCCTTGGAATTTCGCAGCTCGGTTACTTCAAGTAGGGGAACTACAGGGTTTTATCACACACTGGGTCACCGCAGTATTCGAAGGTTTGCGTTTGACTTAGCGCGGCATCAAAGGGTGAAATGGCGTAGGGTGCTCGCTTTAAAGGCTCACGGGACCTTTGGATCTTGTTTCTCGGGCGCCACGCGTGCCTCAAAATGTACCTACTTGAACCACTTAAAAAGGGTCGCTTTGAGCCGGAGTGGCGCTATGTAAAGTGGCGAATGTTTAAATTCTAACGGGCTACATGTGGCATAATTTACATACGGGAAACAGTGAATCAATTCGAATTATATACGTGACCCGTCGCATACATCGAAGTTATGAAACGAGAAATCGACCGCTTTCAAAAATTTTCTTAATTCGTCCTTTGATAGTCAAAGGTACTTCGAAATTTCCCGCGTGCACTCTCCACAAATCCAATACCTGGTTACTAGGAGGGTGGATTGAGTTTCGAGTGCTTTCGAAAGATCTTTGTAGATGTAGGTTTCAACGGAGAAATCCGAATTATATACACTTACTGTTTCGACATTTTACGTTTAATATCCGGCATATTACAAACAGCAGTGCAAACAATTGCATTGTTAGAAACATTGGAAATGGAAGATAGTTATCGAAAAAGTGTTACAATTTGCGAAAAATCTTCTTCTAAATTCTGATTTAGACGGTTCAGTAATATGGTAATTTTTATATCGGCAGCAAAGTACAACTCAGAACATTGAAAAAAGAACAAGGATGCAGGATCGCAAAAATAATTGAACAATCACTGAGCTGGATTTATCGAATAAACAGTCGCGAAATCAAAACCATTCGAATCCAAAAAGACCCTTGAAAATTAATTCACCCTCTGAATAAAACACAAAGGCCACAGGTCTAATACAATATTTCCACGATCCTCGACGTTCTTCTACACGCGTACACACGTGATTACACAGAGGATGAATGGAATTAGCAGGCGGCAGAGTAGCCTCTCGACGAAAACGTTTCGTATTGAGCCGATCGAACCGAGGGATCGATGGATAGAACACGGCGTTGTTCGCGAGTTGGGTCGCGCGACGCAATTAATTGCGCCGGATCAATCAAAAGTGAAGGGAAGATTTCGGGTGGCTGATGGAGCAGCTCCATCCGGATATCCTCTAAAGTCGATCGAATCGATCTCCGTTTCGAGTCGCGTCGAGTCGTGTTCGAATCTAGGTCGAGGCTGAGAATCATGGATCGCCAGGCCGGAATCCTCGGAATTGCCGTACCCATTGGGACCGATTAATTTGTCGAGCAGCCAAGAGAGTAGTCTAACGGCGTTGCCGTTGGGATTTAAACGGAAGTCCAGCCGCAAAAGGGAAATACCAAAGTGCTGCCCAATTCTCCCACCACCTACTTCTCCTTTCTGTACCCTGAAACCTTTAGGTATACGTATGTATGTATGTATGCATGCACGTAGATCGTTCGTTTCGCGAGTGTCTATCACCGGTTGGATGGGAATGGACTTCGCGCTTGCTCACTGCCTTTCGACGTCCTCGTAAAGCCTCCAACGCCCTCATCAACCGAGTCGAGTGGCGAGGCAAATTAATTAGCGGCGATCTTTGAGCTCTGAAGTACTTGGTCTCCTCTCTTCCACCTCCTACACCCCCTCCTCTCCTCGTTTTACAACCAGCTACTACCCAAAACCGTTTATCACCGGGGACGAATTTTCCCGCTTGCTTTTGCGGCTCGCTCTTTGTAATTTCCGCGTCGAAGAGGAAAGTAATTGCGGCCAAACAGCTTCACGAAGATGCCACTTTACTCGCTCGTTTCGTCTTCGTCGTCGTTGACAACGACGCTTAGAAGATATGAAATTTCTGTGAATTCGTTGCGTTTGAAAGAAAGGTTCGCCTCGTTGATAAATGTACGTATTTATACGTATATATAGATAACCGGCGGGATGACTACAAGATTGCTGGACGTGAAAGAGTGGAAGAGAGAGAAAGAGAGAATAGTAGTTCTCGGGCGAACATCGACCTCATCCTTGACTTGCTCTTCCCTGAAACTCGACCAACGCAATCACACGATCGGCTGAACTTCCCAATCTCGAGTTAACGGTGAACGTTTCTCGATCCTCTATGGACCTGGAAACTCTCTCTTTCTTCCTCTGCACGTTGCAATCTTTACCACTGTGTTCCCCATTGTTTCTCGACTTCCGTTCTATGTGTGTTTGTTCGATCTACTTTCGTTAGGTGCTTGATTTTTAATTTCCATTCTGTTCCTTTCTTTTATCTTCTCCCAAATGGTAAACGACTCGTTGTTTAAGTTAAATATCAAAGATCTTCCTCACTCTTTCTCCTTCCCTCTGAATAACCGCGAAGTTATCTCGATCTCGTTTGAAAATAATCCAAGTTTCCTCGTTCTTCCTCTCGATTCGCAATTGGTCCCACGTCTACAGGTCGACGTTGCAATTAGAACAGGCGATAGAAGAGGGAACTGGCGTGTCTCGGGATGCCTGGAGGCATCGTTGCGCTCCACGAAACCGGGAATCGGCTAGTTCGATGCCCGGGATTTCTCCTGAAGGGAACGATTTCGAAAGATTCCCGGATACTGCGGTAAAGATTGCCACGCTCGACTTGACCGAGTTTGCGAAACTTCTGAGAATAGATGAAAGCGATTCGCTTCGTTGTATTTATTATTATCTATCGCGCCAATTGTCAAGAATATTCCAATTTTAATCACACGTATGGTGTGAAGATTAGAATAAAAGGGGAGGATTGATGATGGTCCAGTGATTTCTATAGCCACTTATGTCCCGCTTGACACAGGAAACGGTTTAATCCAAAGAAATCCTCCCGATGTTCCTCATGACGTGGATGACGAGTAACAGGGCGAGCTGGAAAGGAATATTTCAACCACTGGTTGACGTATGCAACCGCAATTAGTGATAAGCGTTGTCTGGGCTCTCATAATCTTCTTTGGTACGAAAATACTAATCTTCGAAGTGAAAATGCACTCGTTGCAAATGTGTGTGGAGAATATTGTAAGATTTTCTGCCACGATGAGAGTGTTTATCGCGAGCCCTTTGATTTAGTCGAGGCGTTGAGATGCGTAGAGTCGCTACCAGAAGAAAATTTGATTTTGCCGTGTTTGGTTTTCTTGTAAAAAGGAAAATGAGACGTTTCTATCAAAGACGAGAGAGAATTGTAATTTTTTTAACGCTTCAGACCTCTGATCTTAGCGTGTTACAATATTAGAATGAATTTACTATTCGATTTTCTCTGTTCTAAGATTCTTCACCGAGCTTCTTTCGCTTCGCATTTAAATGGTTAAGATATGTGTGATATTTACGGTTTTTATTAATAATCAGAGGATCACGCGACGATGAAAATCAGGATTGAATTTAGTTGGTTAATTTGCCCTTTTTAGGTTGTGACGCTCGCCTCTCATCTTTAAGTGAATTTCCGGAAAATTCGAATCGATCTGGTAGTCCTTCCTTGATCCTTCGAGGTACGATACACGTTGAACAATGTCCCCTCGAACCAAAGGCGAAAGAAAAGACGTCTGTGGAAAACGGAACGGTATTAGAAGGCTGGCTAGCCCTTTGTCCAGGCGACTTCATTGTAAGGCCAGCGAAAATATTCGCCGATGAAAATCCGACCTATCCGTTGTCCGTGTGCTATCGTACTCTACAAAGAGACCGATTAAGCTATGAATTATTTATAACGCGGAATTCGTCGGTATTTTTATAAACGAGCCTCCATCTCCCGCGCCGTTTTGTAACGAAGTCGTTATATCATAGGTTTACGAGAGAATCGCGATTACGTACACAGTGGAATATAAATTTCCTACGCAACCTCGATCCTTAATTGCTTCAATTTAAGCGTCACTCCAACATCTGACTCTCAGTGTCGAGGAAAACCTGCTGTCACGTTTGGAAATAGACTGAAAATGTGTCTAAGAAATAGCGAAACCCATTTCATCGAAGTCCTTCTCAAAAAATAAAATTACACCTGGTAAAAAATTACCAACATAAAATTCTACATCAATTCAAAGATCGACAGGTGTTTATGCTCTATTCTGAACAGTTTAATTATCTCAAGAAGGAATTTCTCACAGATCAGCTGTGCTAATGAAAAAAAAAATTATCTAACGAAGATAAATCGTGAATAAAAAAAGGGTGGAAGGGTTTTGCACCGTGGAAATGAATTATTTTTCCCGAGGATTATCAAGTGGTACTTGGACGGTTCATAGATCGCGAAATATTCGTACTGCAAGCTAGCCAGCCATAAGAGTTAACCGAGCCGGCTTCATTACGAGCGGTGGTCTTTCGAAATTTATTTTCCACGGCAGATTTCGTGCCTGGCCGAGGTAATAAAACCGGCGAGATCGTCGTCCCGCGGAAGTCACGTTCCCGAGCTGTTATTTGCGTATAAATGCCATCGATTGGGGCCACCGTGCCCGGCGATTTTCGGCGCATAACTTTCTACGAGGGAAGCCCGATACACACCCACTTCTCGAATTCTACTTCGAGCCTGCTCTAACCACCAAGGTAAGCTAAATCCTCCTGCTATCGGAATACATACAGCGTGTTATATTACGTCGTTTCTTACTGGTCGTGCATTGATTCACGTGAACATCGGCCAGTACTTTCAATGCATTTGGAACAAATTTTCAAATGACTGTTTTATGGAAAGGGATTATTTAGATTTTTATCTTGAAAATTGTTCCCTGTCTATTTGATGTAAAATGTGGAATGTAATTTGTGCTACTGGTAGTACTCATTAAAACAGAGAAGAGTCTTAATAAATGTGGGTTTAGAAACAGTTAATTTCAGAGATATTGAATTTTTCCTCTTTAACACTAGATTTACGGGACACGTCAATTTGACGGATTTGAGATTTCACGAGAGAAATTACAAAAACGATTGTTATTATTTCCTAGCAACTTTTTCTTACTTTTATTTATGGAATGATACGAAAATATATCCGAATTTGTAAATATGTTAGTAATATACAGTTATGTCGTCTCTAACAAATCGATTTCTGGAAGGAAAGATTCAGTTTCTGGTTCACACAAGAAAAGCCCGTAAATCTAGTGTTAAACCTACAAGAACGGTATAAAAGATTATTTCGTCAATGTCAGGAAACAATCTAAGGAAACGTAAATGTACGTATCAACGTCATTTAGCAACCTTAATTAGAAAAATGTTTAGAAAGCGTGTAAAAGTGTCTCTATGAAATATTTTCATTGAATATTGAACTTGAAATATGCATATTCTCACTTCAAACTAGAACAAACCTTGTGAAACACCGTGTATATTGTTAAAAATTATCATAAATTCCCACTGAGAAGTATACAGCATGGTATAATTAAAATAAAATCCTAACTTCTTATCAAGTCTAACACTTGCAACGGTGATAATTATTTCCCAAGAAATAAGAAAGGGGAGAGAAAAAAGAGAAAGTACCTCAGCAGCCATCTAACCAAATCAAGACACCGCGAGGTGGCAGAGACAAACAGAGGATTGCGGGTTGTTTTTCACTGCAACTTTTCTCGTTAGCATTCCAACAGCCGTCCGCTCTCAGAGTTCAATTTGCTCTTTATGCATAAGACATTATGTGGCTGGTGTGCGAGCGCGAACGCTTCAACTCGCGAGTCTCGAACGTGCCTCGGGTTACCGCGTTTACCGAACGCCTCTAACTCCTTACCTCTTCTCTATCCTCTCCTTCTCTGTCCCTTCCGTGAAGAAAAGCCAGCCGAGGAATAGGAGGGCGCGAAATGGATCTCACTTTTCTCAAGGAAATGGTTTCCCGACCACGGTCGACGTCGCCGGCGTCGCGATGCAGGATGCCGCTTTGTGAGACACGGTGAAACCGTGTCGAATAAAGAGCACCAGCCTTCTGTTAAGGAGTTTACTCGCCTTTCTCTCTCTCTCTCTTCCTTTTTCTCTCTTTTCTCTCTCTCTCTCTCGCTCTTCTTTTGTGTCCCCACAGGTCTCTTTTAACGTCGACGGCTTCCGTTCAATACACGCGACTACCCTTTCCCTTCTCGAACGAAACTTGTGTGTATGTATGTATGTACATACATACGTATGTACGTACCTCTACTTCGTCGTTTTTCCTTTCTCTTTTCCACATTTTTCCCTCTATTCCACGACGAGAAGAGAAGAATATTGTAACGTGTTTCCGTTGCCGTGAGTATTATCGTTCCTCGTTATATACTAACAGTTGCACTGGATACGCTAACGATGCGTGTAACGAGAAAAACGAGGGTAGAACTGTGGAGGTGGGCTGAATGAATCAGACAGTTATGGCGTATCGAATTCTCAAAGGGATGTGCAACGAGTCGCGGGATTTATCTGTCCTGCTCGTGCAATTGGTTATAATTGTTATTGCCGCAAATGGAAATATCGTTGCGTCTGAAATGGACGTGCCTCGTAACCGATGCAAAAATGGCCGAGCATCGAGATAATGATCGTAAGCTGCGATGGGTTGAGGTGGTGTATCGATTCCCTACGGTGAACTTTCCGCGAGAACTTCCTACTGGATGGGTCTTTCTCTATCGTTACGGGCAGGAAGGTAGAAAAATTTCGAAGTTCGTGATACGGATTGTTCCGGTCGCCTCGATGCTCGATACTTCTTTATCGAACGCGATAAACACTGTGTGAAAATTAGCGAGCGATATTGAACTTTGTTTAATTTCGTGTGAAAATCAATGTATTTGCTAACGAAGAGCGATTAAACTAAAATATTTGAGTAAAAGTGCTGTGCGAGGCTCTAGCGAAACGGTTTTGCGAAAAATCCTCACGTTTGCTCGGCGTTTTTGCTTTTATGATCTGTGTTATTTTTCTATTGGTTGTTTTTAAACCTGTGGTTGATCTACTCTTCAGAAAACGCGTTTGTAACATGTTTTTTGACTATCGAGGACGACAGAAAGTGTTTTCTGAGCTATAAATTGTAAATCTGGTGTTCTTTCGTCGAGACATACTTTAATTCTCGAAAACATGCGAGTAATGAAACAAACTTCTAATTACAAAAATAGTCTCCTTTGCAAGCATATCATAAATCTTGCGCTAAACACGTCACAGTTGCTGTGTACGTAGATTTTCCTGATTTACCTGCGTTTTGAGAGTCAGATGCCGTTCTTTTCAAGGATTCATTTGTTAAAAACTGCGAATTGAACATTTGAGGTTCTAAAAGATCCTCAGGTTCGCAGAATAATAGAACAACGTTCCAATCGCAGCTATAGATCTCTCCATAGAGCATATAATAGGCGCGATAGGTACTTCATCTCGGTTTAACAGGCGAATGTGAACTAAATAATTTGACGTTTGCCTTGTGAGGCAACACAGATCTTGGAATTACGATAGAGACATAGTAGAGGCGTGAAAGGAAGTGATAAAACTTGAATGATTCAGAATCGCGGGTGTAATTTGCAATGGTACATTAATTAGTTGGCACGACCGCTGGTGGAGATCGATTGCGCCAATCGCGGTGTCGTCGACAATGAATGTTTGAAAGCTTTCGACGCGTCGTGCCACGGGAAGGGAACAGAAATTCGCGGTGTGGTTGCTGTTAAACTTCAGCTTGGAAAAGTGGAAATAGTTCGGCTGGATGTTGGTGAATTGCGACCACCGACGAGTTTCTCGCATTTGCCTTCTGTTTCTATCGCCTCTCTTTCTCTTTCTCCTCTCAATTTCTCGTCCGTACACAACGATCCAGTGTTTTTAATTATCGCCTAACAATGCATGATTTCTTTCGCCGTTTCACGATTCTTCCACGAGATTCCAAGGTTGCTGGTTCATTCAGAAATTTGAAGGAACCCGCGTAGCTTAACATTGAGCTTTCGAAGTTAAAATTATTAAGCGGTTGCACGATGTCCGCCATTTTCGTACGATGAAGTTCTATCTGAGGTCTATCTTTTCGAATGCAGCAGTTACTTCGTCGAAAATGTTAGCTTAAGATAGAAATATAAATTCATTTAGAAGTAGAAAATTGATTCTAAGTGAATTCGAGCGATTTTCTTTTGCGAATTTTAAGTGGGATGTAAGGCAGTCGAGGCGACACTGAATATTCATTATTTTAGATAAAAGTTACTAAACGGATAGCGCAACGTTGGTTTAAGCATTCAGATTATTCTTCAGCAAGAAAAATATTGAACAGCGAACAATACATTTAAGAAAATTTAAGAATTCGTATATTTACAATAGTAGGATAATTATAAAAAAAATTCCTACGCATTTGTAACAAATTTAGAGATGCAAAATTGCAAAAAATTTGCGCAAAAATAAAGAACATACGAAGTATCCAAATTATAGTGCTTTTTATAATATTCTATCAAAATTCCAATCCTTGTTTACTATAATTCGTCTAGAACATTCAGGTTTCAAGTTTCATTAACATTACCAGTTTTACCAGCAAACCTAATGTGATAGATCCAACTTTCCTGTATCCGAAATATCGAGATGCAATCATCCTATTAATTCCTTTCGAATAACGTCGATGTAAGGCGAAGAATCGAGGTCTCCGATAGGAAAGCTGCTCTTTCAACCACACCGTTCCATCGATTTCCTCAAGACCCACGCGACGGCAGTTTAATTGTACCTTATCTCTCCGTTCCTCCGCAAGAGCGGAACGTAGTAGCGGTTCTTATTGGTATGCGGACACTCGGCGCAGCCATTCCGCGGTTATTCAGACACAGGAAACGAATCTCTTGTTTGGATATCTGCGTTTGAATAGCGACGCATGCACGAACAAAGCAATGGACGAACCTCGGGAAAGAGAAACTCCGTGACTCCACGTTATGGATACCAAGTTAAACACAAAGAGAGAAAAAGAGAGAGAGAGAAAGAGAAAGAGACAGAAAACTGTGGCATGTTCGTGTGAATCGTCGACGATAGATTCCACGTCGTCGCATGGCTCGCGGCATTTTTACGTTTCCGCGATTTTTCTTCTCCCTTCTACAGGCCTGCCTCAACTCGAGTCTCTCGTGAAAGCCGCCCAGAGGAACGGGGTGGACAGAGGGGTGGAAAGAACGGGGACAAGAACGCGGCAGAACGGTATCGCGTCTAGTATTCAGAGAACGCGGTTCTTTGCCGATCGAAAGAGAAAGACGGCCGATATGTGGAAAAGGGGAAAGCTCGAGAAAAATCGTTGCCGTCCCCTGTTCTTCCCATCGCTGTTTGCTATCTACAATCGTGTCCTCGTTCGTTCGATCCGCCACGATGGAGACTTAAAAATAGCACGGCAAAAGTAGCAACAGAGGAGTACCGGTTTGCCGGGAGGATCGACGAGCAGCCGTTAGAAATGATGCATTGCCGCGATAATTTCTCGCGATTACCTTCATCGATCTTACGAGGGAACGTCGTATTACGTTGCGTAACGCCTGTGTGCAGCTACGAGCAGTTGGATGCAATTAGAAGAAAAAGTGGAGGAGTTGAAACGGCGTTCTAAGGGCGGGAGGGAAAGAGAACGAGTGAGAGAAAAAAAGTTAATCTGGCTCGACTTGATGGACTGGCAAATGGACGAGCAAGTAAAGGTTCTGGCTGAAATTATCGAGGACTTGTGCTAAGTAACACCTTTAAATTGATGTGAATCGCTTTCACCTGTATTACAGCTCGTGTATATACCTAGGTGTTCCTTTCTTATATTTTTCCCCTCAGTTACTTTGGATAGGCGGTCACGTTCGCGACAATGTAGCGGGTGTTAATGGTCGTGTGCACGCGTGAAGCATAAAAGGGACACGATGAGGCGTGCAAGTCGATTGTTAGGAAGATCGATCCTCGTGGAAAATATGCAAAACGCCTGTTCGCGTGTATTCACAAAGTTCTCTCCTTCGGAAAATCATTTTCTTCCCGCGAAATAGTTCCCATTATACAACTTGGTTAATCGTTCACACCTTCGAAGGAATATTCGAACGTTCTTCGAAGATCGTTGATATCGCACAGTGTAAGAAGAAACTGTTGCACTCGCCTGTAACAGCCAGCGTGTGTAAAAGTCTTATGTAATTTCTAAAATGCATCGACCTGTTGCAATATTCAAAGGGTTGAAATTAACATCGAAATCGAATCGAAGGGAACCTACTGAAAGAGAATACCTTTCGTCCCTGTGTACCACACACGTGTAGAATATTATTACATTATTGGTAGCTGTGTGAAATAGCGAAATTACCTGTTTGCATACATGTACATACATACGGCGACGTCAATCGCGATTTGTCGGTCGATCTTTCGCGCAGTAAATACCCCTGGTAACGGTTGCCCGTTCTGCAAAGAAGGGTCGTTTCTAGGGGCATCAGCATTTGTAGTCACTGGAGCACCGATAGCGATCGTAGAGCGGCTGCGAGAAAAGTGCTAGTGCCCGATAACGATCCTACGAAGAAGAGTAGACGACGATGGCACTTTGCAAATCTGACCTGCCTCCGCCACGGGGAGGAATTCGGAATTTTTATTCCTCCCCACGGCCGTCAGACGATTCTTTCCTTTCATCCCGCTGAGAAGGTTCGGGCTCGTGGAATTAAAACTTACTTTAAAGAGTACTTTGCAAAACCTTTTGTATAATTCGAACAAATTGGCCGTTCTTTGGGAATTCTTTTAAAAGTACGAGAGAGTTCTCTTTCTTTTTGCTTGTTATTATTAAATCGTACTAACCTATAGGGAGGATCTTGCTATTTTCGTTTGTTCGACCGTTGTTTATATAACTCTACCTTTTTCAAAGGACGCCGTTCAATTTCCTGTATCACTTGGACGACGAATTCTTTTCTGTCCGATATTTCTCTATATACAGGGTGTTCTAGGATAAGAGGGAAATATTTTTAGCAACGGTTGTAGCGTATGAAAATTATAAAGAAGGTTATGTAGAAATATATATTCCATTTCTTTTTGTTTTCAAGTGTTGTGGATTTGATTTTAAACAAATTCTTTATTTAATTCTCTTACTGTAAAAGTATTTTCGTCTTCTACACTATGTTTATCTTTTTCCTCTGTTAGTTCCTTTCCCCCCTTCTTTCTAACGAATTTTTGCTTATTGAATTATTTGAAATCCTTCGAAAGAGTAAGACAGTCGTTGGTAAGACGTTTGCAGGCTTGCATTACGAACGTAAGCGGATAAAGTTTGTTAAAAATCAAACTCGCTGTAGTTAGAAACTAAATGAAGTGAATCATACTTCTATATGAACTTTCCAATCGTTTCAACGTGACGAAACTACTCCTGAGATATTTCCAACCTCCTCTGTGATATTCTGTATGGAACGAACGGGATGAAAATGAAACGCCCTGTACACGTGTATACGAAGTAAACAGGGAAGTTGAAAATCCCGTCGCGATCATGAACACAGAAAGCGTGAGACAGATTATTGATTCCTTAATTCGTCCCTGGGAAAATCTGGCCGCGTTAGAATTCAGAGGCGTGCGTCGGCCAGAGATCGATCGCGGCCGAGGAGAAAAATTGGTTCGTCGACGTGACGATGACGACGCCGTCAACGAGTAGAACGGAGGGCATGAATCAGGAAACGAGAGAGAGGGAGAGAAGCAGAGAGAAACTGTGTGTATGTGTGAGTGAAATTGTGTGTGAGTGAGAGAGAAGGAGAGAGAAATTGTGAGTGAGAGGGAGAGACAGAGGGGGAGAGAGAGAGAAGGAGAGGGAGGGAGAGAGAGATTAAAAGCGAGAGAGATCCAGAGCGAGAGAGATCAAAAACGAGAGAGACCCAAAGCGAGAGAGATCAAAAACCAGAGAGACTCAGAGCGAGAGAGAGATACAGAACGAAAGATGGGAAAGAGAGAGAGGTGGGGGAGAGAGAGAGAGATTAAAAGCGAGAGAGATCCAGAGCGAGAGAGATCAAAAATGAGAGAGACCCAGAGCGAGAGAGACCCAGAGCGAGAGAGAGACCCAGAGCGAGAGGGAAATACAGAACGAGAGAGGGGAGAGAGACAGGAAGAGCGAGAGAGAGTGAGAGAGAGAGAGCAGTCGATCTCCTCCCTTATTTTGCCCTTCGGCCTGTTCCTGCGTCACCTTTACACCACCTCTCACCACCTCTCTCACCGCTTGCAGCGAACACTCCCTTCTGACACGGCTTTTCCAAGGATTAATAACACGGCGCCGCGCCTCGCATAAAACTCTCTTTAATCTGGACCGGCGAGAACGCGTGTATATTACAGCCGGCGGCGCATATCCGCGTGGAGCGGTCGTTTTTGCATGCGCAACAACCAGGAACCAGGCAGGCACCGCAGCCTGGTGAAAGACATCGTTGACGAGACACGGACATCGTCGCTTTTTCGAAGACATCATGCGTTCCTGATGACGCTGGCTTATTCTAAACCGTCGCTATGTAACAAGTTTACCTTTATGTCTCCTTTTGAGGAACGAGGTCGAGCTTGTTGCCGCTTTTCGGACCGCTTCGGCCACCCTTAAACCTTTAACAGTGTCCTAACGTGGTAACGTCTAACGAGGTAGCACTACGACACGGAAATTGTGCATTCTGTTACGTTCAAAATTTCCGCTCATCTACACTTTTTCTTCTTTTTCTTCTTCTTCTTTTTTTTTTTTCCTTTTTACCCTTTATTCATAAGGACGCGACGACGTTCTCGAGGGAATTATACTTTTTCAACGCTTGGAAACGACGACGGATCTCTCAGATTTCTTACCTGGATTTACGAGAAACTATTAACACGTTCTCTAACCGCGTCGCTTATATATATATAAGTGACAGTGATCTTTTTTTCATACTTCCATTGCTATAAACGAATGTCTTTTCTTTCTTTTTATCATAGATATAATTAGTTTAGAAGTATTGCTTAGAATTGTAGTTGGAAATGCGTGAAAAGCAAAAGAAACAATTTGCCAAAATGAAGAATTTATTTTTATGGTCACAACATACATATAAAAATGTTATTTCCTTGGTAAAGAAATTTTTCACATGTTCATTGTCAAAAAATATTGCATTTGTTTTCAATTTTCGTTAAACGAAACAAACGAATCTATTCAAATCTACGTTTTCCGGTTTTTTCTTTTCCAAAACGAGTCATTTCGACAATTTCAGTAGAAATAGGTACATATAAGTCATTAGTAAATCCAATATAATGCATATGAAAGTGTTTCTCCTCGATAAACAAAACTGTACACCTAATTATTTTACAAAATATTAATAAAACGAACGAATATGTCGAAATTCACGATTTCTTTCTTTCCAAAAGCGAGTAATTTCGCAAAGTCGTAGTAAATCTATTCTTAATCTATATCAAAGGATTCGTTCTAACATTCTCATACGTTTCAATCAGATTCTCTGTCTTCCCTTCTCTCCTTTCTCTCAACAAAGTATCTACCCTAGAATCGGCGCACTTCATTCCCCTTGTGAAATCGTTTCCACGTCTACGCGACGTTGTGCATCGTGATAAAGGCGCGTTCGTTTAACCGTATGCCCAGCCGTGCACGTCCAAAAAATCTGCCCGCAATTGTTTGATTCGCTCGTATTCCGTCTGCGGTTGTCCGGTCCATTTCATCGATTCCACCTTTTGCCGAATCTATCCACGGCGCTGGCCCCTTTGCGCGGTCAAACGAATACCCGTGTCCTTTGCTCTGGTCCGGGGCTATCGAGCGTGTCAGCAACGGTTAGAATGCAGCAGCAGCAGCAGCAGCAGCAGTAGCATCGTTCTACTGGCTCCGGGATACCGAGGGACGTTGGATAGTGACGTTTCATTAAGACGACAGAGGCACCGGCTACCGTTTCCCTGTGTATATGTTCATCTCGATCCCCTCCTGTTCCCTCGTCAGTGTCCTCTTGCAGAGGATCCTGACAGGTAGCGGTGGTGGCCACACACAAGCTGGCCAACGTATTAATCTCAAAGGGTTTCGGTCGACTAATTAGCGCGTAATTGCTAAAAGGATATAGCGCGACGTTTGCACGGCGGCCTGTAATTTTGTAACGCGGCACGTTGATGGTTTAATCAAACGGGAGCGGTGAAAGAAGAAGAGAGGGGTGAGAGAGAGAGAGAAAAAATAGGACGAACAACGTTAAAAATATCGTCGTTGCTTTTGACAACGTATAAATTCGCCGTGGGCGGAACGTGAAAAATAACAGACGTTTCCTTCACCGTCGAGAACGTCATTTATTCTGGCAATAGAAAGCCAGGAAGTTCGTTCGTGCCGCCACGATTTCTGACGGAATCTATTTTCACTGGACACACCAAACTTTTTCCCCGCGAAAGGTCGTTCGTTTGACGAGTTTCATGATTTTTCGTGTACCTTCGTGGCGGTGCTAGCGAAGCTTAGATGTTCGAGTGGAGAGAGAAAGAGAGGGGAAGTCTAATTGAATTGAAGTGTGTGAAAAAGTTGTAAGTGTAGTTTGGTTTCCTTATTGCGAAGTTTCGAGTATCTCCCACTAGCAATAGCTCCCCGAGCGAGCAAGCAGCGTGCTACGAGAATCACCTCATGATTGCGAAATCAATGGAAAGGTCGCAAATTGATTCGAAGATCAAACGAGCACGTTTCTCCGGTAACAGAAAGGTCAGCCGCTTGGTGCTGGCCAGGGACGACGTCATTATTCAACAGCAGCGCTCGATTTCGTTCGACCTAGGGGTGTGGAATCGGTGAAGATGATTCCTCTGATGGTTCAAGTTCGATGAAAGATTATGTCACTTATCCTTTCATCTAGTGGCAAAAGATTCCTTTGATTCGTTCGATTATGGTACACGTATTGACCTCGCAGCCCCTTCTATGAATTCACTGAATATGTCGTTCGAGATGAACGTCGTGATCCTTCGCGATGTGACAGGATGTGACATTGTCTACAGTGTTGTTCGAGTTGATGGGTTCAATCGTTGGATATTGCTTCGTAAATGGCTGATTTCATCTGAATAGGCTTTGTGATCCAAGGTTGTTTCGATCTTCGTGTTTGTGACAGGGATGATCAATCTCTAGGAATTCATTTCGTCCAGTCTCTTTTATCGTAAGAAACGTCTTGAATTAGTCTGTATAGGCATTTGGAACTGTTTATGGTTTGATGTGTGTCCCTTGACGAATTATATGGATTAAAGTGCCCCTTGGTTAGGTCCACCCTCACACTTTGCCTGTCGTTTTAAGCGTCGCTTGAACTTTTCTGCGTTTATGAAACGCTTCCTCGTCGCTAATTTGAAGCAAAAATTTAATTAACGTAAAGTTAAAAAAAAAAGACGCATTAAAAATAGCTCAGAGAGGCGTCCATGTCGTAAACCTAATTCTTAACACTTTGATGACCGGTATTTTTTATACATGCTAAATTTATACATGCCACCGGTATTTTTCACAAGTTTGAAATCTTATCGTAGATTGAGCAGTATGATTTAAGGGGAAAAATCAAACGAATTAAGAAATAAAAACAGATAGTGTAAATGTGTCCTTAACCATCTTTGATTGTTAAATGTGCACATTATTACTCATTATTTACTTGAAAATCAGAGAATCTTGCCACTGGTGTTTTTCACAAATCCGAAGATAAATATTGGAAAACAGAAAGACCAAAAAAATTAAAAAATTAAAATAGACAGTCTAAATCTGTAATTTTTAAATTTGCACTTCGTTACTTATTACATGAAAATCAATTTGTCGGTTGTTCGTCTGGTTTTCGTGAACGAAATCACGCAGATATGACAGCGACCGTCAGAAATATTAACTAGAATTCTAGTAATTCGACAATACGTTAGCTTCTTTGAGAGTGTCTACTTCGCAGATCTCTATCCTGAAAAATTCGATCGGAGGCAAGTTGTCTGACAATGGAACGCGAGAAAGGTGTTTCGTCGAAGCCTCTCCGAATGGTAGATCGCTGTTTCCACGCGTATCGGAAATAATCCATGGCATTCGCATAATGCGCGGGAAATATTTTCTCGACGAGGACGCGTGTTCCCCGGTGTCGACAGAGGAAGCGGTACCGTCGATCGATCGATCCTCCCTCCTTCCTCAACCCTTGGTTGACGATGACAAAACGACGCACGGCGTGACGCGCGAGACTTGACCCCGTTCCGTCCTATCAAACACCCTCTGTCATATGCCGGAAATGAATCGTCAATGATCCTAATAATGGCGCGCGTTCGGCTCGGGACCACGCCGCTCCTCCAGCACGAGCGCCATTAAATCGAGAACCGTTCCTCCGGATTCAGGTCAACGTTATTTTGCCCGAATAATGGCCGTGGCACGCCGTCGGCCCTCTGCCCTCTCCTGTAGGCCTCGGTTTGTCAGAAACTTCACTGGGAATCGGCGTCCCGTGATAATGCATCGATTTAACTGGAAATCGAGGCTGAATGGCTTGCAGCTTACGTTCTGAGCTGTGTTTGATTTTCACGTCGATGTTGGATATCGGAACTGTTTCGCGATTAATGCTCGATGGATGATAATGAGATTTAGGTAAGATGGAAGAAGAATTTTCGGTTTAATTTAATCATTAATCGATCGTGTGCTGTTTATGAGACTGTTTTGTTTATAAATTTCTTGATAAATCTGAAACTAGGAGGCTTGCGATCCTCAAATATCATCTAAGTCTGGTGCTATTAAGCCCCTATCTTCCACCCGATTTGCACGGTATTTGAATGTTTGACAGATGAAATGCGAACAATTGTTTGCTCGATGCAGTCTCTCAGGTGGCTCCTGCTCGTTCGAGTAATCGTATTCTCATGCATATTTCGTTGGAACTAACGCCAAAATATGTCGAAATATTTGCACTTCTTTCAAACGTTTTAATGTACCGTGTGTCAAATACTCATACGCAATTATACAACTTTTTTAAATGCTACAGTTCAATTTCCGGCGACTTCCAAGAAATTTTTCCAGAATTTTGTTTCACTTATTCTTTAAAATACCGTTTGTGCAGGAAAGATTTGCACAACTGGTTAAGGATCAATAATTAAACAATCCACTTATATCGAGAAAGTTAAAATATAGAAGGAATGTGACGTTGACGGACGAATTTTTATCCCTGCTCATATAAAGAGAGCCTTTTATCGTTAGATCGGGGGACAGTGTTAATGGCAGGACCTGCTTTCAGCGAGACAGAAGATGGAACGTTTCCAAAATCCCTCGAGACTAAGCCCTCGCCGATAAACAATTTTCCATGGTCACGACGAGCCTCTGTTTCGTCCACCGCTAGACTGACCTCTTTTTTCTTCCGCCTGAACCCTCGTCAAAAGCTTACGTCCGTCAGCCTTTAGCCTGTCGACCGAGTGACGGGACAGAAGGGGAAAAAATACAACGGACGTCCGGCGTCGGGAAGAAAATCGCGTCCTATTTTGAGTCTCCTGCGACGTGTCTCGTGTTACATGAAAATTCTTGTCTCAACCGTTAATTACAGAAGGATCATCTTAACGAATCCGTTGGACTCGATGAACCAATTACTCGCGTTTACCGCGTTTCAGTTTATCAGGCGAAAATCTGGCAAGGGCAAAGATTTCGTTCCATCTACTGTCGAATCACGAAACTGTTAAAATTCGTAAATATTTTCAACCGTTTGAAGAAAACGAGGGATTAATGGAAACAACTTGGTCGAAAGTTTCCCTCTCGCGTGGCGCGGACAAAAGTTGCTTCGAGTTTTTACGTTACAAGTATACCGTTGAATAAATAAGAATCCTTCACTGTACTCTTGCCCGCTTATCTACCTCGATCTCTCCCTTCACCTCATCGTTCCTTCTACCTCCTATCCATCTCTCGTCGAGGGGTAGAAAAGTTTAATTTCCCCGGTAGAAAAGGGCCGGCAAATATCTCACCGGTTCTCGCGGAAGCCGCGATGGCCACGGTGAAATAAAGAAGCGCAGCAAGCCTCGAAAGCCGCGCGCTCGAAAACGGGAAAAGGTAACCAGTTCCGTTTTATTTTAAGCCCCGTTTCCCTGGTCCGCGGCTAATCTCCCACCGGCATAATTTTGTTTCCCCGAATTGCCTCTCTAAATTAGCCACTCTCGTAAGGTGAAAGGGATGAGGACGTGAGCCAGCGGAAGAGAGACACCGGCGTGTCTAGTTTAACCCTCCACTGGCTCGAAAATATACGAGACACCCTTGTGACCCGGCATCGAATCTATCCAGAGCACCAATATCGTAAAGAAAGAAGGTGGGAAGAGGCAGAGGGAGGAGGAAACGCGACGTTCTATCAGCCTCTCTGTTCACCTTACCAGGATTTTTCACCAAAGCCCAGGATAGCAAAGGTTTTAGGCCTCGTTCACAGCCCGTCGAAGTTCGAGGCTTTTCCTCCGCATGAATCTTATCTACGTGCCGCAGGCGCGCCAGTCAGCCATCCCCCGCCTCCTGTGCAGCCTCCTCATGGCTCCTTATTTCCCCAGGAGCCACGATCGACCTCGTTTTAGCCCAGCATCTCGCGTCTATCGGCTTCCACGTTTCATTTCGTCAAGTCGATCCGTGCGCTACTTTCGTCGACTCTGTACTTTTCGCGCCACCACCACCACCCCATCTACGACACATCTACCTCTGTGACGTATACTACCTAGGAGAAGGCACCACGCGTATCTATCCACCCTCTATTCTCCGCTCGGTGTTCCTCTTCCCGACCCCTTTTTCATTCGTTCGTTCGTTCGTTCGTTCGTTCGTTCAGCGCGGGAATCTTCATTTCCACCCCTCGGTTTCTTCCTCGCCTCCACCTCCGCTCATCCTTTCACTGTTCCAAGATTCTAGTCTCTATTCTCCACGAACGATCGACTCCGAAGGAACCGTCTCGATTCGAAGAATGAATCTACGGGATCTTTTACCACGATTCTTCCGGCAGAGTTCGACGCCTCGTTTCGACGTTTCACAGGACTCACGGGGCCATTTCATTCCGTGGCTGTGTGAGTCGGAGAGAACGATCTTTCCGATCGATAAATATGAAGATATCGGGAGCCAAGGTATCTAACGAACGGGGTATTTTGAACAAATGATTGGGAATTGATGAAAATGCGCACGTATACACCTAACCAAGGGTGAAATCTTCGTCAGTTTCATTTCAACTTATCCCACCGCTACCTTTCATTCTACCAACGCAATACGACTCCGAAGAAGTGGATCCCTCTCTTTCACCTATCTTTCCCAAGTCCTCGAATCTCCTTCTCTTTTCTTACGATGCTTCCTCGTACCACGCATCCAGCACCTCTCAGTAATTCGGCCCTCCACCGTTCCCTGATCCTCCGTTTGCTCCGCTCGAGCTTCCCGCTCGACAATGGAGGCTTGGAATCGAGACTCGGCATCGAAGCTCAATCAACAATGCCTTACTTCGAGCCTCACGGATATATACGTTATACTCCGACATAAAACGTCTCTCTTTCTATCTCCCTTTTTCACTCTTCCTCTACATACATACATATAGGTTATGCACTGGGTCTATATAAAAGGCGACGGAATCATCGTCGATTCTTGCTAGCGAGCCACGATTACGATGGCTCGCTCCCCCACTGGTCTGTGGAATCGAATGAATTTTCCACGTTGACGACGTGAACCCTTTGGATCTGGAGAACGAATCGAGCGGGGAACGATCGTGGCTAGAGGATGAGCAGTAGCTTTGAGCAATCATATGCGACGCTGCCGCAGGATTTCGTTCGCAATTTAAGGTCCCGGCCGCAAGAGAAATAGGATTCGTCCGATTTGTTCGTGGCTCGTTTTCCAGCGTGCCTCCGGTTTGCTGGCCTTTCATTTGAATCGCTCGTGCAATGAGATTGCACGATGCGGAAGCGTCTCGTCTCCGTAGCGGCGCGCGACCGCAGCAGGTTACCATGTTCCGGTCTTTCATTTGTCACTGCCCCTCTACTGGAACAGTTTCGTGGGGATCCTCTGGCTTTACGTTCTCTCTTTCTCTGTGTGTATGTGTGTGTGTTCGTTCATTTTGTGTGTCATTCGTTTACCCGTTCTTTCAGTGTATCAGCGACTGCAATTCTACGCCCCTCTCTCAATAGAAATTTCTAATACATCGAATCTTTTGATAGCTTTTCCCTGGATTTACGTTTGATGGAATATTTTCTACGTTTCTTTTAAATTAATAGTACTTTTCAAAGCTTACACATTTCCATTTTTGCCCCTCTATTTTTACACTTTCAAGGATCTTTCCTTTGCCTTCGAGTAACCTAGAAAGCACACGTGTGGCTTCCAAGCTTGCACGAAAGCGAATAGCTCCGTTTTCTACGAATTTCACCTTTTTTAATACTTCGATGAAATTATCGGGAATAGCTGATTTCCACGAGCTTCAAATATTTTATTAAAGTCATCAGTAAGAATCCATCTTTGCCTTACATGTTATCGCTGCTCATCCTTAATTTCCGAGATATTCGGAAAAATATTGTTTACTCTGTACAAGGTGTATCATAAATATCTTGTGGATTTTTACACATTTATGAAAAGCTCGACAGTGCAAAATTGTACAGAATGTATGTAATTATCCAAATTATAGTGCTTTTTATAGTACTTGATAGGTGAAATAAGTTTCTACCGATGTTCCACGTTTCTCTATTCTCAGAAATACGAATTTGCATAAAAATCCGTAAACTAATCATGACACGTGGAAACCATTTTAAGAGTGGACAGGAGGCATAAAAAAAAGAAGAATAATGATTTTGACAGCATATGCGACATGCCCCTATTTCCACTAATTATCCTCACTTTCTCCACTTCCGCTTTTCTCTCCTACCCATATAATTCCCCCTGTCAATTTCCGTACACACTGTGTTCCTTCCACTTCTGTCAAACCCACAACGAATCACCGTCCATTTGTTAAACATTTCTTCTCCAATTGTTACATCTACCTTCGCATTTACTCTAACACAAATTGAACACACCTAGTCTTCATTTCCTCACCAATCTTATATAGAAAGTTAGTTCCTTTGTATCCCCTCTTCAACCTCATGAACTTCAGCTTATTCTTACTATAGATCCTCTCGATAAATAATTGATATCTGTTCGTATTTCTTCTTATAATTAGGTAACATCGAAACGTAATTTCTCAACCGATCAACGTCTATCCATTGTGCCCAAGAAACCTTCGCCGTTCGTTCGTGCATCGAAGCACAGAGAATTTATTAGCCCGTGTATATAGACGTTGATTAGGAGGTCCAAGGTAATACCATAGGCGAAAGTTAGCTCATGGAATTCCTAGACGCTAACAGAGATTCCTGTGGAGCGTGTATTGCATTGAATGCACGATGGTACGGTGGGATGAGGCGCAGGAGTGACGAGCCTCCGTAGAATTCTCCAGACACTTTGGACAGCCCGTGGCTTCGTCCAGACGCAGCACCGATTGCTCTTGGTAAACCGGAAACCCTTTCCGAAGCCACGATAAATCATCGTTATTAACGGAATCGTGTAACGTACGTAGGAACTGGGCTAGGTGACGTTAATCGAACCTGAACGCGCGACGATCATTCGTTGAAAACGCAACCCCAATGCGAACATTCGTCATTTCATAGTGACGTCAGAACGATTCACCTCAGGTTAGGGAAGACGCCTCGAGGTAGAGCACAGGGGATAGAGGTTACCAACGTTTTCCATTCGGTTTGACGGGGATCTGCATTGGCATGGATCCGAACAACGTTTCTCAACGTCACTATCGAACGCGTCGCGGCTGTCGACGTTTTATCGAAGGGATCGGAACGCGGCCTTGTATTCCACGTAAGCACAATTGAATAGGTGGCTGAACGAACCCCGGACTGCATCGCACCGGCGGATGAATACGCGTGCGGAGATGCGTTTATCATTCGAAGGTCTTTGGCGAATATACCGGCACGGAGATTTCAGAGGAATCGTCTCGATCTTTCGTTTCCGTATTTTTTCGAATTTCGTGTTCGAGTTAGATCAGTACGAGGATCGTTCAATCGATATTGTTCTAGTATGATTTATTACTTAAGGAACATTTTAATTTACCTACTTTTTGATACAATGTGTGATTATGCATTCGTTCTATCACTCTGATAATTGTTTTAAATCTGCTGAGAAGAATTCTTTGTGTCTAGTTGCTTGTTTTCACTTCCTTTACGGTGTGAAATTCGAGTTCATAGAAGAAAAACGAAACAAGGGATTTGGATTATGATACGTTGAATTTCCTAGTCTAATTTCTTCTAATTTAAAAGTTTGTAATTTTTTGTATGCATACTGAAACAGTGGGGAATGTAGGAGATAAGGAAAAATTGAAGGAACCAAGCGGGAATTGAACACGACTTCCGGGCCGACAGACCGGAACTCTACGTCCATAGCCAAGACGCTCTCTTAATTTCCTCGCTGTTATTGCACCTTTTAATGGTTATGGAGGCCACTTTCCTACGTGAGAATATTGTCCTAGCGAAATTTTGCATAACATTCGTCGGAATTTTTGCTCGTTAATTTAAATCATGCTTCTATTACGAAAAGAAATTTTCGCAGCAAAATTTGGTACCGTTGATGATAACTTCTTACTAAGCTGGGTCATTTGTGATTCGTACAATTTGTGCATCTAGAAAATTCGTGGGATATACAGGACGAGATGAAAGGAATATTTCCTTTCTTCGTAATATTGGGTTGTCCGGAAAATTCGTCCCGATTTCTATGTAAATAAGCCAATTTCATACTTCAAAACAATTTCTTTTTATTCTATAAAGTATACATCTTTTAATTTTACTATTTTTCGTTGTTTTTCCAGCAAAATTCCATTTCACCGAAAACTTTGTTCCTTTATTTTATTTCAGATTAAAATTCCTATTTTTAGATTTTTTCAACCGTTTACGAAGAACTTTTTCTGATAGGCTACCACCTCTTTAAACATTCTATATCTCATTTAACGTTTTCCCAATACTTTTTCCTTCTCGTTGAAAGAAAAATATTCAATGTCAGAAGTGTACTCTGTTTCCTTCCATCTTCAAGACGATATAACACTGAGAAGAAACTAATAATTGCAACGAATAAACTTTTAAAAGACACATGAAACAATAATCTTTCAGAATACATGCGAGCTTTATGTTTTCATACAATTTTATATGTTGTATTATATTTAAACGCTATGTACCAAAAATCGGTACGAATTTTCCGAACAATCTAATATTATGAAAACATAGAGATGTTAAAATTATCTCTATTTTTTTTCTCTTTACCAAGAAATGTAGTTTAATATGTTTAAATGAAAATCCGAATATAGGATCAACAGTTATATCATCCAATTTAATAAAAAAGAAGTTTTATCTTACTCCAAAGATGCTCGAAAAGTTGATCTAACGAACAATTCAATTTTTCATCCCGAAAAATCCATAAGACAGTCTTTCAATTTGTCGGAACGTCTCGAAAAATCGATTTCATTCGCATCCACCGATTCACGGACGTGGATCCTCCATTCGTGGAGACGTTTTCCCGTCGACGTGGATCGTGCGAGCATTTCTCAACGTCACGCCCGGTTGCAGCCAGTTCATCGTCGAAATGTAGGCGTTGTTGTTGCCGCAGACTTCGCGGAATCGACTTGCAGCTGGAACGACGATGTGTGCACCTTTATCTAGCGGCTTGTGCATCGCGATTGAATACAAAACGCCACTGGTGGTACACGTGGCTGATTTGACAGCGGCACCTCGATAGTTTACGAGGAAAGAAGGAGAGTAGAGAGGATGTCCGGAAAGGGAGCGAAGGATCGACATAAATAGCCAGGGGTTTCGGATGCATTGAACCTTCTTCTCGCGTCGTTTCACCTTTCTTCACCTCCTCCCTCTCCTCTGAAACGAGAGAAAGAGAGGACCAGCTGAAAGACGCGAGAAAGGGACCGGGTATTTTTCACCAAGCCGTCTCCGAGTGTTCCTCGACTCAGTCAATAAACCATGCCACCCGTTGAATCCACGAATATCAGTTTCGACGTTTAGCATTCGAATTTACCATTCGTTCGTTGCTTTTTTGGAACCACACTCTTTGTTGGCTGTTGTTGATAGCAGTTTGTGAGATCTGTCGTGACTCGTTGCGTACGATATTAAGACGTGTGTAGTTTGAATAAGGATTGTATACATCCTGGATTCGTTTTAAGCGAATGAAAATCGCGTAAAGTCTGCCAGTAGAAAAGAGAAACTATTGGAAATAAAGGCTAGTACGTGTAAGCTTTAGAAATACATATATATATATATTTCAGGTAGTTTAAGAAAAGAAATAGCGACGTTTCAGGGAACAAGAGTAAATTTTATTCGATGTCACTGTCGCTACTGTAATTCAAAACAATTAACTTTCTTTTTTAAATTGGCTATTAAAAATTACTCTTTGCAAAATTGTCAAAATCGAACCGCTGAAGGGATCTTGAACTACCGAAAGAATGGCGGCACTACTGTGCACGCAGTTTGCCCAAATTGCGATACAATGTATAAAGTAAATTATACACTGGTGTTATAATAACTGAGAAGAGTGTGGCTACCAATTATAATAATAAAGAGTAGCCGAACTACCAATTGCGTGTCCGCAGTTTTATCCATCGAGATTATCGGAAATTCGTAATCGTACGCCGCGTTAAATTCGGTGTCGCGTAATTGCATATTTAGCAACGTACGTTACGCTTATTTCCCCACTGCGAGTAGAGTGGTTCCAGAGTCGGTTCGTTACAAACCCGCGATACATCTGCCACACGACTGTTCGAACGAGAAACAGAGAAACCGAGAGAGAGAGAGAGAGAGAGAGAGGGGCAGAGGATTTTATTAAAAATACTCGTTTGAGCGACCAGGAAAATCGGGAACGTTTTTCAACCGTTATTACGGATTAATTTGAACGGCCGCTTTGTGGCGCTGAGCGACCGAGGTCTCGTCGTTGTGCCTCATTCCCAACCTCTATACCGAATTCAAACAACATTGCACGCTTTACTCATTACACATCGCGTTTCCCTGCAATTACTGGCGCCGCGATGGTACCCGGTGCCTTGATTAACCACCGCAATAAACCGGACTAACTCCCAAGAATGACGAGAAGCCTCTATTATCGGTCGAACGAACATACGAAGCGATTTCTTCTTGATCGTCATACCGGAAATATCGCATCAAAGCGGCACCAGCCGAAAATTCCAGACCGCCAAAAGAGATAACGGTGATCCCCGAAAGGAGATGGGCAAGCATTAAATCCACTATCCAATTTCTACCAACGAAATGAACCTTCTCCTCTCGATAGTCTATCCTCTTGCAATTTACTCTAAAGATGATCCTCCTGACAATCACGTACAATTTCAAGCGCAAACATCGGCCATTTAGAGTGTCCCTGTTTCGTATACGCGTTCTCTTCTCTCTGTTACGCGCAACAGAATTCTCTTGCTTCCAACCGAGAGGTTGGTCCATAGAATAGGGAAGGTGTAAAAGAGAAGATGGCTCGAACAAAGGAGGGACAGGCTTGAAGATACGAACGACGTTCGCGTCGTCGTTCTCCAGAGGAACCGGAAGGGGTAGTTATTCAAACTATTCGAGAAGCAAGGAATTTCCTGCTGTTACCCTTTCCTTCCCCTCTGGTCCGAAAGGGGCAGGTATATGGAAGGTGGTAGGAAGGGAATAGACAGTGGTGCTTTCGCGTCTATAGCGTTAGGTTCGTGCCATAGTTTCCCGTTGTAACCGCGATTGAACGTTCGCCACCCTGTGGCGTTCCTCCTACCGATCCTCCTCTCTACTCTCCCTACCACACCAGCCAGAGCATTGTGGCCCGTGCAATTTGTCTTCGCGTCGATGAATGGAATTACGTGGCCTCGAATCGCCGTCGACGCGATTAAACGCCGGAACACCGGCAGATTGACAACTGGTGCTCATGTGACCGCAACTTTATTCGTATACACTAAAGACAATATACATGCTGTTTCATAACATGCGAGACTCGTTTCAGGAATTAACGAGAGACACGAAGATGAGTGTTTCGTCGTCTTTAGTGTGTTTATTGCATCTTCGAGATTTTGACATGGCGTTAATCGACCTACGACTTCTCAGCTGTGCGTCAGCTCAGTATGACAAGTAGATAAGTCTCACCTGTATTATATCTGTAAAGTATATGTATATACTTTTCGAATTAATTACCCTAAAACTGATTTGCGATGTTCAAATGTGTGCGAACTAAAATTAGATTATTACAAATGTATACTTAAACGTACATAAATCACGTTGCACGCAAGAATTGTTTACCAACTCGACGAAAACTGAGCAGATGGATACGAATCGAATTGTTTCGATAAACCCCGTTTGCATTGCTAATGTGGACAAACGGTGAGTGCGAAACGACACTCAAGAGATGAGTGCAAAAAGACATAAATTGTTAATAGCTGAAAGATACATTTTTACGGATCATTAAACCATAAAAGTGGCTATAATTTTGAGACAGTGTTAAATGGAACACATGATTAAAACAGTTCGTACGAACATATTTGTCCACTCTTGAACTAGGTTTCACGTGTTATGAAACGTGCTGTATAGAAAGAGGTAATGCATGTTTATCTTTGGCGGTCTCGGTGGGTGTCGAATACGATGAACGTTATATTGGCCGTTCGATCGGGAGGATATCGGTCCCTAATGAAAAATTAAGGGAGCCACTCGCCGTTTACACCGGCCTTGATCGCCCATTGCTTTTTACGAGTCAACGGAATTGCGCCGCGTTTCGCGTTACGCGCCCTCGATCGTCGTTAACGTTTACGAAATTCTCCCTCGGCTGAGAGTATTGCCTCCGCTGCTCTACCGATATCGTTCCACCTTCTTTTGCTTTTATTCCTTACTGTTTTTGCTACAGAGAGTTAATCGACCCCGAAAAAAATTCAACCGTATAACAATTCAACCCCACAGCTGCGACCTCCTAGTTACGACGATACAATTTGCCCCTTATGATCTCGTAATTCTGTGCTTGTCGCTGAAAGAAGTTGCGGAATGTCCGTGTGAGTGTTTCGAGGTGTGAAGGAACACGTTATGGAGAAATGTGCGACATTTTAATCAATGAAACCATAGGTGAAGCTCAAGTAATTGTGTTGAAAAAAACCTAAGAACAATTCAATTTCAGCATAAAGGTTTCGAGTGCAAAGAGTTGTAATTTCTTTTATTAATCATGCATTTGAGCATTAGCTACTTAATGTTTCAGTACCATTTTACGGCTAATATATCGTAGAACAATTGTAATTGATTCGGTCTGATCAATTAAATGGAAGGCTAGAATTAAAATTAACGTTCTTATCGAATCTAATTCAAAATCTGTGTCTAACTCGTGTCTAAAGTTATGGGGACGCATTCGGATTCGAGGCACGAGCTGGACAAGAAACGGACACGGCACGATTGATGTGACAATGGATCTTTAGACTGTGCGAACGAAGTACCCCTTTTTCTCCTATGTCGTACCGCGGGACTTCTTTCTATCTCCGCACAAGTACTTGAGAATATCGCGTGAAAGATGAACGCTTAGCCGGCAAAGGATTTAACGTGGACGTGATCGAATGTAGGTTAAGAATGTTTACACCGAGTGAAAGGAACGGAGAGATAGCGGAAGAGAACTCGAGAGAATCGGAGAGACATCGTTGCTGTTTCTGAAATTATTGAGTAAACTCTATCTGTTCGTCATAAAATTCCTACAAAATTACTCCGACACTCGATCGTTCTTTCTTTCATTTCTCCGCTTTTCATATATTTTCTAATCTCCGAAAACATTCTGCAGTATAAATTTCCACACATACACACAGTGGGAAGATTCCAGACATTCTGTCAGATTAACTTCGATTATCGTCACCGAACGATCTCTCCAGCAGACAGAAAAACACACACACACACACTCATCCATTTACCTTGCTCCACATCGGTTACGTTACCGCCTCGGATATTCTATCCACGATCCATGCCACGTCGTCGCTAAATTATTTCCCCCCCCGGACGGGTACAAGAAACGCTCCCGTGGACGATAAACGCCCGGTAAGATACGGATACCGGTTGTTCGCGGCGGCGACAGGTAAATCCAGCTACTTGCTACCAACGGGTGTTCGCATTATACAGGCAAAGTACGTAGTCGTCGTCGATATTGGCGACACGGACGGCAGTCGTAAAAGATTCTCCGGTGCAAGCGGAGGAGCGAAATCCTCTCTCGTGATCGGAATAACGAGTCGCGTCTGAGCGCGGAGAATGGAGAGGGACGATCGAGTGTGCGTAAATGGGACCCGCGAGGCTGAAGAAAAGTTTTCACCGATAGGAGGGATGGACGATAGAGCAAGAGAGAGAGAGAGAGAGAGAGAGTGTGTGTGTGTATGAAAAAGAGAGAGCGTTTGAAGTGGCGATCGAGAAGCATCGTGTCTGATTTCCAGGCGACGTTATGAATTTTATTATGAGTTCTCTCACGGTTTCTGCTGATCTCTCATCTCCTCCCATCTGTACCCGGCAGACTGCTGGATTACCTTTTCCAGCAACTAATCAAATTCGGGACAATGAGTCTTTGGGGAGAGCATGGTCGCAGTCAACCTGGAACGATTCTTCACGCTTCTCGACGCTTTAGAATCGTCCTTCTTCGAATTGCTACGCTGATGCGATAAAGCGACGAAATTAAGGGAATAGAGATCTTCGATTTACGTAGAGTGGAGTCATATACAGAGTCGATTCGCTTGGAGAACGATGAACCTGAAGATGAACCTGTTTTCTTCTTTTCGGTGAGATTGCAGAAATGCAAAAATACTCGAGTTTAATCCCCCTGGAAGTGTGTTTCGAGGAATACTACTCGACAATACTCGATTGTAGAATCATTTTTGGATTGTTTCTAGAAATTCTATTATACGATATTCGATCAGGAAGTAAGTTATACGATATTTCACTATTCTTCAGCAAAAATCGTAGTTTCTGTTCTATTTTACGGAGTAACAACGAGGAAAGTCTTAATCTCATTTACCTCGTGATTTTTTTAACGATTCTCACGACTTATTTTCACACGCAAACGAAGATCTGCATACGTAGGCTCATTGCGAACGATGAATATTCGTTAGCACCTCGCTGCGGGATTATTAATCTCCGACTAATTGGCAGAAGTTGATTGCCATTCAGGTGGAATTGGAAATTGGTCGTGATATCGAGGGATAACGGCAGCAGCAGCAGCAGTAGTAGTAGCAGCTCAAAAATGAATGACTCGACCACTGATCCAGCGGTTATTAACCGTAGGAAAGGACACGCAGCTTTCCTCGGGTCGGTTACGAATTTTCAACAGAGAACCACCCCGCGGGGATTCAATATTTGCGTCGGTTCTTCAAACGAACGTCGAGCAAAAGACCAGCTTAAATCCCGAATGAAATTTTAATCAGCCGCGCCGTTCTATTTCAATGGATATTTTCCGTAAAATTGCTGCGCTGATTTCATCGTACAGCTAGCCGTCTATGCAATACCTGGGCCCTTTGTTCTTTCCTCTTCCCTCCCCTTTCGTCCCTTTAGTCCATCAATTCATCTCAGATGAATAGATTACCGCGTTAATTTTCGAAAGTTCGTTTTAATCCAGTTTGCGGATTCGTATAGCAGATTAACGCTTCCAAGTCGATTGTTCGTCGATTAACGCTGGTCCAATTGATTCTGGTGACAATTTCACGCAAGCTAACGGCCATGATTAGCGTCGCAACGCTGACAGATTTGTTTCACGACGATACGATGACAGGAGAACTTGAGAAACTTTCGAATTTGCGGCAATAAAACTGTATAAATTTTTAAAATGCGAATCATCCGCTGTTGTCCAGAAAAGTGTACATTTATAAGTTCAACAAGTATAAATATCGATCTTAAGTGACTGTATACACTTCCCGCGAAAATATTCAATGTTACAAATAAGTGTATTTAATGTTCTACTAAATACTGTATAAAATCATTTTTTGATGCAAAATATTTTGTTTTCACAGTCAAACAGTCCTCCCACTGTATGTATATCGTTTTCCAAAATTTTCGAATCCCTTTCCTAAGTACATACCACAGTTGATATTCTTTGAAAAAGAGAAAAAAAGAAGAAAAAAGAGAAAGAATCTTAAAATGAAGATATGAAGAATCCTACGTAGCAGAAGTTAATATAAATTCAAATATACTTTTCTCCCCAACGATTCAGCTGCTATTTAACCTTAAGTACACCCAGGTATAATCTACTTCCGTAGAAAAATTCCACCAGAGTTATTCTCTCTCAACTTATCCACCCTCGATCTGTGTAAGCAACGTGTACGAGAACACGGTAGTAGCATTATCCAGGTTAAACGTCCATCCTTCAACTCTGGATCTCATTTCCTCGAAGGTCCACCCTTACAGGTAAGACAGACGAAGAGGGGAATGTAATAACACAAAGAGCATCCGCGAAGAGTGGTCTCCAGGTGCTCGACAGCTCTTCTTCTTCCTCTTTCACTCTTTCAGCATTGATTTCCCTCGTCGCGTCCTGGTTGATCCTTACTTCCTTCCACGATCCGTAAATCGAAATGTCGAAGGTCACACATCGTCTTCCTCCCTCGATTCGTTGCGATAACTCACCTCCGGAACACATCTACCTAACTCTTCGACAGAACCACCGCTAGCTTTTTCCATTCGATCGCGAACGCTTTAATTCTATCAACTGAAACGTCAAGAGCTACCCTTTAATAAGCTGGAGTACCGTTCGTGGAGGAATCGAAAGGCCGAGAAAGGCAAACGGTCGAGAAATCACGCCTCAGCTCTCTCTTTCTCTCTCTCGCTCTCTCTCTCTCTCTCTCTCTCGTACACCTCAGCCTTATGGAGTCGATAATAGAGTGGGAAAAGCAGGAGGAGCTGCAAGTGGGGTCGGTGAAACGAGCAGGCAGGGTACGTCGTCTACAGCTAACGGGCGCAAATGGACGCTCGTTCGCGAGCTACTACTGGCCAGCAGAGAGAGAAAAGACGGGAAGAGGAAACGAGCAGACAGATAGAGACACAGAGGCGAGCCAGGGATACCTTTATTACCGAACAAAACGGGTGGAAAGGGAGCTGTGGGATAGAACGATGGGGAGGGAAATAGAAAGAGGAGAATAAAAGTGACTGATTCTCGTCCTCGTGGTCATCGTCGTCTTGGACGATGGCAGGTTGCCAGGAACTAGATAAAAGGGAAAATACCGTATGGATACGTGAAAAAAAAAAAACCTTTGGGGACCCAGGGTTCCACGGGACACGTGGAACGACACTGGCTACGGGCCATTTTCGATGCGAAATAAAGCATCGGGGGAAACGACGGCGCAAGAGGGTGGGTATACATTTTGCAAGAATTACGTATAATCGAGGATATACGCTGGGTTAAACAGGGACGTGGTATTGAAACGCTCGATATCGTGAATTTGATATTTCTCAATAACCTCGCTATTGCACGGGATATTTCATTGGTCCGCTGGTACCGATCGTTCCTAGCACTCGCTCTTTGAAAACAATGGAACTGTTTTGAATTCGAGAGCTACCATTCAGAAAGAATAAGAATTCGAGTTCCCATGGAAGATTATAAAAAATGTAAATTGATTTGAAAATGAAAAAATGTTGAATCGTATTCTTCATCGCGGTATTTCAATTTCGTGTGTCAGAAAGTGTGATATCTGCTAATTTGTCGTATAATGTAAATTACGGATACTTATTTGGATACTCTAAATTAGTATGTCACGAATTATAAGCAAATAAATTTCAGAATAGGAAAATTTTGTTAAATTGTTTGACGACACAATTTTGTCATTACTCTCAGAAGTGGATGACTATAATTATTTTTTGGGAAGCAACGAGTGCTCAATGTTGAGTCACATTGGGTAACTATAGTCACTTTTAGTAACGAAAGGGTTAACGACTTATCGCTAACGACAAAAGCGAGCCACGAGCCTCGAGAAACAGTATCTCCTCTACTTACATTGTCCAATTTCCAAGCTAAAGGACAATGTACTTAAATCTACATAAATATACTATATCTATCCACGAAAATACATATCAAATAGTGCAAACAATTAATCTGAAAGTAGGAAAATTACGAAGCTTAAGTAACGAGTCGGTTAAACGCGTCTGTTTTCGAAGGTTCGGTCAATTATCGAATTGATCGCAATCATGTTACTACTTCCATATTCATTTCCTCGTCGTTCGAATTCACAAGAGGCAACAAACTCTCCATCAGCAGTTGCAACGTCGTTTCACGAACTTACCCCGTCTGAATTCCGAATCTGAATGATCTCTGCCGCGAACTTCTCAATGTTTAGCCGATGACCGAGCAATATCACAAGCAGGAGAACTTCGTACAAGCGAGGAAATATCTGTGCTCGATTTCGTACCACTGAGTTCCTCTTGTTTAGAATCACGAGACGTGGCAGATTTCCGAATCGCTCGAGCCGTTGGCCAATTCACGTGAAATCAGTTATCATTCTCAAAGTATTTCCGCTCGAGTTAGGAACGGAAGATCCAGAAATGGATGAAGAGACACGCCATGGGTATATGGTGATGCCTGAACGAAAGTGGTATAGGATATATATACACAGAACCGTCGAAGGAGCAACGGATGACTCAGTGGCGTAGCTTATTCGGGAATGGAATAGGTCGTCCCTAGGATCGAAGCTGGGATTGAGCTTGGGTGATCGATGAATGGTAGCTCGGTTGGCTTTTCGGGATCGATCGTTAGGAGATTGACCCCTGTCATGGGTTTCTATTACGACGTTCCTGGATTCTGCCCGGTACAAAAGGCATATAGGCGCGTCTGTCGAGCATCGTTCCTCTCTTTCTTACCTTCCCCAACCTGTCTTGTTCTTTAGAACGCCGCCCCTTTCAAAAGAGAACGAACTAAGGAAGGAAGGAACGGTTGGGCTCGATTTACGCCAGTCGATTTTCACGCCCTTCTTACAGGGAGTTCGATTTAAGATACACGCCACTGTGGGGCTCACGATTTTCGTTTTTTCCTCGATAAAAAGGGAAAAATGAAATGTGTTCGGTCAGATTGATTGGATATGAAGTTTTCTTTTTTTTTTTTCTTTATCGAAGGGGGAGAGAGATTTGGTTTGCTTGAGGTTTGAAATTGGATCTTTTCTTTATCGGGGAGAAGTAACTTTCGGTGTGCCGAATGGAGAGGAAATTTGTAAGAGGTACCGTAGATTTAGAGAGGTTAGGGATTTGATACTCTTCGAGATCAATCTTACAAAGTTCTATTCCCGATTCGAGGAACATGGGTACGAGGTTAGAGGTTAGTATACCGAGGTAAAAACACAGAGTCGTGGAAATTGCATTCCAAGACGTTTAACGCGATAAATGTTGTAATCCTGTTACCGCAAAAATAGTCCAAGTAACAGGTTTGTCTTACAACTTTTACCATTTTCCTTATCTTCAGCTATAAATACTCTTCTGGGTAACCTATTGCCAGCCATCTATTCGCCGAGTTAGCTACCACACTTGAATTATCTTGCAAAATTCACAAGCATCGTTTCTGCTCGCTTCGTGAATAAACCAACAACATGGAGTATATAAATTACTCGGTGATGTAATCGTGGATACGACGTTAATTGCGTCGAAATAGTTTTTCGTAACCGTCAGGAAGTAGAAGGAAAATCGACAACGAATGAATAACGAAACTATCGCGATCGGAGGAGGCTAGCGAGAAATCAACGAGTAAATTCACCCTTTCCCTCGTTCTGAACGCTAATACCCATCGGTGGATGAAAGTTCGCTAGCTAATAAATTCCGAATCCTGAAATCGGAACTTTATTTCAGCGGCGAATAAAACAGGCCAGGCGACGCTCGATGATTTACTCCGGTGGCTCTTGTCCTCACGGACACAATTTTACCGTGTGCTCATATTCCTCCTTCCATCTGAATATTCTCGATGCTCTGAACCATCCTCCAGGATGGCGGGCTATATTTCCCTTTATCAACTTCGCGGTCTCGTCTCCTCGAGATTGGATAACTTCCGTTATTTCGTGCCGGTACACGAAGGTCTGTGGATCTTATCGTGGTCGATGATGCATATCGAATAGTTCGTAGAGGGATAGAAGAGAATTTGGCGGATCTTGCCGTGCCAACTTACTTACCATCTACGACAATAGACTGTCGAATAGATTCGATAAATCATCTAATTCGACGTAAATGGCGACGACAGAGAAGAATCGTAATTTCAGGATGCTGTGGTCAATTTCATTCCTTGATTTTCTTTGCTCTGAGGTTTTAGGATGAGTACTGTGTTATTTCTTGCGATACTTTAATCAGAAGACACTCTTGTCTTCCTCACTTCGTGTCTTTAATACGTTGAATGTTACGATAATTTTACATGGCTTAACAGCTAACATGAATCTACGACAATATGAGCGCATGATATTTAAACATACATAAAACTATTTTTATATGTTCTATCGTTACATTAATATCTTCCCTGTAGCAACAATGATAATATTGATTTTTTCTTTTATATTAACTTCTTGTTTATTTACAATCTGTCTCTCATGACATTAAGTAAATTGTATACAGACACTTTCATGGGAGTCATCTCTTATTAAAGAATATATGGTTTAATATGCATTACACAATTATAGTTTTATATCTTTTAAGTCTTGAACTGGTTCTAGTATCTTCAAGTAGGTTTGCTGCCAAATGATTAAGATGTTCTATTAACCTGTCCTTATATTTGCTACAGTACGTTTTTATTTCTTCTTTAACTGGGAGAATATTTAAGTCTTTTCCTAATGACATCATTTGGAACAAACCAAAAGGCATTTATTAGGTTCTTCAGAATTTTCGATTGGAATCTTATTGAAAAATTTAAACGTACTGAAAGTTACTCGAATTATGGGTTTCTAGTAATATTTGTTTGGCTGATTATTGGTGATTCCCATGGTGTTTCACGTGTTAACAACAATATTTACATTCTCAAAACAATGCAACCTCTAACTGCTTGCTATCCTCAAATTTATTTTACTCTGATCATTCTAAGCAATTGAAAAATGTCGATCATCGATGTGAGGTTCTACCGAGAATATAAGAGTCAATCATTGCGCCAGTAAATTTGTTAAAAATGCATCGTCGTTAACAAATATGTATTAGATATTACTGTATACACACGTGGCCAAGGGTCGAGTTGATTCGTGCACCTTATTGTTTCTGCATGGTCGTTTTACGACGTCAAACAACGGCGAACTTTCCCGGGGCCCCTCTGATTACACTGTCTGACCCATTTCGCGGTTATACCACTGCAGAGGCTCGCGCGCGCTCGCGCTTAAGATGTTGCCGGTGCTCGTAAAATATTCAATAAGCGAGATTACCCGGTGTAACGATTTTACGGGTTCAACGGAAAGCCCCTCGAGCCACTATCGCTCGATTACGCGAATTGTATCGTTACAGCTTCCACCTTGGCTGACGTGCCTCTTTTGTCTCTGTGTAAAGCTACCTTTTAATGGTTGCATTATTTGTCTTTGAACTCCTGTGCACGTACGTTTGCGCAGGGATTAGTCGACGATTTTAATACCTTCACACGTCACTTAGTTACCTAATCCTTTTAATTTCTCCTTAAAAAAAAAAATACAGAACTCAAGTCGTTTGATCTAATCTTAACACGTTTGCTACTAGCGTCACATATACGTGACGCTCCAATTTTCATGATGGATTGGTATTATCTACATATAATGCATCGTAGAAAAATCATAGTTCATGTATTTAATACATATTACATGTGCACAGATACAAACTTAAATCTTACTATGTAAAACTGTTAAAAATATAGATACTGAGTATATAAGCAAAAATAATGCAAAGGATAGAAGATGCCTGAAGAAAACCGTGGTAGAGGATGTATTAAAACAGTTATTTTGTTTCAAATAGTGTCCAAATATTAATAAAAATCATTGTACGTATATTTGTTAAATTTTCGAGTGACGATAGCTGCATTGGTATAATACCAGTAAAGGAGTACGAATTTGTATTAGTGAACTATCGATGTGGGTCAGAAATGACTCCAACGTAGGACTACGAGCTTCGATAGTCCAAGGGTTAGCTCTGCAACTTGCCTGCTTTCGTAACAGGTATGCTAGGTTAGGTTCCACAGACTCTTATCTGGCGCAGTATTTCCTTTGCACATTGATTCGATCGGAAAGAGATGAAGAGAGAGAGAGAGAGAGAGAGAGAGAGAAGAAGGCAACAGATAAATTGATTTATCGGTTGAAGATAAAGCTTGAGAGGAAGAGAGAGAGAGAGAGAGAGAGAGTATAAGAGACAGCCTTCGGAGAAGTAAGTTCCCGTTACTTATGTAGGCCATCGGCCTAGAAAATCTGTTTTCCTTCGCGCCAAGGCGCCAAGGGCCCCGCCGAGAGCCTCTAGTTTATTGCACACCGAGATTACTGGTCCCAGCAGCGAGTGACAAAGTGGTCACATTCGCGTTACGTACTCTTGAGAATCGTACAAATCCACTATTCTTAGTTCCCTCTCATTCTGCACGGTATTCGATTCATTTCAACGTCGAATCATTCCTTTCTCGGCCAATCGATCTGTCGTTTCCCTCTCGACAGCTATCTTCCAGTTAAATCCACAAGAAACACATCTCGCGTCGTGCAATATTTCAGAATTCAAACACAATTCTACACACTACTTTCCATCGAAAAGTATACGGTAGAAAGGATCGAACGTTTTAAGAACTCGATTCTCGCGAGACATCCGCGCACCGCCTTTACGACTTAACTTACGACAGCCACTTTTTCCCTTCGGTAACACCTAGCAGCCGTGACTTAAGCCTCACTTTCGAAATTGCACGACGCGCACGCGTCCACACGCTCACTTCTATACATGCACACATAGACAGAGGATAGAGGGAAGATATAGAGAGGATGGGTAGAATAAGAGGGAGGTGGTGTGCCGCTCGAACGAGCCACGGCCGCAGTCGAGGCTTCCTGAGATGCTTCTCTCGGATGGAATGAGTTTTCCGGACGATTTAGTCAGGTATTTATTTGGTCCTCCCTCACCGACATCTTCGCGGTTCTCGCTCCGGGGACCATCTTCTGGGAAATGCCCGACATAATGTAGCGTCATCGAGCTTCTTCTCTTTCTTTCTCTCTACTTACCATCTTCGTTCCTATCCCTTTTATTGTTCCTCTACGTGTACCTTTCTTTGTTCCTTACCTAAAATAGAGTAACCCTCTTCTTTCTTCGTCGCGTAGAAGTGTAGAGAGTAGAAGTGTCTGTTGGGCGAGAAAGATGGCGAGATAGAGAGGAACTAGGTGGAAGAGGTGACGACGAAAGGAGGGATGTCGTGCAAATTGCCGAGTGTCGTATCATCCCCGGGGATCGTCACGGCAGCTTCTCGAACGCGGAGAAACGCAACGTTCCGCGAGCATCTTCTGAATTTCTATTTATACCATCGGCGAGCGACGAAGTCACGTCCTCGTGGCCACGAAAGGATAGAAACCGATCGTAACGCAGCAATTTACGAGCAGGGTTGCCATCGTTGCCTTTGCCTCTATCTCCGCCGTCTCTGTATCTGAATTTCGTCGCGACTAGCCCGCAGGGACTGAAGGTGGATCTGTGGAAAAAGGGGGAAAAATTCTCCTCGAACATGGAGGCTGCGGACGTTATCGAATTTCATCCGCAGGGGCGCGAGAGTGTGAAATATTATTTCACGGAAGATAAACGAAGCGTCGCCGGTTCTACGTGTTGCCGGAGGAATTTAACGCGTTCTACCCACCTCCACCTCTATCCACCACCACCCCCAAACCCTGTGCCGCTGCTCGACATCGTTCCGATGCTCTTGCTATACGGTACGATAAATAATTCTTGTCGATGGGAGATTAAATATGCCGTTTCGCGAAATTAAATTGTCATCTGTCGCGAAATTTCGCATGAATATTCATGTAGCCGCGACCTTTTAAATTACTCAGGGTGCTGAAGGAGGAAGGGAACGTCGGTGAGGAGGAATTGTGAAGCGCAATCTCTGCACGGTGGCAGATGCTTGTTGAATAAAATAGAATAAAGGAAAAAGGGGGGAAATGGTTAACAGCGGAGCGATGGCATTTCAAACAGGTCGAATTAGATCTTGGAAAGCAATTAGAAAGCATTCTGAATAAACCCCTCTAATCTTAACGCGTTGCTCATCGTGGATACTTTTTCACGAGCGATGTTTACAAATTTGAAAAATATAAAATTCATCAATATGCACCGTTCCTTCGCCTCTAATAACGCTCCAGATATCGGTTGAAATATACTTGCTGCTTTTAACTTTGATTCCCGATAAGTAAAAGAAAAACCTGTGTGAAATATATATTTTTTTTAATTAGTTTGATGCAAAAGTTTCATCAATATCGCTGATTAGGAATGTTACCTTGTTAACAACATTCTCACATTTAGCGAACAACTTCAAATGATAAAATAATTAACAAATTTTTTTGGTTAAATACTGAAATAAGTCATAGCAGTTTTGAAAAGTATACAAACTTCACAAATATTCCAAGCATATCCATTTTTTTCAACCTGTTAAGTTCCCCGTTGGATCACGCGAGTCTATCGCGAAAGAAATCTCGATCCCGCGCAACATCGAGTCAGAGCAAGACAAACGCAGAGTGGAAAAATAAAAACGGGAGCAAAGAAAATGGACGAAGAAGAGGAGAGCTCGAATTGGCTGGTGGAAGGAGAGGGGTGAAAAAAGACGACAAAGGGAGAAAGAACGGGCCGGCAGCAATATCGTCGATCGCAGAGCCTAAAGTAACACAACGTGGGCTAGCAGCTTGGTCTTTCTCTCGGTTTCACTCGCCATAGAGAACGGGTCTGAAATCGATAGAGCAGTCATCCCTTGCCTCTGGTGTCCCTCTCGCCACCCACACTACTTAGCCACTCTTTCTCTCCCTCTCTCTTTCTCTCTCTTTCACTCCTTCGCGTGGCTCCCCTGTACCACTACCGCGAAGATTAATCATCGGTCGATTTTAATATCGCCACCGGTATCTATATCGTCTTTCCCAACCGAACGTAGACCATAGAGACAGCAAGCGAGAGAAAGATAGCTAAAAGGATGAAAGAGGAAGAGGAAGATCGAACGATCGATCTCGTGTAATTTATTAATTCATTTCTACGGTGTATAAGAGCTGGCCAATAATTCTAATTTGACTAGCCAGCAATGGATAAACGCTTTTCCCAATTCGGCAAGAAGCCGCGGAAAATTGAATCGAGGGTAGAGGTATACCAGCTTCACCTTTAAGTAAGTCAGCTAGAACGCGTTGGCTTAAAGGGGTTGGACCCGGTATTAGCCTTGGCTCGAGAGAGGCTTGGAGAAGAGTAGAAACCGTTTCCAGCCGTAGGAACCATCCGCGTACAGTCACGTCCCGAGCTGCTCCGTTAGACTTGGGGACCGAGTTTCATTAACGTCACGCGTACTGTCAGAAATAGTCTCCGGGGAATACCGCGAACGTGTACACACACCGATGCAACTCATGCCTGAGAACGGAACGTCCCCGTTTCGCGACAGTTCTGACAGATGCTTAATATCGCCGATGCCTTCGACTAATACCTTGGATTAGGCTGCATTAAGCTTCTCTGACGATGATCTTCTGGGAAACGGATCTTCTCTCTCTCCTTTTTTTTTTCTTTTACTGTAACATATTGTACCGTTCGCTTATCGTGTTAACGACTATTTGATGAGATCGGCGATTTGCGTTAAACTAACCACGCGAACCTATTTGAAAAGGGGTGGTTGGACATTTTACTATATTTTTTTTTTTTATTATATTTCCTTAATGTTTGTGTTACGTTTTATGAAAAATATATTCAAGTTTTCTCAATATAGCGTTACCGACGATTCGATGAGATCGGTGATCTGTGTTAAACTAATCACGCGAACCTATATAAAAATGGGTGGTTGGACATTTTACTATATTTTTTTTTTATTATATTTCCTTAATGTTTGTGTCGCGTTTTATGAAAAATATATTCAAGTTTTCTAAATATCTTCAAATTTGCTTATCCTCACTTTGAGCCACTACTTCGATATCTTTCATGCTTATCTGTGTGTACACGTTCGGTCAGATCACGAGAATTTCACCGCGTTAATTCAGTTAGCAGTTACTACGTGGCCATTACATTGAACCAAGCTGCACGATGTAACTTTTACACCCTCTATTATTGCGACGAATTTTAACAGGGATAACATGCTAGACGAACGGCAAGAAATCGTCGATCGTAAAAATGAACTTCACAGAGAGAGACAATCGGTGACAGGTTTTACAGTGAGAAATTAAAGGAAAATATAATCGTGAACATTATTCGTATATGACTAGTAGATAAGAACGATGAAATTACTGTATCGATCGGACACGGAATTTTATTGACACACGTATACATCCATCGCCTGTTTATTTTCTCACCTGCTAGAGAATTTTCATTAAAAATTCATATTCCTCGCTTGTACGAGACCGTTGATGTTTCACACACGCGCGCGGAGATCAATCGGTGTTAACGAGGCCAATAATATTAACGAAAAAGGATGGCGTTTGTACGCGTTTCGATATGAAAAAGAGAAGAGAAAGGGGAGAAAGAGAGAGAGAGAGAGAGTTTCCACTGTGCATACGACCGCGGTGTGTTTCTTTTGCAAATTTGCGCGCTCTCGCCTGGCGGGCTTCCGGAAATTGAAATAAACAGCGACGGGGGCGAAAGTTTACGTGCCATCCGGCCGCTCGTATAAATGTGTCGGGGGCGTTTCACCCGGTGTGGAAATCGAGGGAACTCCGTGCACCGTCGCACGTAGAATTGTTCCGAATTCTAACGAATTTTGCGAGATCGTAAATCTCGTGTCAGCAACGTTGCGACGATCAGTCCCCGCGTTCTCTCCGAGAAACTTACGGGTAAACTAGCGCTGAGAAACTTTCGAAATTGCGTGTGTACAATTAACTAAACAGTTGCGTCGAATAACGACGAGGGAAAAAAGAAAATGGCGAAATTACTCGCGAAATGTTCGTTGTTCCCCGTATATATGTACGTACGTGTGTGTTCATTTACGAGTTTATTAAGAAAAGTAAGATACGATGGAATTGAAGAATGAGCTTAAGTTAATCCGGATTAAATACACAAAGAGACATTTCGATACTGTGTTCTACTCTTCGATTTTTATTTATGGAGACATCTTAACGTATTACTAACCAGTAATCGATTAATATGCTCAGTATTGTCCATAAACGCTGTGATGCACAATATTTCAAATTACATTAAAATAATTAACAGGTCGAATTCTTTCGAATATTATTTCTGTGTTGAAACATTGTTTGTGTGGAATTCTGTACAATCTTTGCACACGTAACTTTTCGTCAACGTTGCGACGAAAAAGCAATCATCCTTGAATAATTAGACCAAAGAACGAGAAAACACCACTTCATCCGTCCGATTTGATTTCCTCTTTGTACCGACACCTGAGGACAGGTGTTCGATCGAAATTTGACGGTGAAAGAATTGAAGCCGCGTCGGTACGATTGTCACCGGTGGTTATCTCGATCGCGAACTCACGTAGAAAATACGACACGATCCTCGTGGGGTGGTACCGGCTTATTGGAGGGCTGTGGAATTCGAAATTATTGGCCCGGTGTTCATCGAGCCATGCTTCCATTTCCCTGACGACGAGGATGGCTCAGGTGCGTCGCCTGCGGTATCACAGTCTCGAGACAAACTGAAACACCGCGGCGTTCATGAATATCGATCGTGCCAGTCGATTAAAATACCACGGTGTTGCTTGTCACTCCTGATACAACGATCTTATGAAAATAATCCTCCATTGTTCCTGTAATTTTTCAACTTTAGACAGAGCAACGATCGAATTGATTATATTTTATTCTATCAGAAGGAGTTGGATTGCGTGACGTTAGATAGGAATATTCTTTTCTGTCCTCGTTTCTTTATTATATCGTGTTTGCTGGCGATACGTAAACAATTGGATTTTTATTCAATTTTCAAAGACGTTCGACTCGTCCTTTTTTAGCGGATTCATTTTTCCGCGACAGTTAGGTAATTTCTAGTTTAACTGAAGTATGAAAGAAGCTTGTATTTGATTAACAAAGAGCTAAAAAGGACTTTTTCAATTCCGGCGCGTGTTGATTATTTGCACGCCAAATGTTTCCATTTGTTCGTGCTATATACTGCAGGAGTATTTGCGTTTTATCTTTGAAATCTGTACTTCGTGTCCATTAGTTAAAGTGTACTAACTCGATACACGAGATATTACATTTCCTGGCCGAGGAGTGAAACCTGTTTATGGTAGGTTGGGTTAAGTATCCGTTACATCTTAATGCATTTGTAAACTTTGTCGAAGAAACGAAATACGTTTTATTCATTTGTTACAAGTGTACAGAGGTCCGTTGCAAATTTTAAATAAATGAACACTTGAATGAAAATCTCAGCAACAAATAAGCTTTTGCTTCATAAGAGACTTAATTATTTTATAATTAAATTTAATTTCCCGTAATATATTTACTGGAAATTACCGTCACTAATAACCACGTATGACAATAACCATTCGATGCTACATGAAAATTTAATAACAAAAGGATTCATTGGAGAACAAAGGAGGGATTTGACAAACCAAGTTTCATAATACATTATTAGACCGCGGATCTCTACGTATTTATAGGAAATTTAAACGTGCAAAATTAATGCGCGTGATATGAAAGACTAGAAATACCAAATTGCAGTCCCTTTTATATTACCTATTAGATGAAATAATTTATCAAAGTTCTACTTTTCACTGTTCCCAAAAATATGAATTTCCATAAAAGTCTACAGTTCACAGATTATAATAAATTCTTCATAGGAGTGAATTAAAAATTGAACGAGGTCATTCTGTTTCCTTTAAGCTCCGCATTATTCGATAAACTTACATTATATTTACTTCTTTTATCCTGAAGATATTACATATTTCACTACGTAAAGTATTCATCCATCGTGCTATAACCCTTTCAATCTCGATCGATTCACGTGGAAAGAAAGTTTTCCGATATCCGCCGACATAAATAGCTCATTAATAGCTACTGTGAAAATCTGGCAACTATAAATTGTCCAATAAAACTTTCCATCTCCGTGTTCCTCCTCTGATACTTCTAATCTCTTCCCGTTAGAATCAAGAGGGTTGCAAATGCAGAAAATTTTCGTACACATGGAACAACGCTAACCTAATTATAAATTTCTGTTGCAGAAGAGCAATCCTGACGAATCCTGACCTTCTATCCAGCACGCCATGGTCCCGGCTGCTGGAGAACGATTTCTGGGGCACGCCTCTTCACGATCGAGGCTCCCACGGTAGCTACAGACCTCTCTGCGTAGCTACATTTCGTCTGAATCATCTTCTAGGAGGTTTAGAACCATGGGGTTATCATCTGGTGAACGTTGCGCTACACGCTGCCTGTACCGTACTCGTGGTCAGAGTTGCCAGAAAGGTAAAACTCTCATGGGTGTATAATAACGTTAATTAAAAGAGAGCTGGTGCCGTTATTCAAACAAGATACAGACACTGGTTGTACGAGGAGAAATAATAGGTGGTAGGTGAAACGAACAGATACACGCGGTTTCGTCTCTGCTTTTCGATTAACGCGTCGCGTCGCTCGTTTCGCCCAGCCACCAGATTTTACGTCAGAGAGGCAGAAAACGAGATAATAGTGACACCTGTAGAGTGTACGTCACACGGACTTGATAATACCAGACGTTATGGCGACCGGTTAGAAATAAAATTTTACCAGTCCATTTAATTCCGGGATATTACGTTAATAATCGCTCGCACGCCACCGTCCGCTACCTCTCTTGACGTCCACGCATGTCACCTGCCACACGGTTATCGTAATGGAAATGGGATTACCAGGGGAAATCTGTTGTTTCGTTTCAAGAGCTTCGGTTCCGTTTCGTGCTTTCGCCTGTTTCAATCCCCGTCAAATAACAGAACCCGGCCAGCACGCCATTGTTCCCGCTCCTCTCGTTTCGTGGATAACTGAAATCGTTTTTAACGTCTACCGTTTTTGCAACACGCGGAATATCGAACCTGAATGGGGGAAAAAGTCAACCCGAACACGTTTACACGTGAAAATCGTATCTAGGATATGTGTTCTTTTTTTCTTTTCTTTTTTTTTTTTTGTTCTTTCCATTGAAATTAATTTAAATAGCAGAGCGATTAAGCGGCCCGCTTTTCCGATAGAACTGGGTTTACGACGCGAACGCATGACAAGTGAAGAAAATTGGACGAATCGTAAAATAAATTCTGCTGCATGAACACGCTTCGCCCTGCAGGGTGTATTATTATACGTTCGTAACACTATAGCCAGCTTACACGATCGCGTGAGGCCTATGTAAACACCAAGAACCAGAGTTTGTAACGGTCGTTCGCGGGTTTTTCTCCGCAAGTGTATATGCAACGCGAAACTGACCGAGGCACGCGTCACAAAGTCAGTTACTCTACGATGTTCAAAGAGAAATAATTTTTTACAACGAGTGAAAAAGAAATGGATTGCAACAGAATCAAAATTGAAAGCAGTCGAGTTGAAAGAAGACGGTCACAACAGCGTTGGCCCATTTAACAGATTAACAAAAATTGTCGAAGAGCAGTTAGGCCGCCCTCGTTTCCCATTCTACGCCGTAGAGCACCGGTTCATTGTCCCCGATTATAAAGGCTGCGATAAAACGTGCACCACCTCTTGAACAATGAGCGAGAAACACACTATTCGACCACGCCATTGTGCCAAAGATTCGACGAGGATCTCTGACGTTGCAGGTACTGCCGGGAAGAAACAACCTCGGCCACGCGATCACTGGCTTCCTGTTCGCTGCACATCCGATTCACAGCGAGGCGGTTGCCGGCGTGGTTGGCCGAGCAGATCTTCTCGCTTGTCTATTAACATTGTCAGCGTTCCTGGCATACAGTGCCCACTGTGAACGTACCAGATCGCCGTTCCCTCTACTTTTGGCTTTGGTGTCGTCAACATTGGCCACTCTCGCCAAGGAAACTGGTATCTCCTCGCTGGCCCTGTGTCTTCTTTGGGAACTATGCCGTGGAGAATCCAGTAGAAAGGTAAGAAACCAAAAGAAATTTCTTTGGGCAAGTTTTCTGCGAATTACAGCTGAATGGATCATTGTACATCGCAGATTTCTGCTCAATTTTATTATCTATCGCGAGAGTACAATTAGAACAGTCTTCTTTCTTACTTCCATCATCCACTTGGTCCTCTTATTCGTATTTGGATACGAGAGAAATAAAAAAATAGAGAAATTAGGATCCAGCCCTCTCGTTCACAAAATTAGTGTACAAGGAAAATAAAAATGTAAAGAAAAAGACATCTTCCTACTTTCTCATTTACAAAATTAGTACACAAAAAAAAAAAATTACAAAATAGAAGAAAGGAGAGCACAGGAAAGGTATTTCGCTGTAGCATTTCTATCCTCCATCCGACTCTCTCATCCCCAAAATTAGTATACAGAAGAAGATAAAAAAGGAAAAGAATGGAGGACCCAGATAGGGAATTATTTTCATCGCCCCTATTATTCACCTAACCTTTTCACTCGAAACACTAGGATACAAAGAAAGTAAACAGAAATCTTGCTTTCTTCTATAATCAACGATTTAAACTACACAACCCGTTATCTTCACGTTCCAACGATAATCTATACGTCACAAGCATGTCTCGATACTATTACTTAATATAAAGTAGAGAAGGGTGAACGTGGTGTAAACTGAGTGCAGGAGATGATCGTACGTGGAAGACTCTAAGCGTTATTTATCGGTATATCGTTAGAGTATGAGAGCCTAGGGGCAAAATATATCGATTGGTGATGGGTAATACGTTGAGCTAGGTCGCGTTGATGAGCTGCATAGCGGCAGGATGTTGTAATTGACGTATCGTGTGTTTATGATGTACGTACTTGTGGGGCGTGTTTAGATCGAAACTTGGCGTATCCATATCTCGATAGTTGTAGGTTCATCCTACTAAAACTATCGTAAAAGTATCGTTGATAGATTCACGCGTGTGAGATTCGGTATAAAGTCTATAAAACAGATGGTCTAGATTTAGTTCTTCTCCTTCTGAAACGCACTTCCGGATTTACAGAGCTAGCTCTCATCAGCGGCCGCGCTGAATTTCCATTTTACAACGCTATCTCGCGTAACTTACGACCTCGTTCAACTGCTGTAACTGCTGGCTTGGATTTATCAAGATTTTAGAAGTTGCCAATTTTTCTCGGCTTCGTGGCTGCTCGTTCTCGATGCATATACGCCGTCGTAATGTCCTCTATTTCAATAAACACCTTCTAATCAGTTCTCAAGAAAAAAGAATTCAGTATCTTACTTGTACAATGTTTTTCTGAACGAAGACAAAAAAGTAATCGAGGATAATTTAAAAAATCAATATGTCGTCCTATACATTTAAATGTTAAATAACCTCTTGCATTTCACTGGTTCTCTTACGATGATATGTATAATACACGCCACAATTTCCTTCCAGTCTCGTTAATATTAAAATAAAGCAACTTAGCAAAAGTGAATAAGAGTGAATAAATTTCTAAACAATTCTTCTCAAAAGAGGACTATTGCATCTGAAAATTTCACTTAGCAAAAGTGTAGGGATCAATCGCACAGAGAAGTACTCAGAGTGTAAAGTTAACAATATGCTACAGAATAAAACGTTCAAATCGTCGATAACAGCAGACGCGTCGATCGTATCGTAACCATAGGATAAACCGTTATCCCAACGTACGAGAAACGAGCGAGCAACGATCAGCTTATGAGAGCGTGAAATTGAAATCTCCTTTCGCCGAATTATACATTCTCACTCGGTACCTTTGGAACGCGATTCCTCGAGCGGCGCCTTTCGAGGCAAAGAGGATGCACGGTTACGTTGCTCCGCCGTGGCAAAGTTGCGCGAGCCATGGCGCGCATCTCACGTGCCCCGGACACATTACCGTAAATTAACGTTTCGAGGGGCCGCATTACGCCGGATTGCGCCTGGTGCGCCTGCCATTACGAATATTAACAACTGAAAATGGACCGGTCTACCGTCGGAAGGACGTAATCAAATTACCGCTGACGAAGAAGAGAGTGAGGAGGGGAAAGTACAGGCGAAGTCAAGGTAGAGGAAGGTGATTCTCACGAGATACAACCGAAGTCTGATTACTCGGTCGTATAAATTGATAGGATTCTATAATTGCACGATATAACGTGCTGGTACAATGTTGCTAATTGTAGCCAAGTGTCGTGACATCGAATTCGTCGCGTTTAAACGGCACCTTCGTGTCTTCCGTATAGCTGTTAATTCGCAAACTGTAACACGTTACACCTGTGCACCATATAGAGGTACTCTCGTAATCGAGAATCCTCACTTCTCGCACGTCCTCGAAAATGCACGTATATGTGGGTGTGTGTCCTGTTCCCATGTAACCGGAGAGAAACCACAAGTGGAAGGGATAGTCTAACCGTGTAACCGATAACGGTGTACCATGTGCAAACGTGGCGTGAGCCAGGTCGATCTCTGTTAGAGACAGTAGCCTGATGCACGGTCCGATCAGGCTTTAAACCCACCTTCGAAGCCACCTCCAGACACAACGGGTAAGATCCTTAGACTCTGAGAGGTGTTCGGCCTTTACCCCTTCTACTCCTTCCACGTCGTGTCTAGATACGCTGGATGCATCAGACGCTTGGCGTGATGCATGTCGCGGACCAGCCAACCAGGATTGGAGGAATGCCAAGGCTCGTTCGCGTCTACCGACACCGTGGTGTAACACGGGAACTCGATCTTTGCTGTTTCTTCTCGACTGTTTTAACTTCTTTCTCGCTCCCTCTCACTTGCTTTTCTCTTTTGTCTGGAGGATCACGTTGTTCGTTAAGGCTCTTTGCTTTTGGGATACGGATGGCTGTCGCTGCTGTTCGAGATCTTTCTTGGTTATTTGTTACAATGTACATCAGGTGCTCGGGATTAGAAAGAGTTCCATGTGAAGCTTCGAGAACTGCTCGCGCTTTGGTGACTTTTTGAAGAAAACTTTCGAACCTTCTCGATGGATGTCTATTGAAATCAGTAGAGAATCCTGAGGCACGTGGCACATTTCTTCAGTCTCAGTTCCATTCGCGCCTCTGATATTACGCAGACCATTTCCTAGCATAAAAACCTTCAGCTTCGCCGAAACTGTATAGCATTCTACTCTTACTTTCACTGACAAAATGACGCTTTTGTCAATCAACGCGTTTCATCTTAGACACAAAGAAAAGAAGAGTTATCAGTGTGGTATTTAGAACTTAAGCTCTGTATGCTTCAGAACCTTTTTATAGTCAAAGATTTGAGACTTTCATACAGTTCTCTCTATCTTTCGAGAATAAACTGTCCCTGTGGAACTATTTTCCCAACGTTTTCAACCAGCATTGCAACTAGCTTCATTAGAGACTCGGTTAGACACGCTGATAATGGTGTGTGCTTTAAAATACTCTACTAATACAGTAGAGCCAGCTTGTGTTTCAATTCAACGAGCACCGATCATAGAGGTTTTAATTGGCCAGCTGAATAATTCCCTTAGATTTTCTCTAATGAAATTCTTGTTTTTTCTGCAGTGAATGAGTAACTGCGGTATGATTTCCGTTCGTTTAACTGGTTGGTTCGAATATTACGGATCGGTTACGAGGGAAAGGAAGCACGTGGATGTTGACTAGCGTGGATTCGAACAGAGAGGAATAGATTTGAACCGTTCAAAGTTTCGCTTCATATGTTAAACTTCAATTTATTGCAGTGAACGATTCACGTTGTTCAAGAAGCTATGGGAGTCGCGTTAATCGTCGCGGGTCTTGTCAAAGGGTCCTTTGTTCCCCCAACTTCCATCCAGAATTACCGGTTTACCGCGACACCGAAAATGTCAACGGCGCCGTGTAACTGGGTTACATTACCACGGAGAATTATTCCTTCTCGAGTCGTGCGTCGCAAACTTGTCGAAAGTTTCGCCCCCTGCGAGAGCTATCGTCCCTTGATTAGCCTGAATTCGGCCGCGCCTCGAGTACTATCGCTACCTTTTCTTCCAGTTTCCCTTGGAAAAACCTGTTTTCCCCATACACAGATTTCTGGAAATGAAAGGAAGACAATGTGGTATACGGTAATCCCTCGTTATTCCCGGTTCTTGTATCCGTTGGTTAAAAGGAAGCTGAAGATTTACGAAGAATTACGAGAAAGGAAACAAAGCTCTATAACATTTAGTCTCATCATCCGCGCAGCATTGCGAAAATATAACTCCCATAGGATAACAAAGGATTACCGTAAGTGAAAGTTGTAGAATAATCATTGTTCTCTACTTCAGAAACTTTTGAAAAATCAGATTCTACGATTTCAACCTCGTTTGTCTTGTGTTCTCGCGGGCGAAGAGTAGAAACGAGCATTTTATTAAACCAATCCAGATTACTATCAACGTTAGCCAGACGTTTTCAAACAACGCAATTAAATGATCAATCAGATTCAGTGGAGTAATTCGAGCCTAAACTAGACTGTGACACTTGAAAACGTACTAATTCTCAAAGTCTTTGGTCTTCGAAGATTTGTAGCTATCCAAGTGTCATAGATTGCCTTTATCTTCGACGCTCTAATCGAGAGACGAACGTAAGCAATTCGAAAATCTCGCATCCAAACGCGCGGAAACGCTCCTTAGAAAATTTCCAGAGTTATTGCATAACAGAATCGAACTTTTATCACCGTACTGTCGTAGTCCCGCTCCTAAGATAAATTCCTCTAATGGATCGATCCGAAACAGAAGAGACAATACACAGAAACGATAAATAAATCACTTCTAAATCCGTAACTATACAATGAATCAACTTGCACGTGAGATATAAAACGTTTCGTAATCTCGTTCACCGTTCGATCGTGTCTCAACGATACCATCCAGCCTTCTCCCGTGTTTCCTCGTGGAAAATGTTCTCCGGAGCACCGGAGGGGTGATTAAAATATTCGCCGGAAGCAAGGCGATTTAGTCGCGCGCGCATCCTGTCGCGTCGCATTTTTCGCGGTGAACATTAAAAGCATCGTTAAAAGTGAAACGGAGAGGAAAAATCAGAGAGAGAGAGAGAAAACGCTCGCAGGAATCGATCGCGAGTTATACAGCATCGCGGCCAACAAAGCCAGGTCTGGGCTACAATTCTAGAGCGCGCAATTATCGCCGCGACTTCTTCCGCGGCCCCGCAATTTAACATTAAAATGTGGCTTTCGCATTACGCCACGGCTACCGGCGTGCCACGGTTCGTTTTAAAAGCTTTCGACGTTACTTTTCATTTACGCGGAACGCCTGGCTCTCGAGGGCGTCGCGTCGATTAAGCGTGCCGCGCGAGCTTTTCCTTTTCACGATTTTTTGATAATCCACTGTAATTATATTCCGTCCCGCGCAACTATTTCGCCCGACGTCTGTTATCTAACGTTCCTTTCGTCACCAGACACCTTATTCGAGATCTAATCTGTCGTTTAACTTTGTCAGCTATCGACGTTAATCGGGTTTCTCTTTCGTACGAAATATTTTTGATATGTCAACTGAGGAACACGTGTTACCTTCGTCAGTTGGTACGGCAATGCTTCAAATACAGTGGTTTATCGATTAATCCCTTAACCTATGATTTCTTTTCCTGACTGCACATCTAAGCGTCAGTTGCTTATTGTTTTAATACCATTTTACATACGAAACGCTGATATGTTATAGATTAATTACAATTGACAATCCTCGATCTTATCAATTCAGAAGAAAGTTGGAATTAAAATTAATATTTGTTACTAATACAACTGTTTTTGTCGAACCTCAGCCAGAATCTGTGTCACGAATCTAACTCGTTGTTATAGGGCAAGGAGTTAACGGATTATTTGTTATGAAGTAGATCATATTTACAGTTCCAAGAACTGAAGTAAAGTGATTGGTATTAATTCTCGCTGGTCTTTAATTGCCAATTAGAGTGATTGAAATTTCGGTTGAGATATTAACTCATCTGCATTCTCTAGCGGAATAGTCCGTACACAGCGATTGTCACGTATCACCGATCACGGAATAATCCACTATCAGCGACTCACTTATCGCTAAACTTTAAAAAAGTCTGCAAACTTCTCGTGAATAATACGTAATAAAATTCAGAGCTTTTAGTGCATTATAAACAACAAGATTGTACTAATTTCTAATCAAAACTGAAGGTAAAACATTGGTCGATGCGTGATGATACGGGCCGATTGGCTATTGAACATCTCTGACGCAAATGGGTTAAGAAATACCTTTTTATCGATAGTATATTAATACAAAAGAATTGAAATATTTATAAGGAGGAAATTTAAAGCTTTTAGACGCATTTTAACATTAAAAAATGTAATATTCGGTGCAAGTAATCTGTAAATAATCATGTATTAATTTAAAAATAAAGCTCAAACTAGTAGATGTCCCATAATTTATTCAGGAAGGTGTAGATGACAATTGTTTGATTGCCTGTTGAACGTCTCTGATGCAAATGGGTTAACAGTGATTTGATTGACGTGTGTCATTTGTCACGAGTATTCCTTCACAATCTGAATAACCGATTTTCTTAATCTTCACTTTTTAACCTATTTCAACACCTCTTTAGCTTTTTATTGCGAAACAACGAGATGACAAGGAAATAGAGGACCGAATTTTGATACGGTAATCTGTTGCTCTTGAGGTTAGGATCGAAGATTCTTTCTTTCCGAGATATAGACACCATTTGCCTACTAGAATAGCTATGAAAGTTGACACAAGCGTAGATTGATACAGTGAAATCAACTTACATACAAAATTCTAGGAGATACACCTTGAATGTCTTAACGTTCCTCTGGATAAAACGTGAGGAGTAAAATTCGTAGCGATACATCGTCATTTCATTTGTCAAGTCCGATCGAACGCACCATCCCCTTCCATCAGTCTTTCAGTAGATTCTACACGAAGCTGCCATATATTCGATTCGGTCATGTCGCTCTTCAATCCTGTTTACCCTCGCAGAGGAACGCGTTCTCCCTCTCCATCCGCTCAACCATTCCGCACAGGTAAAAACAGCGGTGGCGCGAATCGACATCCACGAACACGCCACGGTGGTATTCTTTCACCTGACAAGTCTCCTTTCTTTTTTTTCTCTCTCTCTCTTCCCCTTCCCTTGAAAACGCGTTGCTCTTTTTACGATCTCGCCATTTGACGAAGCGCGACGTATGAACGTGTCGCGTTAAATAAAGGCAAGCATCGATGTTTCTCGCCCTTCCTATCTGGTCGATGCCAGCTAAAAAATAACGCTGTGAAATGTCAGAGCAAAACAGCTTGAACATTTTGAATTAATATTTTCGACATGAAACGGCTTCTCTGTTTCGCCCGCAGTTATGCACCGTGTTTGCTCGTTGGTCTTCGTCAAAATCATTTGGACAAGCGGATATATATATATATATACATACATAGAGGATATCTCGTTTAAATTATCCCGGATGATGAGGGATGAGTCCGGGGCTCTTTGGCCGAAAACGCGTTGCAATTATTATTAAGATTCGCTTCCACGTTTAATTACGAGTGAATGTCGGGTGTTATCGAGCAGTGGACAAAGGCAAGAGAGAGAGTAGAGAAGACCTTAATTAATCTTCATTTCCCACCGATTCGTATCTGTCCACGCTTCCATTTCGTTCGATTAAAAACGGTGTACATACTTTATAACGGGCGACAGCCATTAGGCCATGATGAATTGCCCCGATCGAAACCGGCCGCTGTTCATTTATTCAACCGTTGCCCAGAGAGGAATCTTATTACCGGTTACCGATGAATTCTTCCCATTTATAAATACACGCCGAGGGAACGTCGAGGATAGAACCGAGCGATTAATCGAGCGTAGAATAATCCTCCTCGAAATAACGAAAAAGGACCTAATCAAGTATAGATGTACGTATTAATATTAACACGTTCTATTCGTTGTTACAGGTGTATTGTGGCCTGAATCGGACACGTAGCATCGGTATAGTCTCCGGAAGTTTAGCTCTGCTAGCTCTCGGTAGATTAAGGATCACTGGGACCAGGCCAGAGTTCGCAAGTGCTGACAATCCAACAGCTAGACATCCTTCTCGCATGACACGCGGCCTGACGTTCTTCTATTTACCTGCAGCCAGTGCGAAAATGTTACTCTGCCCGAGTACATTAAGCTTCGACTGGTCTATGGACGCTGTACCACGAATCACGAATTTCTTAGACTCGAGAAATCTCGAATCAGCCTGTCTCTACACCGCGTTAATTGGAGCCTCGATCTGGACTATCAGAACGTTAAGACGACCGATCAGAGAGTCGAACGTACATTTCGTACAATATCCTCGATCCATATCGTCCAGGTGTCCAGTCTGTGCTGGTAGAAGGACCGGAGGTTGTCATACAGACGGGTGTCGAGCAGCGAACAACAACAACAACGGTCCAATGGGCGATTGTCATTGCGCTAAGAGGCCTAACAGCGGATTGACAGCGAGTAATAGATTCGTGAGTAGACGGGCAGCTGCCAGTGGCGTTGCTGCATCGCTCGGTTTCCTCGTGCTTCCCTTCCTACCGGCTAGCAATCTCTTCTTCTACGTGGGCTTCGTTATAGCCGAGAGGATCCTTTATTTACCGAGCGTAGGCGCGTGTCTGATCGTTGGAGCTGCGATCTCTGGCTTTTATCGGATAGCTAGAAGACACGGATCGAGGAGGAAGGGTAGAGCAGTGCTGGTGGCCACTGCTGTACTCGTGTGTTTAATGTCGGCGAAGACGTTGCTGAGAAATGCTGACTGGTACGACGAGGAGAGCTTGTACAGGTCGGCCTTGCACGTGAATCCGCCGAAAGGTGAGTTCTTTTCTGTATTTTTATATATAGCTACGATCATTTGTGAAACTTATTTATGAATTGCTCTGGAAAATACATTTGTCCTATGAGCAACTTGTTGTTTCGTACACTGGTATACGTGAAAAATATTTTAGTCCTACTTATTCGCACTTTAAGTTGCAAGAGTAGGATCATCAGTTTCTTTTTAATAAAACACGAACTATCCGGAATTTTTTCAAGTTGCTTCTTTTTCTTGAAAGTACAGTACGTTGTAGTTATATATGAAATAGAAAATCGTTAAAATGTGCACTATGACTGCGTCTACAGACAACAATTCGGTTACCGAAATTTTCGATGACTTTTCGACATGTCGTTGAAGTTATTTCACGAATTGCAACTCCAATCTTATTCTTTCGATCGTTAATTGTTTCTGGCTTGTTAGCGTAGACTTGATTTTAAAAGAAACTGCACAAGAAAACTCATTTTCCTAATAACTAGCGACAAAATTATGTTTGCAACGTCTGAAATATATTTCTATCCATTAAAAAAAAAAAAAAAAAGCAGGACTTTTGGCAAATATTTCGCAATCTCGTCAACTTAATGTTAACAAGCCGAACTAATTTCACCTGCTACAGTAACTCCCATAATCGTAAGATTACTTTTCACCAGTACCTGAAACGAAACTTCCAAACGCGTGAAAATTTTCGACACACCGTTTCCATCCCGCGTTGTCGTACAATATGATTAACGAGTGATCAAGATAGCACAAGGAGCAACACATCTATCTTTCTCCTATTTATATCACATCGAACGTTAAACGCATCAACAACGGCGAAACAATTGCCGTTCGCCGTTTTACCAAGCCATTAACGTTTTAATTGCCACCCCACCTCGTGAGAGGCAATAAAGATAGGTTGCACGTCGCAGCTTTGTGCCGACGAATTAAAAAGATAAAGATAATAAAGAGTCGCGTGCTAATGATAAACGATCCATGGGCTAGGAGAGTGGGAATTGGGGAGGGAGGTCGATGATCGAAAGCAGATACGTCCGCTGGGACAAAATATACGACGCGACGTAAAAATGAAATTCCACCCGTCCGACGGATATCGCTGGCAGTTTTCTCGTTATACGCCATTGGGTGGCCCACCTCGCGCTATCCAGCCTCTCATCTCGAACTTCGCCGGTCGAACGATCCGCCTCGCCTATCGTGTATAGAAAATTGCTGGCCAGGCTTGGATACGCGACATGCAATAGAGGAGACACAGGTCTAGCCCCCACTACCCCTTCAATCCCCTCTTCCTTTCACCTGTTTACTTTTTATCATTCTCCCTTATCCGTTTTTGTCCCGGGTTTTTACGCTATCTATGATATAGGTGTTCTACGTACAGCCAGTCGCAAAAAAAAAAAGAAAGAAGGAAGAAAGGTACACGTGATGTATGGGGGAAATGTAGAACGAAAAACGGTGTGATCGTTCGAATAGATGTTTGTCATGTGAGTCACTGTTTGTGATATCACTGGGTGATAAGGAAACAGGTGGGAAAACTTTGACACTGTTTTATATTGTCGTTAAAGATGAAAGAAGATCATAATGGAGGCTTCAGTGATGAGTAAAAGGAGGAATAACAGCGAGAAAATGAAGAGGACTCCTTAATTATGACAGTTAGAGTCCCGGCATGTCAGTTCGAAGACGTCGCGAATGTTCGATTCCCGTTTGATCTCTAATCATTTTTCTCAGCTCCTACTGTATTGTTAATCTATGTAAATTAACGAATATTGTTCCTCTGATATTAATTAATATTGTAGAAAAGGGGCGTTAACAGTGAAGAAATTAAAAGGGCGCCTAAATTATGTGTATTCTGAATTTTTTATCGATTCGGAATAGGGAAGTTTTAATTAGTAGCGATATTCTTCGATTTGGTGGATTTGGTTAAAAGAAGAAATTGATTAAAAGTTTCTTCGGAAATTTCCTGCGTAGTTTTCAGAGTGTAGTGATCTGAAAGTTTCCGCCAACAGTGTACATCGCCTCTTGGAAAATTAGTCAAAGGTATGTCCAAACTTTCCTAAGATATAAGGAACAATATAGAAGATTAGATCCATTGTTTGATAACTTTCGCGACAGACTGTACCTCTGCTCGCGTGTTCTTCTATTCTTCGTCGAATTTCTTGTTGCTCCACCCACGGTACTAACATTGTAACTTTTATCCCTGGCAACCTTACCATGTCATCCGCCATTTCGCGTATACCTCAGCGAAATTATGAATACACCAGAAACTGTTCTCTCCACTCGATCGACTTACTACTTCTCCGCATTTCCAAACTTTGATATATCGTCCAGGATATTTATATTGCTCCTTGGCCTCGCTTTCTCCTCTGGTTACTACGGTTCGATGAATCAGTGATACGAGCCTCCAGAGACGTGGAGTGCATTGGTCTCCTCGACGACTTTCCTCCCTCCACGATCTTTTATCTACTCTTTATCCGTCTCTGTCCGTTTTTACCAACCGTTTTTACCGCGCCTTTATCTAACCGATCGAAGTAGCTTCATACCACACCCACTGCTTCCTAATTACTCTTAGGCGAGCCGATGCACCCTTCAGATCGCTCTCCTATCGCTGGTTCCTTCCCAAATATCCATTATCGCGGTTTCACCGAATTCCGTCAGCGCGAATTCTCGCGATGGTATAGTCGATGGAAGAAATAATGCGAAAACGTGAAATTCGTTAACCTCTACCGATATAAAATTTGTTACTCCTGAATAGATTCTTTTGTTTGTAATCATCGGTATTAAATTTTCAAGTATTAATTAAAAAGAAATATAAAATTGATAGACTTTTGTCGAATAAATTACATCGCGAGTGTGACTTGCCATTATACGACAAGGTGTTAATAGCAAAAACGATGTGTTTCGAGTCTCTGTACGAAACTGACAAGATTTGACAAATATTTCCATCGGTTCTTAGTTTCAACACATCTACTGTCAGCAGAAAATCGATAGGTCGTTTAGTAATACATTCTGGACCACATATGCTGCGTCGGAGGTAGCGAACGCGTTAAAAAATAAGTCCAATGTTTCACGAAACGTCCACAATCAATAAATCACCCATGATTTAATTTATTTTTCTAAAGAATAAACATAGTAACACACGATGACCACTGAAGAACACAAATTAAATTTCTTTTCATTTCTACGATATAACCGACTCGAACTTTAGCTGATGAAACAAGATACAGTGTACGAAATTGTAACGCAGAAACTAGAATATAAAGATAAATATCAGAATTAGGAAAAGATGAAAGAATTGTGAAAATACCAAGAACGTTATGCTTCGCAACGTTCAAAAAATTTACGAACAAAAGAGTTTTTTGCAGACGATGAAAATTCTTTTCATTTCGATGGAAATTCACGAGACTCGTGACATCGTATCGATCGATAGCAATACTCGATGCATCGTCACTCCACGAACTCGCTCGATTTCTTCCAACGATTGTACATCCCGATGATATATGTATGCATACTCGCAATTCGAGCGTTTCCGTGATGCTTCAGCTCGCTTTGTCGCGTCCTCACTTTATTTCCCTTTTAATCTTCGCGTCAAAAGGGTGGTCGGGAAGCAGAGAGGAAGAGGGTGGTCACAGGAAGTCCAGAACACGTCACTGGCCTTACTCACGGTCCGTTTTAATTGCGTCGACAGAAATTGCGCATTACCCGGCTCCTGGAACCTAGCTGTTACCTGCTTGGGCAAATAAATTCGTGTTTTGCGCACAGTGCACGGTGGCCCTTGATCTTTGCGCTCCAGTTAATTGAGGTTCTCTCTTTGATGGATTAAATAGCCGGAAATTTCTTGGGTTGATTTAGGAATTGAATTATACGTACGCATTATGGTGACTTAAGGTCAATGTTGGTATTTATTTATTCATTTTCAATCTCTCAGATGAGCTTCCTATGAGCTTCCTTCTTTACGTAAAGAAAGCTTTGGAATTAACAGAGAACTTTCGTTTTAACCCTCAATCGATTATGCTTGGATTCACTCAGATACGAGCTTTAAGAAAGAAGCGTTTTTTTCATATAATTGAGAAGATAATCGAGAAAAATATGAAAAGGTCTGCAAAATGTAAAAATTGTTACGTAGAATGTGTATTGGAAGACCGTTAATTCGGGTCCAAATGGACCCAGTTACAGAAATTTAGATATACACTATAATACAGTTCATTCGTTGCCAATTTGCATATTCCCTCGTTCTCCTTTCTAACTTCCTTAGCCATTCTATTACTTTCTTCTTTCCCAAACCTTCCATTATCTGTTCTCTACAATCGTCCTCTCAATTCTTCAGATTCCCTCAACCCTTTCCCTCAAAATACACATTTTCTCGAAAAGTGTCTATATTTAAATTGAAAAACTATAATAAAATTTCACATTTCGAAACTTTTGTCCCATTTTATCTAAAAACAGTATAAATACATTTTCATTAGTTTCTCGATGAATGGCAAGTGAGAACGATTAGTGCTATATGCAGGAAAAATTCAAGAAATATTGTATGAAATGATTAAATGATTCGAAGGTGTAACTTTACATATCGAAAGAAGTAGAACATTCTATGATAGTATCAAAATACAAAGAAGCCTTTACATTATCAACTTTTCTCACCCACATCACTTTTACATTAAGCCGTTCGATTCTCTCTGTTAATTTTAAACCCTGTCAATAATCATCCCCCTTAATTCACAAGAAAATAGACGAATCGATCTTTGATTTATCGAAGTTAAACGAGACAGAGTTAGATCCAATCACGTCTAACAAATAGAAGGTTCGAAGCTGGCTGCTCTGCGACCATTTCCTTCTCTGCCCAGCAGACTCTTCACCTTCTCTTTTCTTTACACGCACTCGAACTCGCTCGGAAGTCAGCTAATCCACCGAACGTGACGTCGTTTCCGTTTTACTCTGCACGGTAATCATCCTATTGGAGTTCAATTTTCCTCGACTAGCCACGATTTTTCCCCTCGGGTCGTTCAGCGAGGATGATTAGGCACACACCGTTCGAAATGTGGAAAAAACCAGGCTCGGAGAGGAGTCAATTTTTAACGAGAAACCTCTCGCGTTACGAGCGGAAAATGGTGGCTCGGTTTGAAGCGGCACGAAACCCGGCGCCCCGGCTGTTCGATAGAATCGCGCCGCGATGAAATATGCTCCCCGGCGATTTATCGCGTTTATTTATCGCGACTGATTTAAAATGCTCGGTCTAGCCGCCCCTTGGTGGGATTATCGTCGAGTTACCTCTAGGAAAGATCGTATTTTTTCGTTTCACTGGTGAGATCGAAAGAGAGAAAGACAGAGGGGGAAAGTTGGAAAGATAAAAAAAGAAAGGAACACAGAAATAAAAGTGGTTTTAGTTGGAAATTTTTGAAAAACGAGTGTCGCGGACCAAACATAAAGAAGGGAAACATACGACACGGTAATGCACGATAAAGGAAAATCATTTTTTAATTACATTTTTCCACTCGAACTCCTGTACTCCTGTCGATCGTTCCTTTCCGCGTTTCACACCGTTGCCTCGTTCTTTTTCCTCATTATTTCACCAGGTCTGCACGAGCCGTTGCTTTTGTTCGTTCTCTGACGTTCAATCTATCATTCGGTTCATTTACATCACACAGTCAGTGCAACGCGCTTTCTAATTCACCGCCTCCATTTTCTCCGCGTTCGTCGCGGCGCGATTGAAAAGAAACGGTTAACTAGAACGACTCTCCTATTGCATTTTTCCACTATCGAGAGATAGGAGATGGATACCTCGATATTCGATCGAGAGAAAATTCGCCTAATCCCTCGCTACGAAAAATTTTAGCCTTCTACGACCGAACAGAGAGTAAGAATCATTTCGAGTATCAGTAAAGAATGAAGCAACGAGGTCGAGGATCAGAGATGAGTAATAAGCAAATGACGAAGTGAAGTGTTTGCTGTTTAAGAAGAAAAACGTCGGTCGACTAAAGCCAATAGATAGGACAAATACGGCGTACAACGGTGGGAAAATGAAAAATGAATTAGCTGTGAAATAAGTCTATTATTCGTGGTTGATGAACGCTGAAAATTTTCGGAACATCTGTATATTTGACGATGGGCGGGGTAGTTTGGCAAAATGGGTGGAGAAGAAGCGGTGTTTGTTAATTAAAATTATTCCCCGTGTACATTTGCGCGCAGACAGAGCGCGTAATCAGATTACGTTCATCCTAAAAACACACGGCCGCCGGTGCATTATTTAAAGTGCTAATGAAAAACAATTTGAAGCGTTAAAATACAAGGGCTTTTAAAATAATCACACCGGGGATTTTTCGTCGGCCGGAGAGGATCTGGTACGGTTTTCCTTTTTTTTCTTTTTTTTTTTCTCTCAAGTCTCCGCGTAACAATAAAATCTTATTTAAGGCGACGCCGTGTAATCTACTTCTCCCCTTATTCATTGTAATCTCCGTCCATGGTGAAACTTCTTTTATACGGGGAACGCGGTTCCCGTGGAAGTGAGATTTTCCACTTTTCCCTTAAAATTTTCCCGCCTGTTGTCTCCCTGTCGGAAGGAGAGATATTTCACGAGTAACGAGAATTTAAGACTTCGATGACGGATCCTTCAAACTTGCCACAATTTGCCGAACAATTGTCATCTACAGCTTTCTGAATAAATCATGGGACACCTACTAGTTTGAGCTTTATTTTTAAATCAATACATGATTATTTACAGATTACTTGCACCGAATATTACATTTTTTAATGTTAAAATGCGTCTAAAAGCTTTAAATTTCCTCCTTATAAATATTTCAATTCTTTTGTATTAATATACTAACGATAAAAAGATATTTCTTAACCCATTTGCGTCAGAGACGTTCAATAGCCAATCGGCCCGTATCATCACGCATCGACCAATGTTTTACCTTCAGTTTTGATTAGAAATTAGTACAATCTTGTTGTTTATAATGCACTAAAAGCTCTGAATTTTATTACGTATTATTCACGAGAAATTCGTAGAATATTTTGACATTTGACGATAAGTAGTAGTCATCACCAGCGGATTATTCCGCGCTTGGTGATAAGTGACAATCATCGTGTGCGGATTATTATACAATTGTTATCAATGGAACGGTTCGTATCGAAATAAGTATCTAAACCTTTCATCTAAACTTGATTTATCGTACAAAAAGTGAGATGTCCCATGACTTATCGACGAGAAGTACATCTTGGCAGTTTCGTTTCTCTGTTCTGATAACAACAGTGTTTAATCTCTAACTTGATCTCAACTTTGAATAAAAAAAAAAAAAAAAATGAGACAGGGGGAGAGAAATTCAGGACGAAATAAAGAATGACGAAAAAAAAAATTGTATTCATAACGTGGGGTAGGTAAAATTTCCAATCTCGAATAATTCTATTCAACGATCATTCGATAAGTTTTTCTCGAAGGTAGATAGCCACGTGGAAGATCTTAAATCGAAAGGAAACGAGGTACGTCGAATAGTCGAAGAGTGGATAGGTCCCAGGCGCTCTCGCGAAGCAATTTTACGAGCGCGGATTCATTTATTACTCTTTGCTCGAGTAGCCATCGGTCCGGACGAGCGACGCCAGGGTCGAGAAAATGTTTTATTGGCGATATTGTTGGCCGAAGATAAAGCAAGAGCGGTGTTCCGCGATAGCCATGTGCGCTCTGCCACGATATTCGCGCTATCCGGCCAGTAGTCGTCGGTCGCGTGTGTGCCAGCCTTTATTGCTCGTAAATACGAAGAACTGAAAAAGAAGCCGTGGGCGGAAAAGGGTGAAAGGCGAAGGGGAAGATCCTCGACCGTACCTGCAGCGCATCTTATTGCCTTTCGTGGAGAAGGTGGCGTGCCCTGCGTTTAAAAATCTATCGCCGGAAGATATATCGTTCTTTCTACGAGCAATATGGTGTAAGGTTCTGTTGGAAGATTTCGATTCGGAAGAGAAACAGAATTTTTCTCTCTTTCTTTTTTTTTTTAACATGGAGTTGCAAGACAGATTAAAGAAAAATAAATTACTTTATATTTCACATCTTATAATCCAAGTTGCGATATAACGAAGTCGTAAAAGTCATCAGAATAAATTGACAGAATTAAGGGGCGTTCAGAGACCTGAAATTTTGAACAGGACTGTAAGAAAGAATGTTTGATCCAGTGTTAATGTACGTGTGTGTAATACATTGGCTATACAAATACAGGGAATAAATTTTTCATGTAGAATAAACAAATATTTTAAATAGTAAATGAAATACTGTTAGCTACAAGTCGTCATTCTTTTATTGCGCAGCATCCTAAAACGAAATCCAATGGACGGTCCTAAATGCTGCGACACGAATCGGTACCGTATTTCGAGGATTTGGTTTATGACCGCGCTATATCATCATCTGGACTATAACACTCGCATGACCGTCGTTAAGATGGTATACATTATCGCGACCTGTATATGCATCTCGTTGATAAAACAGTCTTATCACCTATCTCTCTTTTAAAAATACCAATAAAACATAGTCGGTCATGAACTGCATAAAGAACATCAGAATCCTTAATATCACAGAAAATAGAGGGAAAAACTGAATAAGAAATATTACTTCTCGGGTCTAAAATGACCCATTGCAAGATGTTAACACTGTTTTCATCAAACAAAAAAGAAAAACAGATAACAAAGATGCACTTTCAAAGATCACGTTACAGAAACAGATACATCTTCATACTTATGACGTTGATCTGGCTAGTCATCAGATATGCAAATCGTGTTAAATGGCCTTGATCGACCAATATAATTGGCCCTTACTATAGATTCTATCATAAACAGTCACACAGACATCTAATTCATTTTTAACATATTTCTTCTGCTTTTACTAGTTTCTCCAACATTCCTTGTAGTTCGTAAATTTAACGATTTCCATCTCTCACTTTCTCTTTGCGAAAATTTTGTCAATATCCAATCGTTCGTGTAGCAATTGAAAAATACGCGAAGTTTTTCAACAACCATATCAACGATATTTTCCAAAGAGACGTAATTTCGGATTCGTCCGGTGTTTTTTCGAGTAGCTCGTTTTTGTAATCGAGTGTCCCGTTGTGATTGTTACAGCTTATGGTAATTTGGGCAGCGTGCTGAGCGCCCAGGGACGCGTCGCGGAAGCGGAGGAGGCGTTCGTCCAAGCGCTTCGATATCGACCGAACATGGCGGACGTGCACTACAATCTGTAAGTACGGCCACGTGCATTGCCCAATAATCCACTTTGTTGTTAGTCTTCTTTCTGCCTCTTTGTCTTTTTCCTTTCTGCCGCTAATGGCGTTCGGTACGGATAGATTCCGGTCTCGTTCTAAGTACACAGTAAATAAGTAATCGAATCGAGGAGGAAGCAAATTTACCTTAAAAATCTTTTCGTTCCTCCTTTCTACTCGTGTCACTTTTTATCAACGATCAAACGACAACCTACACTCTGTGGCTACCTTTTAATAATGAAACACATTCTTGTGACGTTGATTCTTCAAGATTCATAGCGAACGATAGATGACGGTCGTTTGATGGAGAAACTTTCATTATCAGAGAACTCGCTACGGTCCCTTCGTACTTCGTCATCCAAGATTTATGAGAAACGCCATACAAGGGCTGAAACTTCTCGCCCTCTCCTCGTTCCCCTCACATCGTGTCGCTACGTGTCGCGAATCCCTTCTCTCGAAATCCTAACATCCGGCGGAATTGTGAAATCCGAAGTGCCAAACCTTGCTTGGAAGATTTCGAATTTCGTTTCTTGTCTCGATCGACCGGCACACGCGAGTATCTTGTATAGAACACGATCGTGCGCCAGTGTATCGGGAAACTTCCGTTTTCTCCGACGTGTTCTCGCGGGAAACGAACACGGCTAAGAGACTAGCTGACCCCGAATCCGTGGGATGGCTGTCGAATTTGCGTAATCCGCGAGCAAAGCGCTGCCCGGTCCGCAAATCTCGCAAGCAATGAAGTCGCTCCTGACTTAAGCAGCCTGGCGTCCAACGGTGTCCGAAATCCTGAAAAGGCTGGGCGAGCACAGCGACGTGAGCGTGAAATAAAAGTCAGAAGGAATCGTTGATCCTGGCGGTGGGAAATCGGTACACGCCGTGGAATTCTTACGATCGTTCCAGGCTTCCCAGCGACTGGATCAAGAGCTACCTGACCGTTGCCTTTGCTATTGGAAAAAGGGACGAAACAGCGTTTCGTAGCGAGCGTAAATGGGAACTGTGGAAAATTGTACAGGAAGTTCCATGTACATTGGGTGGGGAAAATTGGTGGTCTAAAAATGGCAGATAACTGTGTTTGAAACACCTTCTGGACGTTGAACAATTTCTTTTGTAAAAGAGTAACAGTGATTTAGAGAGTGAGTAACATAATCTCGGTGTTAACCCATTGACAGCCAACTACGAGATATCTCGTAGTGCTTTTTTTTTTATTTTTTTTTCAATAAAAATACTGTAAATGCCATTGCAATATTCTATCAGTAACTTAATATTATATTTTGTAAAACTTCATGTTTTCTTTAAAATAAAACCGTGGCACCCAGAGCAAAACGCGCTAAATTTTCGTGGCAGTCAATGGGTTAAGGCGTGGCTTGAATAATACGTGGCTCGTATAATAATTTAAAAGGGAGCGACGATAATCGTCGTGTAGGTGTTATAAGATTTTCTGGAAAACTTGCAAATTGCTTTCTTTGCCAATTTAATGCCTCGTATATTCTATAGCCATTTCCACTGTTTTGTCAGTAATTATCACTTGTTTTTAAGTAACTTAGCCTATTCGAACCAAATAGAGTTCAATCTTTATAAACGATTAACTATTTCGCTCTTCAACCTTTGAGAAAATAACGCCATTTGCGCGATTTACGAGGCAATACTCAAATTGGGTATATTTTTTCTTTGTTTTCAAACAATTTCTGCACACCGACGAGGAAATTTTAAATATACGTACAGCAGTAATTATACAAATTGCACCGCCTCAATGTTTGAATGTTTTTGGTTTAATAAACACACGAATAATAATCGTCTGTGCTGTCGGGCACTGAAGGTTTCATTTACATCAAAGAGAACGTAAAATTAATTTCGAAAAATAATCGTATCTTTATTAAATCTACAAATGGTGTGCGCTTTTTACAAAATTCGAACTGCTAATATATGCAAAAAGGGGCAAAAATTTTCCAATTTTAAATATTGGCTATTTCTAATTTCTCTATATTATATTGAGATAATTCAGTAATATGCAGCCTTTGCATCTAGTGTCCCTATTTTCTAAGGATAAGATTTAATTGATACGCACCTCAATTCATCCAGATAGCATAAAATTCTGAAAACCCATCGGAAGACCACGTTAAAATAATTTAATATACCTAAACATTCGATAAACTGTATTTTCAATGAATGATGTACATTTATTAACTATTACTGTATACAAGATACATCTTTTTCATACATCGAATTCAGAATAAAACAGATTCCCGCAAGGGAGGAACCAAAAGTCCCGTAGGACTTTCGATCGGTGCTAATCATCATCTGGCGATCCCAGTAAAGACGTGGAAGCCTGTCAAGCTGGTGAGTCGATAAGCCGCCGCTGGGCATCCCTCTGCAAGCCCACAATAAGCCGCTCTACGTATCATACGCTAGCTGCAACGCGGTTATCCATTATTTCATCCCATAAAACTAGTTCCGTCCGAGGTACTTCCTTGAGAATAAGGGTATTAGCTCGAAGACGCGCGATACTGGACTTTTTGATCGCATTTCGAACCACTAAAGAAAAAAGGACTATTACGCTATTATTTCACGGTGAACCAGCTATAATCGTCGGTACTACACAGAGATACTATCTTGGTATATTATAATTCATAATGTAGGCAAATTTAAGAATTTAAGTGTCTTAACGGCTCATATGTTCGACAAATCGGTACAGTGACCAGGTTTATGGCGCGGACGTGATCGACAGCTAAGTGTTGAGGGCGAAAAATAATTTTTTAATAAAGCCGCTTACGAGACGGGATCTTGAAATTCGATTTTTCGAGAAGTAGTAATTGTCGCGTTATAAACCTTATCAGAATAGTGAAATGCAGGTAAACGACGTTTCTGAGTGCAAATAGTTCCACTGTAATTGTAATGGAAGGGAACGTCGATAGGTGTGTATTTTAGAAAGCGTCTAATTGGCGGAGACGAGAAACGCCTACCGTTCAAAATCGAATAATTGATACAAAAAAAGAATATAAAAAGAATTGTGCTGTAATGGAGAAGAAATGCTGTAGAAAATTAAGAATATAGACTGTGTAGTTAAAACTACCCTCTCCGAGTCTCAGACGCCTCGTAGACCTTGTTCATCCTAGAATAGAAACGAAAGGGTTAATCATACAACAACGAATTTAACTAGTGACACAGATTTTGGCTGAGATTTCATTTTAATTCCAACGTTTCTTTCAATTTATAAGACCGAGGATTGTCATTTACAATTGATCTATGATACATTCAACGTTTCGTACGTGAAATAGTGGTAAAACAATAAATACCCGATGCTTAGATGCACAGTCGGGAAAAGAAATCGTAGATGAAGGGGTTAACAGGCCAAGAAAGAAAGAAATGAAATGGAATGCTACGTGAAAGATTTCCACGTAGCAAAACGATGCTCGAAGCGATAATATTCCTCCCCTAACGATTTTCCCTGGAACATGTCACCTCGTGAATTCACCGTATCACCGTGAGAGATTATCAAAGCCTATAACAGAAAGGTGGAGAATATCGAAGCGTGCCCGCGAGTGTCGTGACTTCCTCCCTCGCCTAACTGATTGTAGGGGAGCAACGAATGCGCAGTTTCCCAACCACGTTGCCCTGGTTGTAACGTGTCGGTCACAATTCCGTTTCCCGTTGTCGCACCGAGATCTCTCACCCGTGGACACACGCAAAAAGAAACGGCCACGATAAGCCAGCCAGGTACGTTGTCCCTTCGACGGATCGATCGACTGGACACGAACGACCAACGAACGATGGAAGTAACGGTTGATCGTAGCAACGAGGAAAACAGGATTTTACGGCTGAAAACGTCTTCGTAGCCTTTCTACCCTAACCGTGAAGACTGATGGCTGGTTTCGAAGGATACCGATAGATGTTGATTTATTAAAAGTCTCCCTTTAGGTGGTCGTAAGTCATCGTTCAGTCGGGATAACGGTGAATGGGAAATTGATTAGACGACAGGACACGGTTACTGATAAAAGGGAAGAAAATATTGTCACAGTTTTTCTACAGTGGTTACACGTTGATTATGCAGTTGCTTGGATTATGATATCGCGTGTTCGACGAGGATAATTAGCAGACACCTGATAACAATTAGATTTCGTGTCTCAGAATGAACAAATCGGTTAAGTTTAGGCTTACACTTGACGAGAAAGGATGAATCTTTTATAAAATTCAGAATCGAATTTATTTTCAACGAAACGCTCGGTACAGTGGTTAGAAAAGCTCATGAATCCTCTCGCTTCCTTCCGGAACTATTCTCGTCTAGGACCGTCTTGAGTTCTATGGACTATTTTAAGGACCAAGGGTGGTGTTACAATATGGTTTCCAGACGTTATTGTTCCTCGAGTGTCTCCAGTGTCTTGAGTCCTCATCGCGCAACTCGGCACGCGCTATAGGATGTCTTGCAACAGCATGAGAGAGTATTGAAGAATAATCGAGCTAATCTTAGACTTGCAAAATCCAACGCATTAACCAATCCCAACGAAATATATCTAAATTAATATTCACAATCTGCAACTCCTAGAAAAAAGTGAATAAAAAATAAAATAAAAATAGAAACGAAAAGGGAGAAAGTGGGAGAAGTGAAAGATGTGTGAAAATGAGGGGTGCAGAGAGAGAGAGAGAGAGAGAGAGAGAGAGAGAGAGTATCCACGATACGTTAATCAAGCGTCGAACAGGAATAATTGGCCGTTTCACGAAGAATAATCGAGCTAATCTTAGACTTGCAAAATCCATCGCATTGGCTAATCCCAACTAAATATATCCAAATTAATATTCACAATCTGTAACTCCTAGAAAAAAGTGAATAAAAAATAAAATAAAAATAGAAACGAAAAGAAAGAAAGTGGGAGAAGTGAAAGATGTGTGAAAATAAGGGTTGCAGAGAGAGAGAGAGTATCCGTGACACGTTAATCAAGCGTCGAACAGGAATTATTGGCCGTTTCACAGCCGGGTCGGCACGCCGGATCTGCCAATGGCGATAATTACTCGACGGTAAATAGAATCAGTTGATTCGCCGACGAAATTGACACCGAGTTCAAAGGAGAGGCGCGCGTCGCTTAATTGTCGCTGCGGCGCCGGAGGTGCAACGCCGTGGTTACACGGCCAACGTTAAAGCAAGCATCTGTACCGTTGCGCCGCAACGAAATTCTAGGCTAAAGAGATAGGTAGATAGATAGGTTGATAGATAGAAAGAGATACTCAACCTTGTACATCGCGTTACACACATATTTAGATATCCATGTGTATACACATAAAAGAAACAGAAGAGAGGAAAAAGAGAGTGAGAGAGATAGAGAGTTAGCGAAGTGCAGTTACGAGTGCAATTGAAGGTTTTCACAACGACGCCGCTGACGCGAAATTACGCGGCCAAGCATCGCGAGTGCCGATGCCGGTTCGTTGAAAACGCTAACGAAATCAAACTACGATCCAACGGAATTAATTTGCTTATTGTCCGGGTGAAATTGACGTGAAACGAGCGGAGGAGCCGCGCTAATTGGCCGGGTGAGAAACATTCTGTCGCGCCAACGATTCCGTTTCTCCCTCTTTGAGCGTCCGTGGATCTCCACTCTTCTTCTTCTCCTCTTCTCTTGTGTCGCGAGATCAACTTCGTTATAATTGCTCGCAAATATCTTCGCGACTATTCCATCGACTACATTTTCCATTTCTTTCTTCTTCAACTAAGAATAAAAGTACACTTTTTGTGGAAACGTTCTTGAGGATCTCGTGATTGCGTGCTGCGAAAGAGTTTCGAGAACGAACACGGTTACGTGAACTAATTAAACGAGCGAAGTATGTGAAGCTCGCGGTGCTGATATTATTTCAAGGTCCTCGGAACTTGTTTCGTTGGTCTCGCCTAACTTCTATTTTCCAGATGAAGTCGAGTTACCTTATTGTTAGTTTCTTTAAACTTTTCATCTTAGAGTGTCACAAAAGGAAAGGCTCTCACTTTCAGGAGTTGGTCCTTCAGAGAGAGTTTTTAAGACCGTTCGTTTCGCAATTCTTCCGAGAGAAAGTGATAGATAGCAACGCTAATGGAGATTCCGGAATAGGTCAATATCGAGGACGTCATGCGCTGGTCGAGAGGAGGATAGAACGTGTTAGCTAACGAACGGCCGATGAACGTAACGAGGCTAATGATGACAATTACGTGTCCTCGTAAACCGGATGAAACAGCTTGAAAGGGCGAAATAACGATGGCGTTAGAGATGAAATCGCGACAATCGACGGGCTATGACGACAGATCGTTACGAAATTATACGCGAGGGTGTATAATCAGTAGGGGGTAGTGAGAGGATAGAACGTGAACGAAGGAATTATAGATTATCGACGGTAAAAACGTGGAAGTTTCCTTCGATGGATGCATCAGCAGGATAGTTCCGTTGAATTTATGCATCTCATCGATGCGACGAAACGTCGTAGGAACGCGAAACTGCGGCAATAAACTTTGGAAACGACTCGCGACCAACTTATATCTCGCGTTATCCGTTTCCTCTGCAATTTCGAGTTACTTCGAGACCCCGTTCACCTGAAATTCCCGGCGACTTCATCCTTTGCTATTCACGCCGTAAATTAAATCTCTCTGGAACGAGATGGAACTCGCCGGTGGAAAAATACGAGCGCCGTGGTGAAACACCCTCGAATTTTCGCGATACTTGCCCCGAAACAAGATATCGTTAGTTGCGAACGGATCCAATTACCGGTTCGACGAATAGCATTAACGCGCTATTGATATCGTCTAATGCAACCGTGGATTAAATGTCGTCTCGTTCATTGTTCGCTCCTAACGCGATTAGTTTTTGTGAGATTGACCTCAGCTTCGTCCATTCTCTCTCTCTCTCTCGAGTTAATTTGCATACAAACTGATATCACATAACGGTATAGGTATCTGACGCGTCATAGATTAGTTTCGCTGGAAAATAGAAGTTCAATCATGACGCACGACGGTTTTAATGTACGAATAAATAATTTCGAAGTCTTCTTGGATGAAACGATCGATGAGTATAATTGATAATTGGAAGCTGGAATATCCAAATTCATAATTGATCCTCAAGAAAATTTTTGCTTCACCTGAAACTTGCTTGGAGACACTTTCTTATAGACACGTGTTTTACTCAACATTATCTCGTATTTATCAAACCGATCGTTGAGATCGGATAACGAGATATCTCGTTTTAATAACTTCTTATGCGATTCGACAAATTATACATCATTTGATCTGTTTTTTACGTCACTAGGATAACGAAGCCTTGCGGTAGCTTATGACAAAAGTATCGCGAAATAAATGCACGTGAAAATTCGAAAAGAATGGAAAAGAATCGGTTAGTATTGTCGTTGCATCAGGAAGAATTTATTCTGTTTGTATATGGTACTATACGTTCATTTTATTGCCGTACAACATTTTATTAATTGAAAACTAGCGTTCCAGTTCACGAAGAAATAGCTTTTAAATTAACTTATTAGTTAGACACTAATCCTAACAAAATACAAAAGTGTCTCGTAGCAATAAGGGGAATGAAAGTCAAAATGAATTTGCTGTTTGATGATTCATGGGATATACGAAATGACATTTCAAATGGAAATGAACTTAGCGATAACATCAACATTCCTAGAATAAGTGCTGTTATTAAGAATTTATAAATGTCAATTAATAAATTGCTTGTATAGATTGTACGAAGGCGAGCACGCAAAGAATTAATACCGAACAATTGTTACCACCAGTCCACGTGATATCGCACCAGGTTAGAACAACACAGCATGGCCAAGATTTGAAAGCTTCGATCGTTTCAAAATTCAAACAACACCTCCAGCCCAGAATATGAAGTTCCCATCGAGAGATTCCCCAGGAATATTACGTTTCCTGCATATAAAAACGACAGGAATCCAGAATCCCTATTTCCATTCTTCCTCCTCCGCTCTATTCAAGAACATCCCATCAAAGCTCGAAGGACCGTTCCACTCGAAAAGAAAAGGGAAACGAAGAAATAAGAAAGGAGGTGGAAGAAGTATCAGTTGAATACGGGAGATATTTAATTCGCATTAAGCGACGTGACTAGACAGAATCACGAGAGGAGGAGGACCAGCCTCTGGAATCGACGTTTCGTTTCTCCAACGTGCACACGAGAGAGGATCCCCGTTTCTCCCGGTGAAACGCGAGGAGGAGTCGCGTCAGGACTAGAATTCGCAAGGCGAGGAGAGACGATGCTGCGAATTGAATGGGAAATTGATGGGCTTCGGCCTGTCGGTCGTGTACGCGCCGTATATCCGCCATAGACCCCTCCTAGATTCCGTTGTGTACCGCTTCGTGTATACAGCCTGTACCCACCCCTTACCCACTGGTGACGTCGCGACGCTACACACGACGTGTTCCTTGCTGCATACAGAACGGGTGAACGCCGCGACGCGACGGTTGTCAGGATCTACGTCTGCGTGTGGTATATGTCTCTGTGTGCGTGCGTACAGCTGCAGCTAGCCGAGGTAAACCGTCGTCCGGTCCGTTTGGACCGGTGTTTACCCATGCTGACCGCTTGAATATGTATCGTCCCGGCGGTGCTTTGATTGTACGCCTTCGCATTTGCATGCGGAAGTGTCCTGAACCACGTCCACCCTCAAGACGCAACAGTCGGCCGTTTCGTCGAGCATCGTTGCCTCCTCTACTTGATTCCCATCGTTCTGTCTTCCGTCTGCGGTGATCTCGTCTGGCAGCGGTTGAATTTGAGGTCGGTTTTGGATTGATCGTCGACATACTGCGATCACCGAAGATTGATCATGGGGTGGTTTGATCTCCTGCGACTCAGGATTCGTAGAAAATTGATTATACAAGGATGGATCTTTGAGAACGTTTGTACCGTGATTATTTATTTCTAGGTAGAATCGTAGGATTTTTATGGAGAATCAAATAGGAAATTAGGTATTTACAAGTTAAAAAGCGCGGTAACTGTGAGGAAATTAAAAGGAATGTCGATAATGTGCTTATACTATCTTAGAGATAGTTGTGCAAGTATTGAACAGCTTCATCGTTGCTCTACGACTCCTGAATTATTCTGTTATACGTACCCTTTGTAATTTCCTAAATCTAACCAGTTTTGCCATCCTCGTTGCTAGTCTTTTCGAACCTTTGAAACCTTTTTCCTGCCGCAGATTAATCTTTCGGACGTCAAGCCGCGAGCTTTAATAAAATATTTAATTCTCTTAACTATTCTTTCAGCGTTTTTATTTTCGGTAATGGATCCATTACAAATTCATTCATTTTTCGTACTATCCATTTTATTGGACGAGAAGCTAACGTCAATCCAAACAGTATAGTCTGCGAGATTCGCGAAACTTTTCCAGAGTAGAACATTTCATTCGAGCATATGTCTGTCCAGGAAGAAAGGCAAATTTTCGACAAACATAAACGCGGCGCGCTCTGGAACGAGCATGCAAATCCTGAGTTATCTAACGGAGCAAGGTTTCCGTCTCTCCCTCTGGAACAAAAGTATCGCCATTTTCGTTGGAACCGTACTCCTAAGCCTTTCACCCCTTCAGCCTTCGTTCGCTACTCTCGCGGCGAGAACGTTATCTCGCGTACGCGATGAGCATACCGCGGTGAACGCTCGAACTTATACCACTCGTCTCGGTGGTTAGTATATAAGAGTATTATCTCAGGTTTACGCCTGTGTTATCAGATGCCGCGTCGCTGAACGGCCGAGTAACCCGAGCGCAACGCGCTTCACGCGCGGGAAAACTCGTCTCTGAAGGGTACCAGCTATTTTCCGGATGATCCTCGTGCTTTCTCGCACACTCGACAGTTCTATTCCTAGAAATTCCACGCTGCAGCTAGTAATAAGTTTGGTCAACGCTTCGTCGTTAACGAAAACATACCGAAGAGGAAACGAAAACCCGAGACGTTGAAATATCGTAAACAAATATGGACGATAGTCATGAAAAAAAAGCGTCGAACTTCTAAATGAACGCTGAAGTACTCGATGATCTTCCAAATTCTCGTGTCTGGAAGAAGCAATATGCACACTAAAGACGACGAAACATATTCTATGTGTTAGAGCCTCTGGTTCAATTGATCTTGTTAGATTCGTAGAATTTGCACGTGATGTACCAACTATGAAACCAAACTACAAGTGATGGTACCTTTTTCGTGGACTGTATTGTTGTATAATACAGGTGAGGCTCATCTACACGTCAGAGCTCACGTACAGCTGAGAAATCGTGGGTCGATTAACGCCACGTCAAAGTCTCGCGAATTTACTGGTGCAACGGGTGCAATTATGGGTAACAGTAGTCGCGCTTTGATGTCGCGGACTTTGTCAGACAACGTTGAATTACTTCAGATTACCTTTGGAACGCAATCAGTTCTTTTGAAACGCTCTGTAGCGGCCAGGTACAACAGGAAACGATTGGCGTGCAGACGACCAAGCACGGTTTATGACGTGCACGCTAGGAAAAGCCACTTTTGTGGGAAACCGTTTCAGTTCGTTTAGTTTGCGGAATTTCCACGGAATTTTCACCGACAGTCTTTCTAATTCCGATTTCGTGTGAAAAAGTGCCGCTTGGATTCAATTATAACGTGTTCTCTGTCATGTCGAACTTCCTCGTTTAATCACTTTCTTTTCAATTAAGCGGAAACCGCATCATAAATCGTACGAAAGTAAATTTGTGTCGAGATAATTGTCATTCGGCGATTCGTTAAAATATTTCTTCTTTCATCCATCGAAACGATTCTCAAATGATATCTAGTTGCAGTCGCAAAATCTAATCAGTTTCGCTGTTTCTAATTTGAACCCTAAGATTTCCTTTGCGTCTGGCCTCGCGTAACATTCAAAATGGCCGTCAAGTATACTCCCTTTGCCAGTGGAAGCTGTGCTCTTCACGCAGATATGCACGTAACATCTGCTCTATTCAATAGTTTCTTTAATGCCATAATATACGTACGGAACGCTCGAGTGTTACAGTTCAAATGAAACTTTCTTCTCCACTTGTTGCGCGCTACATCACTCGGTTCCCGGTCATATTGCGCAACGAAGTTACGAGACTTCGTTGTGAGTGTACACACGCGGTCTCTAAAATGGAAAGCTACGTGGCATTGTTAGCAGTGGCTGACTCCAAACGTTACTAATCCCCTTTCTATATCCACGTTGAATCCACTTCTGATACCGTTGCAGATACACCGTTCTCTGAAAAGATTCCTCGACGTTTCTCGCGACGTGTGTCCTGTTTCTACAGCTCCAATAACTGCTGCTCGAATAAATTGATAGGGTAAAATCTCAAATACTATTCGAAGGAACACTATGCTTTCTCATCTATTTAAGCATACGCTAAAATATATCAATGATCAATTTAAAAATTAAAAATGTGTCAAATGAAACCGTCGAAAGTTTCACACTCGAACGCAATCATCGATAAAACAATATTCTTTTTTTCTAGGATTTCTAATTTTAATCTAGGATTTCTAAATAGTGAGTCACCGGATTGTTGAGCAATTGCAAGTACCATTTTGTAAAATCTGTCCTGCAAATTCACTTCTACAAATTTTAGAATAATTCACAACTTAAATAAACCTAAAACTCCTCTGTTAATCACTTTACAAATCGCATTCATAGCTGAAAACTACATCGATCACGAAAATATACATCCATCTTCACACACACCCTTGTACCAATATAGAAAGTAGCACGAATTTGTTGAAATTTGTATTGGTGGTTGTATGGTGAATTCCAACACCTTTCGTGGACGATAAGATTGCGAATGTTGTCGGTGAATTCCAACAGAGTTGATAAAACACAGGTTTTTCCAGCGGTACGAGCAGGCACACCATAATTTCCGTGCAATGAACACGATGCATTCTTGCACGGTCATAGTTCGTTGGAATACACAGTATTATAATAGTGAATTCTTTCGTGCATTAATTCTCAAACTGTCCGTAAACTAGATCTTCTATCTCGAGTAAATTCCTCAAGTGACACTATCCACTCCTTACTTTCTACCGTCAGAAATAAATCGAAGCTGAGAAATCAGAAGAAACGTGAAACTTGCCCTTCTGACGATAAAGAATTTATATTTTCGGCTGAAATCGACGAGTTGATTCCAGCTCGAATCTCTCGTCAGACAAGGGAACAACACGCGGAACAATTCGTATCGCATATCGATAAATACAATTTTCACTCTATTTCGCTAATAGCTCGGATGCATTTCCGGCCAATATCCATTCTACCCTTCCCAGTCCAGTGTTTTCGTTAATTCTTAATACACGGCTCGTTTATTGGCCACGCATCGAAAACGTGACTTGAACTGTAACCAGGGTTTCCACAGGGTGTGCGTTTGACGGCTGCCCTGGTTAACTTTCAATTTGTATGAATGGCCGCGATTAAAACGAGCCAAGCCACGGTTCACCTCAATGGGAATAATTAGAGCTGTCGAATGAAATATTTGCGTATCGATAGAACGCGCGGTGAAACAGGTTTGTCGCTTTCAAAGAGATTTTCTCCGGGTAATTTGCTATAATCCTGTTTCCCTCTTTTTCTCTCCTCCTTGTTTTCCCTATCGTTCTACGTGAATGTCGACAGTTGCGAAACCTTTAGGTATAAGCGTTCGTACCGACTTGGCCTGTCGACCGTCATAAACCCATAAAACAGCGTGCAAACGGCTAGAAGTCTGCCACGAAGATTTCCAAGTCCGCACCCCATCCCATAGAGTTTCCCGCAAAATTTTCAGAACTAAATCAACACTCCATCAACACTCTTTCGTGAGATTTGTAATATCTGGTCTGTTTTTAGGATTCTGTTAATAACCAATCCACAAAACATATAAATAAGGATAAAATTTCAAAATCAAACAGATAAAAATCGAAACATAACATACAAGTATACATTAAAATAAAGTTACGCGTTCATCCGTACAAATTTTAAGACCGTGCTTCAATTAAAGTAAATTACATCGTTAAAATTAGCGTAAGGTTTAACTGTGATCTTTTCTTGCATCAAACCCCAAATATTCAGGCGTTATTAATTCACAGCTTGAAGCGCATTGTAAATATAATTTGAAATCACAGCAAATTATAAAACGTGCGCGCAGAACGATATCTCTTCCACCAAATTGCGACCAATAGTACAACGCATACACTCACAGAAAATAGAAACTAAACAATAAGAACACAAAGAAACTTGATGTAGAGACTAGACAGTTCAGGAAAGATAGAATTCGTTCAGCTTTCGAAGCAACAACACGCTAGAATTCGCACAGCCTTTGAAATATACGCAACACAATTAGAATTCGCACGTCACATAAGAGTTCAATTATCTTTCTTACAAATTAAACACTTTTAACGTACTCGAGTTCAGTGAACCCTTCGGATATTAACATTTAGCCAACCGCGTATTTTTCATAAACAACGCGAAGTAGTTATCTTCTTCATTTGAAATACTCAAAGGGTCCTTCTACATTTCCGGTGAGGATGTTTTCTTCTGAGGATCTTTTTTTAAATCGTTTATGTAGCAACTTCTTTCAAAAACGGGGAGAGATATTTAATTGGGTATTTGAAAATCGGGAGATCTTTCCATGTGGTTGATGATGTGTTAATTTCTTGGGAAAATGCGACGTGAAATATACTACAAATCTTCGTGCCGCAACACTTTCCATGACCACGAAGATAACGTGGAAGAACAATGGCGTTAGGTCGATTAAATCGTGACCGTAAAGTCCACTTGGTAGATCTCTTTTCTGCCAAGATGATAGAAGATGGACGGGGCGAGTGAAAGAAGCCTTATGTCGAGAAAGAAGAACCCCTCGAAGGAAAGTCCGAGAATCTCTTCTCCTCGGTTGATCCCCACGGTGTGGAAAGTGATTTCTGAGACCGTGGCATCGATTCGTTTCATCCATGGACCGTGTGTATATATGTATATACAGAGTGATTCTTTGTGCAAGAATAAATCGATAGCGTGGAATGAAATGTTGTTACGCGAGACGTTAGCGGAGAGGAATTTTCCTTCGCTTCGAATCTTCGTTTTCCGAACGAGAATTCGCGACGCGATGCTTGGTCGTATAGATTTGCAATTTAAATCTAATTCCATCGGGGATCTATGGTATATACGTAGAAAAATAATATTTCTTTTTAAATTAATATGACTACATTGATTAAAAACGCTTAACTTATTCATCTTTAAAATAAATCATTTCAGTTTCATAATTATAGAATATTTATTCGTTTATAATTCACAAAATTGTTGCGTTTATAATAAAAGTTGTTTAATGTATAATCCAGATGGTGGCACTTTTAACGAACTTGTACTTTTAACTATGAATTACGAGAACTATTTAACACGTTAAATGACACGCTGGTCCTTGGAGACCGTCGTTAGACTTTTCGTTTAAACGGTGTTAATTCTCGAAAAATGAAGAGCTTCAAATTTAGAAAATAATTCCTTATCGTTCGTTAATGGGTTCCGTTGAAACGTTTCAAACAAAGATTTGAAATCTCTTCCGTTGAATTTATCGTCACACTCTTTTCAAAACTTTCGAAGCTGAATCGTTGAACGAGAAATCGACCGAAATCGATGTATCGGTGAACGTGTTAAGTATATGATAAATAGTATACTGTTTTATAAACTTGGTGTGTGTTTTCATTGATGATTCGAAGGTGCAATAAATGGTAAAAATATATATGTTGGAAAGTGTTTGTTAAATAACATGAAAATGGAGAAATTATTGTTAAATTTATTATACTAGAGTCTACAGACACCAATATTGATATTATAATTATGTTCATGCAGTATCCAGGTGCGAGGGCTCTCGAAGTAAAATTAAACAAAGCATGGAACAATAAAATAATTCACTGGCCGTACCAGTTAGCACCTCGCTTCGGCAAATATTACTTTCACGACTGAATATCGATAACACGAATACGACCGAACATAGCTCACGAACTAGCTCACGAAGAAACTTTATTTCTACCTAAGGAGCAACCTCTCGTATTCGCGATATTCAAGTAAATATTTAATGGTGAGAATCTGCTGGACGCGCGAAAGAGCAAAAGTATCTTTGGTGACTTTGCTCGTTATGCCAGCAGCATCGTCGTTCGTTCTTCCCTTTTCCCCGAGCATTAACGATTGTTCAACGTTCGCCATTGTACAGGCGCGTATTCACCAGCGAGACGATCGTTTATCGTGACGTAGAATCGCTATGAAAACGTAGCGGTAATTCAGAAGTTGATCAGAAGACGCGAAGCTGTGAGATTCGAATAGCCAAAGCTGGACAATCGCGATCCTTGTGGTGAAAAGCTGGAACTTTCGAGACCGAGGCATAGTTTGACGCGTTTCCCCGCTGTCTCTTGCCGGCAGAAGCGTATAGAATCTTTAGAATGGAACACGACAGGGTATACCACGGTGCTCAGGGGAGTTTCACCCCGTGGAGGAAATACCGCTAGTCAACGGAGCAACTTCAGACGATGTTTCGTCGTCGTCGTGGTATAGCTGGATAGTAGAGCGTGGCTGCTAGACTGTCGACCGAGTTAAATGATGTTCCTAGGTGATGCTGACGATGAATCAATCGTATCTCTCATGTTCGAGGACGAGGAGTAGGTTCGAGGTGTGAGAGATGCAATTGCAGCATTCCTTTTAATCGAGAAACCTGATTCTCGAAGAAAGAACTTGCCACAGTCGATGCTCGAACCACGTTTGACCACATTTTGTTTGAAACAAAGATAAATGATCGTTTAAAATTCTGAATTAGTTCTTTCATTTATTTATTTTTTTTATTTTACAAATCACATAAGAAAACTGATTTTATTTTATAATTAATTCAAGTAAATTGTTTTTTTTTTTTCTATTTCAGTTACTTTAGTCTAATGAAGTAACAGATAATTTGATATAAGGGGTTATTGACCTAGATTGATCATCAAAATTTGAATAAATATTTGATCAAATAAAAGAGAAATTGTTTTAAAGAAAAAGATGATCTAGAGAAATGAAATTTGTCCATCCTAACTAACACGTGGTTTATTCGAAAGTAACCAATGATCAATGCAATGATTAAATGTGATTCGAACTCTGGATCATCTCTGAAGTGCAGTAACAACCTTTTTCTAAACATATCAACCTCTATTTTCCGAACGTTGCATACACGCAACATTTAAGAAAATATCTTCTCCTCCATTAAATTTCTTCGTCGATAAAAATCATTCTCACAATCTTGTTAAACACTGTATTGTATCACACATGAAAAATATATTGTATTACCGATAGGAACATTTAACTCGTTCACTTTCTCACCTCTCTTCTCTACGAACATTTCATTATACCGTCCATTCACTTTCCCGAACTTTTGGATCGTCATTCTTAAACATTCCAAGGTAAGGAAGATTCAACGTTAGCGTTTACATACTTTAAGTAAACTCCTAGAAGTCAGATGAACTGTCCTCCTCCTACCCGAGACCGTAACTGTAGCCGGCGCGTGCGCGCGCGATAGTTTGATACGTTAATCCGTTAAGTTAGAGAATTTATCGAGTTGAAACTTGGTTTAATCTGGGACCGATGTAGATGCAGGCAGCCCGAGTTGTTGCTTCTCTTGTAGAACCTCTCCCAGCACTGTAATGTACACCGAAGGGAGGTGGAAGACAGATAGATACGAAACTTTACCAAGAGGGAGAAAGAGGGCTACACATGGGTCTCTTTGTGCGCTTCGAATAGGCAACGTTGAAAGACAAGAGGAGTAAGATACACACAATTTGAGGAGACTGCAAGAGAGAGAGGGAGAGAGACATAGAAAGAGAGAGAGAGAGATATCAACGTCCAAGAAGAGAGAAACCAAACGAGGAGGAGAGGAGAGGGAAAAGACAAAGAGAGTCCACAGGAGAGACACGGAGATGCGAGAGATTGAGATTGGGAGACCTTAAACAAGACATGAGTCGGCTCCCGACGTCTTGCCTCTCCGCAAGGCTCGTCAAGGTAAACCAACTCCATGAATTAATTAGTCGGCAAACGACAAAACGATCTTGGTTGGCTGGTGAAGGCATGAAAGGAGCTGCTCTTACTTATGTTAGTCGCGTGGAAACGTGCGCGTGCTGTGCCCCGTGGGCAAGCTGGAGAATAACCAGGACCGGTGAACGTGTTTGCGAATTGGGTAAACGAGACATGGAGAAAGCTAACTCGTTGCTCGAGTTACAGACAATAGTCCTTAACTACGGAATTCATGAATCTCCGATGACTTCGTTTCGTGACGAATTTCGACGAGGACAATTTAGAAGGCGGGAAGATTTAAAAGGTTAACAAAGGAAAGGAACTTTGAATGTCCGTCGTTGAATAGGCATTGATGCTTTCAACGACGAGACGATAACGTCTCGAGGATGGAAGTGTAAACTCGAAGGAGAAGGCAAACCAATCGTAGGCAGGTGAAGAGAAGAAGAGAGGTGTGAAAGTCATAAACGTTCGGGAAAACTGAACAGCTCTCGCGATACGAGGGGCAAAACTGCGATGGGCAACGTTTATTGGGAAGTTGGAGTTGCGTATTCCCGTAGGATCGAATGGCAGGGTGAATAATACACTCCGATACTATACTCTACTTCCTGTTCCCTGGTTTTGCGTGCTGATATCATCTGATTCCCGTGGCTGAGGGAAGAAAAAACAGCTCTCGAAGTCTTTCCCTTGAGACGGTCGAAAGAAAAGATATGTGTATAAATATAAATTCAGAAGATGAGTGGGGAATGGAACGCGAAATCCAAGATAAAGGAAGTTCGTTGTGTGCATGTGAGTGGGGTATGGTGCTTGCTTCCCAAAGGCGCTCACAAAACTTTTCGACAGCTTTCAGACGGCTCCCTTGGGAACTGAGCTACGCATACGATGTTCGACTTTCCTCTCTTGGTCTCTCGTCAACGAGGATTCTCTCATAATATTTCTCGAAATCCTTCAAAATTTCGCTAAGGGACATTCTCTCTGGAGCATCGTCTTGTCTTGTGCCCCTTGTATCTACATACGTCCAACTGTCGCTCGTCTCTCTAGTTTCCGCGAGAATTATTCGACCAGCTGCGATTCTCAATGAGAAAGTTCCTCGTTCGTTTCCTACACATCAGCTGATTTTATTATTTAACTGATAGGTTAAAGAAGAGATAATCGTGTTTCGATCGATTCGTTAGATGATCACGATTAACGTTTGAATCATTGCAACTGTGAACCAGATGGGAGTCGTCAGTTGATGTTAGTTGAAGATTGTATTAAGTCAATTCATTCGGTAGATTCTACGTCGTCTGTTGACTCTCGTTTTTCGGAGATATTGATGTCAATTTGTACATCTCTGAAAGACAAAATAAGAAAAGGACTGATTGAAAAATTCCAAAATGCAATAATTGGTTGGTTCATGTTTGAACCAACCTCCTAGAAATTATAAAAAGGGAAAGAAACTTAATGAGCTGGTGAGAGACTTAGTGACAAGCGCCGAAAAAAAGTTACAGGACCTAATTTGAGGCAAATAGACTGTAATTGAGGTTCACCGTACCCCATACTATATAAAATTAAAGAAAGGTAGCTATGGGATTTCTCTGACTGTTTACAATCTATGTCATGGATAGCCTTATTGTGCCACGGAGCGTTAATGAAACTCATTTGTGACAACGCTTCAATGTGTTTTACGTCATCGTTAATTAAAGTGAAAAGCATTGGCTATCCGAAGAGGTGTGAAGGTCTAATGATCAGGGCTTTCTGTCAGACGAACGGAACACGGTTTACAATTACACGAAACAAATTGATTTAGCTCGGATAAGAGAAAGTATAGAGTTCACATGGCGGAAAAATAATTGCCGCTTTATCGTACGTGAAAATTGACACGCCTCTCTCAACAACGAGCTAACTTGCCTTTTCTCCCAACTAGGAATGAAAAGTCACCATCGAAACGAAGTATTGGCCGACACCAATGGAAAAATTGATTACTTCTGTTCGATAGGGAATCTGGCTAGGTTCGTAGGGACTTTTAATAGCTTTCTCCGATACTTGTCAGCCGGTTGATCAAACCGTGGCGACGATAATACCAGCGCCAGACATCAGTAACAATTTATCCAATTGTCATCCTGTTATCTCATCTTCCTCCCCACTATTCCGTTCGTCGGACTCTTCTTCCGGACCAGTCGACCGCGTAATAACTGTATCAAGTAACGCTCCGCTCTCGTTCCTCTCTCTCTCTCTCTCTCTTTGTGTATACAGAGGTTTCGTGTGCGTTTGCAGTGATACTAACCCCGGAGCGTGCAACCGTTCCTTCTCAAAGGATTCAGCGTTCGCCATTTACACTGCAAATCAAGCGGACGAGGCTGATACCTGGGTGTCTGCAAACGTAACATCATGTTACAGCTTTATTTCAACTCTGTTGCGTGATGCAACGATACGTATAATTTTCTTCCTCTCTCTCTCTCTTTATCTCTGTCTTCTAACCTAATCTCTTTCTGAGGAAGAACATAATTTTATAACTTTGAACTATATTATCACGAGGAAATCCCTTGCTCTCGCTTGCATCACAATTTCCTACACACTCTGTATACATGTATACCCATTTTTTAATCCATCTACAGTCTTCAATCTCACGTGCACGCTATGTCGTCGGTAATACATCTGGGGCCACACTACAAGGGTGAAAAATTATCCGATATGCTTCTGTAGCTAGTAAAAATAAGCCTGGAGATCTCGAGGATTGTTGGTGAAAATCTTAATTGTCAAAATTAGTTTGCAACGCGCGAGAGGACGAATATATCACTGCTATAAATTATAGCCTGCTACTTAATCTTTCTTAGATAAAAACAAGCACGCGATGGCACATTTGCGTTGCTTGGAAATTCCCAAGCTTTCTTTTTCTCTTCCAAAAGAGTTAGGCGAATTATTAATTAATATCAGCTTTCTATGCCTATGTTAGGTTGACATATAAAGAGTACAATATTCAGGTGTTGTAAATGTTTAACACAGCCTAACAGGAAGCAACGAATAACATCCGGATCGATATCGTTTGTTTCGTTTGCTCGGTGTTCCCTTCATAAATTTTCAACAGGCCACCGCTGGCCTGAGATTCAATCGCCTACGCGGAGGGGCGACCTCCATGGTCGATCTACGGAAGATCTTTGAAATTCGAAGTCACCCACGAGTATTTCCCTTCTGCAGAATTCAGGGTTGGGGTAGTAGGAGCGAGGGAAGTCGCGATAGCACGGTCAATTTCGCGAACGCGTACGATAGTCTCTCGTCCCTCCTCCACTGAATACAACGATTGTCAGACACAGACAGAGATAGAGAAATCCCGAAATCCGTGCACGATCCTCCTCCAAGTATAGGGCTCGCACAGGCTGTCGTTTGTATGCCGACCGAACGTTTGTGCATCGTACGTAGCCGCTTGTCAGACGGCAATGTCTGATAATACAAAGCCCCATACTGCATACGGCTTTCTGTCCTACAGAGCAATCAGTACGAACAATCAGTTTGCGGAATAGCCACTGCTCGGACACCCACAATCGACGTCTTCGGCTAATTCACCAGCTTAAAATACGATTATAATTCCCTTATTGTCCTGTCGTGCATGTATCTTTCCTAGCTCGTTGCTTCTATGATGAAACATCGACGGTAATGCTGTACGTTACGACACGGTCGTTCGATATTCGGGGGAGAAGTTTAGAAGGAGGGTTTAGAGCAGCATCTGCGGGAAAAGAGAGGCACTTGGAACCTGCTGTCTCGACATTCGAGGCTCGAGCCCTACTTCGTCACAGGCGAACGCGTCGACCATTGCTCCATCGAGGGCTTTCCTTCAGTCCTTTGATTTCTCCGCACATTTCTCTTCTATCCTAACCTCGGAACGATTCGTCGAGCGATGGATCTCTCGGTCATCCGAGTTACGATTTCTTCGATCTATTCTTCCGAGAGTCGATGGAAATTTTCTTACCTAATCTAATTTATTATTGTTGTTGCTGTTTATGCATCACAGCAGTGTTGGTCGAATTTCCCAATGGTCCAACGACACTGAGTTCGCTGATTGTGTCGTATTTGCGAATAATGAACTGTGTGTAAAATGACAAGTACAAACTCCGTATGGTAGATCATGAGAAATTAGTTAAAACTCTATCGGTTAAGAATAGTTGATGGAGCGATTGGAGAGCTGTGAAAAATTACAAATGTTTTTTTCGACACAACTGGCAATGTAGTGCCTGTCGTTCGAAGGATTCAGTTGTAAAACTAGCGAAAGTGAAATTCCCAGCGACTGGTAGTTGTATTTCAAATTTTACAACTCAACAATTATGCGTTCTCTATTATCTAACGAATATTATGGTACGCTACGAGGTAAACGGTAAATGTAAAGAGGATCGTTATAGAATTGCACGAAATTCGAGGTGTACAATTACAATGCTGTTAGACCTATTTCCGCAGTAAACAGTTAATTCCTATTACAGAAACTTACCTCTAGCTTATTACTCCTTCAGATCCATCTTCGAGCATCGCACGATTAATCGAAATATTATTCCGGAATTGATACAAATTTCATCAATTAGAAACAGAGGTTCCTTCGAAACTCGTATTTTCCACTCCATCCACGGGAAGCTTCCCCACCAGAAGCCACCTCCATATATTGCTAAGCCAAACAGACAGTATTTCTCGAAACCAAACACTTCGTGTGTCCATAGAGTGGCATTTTGCTCGCCAGATTCAACTGTATACGCACTATAGAACCTGGTCTCTTCATCTTCCTGTCTGTTTCTCTCCCCCTTCGTTCCTCTCGGTGTTTCTGATTTGATTACTATTCGCATAACTCCAGCACCCTCTTCCTCGTTTCTGTCAGTTATCGCCCATATTCATACTTGCTCGTTCTGACCGCTGCAAACCCACACAGACACACAGATGCCTCTTTATCTTTTCGCTAATCCCTTCCGATGTCTCTCTGTCTTTCAAACCCCTCTGTGGTTATTATATATATACACGTGGCTTTTCCCTTTGCAACACCGTCATCAGGATCACGTTCATACGCCCCCTCTCTTTTTCGAAGTTCATCAGCATGTACTCTCTTTTTCTACCCCTTTCATTGGGTCGTTCTATCATCCCACACCCCAGACGCCCTATCAATTCGGTTCACGGTAGTTTCTTTCTCTTTTGTACTCCTTTATGACCATGATTCACAGCTCCTGCTGGGGTGCACGTATGTATTGCTATACAGAGTATTCCTGAAACGGAGGGAAAAAGGGAATAAAAGAATCTTAGGGGACGAAGAGGAAATTGAATTCTGAGAAATGATTAGTTCGATGATTTCGAGTAATCTGTACAGTTTCTGACGAGACAATGTACAATCAGAGAGGGATTAATTAGCAAGAGTCCTCGGCAAGCTTGTTATTCGCAGAAGTGCATCCTCTGTTCTCAGTTTATCCGTTTGAGGAGATAAGAAGCTCAGACTGATATGCTCTTCCCTCTTTATCTATTCCGTTTGTATCGGTTCTATCGTCGTCATAACTTTGTATCAATATTTTTAGGAAAGGTTTCTCTTTTATATACACAAAATTGTCTAGGTAAAAATATTTCAAAGTCTGAATTGGATTCTATCCCGCATACCAGACCTATATTACTATTCAGAGAAAGCTTTTACTGCCTTGTCTCGTCACATCAGATATTACCAAGATAATGCATTCAACGGACCAGTCCCTTCCGTATCTGTACCCATGGTGGTCATGAAGCCAAGTACAGCGGACCATCCACTGGTTTAAGCCCGTTCTGTCTGAATGGATGCGACCCAACCTGGTTGGTGACTCGGATTCAATACCCGGCGTCATCGCGTTGATACGCTCAAAGGCTTCGTTCCGGCCGGAAGGTCGCTAGCTATCATTGAACGTCATCGAACCGTTGACAGGTTTAGAATCAGTTTTGGCTAATCATACGCTAGCCGAACGATCTCTGTCGTTCATCGGTCAATATGGTTTTCATCGATTGACACGTATCGCTAATTAGTGTTCCCAGTGCGGGCCTCGATGCTATCGGTGTCCTGAAGTTCGAGGAAAGGGTGTTCGAATTGGGAGTCTGTGATCTGTGTACAAGATGGACGTGTAAGAGTCTCTGTACGAGGAACGGAGAGTTTCCTGCAAAGAAGTGTGTGGAAATCGAATTTTAAACCAATTTGCTATAAAAAAAAATGAAAAAATACACTTTCGCCATATATCAGTGAACATTTGCTACATTTGAGTGTACTTATTACGATTGCTTTCCAAGATCTTTTGCAAGATCCAAGCTAAGAGACTGATCTCGAGCTTAAGCTGTATACATGCTTCGCGAAAATATGTTCCAGTGCCATTTTTTAACAACATTTGCCAGAACAGCCTTTTCAGTGGAACGAACGCAGCTTAAAAAGGATCTTACCCTTCGAATTGAAATATTTCACGATGGAATCGAAATTATTCGCAATGGTATTCGTAGACTGTCAGAAAGAGAGTAAAGGTCGTGACTAATAATGGAAATTATTTCGACGTTCGATCTGTTTTCAACCGGTTCGTATAAAGCTTCGATCGTACTCCAAAGATTGAAATAAAATTTCTACCCCTATTTGATACGAAGAAAGCTTCGGTACGTTACATATTCCGCTGTAAAACGCGTAAATTTGATCGAAAATATTCCATACCGATAATTGCACACAGCTGTAATGGTAAAACCAGTGTATTCCGTTGCGTCTGGTGATAATATCGAATATCGTCGAACGAATATCAAGTTTAACGAACGCGTAGACCAATAGAGACACGAAGTTACAGGAAATGTAACAGGGTTTTCCTTCTGATCGTTCGGAGCGTTGTAAAAGATGTATAACACGTGTATACGGAGCCAATTATTCGCACGGAAGATGATGGACTACGGTGTCGAGGGACGTAATCGGGTTTTCGTCGAATCGAGCAGTCGTCGATATTTGTTTTAATAGGAACGCGAGAGAATCAGCATGGCGAGGGGCGAGAGGTGAAACGACGTAAATTCCACGAATGCCATCCGTTGTATCGCGATATCGAGGCAGAAATTGAATTAATACGCGCGCTTTGGCCGACGCGCGTAACGCAGAAACGCGCTCGTCACTCGCGTTCACCGATGTAATTCACGGTTGACGCACACCGGAATCGATACTGCCCCTCTGAATCCCTATATTACACCAATAGGATCGTTCGAAAAGCCTTTAGAACTGCTACCTTCGAACATCGTTCGAATATTCGTGTTTTTAAGGATGAACGATTTAAACCGGCGAAGGGAATGATAAATAATCACAGTGTTCTCGTGTATTTACTTATTGGAGACTTTCCTCTACGACTGATTGACTCCGTTCCCTGTTTTTGTATTAATGAATTGCTCGTCGCTTTTCCCGGTGGCGAGTTTCTTTTCCGCCGTCAACGAGAAAATTTCTAAATTACGTATCGTGCTGTTAGTGCGATTTTTTTTTGGGAACATGGATGCAATTAGCGAGGAAAATCTATTGTTCAGCGAGATCTGCTTTTTTTTCTCAGTTCTCGACTCTAAGATCATCTGAGCTCTCAAGTTTCCTTTGTCAGACTATACCAGAAAGTCAGGCTCTTTCGAAACGCGTGGTTTATGGCGCCCGTTAACGCTATTGAGGAAGAGAAAATTCTCAATTTGATGAGTTATTCGCATTTTCGTTAACAAAATGACTGGAAACGCTATTTTCAAAATTTAAAATTTTTAATTCTTTGCCCTATAACAACGAGTTAGATCCGTAACGCAGATTCTTTTTAAGATTAAAGAAAAACAATTATAATAGTAATAAGCATCAATTTTAATTCTATCTTCTCTTATAATTTATAACACTGAGGATAACCAATTCTGATTAAACTGTAATACATTAACATTTTTTGCGTAAAATGGTACGAAAACAGTAAATAGCTTATGCCTAGATGTATAGTCAGTAAAAGAAATCGTAGGTCAAGGGGTTAAACCGTGTTTATGGCATTTTCTGGGACCAAGATAAGAGACAAATTCTTAGCAAACAGTGGCAAACTTCGACTACGCGTCAAGAACTAACAAACCGTGGAATGAAACGCTCCCAACACTTAAAATTCACTCTCGTTCTGAATTAGAAGGATCGCGTTTCGGTGAGTGAACTCACCGTCTCGGAAGTGTTTAGTTACAAAGCGAAATAATTATCGATCGCAAGCAGTATCGCAATTTAGTCAGGCAGAGTAACGTTCTACAGTTGATTATGCACGAAATTGAAACTAAGAGTTTCTAATGCTTGTCTAAGCGTTACAAGATCTCTTTCACTCGTCACGTATGAAAATATAATCATGTACATTTCTCTCATCACTAATCGTGATCCTTACCTCGGTATTTATACCATGGTGATTGAGAGCTGATTAAAAATTCCTGGGCTATTTCCAATAGGTAAATAATCGGGAACGAAAGCTTCTCTCCTACCATCAGCTTCGCCAAGATAAATCGAACGCCTATCTCTCGATCGTATAATGTGAGCCGGATTTAAGCGACGGCCGCTAATTGCACACGCTATTCCGGAACCATTTAAATTGGTTCACCACGACAAATCTAATCGTTCCGACCCGTTCGTGTCGCCCTGCCGCGCCAACCCCTTCAATCCCCTTCCACAAATACACTCTCACTGGCAATTCTTTTCTCCGATGGAGATTCGAAACGTCACAGATACAGTTTCTCCCTGATTAGGGCTACGTGAACACAGTTTATGGCACGGCCGTAACTTACAGTTACTTTTCCCAATGAAATCACCGAGAGGAGACGAATAATGTTGTTGCCTTTTAGAATATTCGTGTTCTCTCGCGCTCGATAACTTAACACATCGTCTGTCGAGTTTGTAAGGAAATCTCAGGCCACGGGCGTGGATACACCAAGTGTATTTCAAAGAATGAAACTTAACTCGATGCAACTATATAAATATACTGGATCCTTTGCATTTTTTCATAGATCAGAGAGCATTCACTCAGTTGAAGATCTGTAGACGAGAACGAAACGTCCAAAGATCAGTGAGAGATTTTTAAATTCACTCTTCGTTTTTGAAAAAAAAAAGAAAAATCTTTGCTATAGTAACGAGTGGTATAAATCTTAACATTTCTACTCTATTTTTTCTGCAATATCGAAGAAAAAAGACGGAGTGCCGTTTTTTAATGATATATTTTTAATACATCAAAAATTTTATATAATATCTCGTACAATACCTGAAGACTTTAGAACAGGCGTTAGATGTTCGGTTACCAATCAACCGTGAACAAGGAACCAGGCCTATTGTCCTGATCTCATTCATCAATAGCAGCACGTTGGCCTCTTGGTGAAGTGGCTTGAAATCCATCCACTTTACCTTGACTATGCTTCTCTACCGTGCATCGATTGAGAACACACATCCTCAGCCTTGAATCCACCGGCTAGTTCATCGGACCGTGTTACCCCTGTATCGCCTTTGAATACCAACAACCTGCAAAATCAAGTACAATAGAATAACGCCTGGTGAAATTCTCCAAGCAAAGGATCCTCCGTTGTGTTACACTTTTATTCAACGTTCCGTTTATGCTCTATACACAGCTATAGCATATTACGTTCGTTTCACCGTCAACAACTTGTCACAAATCGAATTTCAATCGGTGTATCGAAATTATATCACGATACATATATAATTATCCTAGCGAGAAATCGAATAAAATGCTACTAGTGTTTCACGACATTTCACACGCACATACACACGCGATAGAATTTGTCGAGGTGTCGATAAAATATCCCCGCGATTTCCGTGACGATGAATTCTCGCATTTCCTGCACACCGAAACTTCTCCTCTCGAATCCGTTTGAAACAACGTAGCGCTAATTGATCCAAGAGGAGGGGGAAGAAAAAGAAAACGAACAGTAGGAAAGTCGCGTAAGGTGCTACAAGAAGGTACTTCGAGGGAGTTTCGCGATCGTTGGCCGTAACTCGAAAGAGGGTTGACGCGAGAAAACCAATGTCCTGTGTCTTATTAGAAAACTTATCGATAGGTTCAATCGGGAAGAAACTTGAGCAACGTTGGAAATAGAAAAAAAAAAAGAAGAAGAAAGAGAACGCGAAGAAAGATGGAGAAAGGTTTAAGTGGTGGGAGAAAGAGGGATGCTGTTACCGCGAAGCTTCGTTGAAGAAACTTACGGAATCTTAGAGGGTGCTTAAGTTCTGCCTTAATAAGCGGCTTTAACATCCTGTCTATAAATTTTAAGCGATGTAAAATTAGCGCAAACCCACGGTGCTTCTTACCCCCTTCTCTTTCTTTCCCCTTCTTTCCTTGCTCCAGTATGTTCTGGCTGGAATAATAGGTTTCAACATTCTGGCTATCGGCTCTCTCTCTCTCCCTCACTCACTTTCTTTATAGCGTAGGTTCTTTCGTGCTCTCTCACTCTCTCACGCTCTAACTCTCTCGCGCTCTAACTCTCTCGCGCTCTAACTCTCTCGCGTTCTCACACTCTCGCGTTCTCACACTCTCGCGCTCTCACCCTCTCGCAATTTCTCACTCTGTCGCGCTTCCACTCTCTCACGCTTTCACTCTCTCGCGCTTTGACTCTCTCGCGCTGTCTGACCCTCTCGCGCATTCCACTCTCTCGCGCTTTAACTCTCTCTCTCTCGCGCTTTCTCCCTCTAACGCGCGCTCTCTCGCCTTTCCCTTCCTCTCTCCTTGTCTCCATTCCTCTCTCTCTCGTTTTCTGGGCTCCTTATTCATCGTTCGATTCACGAGGCCTCAGCCCCCGTTCTCCAACCCCGGTCCGTCCGCCGAAGTCGTTATTAACTGGTATTCCGTTGGGAGTCGAAAGGTAATTCGAGTCCGAACACGCGAATGAAATTGGGTCTTACTTCGCGAACGAGCTGTCTGTGTTTGTGTAATGGTGTGTGTATGTGTGTATAGTGCTAGTGTCACGAGAACGTGGTGTAAAACGATGTGGAGAACGTGAGTGGAATCAGGACGAATCCGGAGGGTTACTTCGTCTCGCGACGAACTGGGGCAAGTAGTAATTAATAACAATCGTCGACGACCACTGTCTCGCTCTTATATTTAACTGGATTCCTATTTCTTTCCTTCTATTATCTCGCGTTTGATTTATTCATAGATCCTTTAACATACAAATAGCCTTATTTCTGAACTCCGTACACGATAAAAGTAAACCGAAAGTGTTCGATAGATATTCTTCACCCTCTCCTTCCTTTTTAACGTCTGAGAAACCTTCGTGAAGAATTGTCGTTGCAATCACCACGTGAAAAAATAAACGAACTTGAAAGTGAACAACTGTATCCAAAGGCTTTAACATTCATATTAGAATCACACTTGATCCGAAGCGTTAAGCTCGCGACGTCAATCGATCGTTCAGAAGCGTAAACAAAATTGGCCACGATACGAGAAGACGTGGGAAGCTAGTCATGCGGCGAGCATAATTTTCGTACAGACAGAGGCAACCAATTCAAGTGGGCGAAATTGAATCCGACCGAACGATCCCGGATGCAACGAGCCGATATGCTCTCTCAATGGTGACCGCTTTCTCGACCGTGTCTCGACGACACTCCCCAGCGTGCTGTATTTCCGGTTGCACGCGTACACGTAATCATTCGACGAGATTCACGATGGGTAAATCTTCTTGTTGTATGGTGAAACGGTAGAGAGAGAAACGACGCGCGAAATCGGCGAAGAAGCTTCGAACGACCGAACAATAGCCAGGAAAGAAAAAGGTAGGTTTCGGATAGGAAAAGAAAGGATGGATAGTAGGTTGGTGGATAAGGTTAGGGAGGGGAAGGGTCGGTGAAACGCGCACGATTTACTTTGCAAACGACGGAGGAACTCGGTAAACTCCGAGGCGCCCCCGATACGACACTCCCGTCTGAAAACTTGGCCAATAAGCGGCGAAAACAAGAAAGAGGCGAGCCCAAAGGGGTAGGGGGTTGCATAAACGTAAGCAGGTACGTTAACGGCTTCAAAACAGTCGAATATATTTCCCAGATAGACGCCGCTCGTCTTTTCCTCTCGCTCGTTCTTCTTCTTCCGCCTGTTTCTTTCGTTTCGAATCGTAGCTAGATTACAACTGGACGTAAGTATAGTTTTTTTTTCCTTTTTTTCTTTTTTTTTTTTTTTTTTTAGTCGATGTTTATAACGCGGTGTTAGGTAATCGGTTAGAGAAACAAACAGCCCTCAGGAATCGTTGTTCCTCTCGACATTACGACGAGAAAAGTTTCCTCCTGACACCAGGCAACCCAAGAAACTGTTGAGAGTAACTCGTGCTCGTATTTCTCTTTTGTTATGGAAATTATTAAAATTTATTTTGTTCTTGGCTTGAGCAACGTTGCTTTTTGTTGCTGTTCGTTGCGAGAATAGGTCACGAAACTTTCTGAAAATTACTGATGACCTGCAACCACTTGCGATTAGACTGTGGTTTTTTTAGGTATTCGTAAGAGCAAATGCGTGTAATATGAGAAAGTATAGAAAATATGCAAATTATTCTAGTTTTTGTGATAGCTCGTAGGTGAAATTATTTTCTAACGAAGTTGCAATTTTTTCACTATATTCTGAAATATATGAATTTGCATAAAAATTTGCAGTTTACTTACGATAATTTAGATTTTAGTTTCCTTTTAAGCATTTAACGGCGTTTGACGAGTATACTCGTCATAAGAAGAAGTGAAACATCTTTTGCTAACAAAAATTAAGATTTTTATGAAAAATGAAAAATATTTGAAACGTGTAAAGTGTAATGCCATTCTGGCGAGTGAACTACAGTCTGAGCAGAATAAAATATCAAACCTCAATCGATAATATTACTTATCAAACATCAATCGACTTTCGAAATATTCCACTACCAAAATCTTTCCGCTCTGATTTAAACACGAATTTTTAATATCGTATTAATAACGTTTGTTATATTAACGATCTTTCGAGTAGTAAAATTATTGGTTTTCTAAATAATTTAACATTTGCCATTTTGTTATGAATTCAAAATTGCCATTTTACAATTAATTCAAATTTACATTACGTGCATTTTGCAGCATTAATTTTTACACACTTTCGAAACAAAATTCCACCGTTTTAAAACGTGAAAAGCGTGTAAGAGTCTAAAAGATCGAAACTTTCCATGCAATTAAAATGGAAGAAAAGTGTAAAGAGTATTCTTTACATTATACAACAGCATTTATACGGTTCTCGTGAAGTTGTTTGTATTATCGCCGTTTCCTCTGTATTCTCGGAAATTCCTTTTCTGTCTTTACACATTTCCTAGAAGCGTAAAGATTGTACCGTGAGCAGGGTCCAAGCAATTCGAAACGGGGAATTGAATAAAGCAAATGCAACGACACGACGAAATTGCTGGGCAATCGTCGAAGGGGGAACGTTTCGTCGGCAAAAACAGGAGTGCACGATGACCGGGCACACGGCCATCTGAATAATATATAAAGTTCGCGTGACTTGGCTCTTTATGATGCAACGGGACGTATCGCAATCCACGACAGGTTGAGAACGTTTCGCGCGGAAACGCCGCACAGCACGAGATCCACGAAGATACGAGATCAAGCCCGAAAGAACGCGAGAAAACGCGGGAAAAAAAGAACGACCTCGAGGGATCGATTAATTCTGAAACAGACTGTACCTTCCTTACCCCTGAAACGCTGGAAAAACTCTTAATCAACATAATTCACGAACAATCCACGCTCTCGGCGGTTGTTGGGAATTTATCGGCAAAGTTTCCCGAAACGCTTTCCACCGAGCTCTAGATATTTCGCAGATCTTACTTTGGAAATGTAATATTATTGTTTTGGAAAATGAATAGATATCCTTGATATATTTAACAATTTTTTTTCGTCTATCATTGCAGAAATTTGTCATATTTTTTAAAAATCCTACACTCTTTGACGTATCAGTAATTTTTAGCTTATTTATTTATTACTTTCACTTGTGTATGTTACATGAAATACTAGATAATTAATTACTTGCACGCTTCATGGATGCTCAATTATAAGAATGTCACTAGCAAGGTACACTCTTAAGTAACAATCTCAAATTTTGATGAAATTTTAATTTTTTGAGAAACAAAAACCTGTGATGGATGCTTCTAAAATCCATTTATTAAGCGAATCACAATTGAATCAATTAAAATTGGAAACGATTTCATTAAAGCGGTGATTAAAAATGAATTGGATGGAAAAATTAGATAGTATGAGAGTTTCTATGGGTGATAATTAGGAAATTTGACGGGAAAATCGGAAAGTGTTAGAGTAATAGTGTAATAATGATAAGAAAAAGAAAATAGATATCCTCGCATGTATGATATTACCTTAAGATAAATTACAAAATGCAAATTAATGAAATTTAATGAAAACGAACGGTTTCAACAACGATCAAGTCCTCGCGGTTTCTTCCAATCAGATTCAATCGCGACTTGAAAACGTTTCTACGCTTTAACGAACGCTTGGAAATATTTCCTCGCTCAATCACAGTGAAATAAGAAGGCAACACTAGAAGGAACTGGAAATGTCGAAAAGATTCTTTGAACACAGCCCTATAACCCCGTAAATCACGGGACTTTCGAGGATTCCGTGAAATTTTCAATTTGCTCTACGCGGAAAAATTTCTCGTCGAGCTTCACGAATGCTTACAGGTGCGAATTAATTGTTTGCACAGGAAACACAAGCCAACTCCTCTTTGCCATTTTAATAGGCTTACGTACTTCCCTATCAAAGCATGGAAAATTCTACGAGGTTCAACCGGTGTAACCAAATTGAACAAAGGCCAACGTCGCGAAAATTAACCAGCCACGATCGAGAGATATCCAACGAGCCAACCACATTTTTCTCTCTCTCTCACTTTTCTTTTTTCTCTCTGCACCAGCATCGGCAATCGAGGAGAAAGAGAGAGAAGGGAAGGTGGAGTACTGCAACGACGAACGATCTCCAGCCAATAAATTTCCAACACGCCGGGATTCGCCTGTTCCTCGTCCTCGCGATAGCATAGGAACGTGGCGTAAAAATAAATTCCAAAGTGTTCCGCGGCTTGAACTCCCGTTTCGAAAACGTAAAAACCGAGTAGCACGCGCCATACATATATGTATGTAGGCCGATCACTGTGGGGGCCCTGAGGCTAATAAAAAACCACCGTGGCGGCAGCTCGCGGCAGTTATTGGCCGTTTTGAATACCAGCAAATTGGGATTCCCCTGCGAGAGGAAGGTATGCACGTAGAGAGAGAGAAAGAGAAAAAAAGAAAAAAGGAAGCAGCGCTGTACCGCTCGATAAGGAACGATGGTTTCTTCGAGAATACGAACCTCTTTCCGATACGTCCTCGTCGTGGTTAGAGGAGGACTGGTTTTTCAACCAGAATTTCGAGGCCCTCTCTAGAGGGCAGCTGCTCCCGTCCACAGAGTCCTTGGCAAGCTTCCCATTGCTCGAGAGGACGGGGAAAATTCAAGGTGACCGACGAGGGTGCAAGGCCACGGTTGAAGCTGGTTCGTAAAATTTTTCCCAAGCGTTTCCTTCGATAGAGGAATTCCCTTATGTAGAACACAAGGAGAAAAAGAATTTTTCCACAGATTAACGAGACGTCGTTTTTCTTTTTTTTCATAAAAGTTGAGATAAAAAGGAATTATTATATTATTGTAGATCGAGGAATTCAACGTTTCGCATACACGTTTGGATATGTTCCAAGTTCATGGTGTAATTTTTATGTAATTATCTTTATTGTTACTTGCGTTATTACACGTTTCCCGGAATGTACCATTTCGGAGAGCTAGCAACGTTGTTGCATTCATGTTAAACAAAAAAGAACAAAAATTAGAGATCATCTTAATCTGTACGAGTATGGTTATCTTTGTACTAGAATGAAATACGAAAAACAACTGTTTTGACGAAATATTTATGTAAACCAAAAAGACAAAAAGAAAAAAGGTTTCGCTTCATTTCTTAAATATTTTAGCTTCTAAAAATTATAGAAGAAAAAAAGTATTGCGCATATTGATATAATTCTAGTGCGAAAGATAAACAAGTGCGTCTATTTTTTACGTATCTAAACTTTGAAAGAGTTGATCAACTCTGTGGAAGTCAATTTTTAAGACACTGTATCGAGAAAAAGAAAAAGAAAAAGGGAATTGATTTTTTTAAACCCCTCGAAAGGAGAATATACTCCCTTAATGCGCGTTAAACGTATCTCCGCGCTTTCACCGTGATCAGGTGTAAGGTTCAGGTTGGAAAAAGCATTTAGCGGAGATGCGGATTAAAAAACTTGAGCCAGGATCGATCATCGTCCGTGGAACAAATTAATCACGCCATTCGTTACAGCTGTCATTTACACGTATCGCGGCGGACGTGCCGATACGAGACTCTCGCGGATCCAAGGCTCTCGAGAGGCCACTCCGGGCCGATCGAGGAGCGTTCAAAAGCCGTAAACACTGGGAGAGATCGAGGGATTGAGAGAGAAAAAAAAAGAGAGAAGAGAAAGAAAGAAAAAAACAGCTCACGTTAGTTTCCGTTCGATCGGTGTGTATTAATCGAGGGACTCGCGTCGACGCCCGATCGATTTCCTTCAGTCCGTTTACACCACGTTCTCTTTCATCAAGCTTCACTTTTCATTCGTCTTCCTTGATAATGTACACTCGTCTCTCGATTTACGCGAGTCTCTTTTCTACGCGGCAAATTATAACACAATTTACGCGATAATTTTCACGCGCGATCTTAACTCCTTGCCGTACGAATTTTTAATCACTACGTATGCGAGTCTCGAATGTTCGCCAATACAATTTTAATTAAAGAAAGTCGAGGTATTATACATCAATTTTTATTTGAAAGTCCTCTATCTTGAATTGAAGTTCAAGTTAAAATAAAATACTAATATAATACTAATTTGATAGACGTACACTCATGTTCATAAGTATTAGGACAGCTATTAGGCTCGTAGAGAAAGTATTATGTCAGTGAAAATATACGTGTTCACGCGATTAGCCCGAAGTATTTTTCTCGTAAGTGGTAGATTTGTGAGCAAAATGGAAGAAGACAGGATTAAATTGTTATTCTATACAAAATACGATGGCTTCTATAGATTTTCTAAATTTTCAATGGTTTTGTAAATTGATAGCTATAATTTCTTTTTAGAATACATAAATGCGATTGCCCAGACAAATTCAACGACTTGTAACAACGCTTCGTGTGATATATTCAAATCACACACTATTGTGATCTTATTTTTATGACAATATCATAAACGAAAACAAGTATTTAAAAGTTTTATCGAATGTACTTGTACTAAAATGTTTCAGACTGTCTTTTAACGATTTGTAACGATGTTTTAGGTTTTCTTTGCTAAAAATCAGCTAAGAGCCAAGCACGTTACTAGAGACTATACCGAAAGACTTAATTTACGCAAGTTTCATTCGCGTGAAACGAACATTTTGAACATGAGAAATATACATTTCTCACCGTGAAAGTGAACTATAAACTTGTATGGAAACCTCGTGAAATTCATAGAAATAAATGTCGCGACAAGTGGTGGCTGTCTACATTTGTATATGCAACGGTTGTTTCGATATTCTATCAAATATTCCCGTTTTATTCCATCAATTCAATTCTCTTATACCTCATTCGCCTGGCAACGATCGATCCCTGTTAGATTCCTACCAACAAACGCGTCTATCTCGGCCATTTTAAAAAGCAGCAACGGCAGCAGCACATGCGACTCGCGCGACAGGATGTTCGATGAAGCATGACGGAAGAATAGAGAGAACCACGGACGTAACCGAGAATCGGTGAGCGAACGTGTGCGCACCAGCCGGGACCGCAACGATAAACGATAAACGTCATATCGTTGGGTGCACATTGCGCGAACCGAATCTTCCCGTGCGCACAGTTTCCATTTACCATTATTCGAGGCGCACGCGACTGCCCACGCATTCACCTACGCCTCTCTGTCCACGGTTCTGCAAATGCCTGCTTCTAGCCGCGTATGTGTACCTGTGTGTGCATACAGGGTGAACAAAGTAACTTGATCTGAACTGTTGATAATATGGAAAACATACTTTTCATAATATCAAGATAAAGTTAAAGAAATACGTTATTTGGTACTGTTGGATATCGCTCTAGGCTAGTAAATACTTTTATGTTTCGCGTTTAACACTAGGTTTACGGGACACGTCAATTTGTCGGATTTGAGATTTCACGAGAGAAATTATAAAAACAATTGCTATTATTTCCCAGCAACTTTTTCTCACTTTTATTTATGGAATGATACGAAAATATATTCGAATTTGTAAATACGTTGGTAATATACAATTATGTTGTCTCTAACAAATCGATTTCTGGAAGGAAAAATTCGGTTTCTGGTTCACGTAAGAAAAGCCCGTAAACCTAGTGTTAATTAAGATAAGTTGACTCCAAACCCTGATCCGTTACTCGTCAACTCTGAATCATACACCTGATCACCTTAGTCATAGATTTCCTATGGACCCTTCTTCTTATCCTCACCACCTTCTAAACTAAACTACCAAACTTTTAAAAAGACTAGTAAGACATTGTTGAAGAGATTATTACAAAAATCGTACACTATTGAAGAATCGCAACTGCTCTAGAAACTAAGGGTCTTTTGTAAGATTTTTGTGTAAAAGTTAACCAGAATAAACGGTTAAGTTCGGTAAAGATAGAAAATAAGATTGGGGTATTTTCTCAATCTTATAACGTGCAATACAGTGTGTTGAGCCGCAAGGCGGGCATTTCGAACGTTTTTCCTTTAACCCTTTCGATACGGCAGCGTGTTTCCATATTCTTCCGCCGTACCGATACTTGAATCGTGAATACTCGAAATGCTACTTTACAGGCCTGTTTCGACACGAATTTACACATCACCGTGATAAACAGCAAAATATCTACGAAACAGAAGAAACCAGCACCTGTGAAGACAATATTGCTATGCTACATCCTACTAAAATTGTGAATGAATGCGAAATTTTAACGAGTGACTATAGTCACCCCGTAGAATAGAGCGAACGTACAACGATGGATGATTATAGTTATCAAAAGGGTTCCAAACTCGAACGTACGTCCATATGACATCTTTATTTATTGTAGTCTATAGCTCTATTCCCTATAGTATTACCATACATTTATGAAACACATTGTATACATATACACACAGCTATTCCATGCAACGTGCACTGGTACAAAGAAATGCCAATGTTCTCTCACACAGGCGCGCCTGTGTATCTATATACGCGAGTTTGTAGACACGTATGTATGTGTTTAAGTGTTTGTGAAGGGGTATTAGCGCGAAACGCTCAGGAGGCAACGGTTGTACGAGCGCTAATGCGTCGGCCGCGCTTCGATCCATGCGAAGAGGGAGCCGCAACAGAGACAGTGTCGCTTTTCCGTCGAGGCTGGCTGCCTCGATTCCACCTGCAACTGCAGCCGCAGCTGTCGGTCGATTCGGTGCATCGATCGGTTCCGACGAACGTGAATCGCGTTTCCAGCAAGTACCGCAGCCACAATTGCAATCCTCCTCTGTCCTGCCTCTATTTTCCCTTCCCGCCCATCCATCTGTCTCGTCTAGGTATATCCATCTCTCCGTCTCTATTTTTTCTCAATTATTTGACGATATGTACGAGATTTTCTCTTTCTTTCTCTTTCGTTTTCACGGAAATCTTGCTCTGTTTCCTTTTTCCCATCGTGCTTACGTCGGGTCTGCTTGTACACTGTCTCTTTCTTCCCATCTACGCGCAGGATTCTCTTTGGTAATTTCCTTCTTTTTCCTCTCTTTGTGTGTTTTCGCCATCTGCCAGATTCCAAGTATCTCTGGGACCGTGTGCGCGATGCAGAAGAGAACTTTTTGCGGCTACACGCCGGCCAGACTGCCGCAAGATCACGAGGAACGCCGGCACGAACGCGAATTAGTGCCGCGTTCCACCGCGATTTCTGAATCTCTCAGCCGTGGCCTGCGGGAATCGTGGAAAATATCCTGCCGCAACGTGTACAGCCCGCTACGGTTAGATAGTATACGACGACGGTTGATTAAACGACGAGGAAGCCTGTTTACGAATTAACCGTAAAGTACCCCCTTGCCTTTCCCCATTACAGTGTCTCTTAATTTTGTTTCTATTAAAAAACACGTATAGGAAAAAGTTCCTTGGTACCATGACTACGGAAGTGATACTTCCAGGTGTTTGAAAACAACGAGGAACACATTCTTTTCTGCACAATTTATCAGAATAATTACTCTTCGCTCAACGATTCTCTCGATCGATTTCAAAACACATTATAACCAAAACCACCAGCTTATTACTTATGCACGTTAGCGTATCGTCCATGTACGGAGGCCCAGAATTTCCGCTCTCGAGCACATCTGGAGGCATCCTCCACTTCTCTCGGTCCTCGATCGTTAAAACACGAGGACGACCGTAAATCGCGGGTCGTTACGTTTCGGAAGTGGCGTTACGACGATGGAAAGATCCAATTATCGAACGTGCAATGGTAGTGGCCTCTCTTCTATCCCACCTATGAGCCGTCAATCTTCCTCTTCGTAGAGTAATACGAGCGACGTAACAAGCAAGAACGAAAGGAACAACGTGCCGTGGAAACCCCGGTTGAAGTCTCTCTTTCTCTCTCTCTATATATCTCTTTCTCTCTCTCTCTTCTCCCCTGTGGCTCAATGTTGCCGGTCGAATGGACGTCGACCGCCGATACGACCGCAACGACGTCCAGAAGGACGTCGACGACAATAGCCGTGGGTACTCGATGAAGCAACGGTGACAGCGATGGCGCGGGCTGACGCCGACAGTGCCGGGCAACGACAATGCCGATGACGGTCATCACCGCGGCGCCATCTCCTATGAATGGGTTGCCGCTACTGCCGCCGATCGGCCAAATTGATTTTCCCCGCTCGATAGACGCTGCCGGACAACGATGGCGTCGATCGTATTACACGGGTTTCGTCGGTTTTCTTGCAACGCTGGCCGTCGTTAACCCTAACCATGCTGCGCACGGTTATCGAGGCGAAGATTGGGGAATATCAGGATAAAGTGTTTCATAGAAAAAGAGGGACAGAGAGGGATAGAGGAGGAGATTTCTGGGGTTAAATGGAACAATTCTGAGGGAATCTATTATTTGGAGACATTGTGCTACTCTGATCGACTGGCCTGTCGTGAAGGACTTTGGGATAAAAGAGATCGATTTAGGGGTTAGAGGTTATTTCGGGACTTTCTTAATGGAAATCGATGGTGGTTTTAAAATAGGGACGTTGGTCAGCTGGGTATAATAAGTATCGTTATAGGTGACCTTAATTTATGGATGGTTTAGCAAAATTGTAGGAGGATATTTGGAAAATTTTTCTATTTGTCCAAGCTATTTCTGAGTAATTCTAGTTTTACATTTTGATTATTCACGTGAACTGAGATTCTACCTTTCTGTGGTCAAGAGGTATTTTGTGCGGCTATTTTTGAGGGTACTAAAGTATTTGTGTCCCGATAGAACTAGTAGATCGTTGCATTCTACCTTCGTAATCAGCCAGAGAAAACTATTGTCACGACTGCTGTACGTGTACAACCACTCTCGTTAATATTCGAACACCCTTTAGAGTAGAGTAACTATTTCAAAATTGAACCAAACGACGCAAGCTTTGGATTAGTTTACTGGATGATGTGTATAAAAATACGTGGTGAAAATTTCATCGAGAACGTTCATCGACTTCGATCAAATTTTCAACCTGACTGACGTAAATCTGCAAAATATATTTATTAAATTTTCATTATAGTTTCAGATAAAAACAGAATTTAAAAAACTACATTGATTATTTTCTTCGCTATTCCACCCAATTGCAATCTTTTCCAAAAATTTGTCTGCACGTCATCCGGTAAATTAATTGCAACTCCTCAAAAAAAAAAAAAAAGACTTACGTCCTTTGGATCAATTTCAAAAAAGCTATTCTATTTTAAAGGATGTAAGAGTATGAATAAGAGCGACTGAATGAGTCGAGGAAGAATTTGAGGCTCAAGTCAGAATCGAACAGCTTGCGACCACCGGATTGACACGCCGCGACTTTAAATCCAACGCGCCATTTTAATTTCCTCGCTATTATTACTTCTCCTGTTGACGAGTTACGAAGATCCTACGTATAATTTTCCCAGGGTCTACTAAACAACAATAGACTCACGAGATACAAAGTATCAGAAAGTGACGTGCCATTTTCTTCATGTCAAATGGAACGTTTATTTCCGAACGGGGGCTTATACAGAGAAATGTGATGCATACGTTATGAACAGTTCCCTGTCCTCATTCGTCAAAACCGGCAAACTGATGGCTGTTGTTCCCAATCTCGAAACATTACCCGTAACATGAAAATAGAACAAGCCCATGTTTTCCTTTCGTTGCTTAATTTATCACACGAGAACCCTCCTTTACGATTCTTTCGAGACGTCGACAGCCGCTAATGCGATTACCTATTGCTGAATGGAGAAGGGAAGTTTTGTGATTCAGGGCGTACAAACATTCAAAACACACACACACACACACACACACTATGTGTCGGATGAAACATGTTCGAGACGTGGTATCGCTTCGTATTCGGGTACAGACATCGATACGCATAATCGAGGATAGCAGCTCTGATCGTTAATTGTCGATCGCGAAACGTTACGCACTGGCTGACGATAAACCAACGTGGCTTATGGATTTCGAGCAACATCGTTATCCGATAATGACTTGGATTATGGTCGTGGTCGAATGAAAAACAAAAAAGAAGAGAGAATCCCAATAAAGACGAGCCTTCCTCTAGCCTACTATAGGTTTATCACGGTAACGAGAGTCTGACTAGCGATGTGGTAATACTACTGCCGCGGGTTCTCGAGGGCCACTGCCGCCGAATCGTAGCCGATAACTCGTTCGTCCGCGTCGCATTGTTCACCGCACGAATATCTGATGTATCTGCAATTATCGCTGTCGGATATTGCGCAGAGTGTTCGATAATGGCGGGTGCCGGTAATAGGTGTTCGGTAATAAGCTCTCGTGGTATTGAAATTACTTCCACGCTACCGGATATTCACACGAGGTGTGAAAATTCCACTGGTTTGTCAATGTCAATGTCTTTGAAACGAGTGTGCAACTTATCGATACACGTTCGATATTATACGATCCGCGAGATCTTTCCGGATACAGTTCGATGCATGCTGTCGTTCGTGCAGAGATTATGTTTTATGCTTAATTGAAATTATAAGACAAAATATCTTCCAATGATATTGTAATTTGCATTGCGAATTTTTGTGTACTTGTAGCAAACTTAGAAGTAAAAAATATTAAAATTATAGTGCTTTTTGTAGGACCTGAAGGGTGAAATTTTATCTTCTTTACTGTATTCTCAAAGACGTGGATTTGTATAAAAATTCGCAGGGATGTGGTATATACATACATTGAAAATTATTGCAATAAAAGTGACTAATGTTTTGAGCAAGTGTCATTAATAATCGTAGAGCTATTTTGTTTTTTTTTTTTTATAATTTCAGACCGAAAAAGTTAGTCGTTTCTTTACCTTTCAACGGTGAAATTTTTTTCCTATTGTAAAGTTGAATTAATTATAATTAAAATGGCAAATGCAGCAAGTTAGATTATTTAGAAAATCGATAATTTCGCTGTTCGAAAGTTCATTAATATAAGGGATGTGATTAATGCGGTATTAAAAATTCGTATTTAAACGAAGCAGGAAAAATTCTCTCAACGAAATATTCCGGATATTGATTATAGTTTGATAACTATCGATATATAATATTACCTATAGTAGTTTATATTTTGTCCTGTTAAAATTGAAGTTCAGCTGCCAAAATGGTAACAGTAACAAACACGTTGTTTGTGATTAAAATAGAGAAGCAGAGAGATAATTGGACTGAAAAATACGCGACAATATTTACGAGAAATGACTTCAATTTCCTGCAATGTTAATTCACTTGCATTGAATATTACAATATTTTCATGAAAATACAATATATTGCTGTCTCTTTAATTTCTTTTTCCTAATAAAAAAAAAAACACATTTTTCATTTTTTACAAAACGTTCAATACAAAGATTATTTTATTTATTTATTTCTCGTGACGATTACACTTATCGAACACTGTTAAAAGGTTAAAAATTTAATTCTACTTGGTTCGAATTAGATTGCACTGTTCATAACTATTAGAACACTCGTAATGAGTCTTCAGCAAGTATCGTACGATTAAAATTACATTTTTTCGCTAGAATATCTCTACTAATCATATCGCGAAATTCCAAGCTGAATAATTCATTTATTTTACCCCAATTTTCCAGTGTTTGGTCCTAAGGATCAAAAACACAACGTAATATCGACAAACAACTGACAGAGCGTTATTATAAATAATACCGAAGCTGATTCAAAATTTCGAAAAAATTAGACGAAAAACAAATGAAAAAGAATATTTGTACAGGTTCTACGGATCCAATAAATGCATTGAAGAAGAACTAACAATTTTACGACGACTGTTAAATTCGATAACTGTCTTCGTACTAACTCTTCTTGCAACAACTGTCCCGTTACAACACAACGAATCGAACGATTTCCTTCATAATCGTCGAATTACTTTTATCCAATCACGCAAAGCCTTCGCGGTTTCCCTCGTGCGCGACTCCGCGATACGCAAACGTTTTCAGGCTTTCATGGACGATATTTCGCGATGTTTGCTCAGCTTGTGACGCGTTTATCGGTCGGCCGTTATGCCGCGCGCAACCAAGCTTTATAGCCGTCCCTATTTTATTGGCACAACACCTAACCGAACGGATATTTTGCTTGGTCCAGTGAAAATACACGTTCCCATCCCTATCTTTCTTCCTTTTCCCTCTGTTAGTTTTCGTTTCGTTCTTTTCCCTCGCTCCCCGTTCTTTTTTCCCCCGAAATTTCTCATTTTTCATCCTATACGTATATACAGTGTATGTGTCTCTGTCTATCCATGCTTACCAAAACAACGCAGAAAATTTCCTACGAGCCTAGGCGAGCTACCATCCCGGGGCTAGGAATATTCGAAGCTCGCTTTGTCATCGTGGCTCGCGATCGCACAAAGCAACCTCGTTGCAAAATGTCGTTACATACCCGGCATGGCAGCCGCTCGTTACACGGACACGACGCTGCAAATAATAGACCGAAGGGGGTGAACAATGCGCGAACAATGTATTTATTTTAACAATCGAGCGGTCCCGCGTGGCCGTTTATCCGCTCGCCCTCGCCACTCTTCCATCATTCACGTCGCGTAAACCACTCGAAATAAGCGCGATTCGGATCGTTGACAACGGGTTTCGCTACCGTACCAGTCGAAACAGATTTGTAGGAATAACGGAAACAATAGGTGCAACCATTGTACGATTAGGGGTAGTAGAGCATACATTGGCTGGAGTACATTGCTTGAGATGCATTCAACTTGGAAAAATAAGTGGTTTCTCGTTGTTCGCGGAGATTGTAAAGATTGGTTCTCGTGGGTTGGAAACATTTGCGTGAAAGAAGAATAAATAAGGAAGATATTTTGCCTGCGTTTACTTGTCTATATGCTCCGATGTGCAGCTGTAAAAATTTTCAAATAAACGCTTCAACTTGAAAAGAGAACTTGATTCAGATAGCTGCGATGTGATTGCAAAAGCAACGATCATCTCCAATAGTTTCTCACTCATATAAACATATATATATCGCTATCTGTCTCTCTGATATTCAACAAATTTAACTGGGAAAGGGTTGAGGCCTCTTTTAAGAGGAAAGTGAAAAATAAAGAAAAGTTACGCTGATGTGTCGTCCGTTTTAACCCTCTGTGATGTCATGTGACTTAAAAATTACATATCCATTATCGAATTATCACCAGTCAATTTTTTTTTACATTAATTATTCATTCTTGCTCTCCGACATATTTCAGGATACAAATTTCCTTCTGATAAATACAGAAAAATCATTATAGAGGGTTAATTTGTATGATTGATGTGTGTGCTGCTTGGTTGCACAAAAATAAAAAATTGGAAAGTGTGTATACGCGATTAAATAATTGAAGAAGTCGGTGGAAGGAGAAAATAAAAATGGGAAAAGTTTGGAAAATTAGCGAGAGAGGAAAAACCCGAAAAGAAAAGAAAAACGGTGAAATAGATGAATAATTTGTGTAGATATAGAAATTGGTCCTGAAAAATAACGTTCCATTCTTCTTTACGACGATACGGTTGGTTATGCAACAGAACACTCTACTTCAAGATATCACGAACTAACGATTATTCACCAATTTCGTTCGATCATTGAACGTGCATCTCGAAATTCGTAGCGTAACAACCTCAGGATTCCAAGAGCGTCCACGGGTAAGATCATTAAATCTTCGCGAAGATTCCGTAAAAGCAAGAGCTCCTCTTAAAATCGTCCGTTCCTCGTGGAAGAAGTAGCGGAGACGCGATTTTAATAGCGTGTACCCGTTAACCGAGACAAGGCTGGAATAATAAATCGCTGGAAATACCGTGGACAATTGCAAATTGGTACAAACGAGAGGGGATTGTTATGAAGAAGAAGGGAAAAAGGAGGATAAGGGGTGGTTGAAGGAGTTGGAGGGATAGAGGCGGTAATAGGTGATGGAAAAGCGGAAAAGAGAGAGAAAGAGAGAGAGAGAGAGAGAGAGAGAGAGTCCATTATCTATTGCGCGAATATTCATCTTGAAAAGTAAACGAACGCGGAGTAGTGTCTCGTTAACGAACAGGAAAACTCCTCTGGTCCAGTCTCGATTCGCTTGTCCGGAAAAGAAATATCCTCGTCTTTCTCCTTCTCCTCTCCTCCCCCACTCCTCCTTCAACTTCATTTCACCCCTTTCACCCCTTACGGTGTATCCTCCTCTTCCCTCCTTTCTTTCCCTCGTTCGTTCGTTCCTTTCTTTCTTTTTTCAGTCGCTCGAACGTTCACAAAGCGTGTCATTAGTATAACTTTTCCACGATGGCTGAGAGAAGTTGAAACGACGCGAACAGGATTTTTATATTCAGTTAAAATAATGAAGTTCTGGGCGCGATGCAGCCGCGTGAAAGTTCGGGATCGCGCGATCCACGAAGCTTCTCTAACAAACGCGAGGAATGGAAAATGACGATGACACGGTGAAACGAGAAAAAAGAAAGGAATAGGAAGATATAGATCGTAATCGTTAGAACGATCGAGTATGTACTACTTGGCAACATCGATATGTACGACGTGTTGATTCTTCTCGCGAAGAAAGGAACGCGGAGTGAATTGGAAGGAAATTCCCTCGTTTGAACCTTGTGTTTTTCGAACGAGGGAGAAAAATTGCGAATTCAATGAAACTTTCAAGTCCTTCTTCTCCCGATAGAAATGTTACTTTCAATTCTGCCACTCCGTGCATTCCCACTATCGACGACGTCTCGTTGTAGTTCTCATTTAAACTTCGTTACAAATATTCTGCGGTATTGAACGGATCAGGTAAACGTTAACAAAATATTCGATACACGGGCACACGTACACGGATGTACATTAACCATCGATCACAGAGGACGGTTATGAAACCATGAATTATCGATCCATACATGGAGAGACATGCACGCCTGTTTTTCTCCACTCATCCACCCTTTTCTTTCTTTCTCCTTTCTTTTTTCCTTTGCTTTCTTTCCCTCCCCCAGACTCTAAAGTCAAGCCGACATGCTCGATTGGCAGCGTGATCGATCGATCGGCAAAAGCCTCGCGAATCAGCCGAGACTCTTCTCACGCCTTTGACGAGAGAGAAATAAGAAAAATCATCGAACGCGTGATCGAAGCAAAATAACTGTGAACGATCCAACGTCCCGCTACCTTCCTGCCATTTTTTCCCTCTCTCTTACTCCTCGAGCACCCTTTGCTCCCTTTCCCTGGTAGCACCCACTGCTCTGATGGGTTCGACTTTGACGGTAAACCTCGAGTGAAACATATTAGCGATAAAAGCAGGATGTCTCGTAGTAGCCAACCTTACTCCCGGTAAATCATCCCACTTTTCCACCCTCGCTCTGCAGCTTTCACGCTGACAAGTGATATTTTCATCGTTACTCGAGTGACAACGTTCGAGGAGAGATTAATCATCGGTGTGTTGAGATGAATTCTCTTCCTTTCTTTTTCTTTTTGTTTTTTTGTTGTTGTTAAAATATGTGCACATGATAACACGTAATCTGTGTATGTGTGTGTGGGTGTGTTTCAACGTTGTAAGGTTCGTTTATTGGTACGATCCTTTCCCGATTTCTACGTGGTTGCTTCATATATCCGTTCCCTTATTTCACGTGAGGTCGTTACGCCGCTCGAACCTCTCCGCGATAAGTCATCGGTTGACAAGTAATATTTTTATCGTTTCTGAGAGTGACACTGTTTCGAAGGATGATTAATCGTACCCTCCCCTCTTTCACGGGATTGTTATCGATGGAGAACACTTGGACACCGTTTCGATCGCTATTCGATGACCTGATTTCTCAACGGTTGACCAACAAACCTTTCGATGCTTCTGGAGCGTATATTGAATATATGATTCGTTGAATAAAATTTCTATCGGTGTTGTTTTTATATCTTTCTGTTGATTGTTCGTCGTGTGCTGCTTAAGGGAACGTTGAAGTTTATAAATTTCTGTTACGGAATACCAATAAGCGTGTTACAATTAATCCACCTGTCTGTTTTCAGAGGAATACTGCAGCAGGGTAGAAAGAATTACGAGAAGGCGATTCTGAGTTATCAGCGAGCGATCCATTTCCGGCCTTCGTTAGCTCGTAAGTATTTCTATTATTTCCTACACCATTCGTCAACGAGTGGCGATCGAGTTTCCAACGGAAACACTCGAATTTCGCGATTTTTTTTTTTCCTCGACCGTGCCGCGTGTACTCGCCATCTCTATTATTTCTCTCTTTCCCTCGAACAGCGGTGGAAATCGATGTTAATGCTTCGAGGCTTGAATTAGCGACATGTAATTTGACGCAGCCGGCGTGCACCATTAATGAACCGCGGTCGCAAGTTATCGCAGTTCATTAGGATACTTAAGCGGCAGTTCTCGCGTGAAAAGTAGAACAACCCTTCGCGTTTCACCCTGATCCTCGAATCAACCCTATCGAGGTCTGTATACACCGCGTTTACTTTTCACCAAAGTGTTTTTCTCGCTCGGTTCCGGTGAACGGTCGCTGCTCGAACGGCGTACTGTTCAGAAAACAGAAACGAAATTTCCAGGCACACAAGAGGCTTTTTCTGCGCTCTCTCGTGGTGACTATTTCGTTTGCATACCGGGTGGATCAGGTGGCTTTCATAAATTTTCCATGAAAAATTCGCGAACTGTCATTGTATTAGGACTTTTTTAAAAGTTACTACTATTTAATATTTTAACCTTTTCGCTGGGACGGATTTTAGCGTGCACCGTATGTGACAGATAATAAATGTTCAGGTATGGCTTTAAAAATTATTTTGACCGTATTCAAAAATTTGACTTTTTAAATTAAGGATAAAATTGAAATGGAAGTGCACCAAAAGACTATAACAATATAGTGTGTACAAATTTTCCCAACACCTGCAGGTGCAACAATTATGAAAGGACAACAATAAGATATAGCGAAATTACAAAAAAAAAAAAAAGAAGAAAATAAGTCTTTTTCCCTAAACGCGTTATTCACTGAAATACTCAAATAATATTATTTATTATACCTATAATATTATATAATTATATTTTCTGTTATATCTATAATAAATAATAAGAGTGTTTTCCGTTCCTTGTCAATTTCGTTGCCCATGAAGAAATCAGGAGACAACAGTGTTCCGGCAATTCCGTGCAATCTCAGGGAAAGCACGTCCCATTATTACGCACACCTCGAAAATACGCAAACACGATGCGACCAGAGAAAATACACGTTCATTAGAATGCACAGGCTCCTTTATACTCCTGCATGATGGTGGAACTGTCACTTGCCTATCCACCCGTTGCCTAGCATCACCTCTTGAAAGCGTGTTGCGCATTCGCGTGAGGAGAAAATTCAAGCTTCCCTATGTCGCCGTGATTCTCGACACTGCCGAGATAACTCGTATTTGTTCACCTTTACGCGCGTAATCGCGCGTGCCCAAGAATGCCGGTGAAAATTTCACCGTGGAAGAGAAAGAGGATAGTGTTCTCGAGGCAACTCGAGGGAGAACCAAGAGAGAGCTGGACCTGATGGTGTTTACCGTATACTCGCCGAGATATTTACCCCGCAGCAAGCCGATATACTGTTCCCTGTTTAAATCGTGGTCCAGAGTTGCCTACCTTCGTCCACCGATCCCCGGTTACGTAAATATTATTCCTATTTATTTCGCGGTCGCATGTGGAGAGCGCTGCACCGTTCCTCTGATACGGTGTTAACCTCTCGCGCACACTCTCTCTCTCTCAGGCTTCCTCTCTCTATAGCGCGCTCTCTCTTTAAAACGCTCTCTCTCTATAGCGCTCTCTCTTTAAAACGCTCTCTCTCTATAGCGCTCTCCCTATAGCGCTCTCTCTATAGCGCTCTCTCTCCTTAGCGCTCTATCTCTGTAGCGCGTTCTCTCTATAGCGCTCTCTCTCCTTAGCGCTCTCTCTCTCTATAGCGCTCTATCTCTATAGCGCTCTCTCTATAGCGCGCTCTCTCTTTAAAACGCTCTCTCTCTATAGCGCTCTCTCTTTAAAACGCTCTCTCTCTATAGCGCTCTCTCTATAGCGCTCACTCTATAGCGCTCTCTCTCCTTAGCGCTCTATCTCTGTAGCGCGTTCTCTCTATAGCGCTCTCTCTCTCTATAGCGCGCTCTCTCTACAGCGCGCTCTCTCTATAGCGCGTTCTCTCTACAGCGCTTTCTGTCCCTAGCACGCTCTCTCCATAACGCTCTCTGTCCCTAGCGCTCTATCTCTATTGCACGCTCTCTCTATAGAGCATTCTCTCTTTAGCGCTTTCTCTATCTCTCCCAACGCTCTCTGTATAGAGCTCTCTCTCCCTCTCTTTCAGCGAAAAGCTTCTTGAGAGCGTGAGAAATCCTCCAAAAACGCCACACCTTCTGGGGGAAGTGGTGTGGTAGTGTGGAATTCTTACCCACTAAAACCCCCCATAGTGACCCTTCCTAGACACGCGGGAGGTACCTAGGGAGCCCTAAAGGACACTTCGAGGAACACTTCGCGTTTTATCTCCCACTCCTAATCCTGTTGGAGAGCCAGAAGGCCTCTTACCAGCGTCATCTAATCGGCGGATCGAGGGGAAGGGTCACACCCCCTAATCCACTCCTCTCCATGGCCGCGTACAATGGCGGCTGTGCCACCACAGCCCTTACAATACAAAACTAAGGTCTCAATCCATCTTTCCTCGAAAATTACCTATATTTCTAAACGTAAATTCATCGATAGAAAAAATAAAATTGCAAAATCTTGAGAGTTCAGTCACCTACTGTGTTCTTTACAAAATACTCAGATTATTGTTCATACGGTAAATCTTCCAACTTCAGAGACACGAAGGAACAAACCTCGAGAAATTTCGAACCTGAGGAACTCTTCTCTCTTCGATTTACTAACCTGAAATTTCTCCATAAAAAGGAAGCACCAAGTTCGATACTGAACACCAACTCTATCACATTCGTTAGCTCCAGAGAAAATCGGAAATTCCCCGTGCCGTACAATCCTCCGTACTTTCGTCGTACAATAGTCAGAGAGAACAATATCCACGCGATCAAATCGTCCATTTTTTTGCACCGCGTTCATGTACACGTGGTAGGCGTAACCGTAGAAGAGCAAAGGGAAATCGGTTCGCCTCCTTAACGAGCAACCTTTTGCCCAGGAGAGCGAACAAGCTATACGTTCCCTAGCTCTATATGGGAGAAAACTGGCTTGGGTAAGGTAGGTGGGAGAGTAGAAAATAGAGAATCAGGGGTTGGGAAAGAGAACAGAGAAACGGCCTCCGCCGTTTGTCACGTGGACCGTACGATCCACGTACGACGATTTACTTCGTCCGTCCTGGGAACAGTTCATTACCGAGCAAATGCTCCGACCGGCCGCGATATTGATCTTATTTTCCGCTTTCCACTTGCCCGGCTATTTATTTTTGCGTCCCGCCTCGCACCAACAAGCTCCGTACCTCGTTTACGCTAGGTTATGTTCGCTCAGCCTGTCCGATAACTCGCCGCCATTTTTGCGTTTAGTGATGCGATGCTCGTGGCGACGATTGATGGATCAAGCGAATTTTAATTGGCACCACTCAATATTGATCGATACGGTTGCTGTTCTCTACATTATTGAAAGTATATACGTGTCTGTTTTAGGGATAAAACTATCGCGAGTTGCTCTCGAGAGTGACATTTATCAGTATACTACGTGATGCTGAAAACAAATCATACTTTTAGGCGTATTTTCGACTCTAAAGCTTTATTTGCAAAAATAGTCACACGTATTAATTAAATCATGTCACAATGAAGCTTCTAGAGTTGATCTTGTGTCGATTTTTCGCAGTGTCGTATATTACACGATATCGAGAGTACTCTCGAGATCAATGTTAGAAAACTATCGAGATCAACTTCGAACGCTAGGAATACAGCGATGGATAAAACAACTCCATAAAGTACACAATACTTTCCACTTATCTCGTCAAGAAACGTTTAGCGAAAGCACACGGATCAGCATGAGCATCAAATTTCGTATACCCCTCGAAGCGAAACAGTGAAGTTGAAGGTCTCTGTGGGACAAAATACAGAATCGCGTGATCTAAACTGCATAGCGAGGATGGATTTCTCTCGAAGGAAACTCTGTGGAGCTTCCGAAATTCCTATCTACAGGATCTACAGGAGTTAGATAGAAGACGCTGTTCCATCCGGTTCACAAAGGGTGTGTAAAGAACGGAGAAGGTATAGGAGTATCCGGGAAGATCGATTTTAAATGTTTAGTCAGAGTTATTTCGAAGGCATTTCAACTTAATTCCCGGAACAAGGAGCTCTATGGACAGAAAGTGAGAGGGAGAGAGAGAGAGGAAGGGAAAGAGGTTGGCTTGGATCATTTAATCAACCGGTTGTTCTATTGGAAACAGCACTTTGCCTCTCGAGGCGTACAGGGTTTCACGGAACTTCGAAATTTAATCAACCAACCTCGCTGGCTATATAATGAATATATTTGTGAAATAATTTCCTGTTATTAATCAAAGGGTTGAAGTTTCCACGTCTCTTCTTCGAAATTCATTTTCCTTTTTCTCTCTCCCTCTCTCTCTTCGTTCCGCTCCAACGCGTCCAACGAAATTTTTCGAAATAAATCACCGTTCCGCGTGCTAATCTGGTTTAAAAAAGAAAATGAGAAACAGGGAAAAGAAAGGGAACGAAGCGGAACGAGAAACAGGCGTGCGCGAGCCGTGTTTCAACCGAGAGCGACAGAAGGAGGAGAGTTATATTCAACGGTGCATTATTTTTCGTCGTGGGAAAAGCCGCTTTATCAATGCTGTTTACACGGTGAATTTTCACGGAACAATTATAACGCAATTCCGTCGAGCAAAATATGTCGGGTGGCGCGGAGAGCAGAGAGCATTTTGCTGTCCGCTCTTCTGAAACGCGAATTTGCATCTATAAGCGGACTAGAGTACAGAGAGAGGGAGAGACGTCAAGAATACGAGTCCACTCGTTCAATGTGTTCTGAGAACTGATTAGCTCGAGCTTCTCGTTTGCTCTTCTCGTTTGTTTCTATTATGTTTCGTCCTGGGTAAAATCGAGAGAACAGGATGATTTTTGCGCATTTTTGCAGATTTTTGTGTATTTTTAGGAAATATAAAGACTCAAAATTACATAGAATGTGTACAATACAGAATATCCAAACTACGATGCTTTTCATACCACCTGGGGGATGAAATAATTTCCTACTACAGTTCTACTTCGTTTACTGTACTCTGAAATATGTACAATAAAAATCTGCAGTCCAATGACGATGATAGTTTTCTGAATAATTAAGCGTGATTTAATGCACCTAAAAAGATCTAACAGCGGAAGGACTTTGAGAATTTGTTTGTTAAGAAAGTATTAAAAAATATTGTATTCTTTATTTTTCCACTAAATTAATTTTTTCCATGTAGAATTTAAACAATGTATCACAGTTATACGAATTAGTTCCACACGTGTCATTCTCCGGTTAATTTTCCGGTGCTCCTTTAAATTAAGTAACATATTTCGTACTTAAAAACTTTCTCTTTACTTTACTTTTCTCTAGTTTCACACTATCGATAGTTAATCTAGAAAGGAAAGTAAGAAAAATGAACAAAAGTCGGTTACTTTTGCTGTCGTTACACGAGAACAAAGTCAAGCTTCTCCGATTCTATTTTCTTCGCGTTCTCTTAGCAATTCGACGCTCAGAACCACGAGGTTATCGGTTATCTAGCTAAACTCGAAGCTTCCACAGCCTTCTGAGTTTCCCTGAAGATCTACGTTTACGAGGTTTGCTAGTGTAGAGGCTGATGGGGATTTACTTCGTAATTATCTCGCCAAGTTATGTTGATTAAAGCGTGGAAAGTGGGATAGTGGTTATAAAGAAAGGATGTGGTTGCAGGTTAGGTGTTTTGAACACGGTGTTTTCGTCGAAGAATGATTGCAGACGAGTTCAGTGGTGAGAGTGTAAGGTCAAGTTGTCGTAGGACTTAATGGCTTGCATTAACCTGCTTTTATAGGTGGAACAACAGCCAAGATTCGAATCTTACTCGTGTGTGATTCATAATGTTTATCGATGACCCATTTACAACTGCTGCAACTTCCGTATTTGATCGGAATCTCCAAGGATTCGTGTGTATTAAAATAACGCGCGCGGTTGCTGTGATTAACAGTTCGATAGAACCATTATCTCGCTTCTTTAACCAAAATAAACTGCTACGTAGCGTGCAGAGATAAATCAATGGGCAATCAGAGCGTAAAATGCAGACACAGGCGCTTTTATTTGCGCAATTATCAATTAATTGCTCCTACATGATCCTCGCCAATATTGAGGCATAATAATCGCGTCCCATGTTTCCAATTCGATGTTAATCATGGAACACCATCGTCGCCCTTTCTAAACGGGAAAAGGAAAATTGAGTTTTCTTGAAAGTTAGGTTGATCAGGGGTTGATGGCAAAAAATAATAGTAACACATTATTATGAGGCACCTATTTGACTAAAATATGAATAATAAAGAAATTGAAAACCTTCCTTCTGTTAACAAAAAACGAAGAAGTGAGAAATTTTTAAGAGCAATGGGAAAATTTCTGAAGAAAACTGGAATTTTCAGAATAAAATTTTTGGAATCAACGTAAAAGAATATAATTCAATTGCAACGAGATCAACTGACGCTCTTTACTCCTTTGTAGACTTGCGTGAAAGATCCACCATAAATTTTTGTAACTTAACGTATAGGAATTTCTTCAGATATAAGTTTTTTCACAGCTTCCTTAATGTTTTTTTAACACCGTGATCCATCTCTACGTAAATAGTTTAGTTTCAATTAGCCCTACGTATAAGAATTTCAAAGAAAGTAGATTATACAAATATGTAATAATATAACAATCGAAAATATAACTAATACTAAATTTGGAGACTCGAATTTACCTAATTTTGTTCAAAATCTAAATTTTCAACCTCACTCTTTTTCCTTTAAATAGAAAATTGTAGACTACGTATCTCAGATTCGCGCCAAAATGATTACACTCGTTGTGTAAACATTAAATAGCAACTTGAAACAATAAACAGTCTGTTGCGGCAAGTGTGAGGTAGATGGATGAGGTAATACAAACAATCGAGAAGCTCTATTGCAACGTGGCAAACACATTGAATTTTTATTTTGATTCGATATTTTCATCGGTTTATTCCGTTAAATAAAAATGTCTGTGCCATGTTTTCCTTCGTTCATTCAATCCGCGCACCTTGTGTAGCAACAACATTTTCCCTAGCGAAAAGATTAAGCACCACTATGCAGGTTTAAAAAAAGAAAAAAGAGAATTCCTATCGAATTGAGTTGCCACGAAAATGCGCACTCGTTAGAATACGTAATACGTGCTCATTCATACGAGCAGGCAGGAATTAAAAAATTTTTATAATTAAAAAAATGGTAGCATTAAAACGAGAAGAAAAAAGAAAAAGAAAAAGCCGCAAGTTTCACTTTTTTTTTCCTTCCTTTTTTCTATTGGGTCAAGTACCTCCGCCCTCGGTGAACATGTTCCACACACTTGAAACTATTTACCAGTGCACGAGTGAACCTTTCAATTCCTTCAACCTCTGAAATATCAAAGCGAACCACCTTTTTTGCGGCATGTTAACTGTTGCGATCTTCGCAACAACGTAAAGTGGCCTCAACCTGGTACATTATAGCCATAAAGCACAGAGTTAGTCACATTTTATCCGCAGACCAATGTGATGGACGTTTAACACCCAAAAATAAGACTGTTCAACAAATTTCAATATTATCGAATATATTAGGTTGTCTTAAAAGTTCTTTTCCTTATTTTCACGCACTGCATTGCTTGATAACGTTTCGAGTAATCTGTTTAAAGTTGATCTTATGGTCATTAGTTGTCTTCCACTTTTCCAACAGTATGTTTCTTTCTCGATAAAGTATTTGGATGTTCCTGTGCCATCTTGAAAGATGGAAAATCAGGAAATGCATTTGCAATATGTGACGTTGTATTGCTTTATAAAAGGCAATAGTGCTTGGTATACTGCAAATTAGATTTATGCTGTCTATTAAGATCGTACTGTACCTGTTCAAACGGTTCATAATTGATGCAGAAAATTTAGAGTCGGAAATTTGAAGTGAGATGAAAAACCCCCTTGAACAATATTTCCCTAGAAAAACCGCAGCAATTTTGGAAAAATCCGCATCATAAGTTTTCCGAAGAGAAAAAAAAGGATGAAAAGTCGGAATTCTGTAGAATTATACCGAAAATATACGATTCTACACTTGATGTCTAACAATAAAATAAAAGGAACTTTTGGGACCACCTAATACAAGAGAGACGATTCTAAATAGAACTCAGGATGATCTTAATCACCGAATTTAACGCATTCTTATTAACAGTTCTCATTAACACGTTACTATCCACGTGAGAAGATTTTCCCGCATTTAAATAACCAATTGGATATTTCTCCCCATTTTTGAAAGAAATCGCTGCATTTAAAAAAAGAATATAAATTTGTACGAGATTTTAACGAATGGCGGAAGAAAACATTCTTACCGGAAGTGTAGAGGGACTCTTTGTGTCTTTCAAACGAAGAAGATTACTATTTCGCGTCGTTTGTGAAAAATGCGCGGTTGGCTAAGTGTTAAGTAAGAATATCGCAGATAGTTGCAAACTTTTCACTGTGTTTCACTGTTATTACATGAACAATCCGATAACCAGCGTCTCCGAAATCAGCGCAAACGTAACTCCGTGATACTCCAATAAGGGAATAACGCAACATTAACACTTAATTTCCCAATAACCAAAGCGAAGAAACACCGTAGAAGCACATTGCGTCGCGTGGAATCACAGCGTTAACCAAGAACACGGTAACTCGTCGTGTCGTAATCGAATTTGCAGCCGGAGGGGTTGGTTCTCACTGTGGGGCGTCGAAACTTTCCTATTCCGGGAGATAATAGTCGAGGGCGGCGTTATCAGCTTCTAGCCGTAAGGTTCGTTAAACTTTTTTCCCCTCTCGTCGTCATTGTGCTATCGGTCCTTTCGCGGCCATTTTCAATGCTGCTGGATCTCTCGCGAATTCGCGAAATAAATTCCTCTCGAATCTCCAAACGGTGTAAAATGCACAAGGAAAAAAGGGAGGAGAGGAACAAACAAAAAGAGCAAACGTTCTTTGCTCTTCAACCCTTTTCATGCACTATTCATACAGTACCGGTGATAAATAAATATATGTTACAATATATATGCTAAAAATATTTCTTATCAATTAAACTAACACTGCGTGCTTTGATTATATTCTAAGCAAAAGAAAGTAATTTCATTTTCATTCTCTGTCTTTTTCTTTTTGGTAGAAATATTCATGAACTTTTTGTCTGCAAAGTGCATATATCAAACTAAAAATACATTTTATTCTTTATTATTAATTCTTACTTTTCCTCATACATAATCGTTACATAGTTTGATTTTCCTATCACATCAATTAATTGTCTTTAAAATTAACAGTACATCAACCATAGCTTGAATATAGTCAGGTAAAACGTTTCATAAATAAGTACTTGATATTTCGAAAGTTACAACCGTATTTCTAAAGCGATGGAATATATTCGAAAACCTTCAAATATGCCGTTTACGTGCATCAATTTTCGCACAAACAGCCCGTACTGTAATGTGTTAAGATGCTTCGAAAAGTAGACACTCGTCGTTGCGAGATTCTTCGCTACTCGAGGATGTTTCAGAGAAGAAGGACCGCTTTGTGCCTTCGTAGAAACGCGGAAAATACACGATTCGTAGAATTCGCGCGATAAATTGTCTACGATTCGATCCTTTGTACCTGGCTAACTTTGATTAGATTCACGCGGCGCCACGTGAAACGTGAACTTTCGACGCTGTTTGACGCGCGTTTCCGCACGGTTCGACGAAATCTCGACTAGTCTAGAAAAAGGACGGAGAACGATTGAATTTACAAAGACTTATTCTTGACTCTCGAGGTGAGTCAAACGAGATACCCTCTTCTACCCTCGACGTCGATACGTCGAAAGCCTTCTGTCTGTATCAATTCACCGGGCACGGCAATTAATAAACATCAGCAAACATTGGCTCGATCAATATTGGGAATGGGAAATGCAAGAAACAGCGGCGAATATAAACGTGCAAACAGAGAAAAAGCAGACGTGCCGGTGCTCTGTGTACCTTTGCTTTATGCCCAGCTAAGCTCAACCGTGGTTTTTACTCGTTTCGAGGACGTTCAACGGCTCTGAGAATTATTCGATTAATCCTATCAATTCTGTCTCGGTGGTACACTGTACGAATGCTAGATTACAGACGTGTTTCTCACGTAGATTGAAAACAACAGCGAATATACAGCGCCGAGGTTGGATGGACTGTTACAACTGGACAGGAAATGATTCTACATTGGAAAAATATGTTATTCCCGACGCTCTTGGAATTTAATCCATCTAGCAAATTAATATTTGCAACCGAAACTGTTCTGTTTAAACTTTCGGATATGCTGTTGTCAATATTCTGAATTTACGTCTACGTCGAAGCGTTCGAGTCGCTCAATTTTCTTCTATTTCGATGCTTCTTCTTTGCTACCTTTCTCTCGCAATAGATTTGCAGATCTGACACAGTCAGTCATAAAAATTCGCATGATCTGGAATTTGTGAAACTAGTAAATTACCTCGTGCAGTTTTAAAATTAGCTAGAGAAACTAAGATCCTTGAAAAATTAAAAATGATCACTGCCAATAACTTGGAAGATGTAAGATAAGTTGAAGGTAGAAATATTTTATCTGATAAAGTATTATTTAATTCTACAAAACACAGTAAAAATTAAGTTGGATTATTTCGCTGGGATCAATTTGATTCGCGTTCTTTTTCCAAGTGCCAACTTATCAGCCGCGAATAATAAAAGAAAAGGATTAAAATTTGTTCGTTTGAGGCTTTATTTTCAAGAAACTCGAGTACTTGTGTACTTGGTTATTTCTTCGATTATAAATATCGTAGAAGTCGAGGAAAAATTTGAGAAACTCAATGCAAATCGGATTTGCAACCTTTGGACTCACATACCGGGACTTTTTAGCTCCTATAAATTCATCATGGCGTGCCATATAGTATTTTAATCATTTTCTTTCGCTTTTCTTCTACGTATCTGTCACTCTTGCTCGAACTCTCGTTCGAAAAATTCTATCACTCGCGCAAGTACATTCAAATTTAAATGGCGACTTCCGCTACAATCTCCGCTATCGTTACAGCTTCTTACCCTTTCATATTCCCTTTCACAAGAGGATCTTCCGTCCTTAAACTACAACGTCAAGTTGTTTGTCCTCAAAGACTGCACGTAATTTTCCCTTCTTGCTCTCTCTCTCTCTCATTGTCCTCACCTTTTGTTACCTTGTTTTCCTATTATTTTCATCCGATGAGAACAAGAGAAGCTGGAGAATGAAAAAGAAGAAGAAAGGTGAAAAGGGACGCTGTTGGTGTCGAATTACGGAATTCGTGATTCTATCGAGGCTGGTGCAAGTCGGTGGAAAGTAGAAAAGAAGGGAAAAAGAAACGAAAAGAGAAGAAAGGAAGAAAATGGGAAAATGTGACTTCCTTTGCTATCGTTGGATGAGTAAAGTATTGACCTTAGTAGGTTCGTGCTAACGTAAACGAAAGTAGACCCGCGAGGGCAATGAAACAAGTGGCCCTTTCAGCTACTTTTAATTATAATCCAAGCTTTAAATTGCTCGCGAGAAGTAGAACGACTTTCGATTGTTGCCGAGAGAGTGAAACGACCAAGGGGTTAGCTACTGTTGGACGAAACGATGGGGAGAGAGATGGATGGAAGGGTGGAGAGTAACGGTATAGGGAGGAAGGGAAAAAAAGAAGGGAACCACGGTCGTCGAGAGCCCTTTGTAGCAATTTTCGCGCCTCCTGCGCGGAAAAATTCAAAGCTGGAAGAAAAATGAAAAAGAAAGAGAGAATGAAAGGAAAGGAGTACCTATTTCTGGCCGAGGGAGCATTCCTCTACGCAAAAGGCGGCACAATTAAACGCGCAACAACCCTGCTTGGAAATTGTTTCGTGTGTATCTTGTACAATTGTAGGTCGCGTCGTGAAAATCTGTCGATACCAAGGCTAATCGAAACCAATTTGATCGAAAGCTTCCCGATGGTATTCCTTTACGGACTAATTAATTTTAGAAATAATCAAATGCATTTGACGATCTTTCGATTGATACTTGAACACATCTCCAGGTGAAATGAATGATAATTGATAATTTAAGAGTAATAATTAACTGTCGATATTATTATTAACTGAATTATTCGAGAGATAGGTAAATGTAAATATTTGACAACACCGATATTATCGAGAAAGTCTTTCAGTTCTAATTTATTGAAATCGATATTAATGGTACACCTTTATTGCTGAGATCTGTTTTCAGGAAAAGCTAGTTAATTGGGAGAAGCTAAGAGCAATTATAATTTATGAATGATAAATGAACGTCGATACTGGTATTAATTGGATAATTCGAGGGATAGCCGAATGTATTTGAAAATTGCCAATATTACCGAAAAATTATTCAATTAATATTCGTTCCGACTTGTTGAAATCAATATTAACGAAACACTCTCGTTTTCGAAATCTAGTTTTCAGGTAAAATTTGAGGAATACGGGAAACACCAGTAGTAATTATAATTTCCGAACAATAAATCAATTATTTTATCACTAGAATGTGATATTGAGTTACAAAAGTTTCTTTTCTACTCGCAAAAACGTCGTTCTGGAAGGTGATCCTTCTTTCGCGAACAGAAGACGAATTTTTGCGCTGTCTTTGTTGATTTTTCTTTGGTTGAATTTGAACTGTAATAAACAAAACTGTAAATATTTTAATTAGACTCCTTCTCATCCGATTTTTCCATGACCATCTCTTTTAATCCCGAGTACTCATTAATTTAACAATGACTTAAATGATAAAGATGCTTTCTATTTAATAACCCGAAGAACCTATAAATTAAAATTAAAATTACAGATAAAATGAAAGTTTATTGCAAAGAGAACTAACTTTTGCAATAACAACCATAACCTACGCTATGAGTGTGAGTCACTATTATAGGATAAAGGATTAAACATCTTTTTCAATATTAATTAGCCAAAATTAATATTAATCCTCGGTTGACGAGTCCTGAGTCCTCTCCTTCATATTGCATTGGAAAATTTATTGCATAAAAACCTGAATTTCTTTAAGATTGTTAAAAAAAATGATAAACAGAAATAAAGGAGTCTACGAAATATAAAAAGAGATGTTCAGAAATGTGAATCAAAAGGTATCTCGGGTCCAAATAGATCCAAGCACGGATTTAATAGTCCAATCGTCCGCTGATTACCTAAAGAAACTTGTCAGAGCTAGAATTGACTAGACAGATCGCGTTTTAATTACGACAAGCACACGGTACTTCACCGTAAACCGTGGCTAACGTGTAAACAGGTACTATGACTGAAGGTACTTTCAATGGATAATCACTTCCTAGAGAGGAACAAACGCTTCTAGTGGCTGGGTAAGTGTTTAGCGTGGGTGGTAGGTAAAAAGCTGCGACATCCACGTTAATAACGTACATTATTAATAAAGCAGCCGGTGACACGAGTCTCGAGAATCGATCCTCCGGGCCACGAGTGCCTTCCACTTTTACCGCGTGCCACTAGTGTGTGTCTGGGTTAGCGCGTGCTTCAAACGAGAAAATATTGTGCCGTGGTGCCTTGCTGAGGAGCATTTCGAGAAGCGTGCTCGACGTATTTATATAGTCTGTCTTTCAACCGCTTACCGACAGATTTCCTCTGTTGGATTTTTCTCCGAACCCTTTGGTTACCGAGAGATGACAACTACTGTCAACGATCCTCGAGTATCTGTTGCGTGAAAGAGGATGATTGCACGAACAAAATTCCTACGCTCGGCGTTTTACGTTTGACAGAGGAAAATAAATAAATTATTGCTCTTTAAATACTTGTCGCTCGAACGACCAGTTAATAACCGGCGAAACTTTCGCCTTGCATATTTAAAAGGTTCAACTCGTTCCTGGGTTCTTTTCCCCTTCCTTTTTCCTCTTTTTTCAACAAACTACTACCCCAACCGAGGACCCAAAATGGCGGCCAGACTTGAACAGGAGGAGGAACAACTTCTTACGTCGTTAAAAGCGGGCTTTTTAAAGAAGGATAAAGTTTATTCGTGGTTGGTGAACGATGGAGAGAGAAAGAGAGAAAGGTTGAGGAAGAGACTGAGGGAAAGAAGGAGGAGGATAAAAAAATGATAACACCTGAAAGCCTTGGAGTCCCTTTGAACTGCGACGTCTACGCGGCAGGAAACGCCTCGGGCCGAAGACTTACTGCGACAGAAACTTTCCAGACTACCCGTTTGCCTGCGTACGTAAAACGCCTTACGCGATACACAAGTGACTCAATTAAAGCAACCAACTTCCACCAGGGAAGCTGGAGAACCGACGAACAAACAGACGTGTCGGCGAGTACTCGTAAAGTGTACACCCGGCCTGTCGTGTCTGCACACAGCCAACGGCTTTCTCAACCTGAAACGAGAAGGATCTTTCTGTCGTTTACCCTCTATCTCTCTTTCTCTCTATTTCTCTCTCTTTCTCTCTTTTTCTCTCTGTACGATTCTTGGCTGAACAACAACGATTAAATTGCCGAAGTTCAATAATAGATTCACGAGTAAATAGAACAATATCCCGTTTGCGAATACACGGTGAATATTTCTAACGTTTAAAACGCTGATAAAATTCTATTCTCTAATCAAACATCGATTAAATGTTTAACTGCAGTAATACACGATTTAATCGGTCCCTCTGCAAATCCCGTTGCAATTAGCGCAAATGGAATTTGCAGTGGTAGAAAGAGAGAATGATTAAACTATAGTGCACAAATGGAATTCGTCGAGTAGCGCATATAGAGATTCGTTCTCTTTTTTTTGTTCCTTCAAATCAGCGCAGAGATTCGGTATTCTGTGTAATTGCAAAAATCTGGAACAGTAATTCGAGGAGTCGCTTTTGCAAAATTTCCCACGAGCGGAACGACACTTTCGACCGTGGAAAATATTGTTTCCTCGAGAGTGTAGAGGTGCGAAAGAACGTAGGAGATAATTTAAAAAAAAACACACACACACAAAAATTAATAAGCACACGATGATTTCAACGAATCGGTTTCGAGGACAGTACGATCCTTGAAAAGTAGAAATAGAGGAAATGATAGATCTAGAAGGAAAGGGAACACGAGTGATAGGTGTTAATTACGACCTCTTAGCGATCGAGCGCAAAACAAGCACCGTAATCCATTAGGAATAATGACAGTGGCGTGTGCACGCGAGACGCGCCACTCGCGGTTGGATTAACCAACTATTCAGTATTCACCGGTGTCGTTATTAGAAATTCCTGGTCCCTTCCTACGGCTGGTGGCATATTAGTCTGCACGCGTGCACGCTGGTTACACGGAATCCACGGCTGTCGCGTATATGAGCTCTTAATTGGATTAATAGCGAGATGGAGCCTCCTCTCTGACCATTAGACGTGTGCACATTCACGCGCGTGTCTCCTATTCACCTTCGAGTATTTTGCGGAGGATAAACATCGTGATTTTATTCTCCTGATTTATTCGTGGTGCTGGAGAACCAACTGTTTGCCGATGTTGAGTCACCGGAGGTGTCCTTGAGAGAAATCCTGCGAGAAACAACGTATGAAAAACAATTCATCAACTCTCTATCTCTTCAGAGTCCTTTCTAGCAAATTATCGTCAAAACCAAGTTCACCTTCTCTCGTTTCCAAAAAAATTTATGTATATTAAATATTCTTAGGAGAGAAATTGGGAGATCTAGAAATCGATGCTTGCGAATCGTTTCGTTAAATTGCGACAGCTAGTAATAAAGAAACAAAGCTTTTGGTAAAATGGAATTTTTCAATTTGCTGGAAAAATTGTAAAATTAAAAAATACATACTTTACAGAACAGATAGAAATTGCTTTGAAGTATGAAATTGGCTTATTTACGTAAAAATACGACACGAATTTTTCGGACAATTCAATAGATAGGTTACTGTTAAGTTACATAGCACTACAGAGGCTTAACCTTGTTACATTTTCCTTTTAAACAAACTTGAACAGCGAGTTTATAATCATATGCTACAATACATCATAATATCAATTGTCCAGAGTTCACTTTAATCGTATTAACACGCGAATGGCGGAGTTCGCTTGTTTGCGACAGGTTAAAATACAAAATACCTGGAAATCAAGTGTCACCTGGCAACACGGCGGAGTTTCCACTGAAACGACAGTGGATGACTCTGTTACGCGATCAAAATAGGATGACGGCACTTTATGACGTAACGTAACGTCGTTTAATATTAGTCCGAACGATCGAATATCCAACGAGCCCGATAAGAACCGGGTTTGTGCGACTTTGACTAGTAGTATAAGTCAATATATCGTCAGCCGCGCGGAAAGTGGCACGGGACCGTGGCCGATCAGACTCCGACAAGTAGTAGAGGTAGGCGTGTGCAGCCAGACAGGCTACAAAGTAGCGTAGGTAAACGCATAGTCATACCGTACGTGTACCACTGTGGTAAAACGCATCGAACCGCGGATATTCGAGCGAAATTCGATCCTATCCGCTAGAGTTCGCGTCTCTTTCGGTAAACCAAACGTGAATAACGTTGTTAACCGGCACTGCTAGAGCACAGCCCGAGACCAAATGGTAACCGGTAACGGTAAAATGAAACTTGCCTAAAAAGAATTTATCATTCGTTTAACAGGGCCCACGTATACTCCCCGGTAACCCCGGCAGCATTGCGGTATCAACGAAAAAATACGATCCGGTTTTACGAGGCGACAATCGCGCGAAATCTGAACGTGATTAATCGTTCGTTCAGCCAACTCTTCCGCGGTCACGCGCTTTTTTCTTTTTTCTTTTTCTTTTTTTTTGTTGTTTTGGTTGCTCTCTTTCTTCTTTCCGCAACGCTGCATTTGAAACGTAGTTCGAAGTGTTGACTTGAAAATTAGATAGATTATCGTGGAGTATGTTAATAGTTTAATCAGGAATCAAGAATTACAGAATTTTCTGCACGTGTCAGGTTGAAAACTTTCCTATACACTCTCATCTCATTTCTAAACGTCTCTCGTCCTTTCTCTAGAGTACTTATTGCATGTCGATGAACTCGTGCATGAACCGTGAATTTCATTAATCAGGAAAATTAACAAGACCACTGTAGGACCTTCCAACTTTCCAATGGAGAGGAGGAAATATCGTTTGATTAATTACTCTCCCGTTGCACTTTGCATTTATCCATCCACGCGATCCCGTAACTCGTCTTCTCAATGATGAATTTTACCGAACGGAATTTCCAACCGTTCCCGAGGGAACGTTTAGGTTAGGAGCATTAACGAAATCGCGAAGGAATGGAAATTTCGTTGAGGTAGCGACGAACGCGCGACAGTCTTTGGTAACCCTTGGACAAGCATGGAGATTCTCGGTTGGATCGTCGGAAATTAGCTGGATTGCTGTACGAGCACTTAACACGATTGATTCGACCGAACATGGCAATCTGGCCGAAGGACTATCGTTCCACCTTACCGAAACCATCTCCCACTTCCTCCTACTATTTTCTCTCCTCTGCTTCCTTCCCGGGGATAGAGATCTTCCGTAGAGTCGCAAAGTGTACGTCTAAGGGAATTGTGTATCTCGTGACTCGCGAACTTCCTTGGAGAATTACACTCTTCGGATGGGTCTTTTAAATATCGAAATACAGGATCATCGAACTTACACGCGTACGTGTTTCTTTTTAATGAAATACAAATTGTTTGAAATTCTGTCAAGTTGTTTTCTTCTTTTATGGAAATTTGTGATTCGAGATATTTAGAAATGAAATTTTTAGAAATGAAATTTTTAAATACTTCATGCTTTGATATTTGATTTTTCTTAGTTAGGATTTTTGGAAATTAAATTTTTAAATATTTGATACTTCTTCTTCCATATCTGATTCTTCTTAATTAAGATTTTTAGAAATGAAATTTTTAAATATTTGATACTTCTTCGATATTTAATTATTTTTGGGTAGGATTTTTAGAAATGGAATTTTTTAATATTTGATACCTCCTCTTCAATATTTGATTCTTCTTAGTTAGGATTTTTAGAAATGAAATTTTTAAATATTTCGTACTTCTTCGATATTTAATTTTTCTTAGCTAGGATTTTTAGAAATGGAATTTTTAAATATTTGATACTTCTTCTTCCATATCTGATTCTTCTTAATTAAGATTTTTAGAAATGAAATTTTTAAATATTTCATACTTCTTCGATATTTAATTATTTTTGGGTAGGATTTCTAGAAATGGAATTTTTAAATATTTGATACCTCCACTTCAATATTTGATTCTTCTTAGTTAGGATTTTTAGAAATGGAATTTTGTAATATTTTGCTCCTCCTCTCATGAGATTATTTTTCATTTTTAAACGCTGCGCGACTCGTAACGGGACGTAAGCGACAGCTCGACAGATGTGAAAAGATCCAGCGGTAGCAATAACATATCAGAAGTCGTCTCAATTTAATCTTGCTGTCGCCATTCGACGAAACATGTCGCCAATCTTCGATTTATAGATCTCTCGACCTTTTACAGTATTCCTTTATTGAAAAACTGCATCTATATATAGCAATTCTAATTGCACTTTTTCAATCTAACGATATACTCACGCGGGATCATCAACACGCTAGAATTCACAAAAATTTTCTCACCTAACCGCCGGAGAGTATCCATTATCCGGGGTAATTTGATTTTGTTAATTTCCAGGGAAATCGGTTCAGTGTAAAATTAAAATTGTAATGGGATAATTAATAAATTTTAATGACAAACATTGCCAATGCCGGTGTCTGTAATGTAAATCTGTGAAATAATTAACGCGAGTATTGTTAAAATATCATCGTCACGATATACCGCAGGCATACACATCTCTATCCTTCGTTTATTTCCCCAAAGCAAAGATTTTCCATCTACAGAATGTATTTTTTTCTTTTTTTTCTCTGACGAACCAACAGGAACAACGTAGCAACTCTTCGAATTCCCCGAACGATCTGGTTCTTTGACTTTTTTTTTTCAAACGAAACCTCTAATTGGCCACCGTGTTTTCTCCCTGCTCGAAACGTCACTATACACCTTTTCGTGGACAACGGTGGCTCGTGTCTCTGTCGAAAATCCGAAAAAACGGATGAACGAGATGCGAAAGAAGCGTTGAACACCGGAAGCAAGAGGAATCGGCGGAAGGGGTTGAGAAAGGCAGAGAGTAAACGCATTTAGGTACGCAGGCGAAGTTGGACGTGCACAAACATACGCTTAGGCGTGCATACACACACACGTGTACACGTATAAACAGACTAGATACACGAAAACTGTAAACACACGTATCGACGATGGTGCTCACACATTTTCACCTCGAGCGATCGATAGTGTAACTCTCGTGTGTCCCTCGTGTGGTACACTACTCTCTCTACTCGAATGAAAGACTCGCGTGGTTGTTGTTTCATAGAGTAATTACGATACACTTTTTGAAAAAGAAAAAAAAAAGCTACGTTGCATCGACAATTTCACCATACAATCTTAACACTATACCATCCAGTGACACCATGTTGGAGTCTCGTAAAAATATTTCTATTGTAATAAAAATGCTTATATTTATTTATACGTATCTTCAGGATTTCGTGTAAATCGAGTGACCGAATCAAGCAAGATTTATTGAAATTTTTGTAATTACAATATGAACGATCACCAAAGATTTTCCACAACACGTGCGGACGTCAAGGTGTCAACTTATTTCATCAAAGCATTACAATTAGGTTTTTCGAATGTTGGTAGAACATTGTAGAAGTAATTTTATAAGGACTTGGAAACTGTACATTTTTAACTGAAGGATCGAGAGATCTAGAAATCGATGATTGAGATGAATCGCGTCATCGTGATCATTTCATCGAATTACGAATTCAAATTTGGAGGATATACAAGGACTAGCCAAATTGATACGATTTTTGATACATCATTTCTGATCCTGGATCTCCACATCGATCGATCTGTCGTTTACGTCTAATTACGAGTCGCGTAGTATTTAAAAATAACCAAAAAGTATTCTAAATCAACGGTGCAATCTTACAAAAAGAAAAACAAAACAAATTTCATTTTTAAAACTCTTATGAATTCACCCATTTAGAATGGCAAGAATCGCTCCGAGATCTCGAAAATTCATCCATCAAATATATTTATTAATTTCGCTCACACATTTTCACCTCTAGCGATCGATTGGTATAACTCTCTCGTAGTATACTACACTTTCTACTCGAACGAGAAACTCGTATGGTGTTATTCCTTTTCTCTCAACTTCTTTGTTTTCTTTTTCTCACGAACCTCCCGCTTGTGATAATTCGAGAATTATTTTAACGAATGCTACTTTACGATGAATGAATTCTCACCGACCTCTCTGTGTTATCGTTCCTTTTGTTCACATGCTACAGTGCAATCGTAATACAAAAAGAGAGAACGAGAGAGAGAGAGAGATAGAGAGAGAGAAGTGCACGCGCAGTGTGTTTCGTCTAATTGCACGCGATAAAATTCCGTCTGGCGATGCGGGTTACGCGAAGAGAAGAGAAGAGAGAGGACCTCTGTTGCACGGAATCGAATTACCGCGAATTACACACAATAACTCTGGCAAATGGTATTTTATCGCGGTGGCGGATTCAACGGAACACGCGGTTCCTCCACTTGGCGGATCCCCGGGATCCGTTCCAGCGTCGCTCGTAACTCCCGCAGGACTTCAATTAAATTCAACTAAATTTGATTTAATATCGCGGCAACGCGAATTGCTCGCCGCTTTCTTGCGGTCGGGACCACTCGTCCGACCATTAAGCGGCCGCGTTATGCAACGTATTATTTATTTATTTACAGAGCGCGCGCATTCGCGGTAATAGTTGGCCGACGTTTTACACGTGAATTCGTAATAATGTAACGGGAAATGTTTGCACGGGTATGGCTACCACGTTTGGTTCTGTTCTGTTCTCGCGGCCGGAAACTATTTCTTTTTCTTTTTTTTTTTTTTTCTTTTTTTTTCGCGGTACCGTTTCAACGATTGCAATATTGCAATATAGCGGGAAATCAACGAAATGATTCACGTTGATTTGAAATAGTTTTTCCGTGTTTATCACTTTTACACTAACGGGCGGCAGGAAGATTTCGATCGAACATTTTCGATGAAAAATATTCGCATTTTGGAGCTGCGAAATGTTGTTTCGAACATGTGAGAATTTGCAGCTGGTTTAGTTTGTGGTAAATAATAAAATAACGAATTTTCGTTTACCTTTAAACCCTCGGCTGAAATTTCCATACGTCGACGAAAATGGAAAAAAATGAAATTTCGAAATTAAAAATTTGTTTACTTTTGATATCGTCGTTTAAAAAATATCGTTAGATGGGTTTGTGTATTGATGTATGTATAGGTCATTGTTTCAAACTACGTTATACGAAGTAGAGTCATTCGTTTCCTTTTTACCTCTGATTTCGTAAATTTTTGAAAAAATAATTTAACCGCCATGTCGGCAAAGTTAGTAAAAACGAAAAAATGAAATGGTATATTTTTTACCGTGTTGTATACGGTGTGTTAAATGTTCACAACGAATTCAACAATTCTAAATGTAAACTTACCTTACAGTATAATTCTTCATTGAAGAAAATTACAGTCGAGCAAAGAAAGAAAAGCATTAAAGTTGCAAGATTAAAGAGAAATGAAGGGGAAAATAGAACGTTACGTGAAAAGCTTCGATGTCACGACGTATCAAAGCAGATATAAATGGAAACATAATAAAATATTGACAAAATGTTGTCTCTTCTTAAATTCATTTTAAGTTAATTAATTACTTTGTCCAGGACTTCCATTGATCAAACATGATACATATTTCCAAGTAAAATTTTCTTTTTTATTAACCCTTTGCACTCCGAGTCCCTTTTTGTATGATCGATCATCACCTCTAACACACTTTTGCAATGAAGCTTTCAAATGTTTTATTTCGAAAAGAAAAAACAACATATCTTAATGAATTTCGTTATTTTCATTTATTTTACTAATTTATTTTGCTTCAACATGAATGAAACTTCAAAAAAATTGCGATTGGTATTACAAATGTTTCTGCAGCGATGCCAATGTAATGTAAAAGATTAATAAACGAATATTTGTGTTATTATTTATCAAAACCCAATTTTTCTATCTGGTTGAAGAATACGTAACAACATTTTACAATTCTAAGATAAGAATATTTTTAAATACAGTAATAAGTATAGCAACGTACTTACTAAATAAACAAATGAAGAAGATAATGTAACCTATTGATAATGAATTGTTATCGTAAGAACCTAATCTAACTTCCGTAAATAGCTTAGGAAGTGGTTTGGAAACTTGAACAAATATTCCACGCGATAAATTCGCTATTGCAAACTCGAATATTGTGAAAGAGGTCGGATGTGGGTTCGATATTCGATCGTCGTTTCAACGATAGAAAATAGGAGAGTGTAAGTGCAAGTACACCTCGAAGAGGACGTGTGCGTTTGGCCAGTGGTAGCCCCATCCACAAATTGGCGACGGATCGGTCCACTAATTACTCGACCGAGTCGTGTTTTAAAAGCCCGGACCGTTACGAACGATTTGCGTCGTTAACAGAGGAAAAAAGAACCCCGTGGATTTCACTCTTCTCCTCTATCAATCGCCACGTTAATCGTACACGGTCAACCTGTAACGAGGGAAATGATTCGAAATTGGCGCCATCGGTATCGACGATTTCGATATGAAATTTACGGGACACGGTGTACACTCGCGATCCGTCTCTTTGATCGACCCTTAATTGGCGAGCCACGTCGCCATTCTCGCGTGTCAATTTACGGGCTTGCCTCGAAATATGGGAATAAACAATTCCTTTTATTGAACAACACCGGGATATGTTTTCTTCGGAGCACTTTTGCTTTCTTTTTTTCTTATTTTTCTAATGAAATTAATTCCTGATTAATCTTTCGCAACTTTCTAGTTTTCCTCTTGTTCTCCGGATTTGATTCTATCTTTCACAGTACCGAAGAATTTTCTGTCTTACTTTTTACGCTTTTCTTTTTATCTATCTGAGGTGTCTCGCGTGGCTTTGCAAATGACAGCAATTTTTTTTTTTTTTAGCTCTGTTCACCGAATTTAACTTTAATACACCTCTGAGGATTAATTGTTTTTTTTTTTTAACACACTTGTAAATTCTATGTAACTCCAAAAAGTAGAACACTTTTTAAATGTTCGAAGACAGAAATTTTTTAGTCACGAGCAGCAATGTATTTTCATGTTTAACGATCAACGTTTGATGCATTTTATTAACACACTTGCAAACTTTATGCTATTTCAAAGAAGTAACATTTTTTAAATGTTTGAGAACATGAATGTTTAAATACCTGTGGAGAACAATATACTTATATGTTTGACGATCGTTCGATGCTGTTTATTAATACACTTACAAACTCCACATTATTTCAAAGAAGGAAACAAACAGCAATTTACTTTTACACGTTTAACGATCGTTCGACGCGGTTTATTAATAAAATAATTTAATTAAAATTCACGATGAACATTTTCCCGGGAAATATCTTTAAAAATTAGAAACTATTTACCTCTTTACAGCTGTACATCCAGCCATCCAAGAATTCTCCACACAAATTATATCGATCAAAGAGGGATACCGAGTGGAGCAGGAGGGGAAATGTGGATCGCGGCGTGCAGGGATGTACACGCGAAAGAGGGAACGGTCGGGTTAACCAGGAAATTGCAAGGCACACACAAAACTCGTCTGCACGATGGAATCTTAATTCTGCGAGCTACGGAGTTGAATTCGCTTCGGCCTTCCTCTTCTCTCTCTCTCTCTCTGCCTTCAATCTTTCTCCTTTTCACCATCTTACCTGCCCCCTTCCTTTTCCAACCTCCTTGCAACCCATTCCTCGCCCGTCTCTACAAGTCTCGCGCGTCTTATTCTCTCTCTTTCGTAATTAGGAAGCAAACAGGGCGGCGGTCTTGCCAAGTTGGCGGAGTCGGAGATGAAACAGCAGTTTCCGTCCGCTCATTCTTCTTCCACCACCTCTTTCCCACCCACACGATTTCTCTCCTTGATCCTTGAGTCTGTTATCCAGAAATGGCGCGTTTTCTGTCGCTCGGCTACCTCGCTAAACTTGTGTACGATCAAGGTCCGGTCACGATATGGCCAACGACGATATATCTCCGTGCCAAAACCAGCCAAGGGAAAACTGTTTCGCGCCATTTTGCCCCTCTCGTTGTAGCAGCTTTTTTTCCAACAGTGTCCTCTTTTCTCGCGAATCAACCGACGAGAAAGTCGTATCGAGGATGAACAAGGGTAGAGACGGAGAAACGGTCAGTCTTTTTGCTTTGGCTCAGTGGAAACCAGTCCTCCGTCGCGAGGATGTTTTTCCATCGTGGCGAGACTCGCGAAAAGTCACGGGAACTGAGTGTTTTTCACACGGTGAAATATTACTCGTCTTTCTTTTCCTATCGTCGTCCATCCCTTCCCACTCTTTCGAAGCTGCATACATTAAGTAGGTTTGTTATTTCGGACGTTTTCTACGAATCTTACCTCGACTCCTCTGGAAAAATATTGCCGGCGAAGGAAATTAACGGAGTGAATAGCAGAGGAGATCTGACGAATGTGTGTTGACATTCATGATTTAACACTTCGATAGCCGCGTGTTTCGCTCGTTGATTTATCGCCGATGCTTGTCTTAATAGTCTTAAATTCTTGCTCACTCTTTCAATCTTTCGCAGTGTAATTACGATACACTTTTTGAAAAAAGAACTGCGCTGATTCGACAATTTCACCATACAATCTTCACTTATTTTAAGCATTGCAATTAGTGTTCTCAGGGGCTAGATAATAGTTTTTGCAACGAATTGTTGCAATATTGATAAAACGTTGTAAAAGCAATTCCATAAAGACTTGGAAAGTTACGAGAAGGATCGAGAGATCCAGAAATCGATTATTTCGAGGGTATATAAAAACTAGCCAAGTTGAGACGACTTTTGATACATCATTTCTGATCCTGGATCTCTATATCGATCGATCTGTCGTTTACGTCTAGTTACGATTCACGTAGTGTTTAAAAATAACCAAAAGATGTTCTAAATCAACGATGCAATTTTACAAAAAGAAGAATAAAATAAATTTCATTTTTAAAACTTTCACCTGCGCGAATTCGCCTGTTTAGAACGGCAAGAATCACTTCGAGATCTAAAAAATTCATCGATCAAATATATTTATTAATTTTACGGTTCATTCGCAAAAGCTTTCAATGCTCTTCTCCATAAGACGTTCAATTTGAAGCAAGACAAGTTCTATTTAAAACGTTTTCTCGAATAACGTATAGTACAAGAAATAATTACACGAATCAATTAAAACGAGACACTCTGTATAGCTTCTAACCAGTGTAAAGTTGTTACTGAAAGGGCTCATAGGTTTGCCGTTACATTCGCGACATGTAGCTTCATAGCTTTTATTAATTGAAACGCGTCGGTGAACGGAGAGGAAACGGAGGATCGTTGGCGTGCTTTACGAGCGGATAATTAATTAAAAAGCTGGTCAATGATATTTTCGTATTCTCGCAGTAACACACCACGTTACGTATGTCATTTGTAACCTCTGCAAATGTAGCTTTCTCTAGATGCGAATCGATCCACTGATATATTCACGTTTCTATAAAAACAAAAAAAAACAAAAAAGAATTTCTATAAAGTATGCACCTCGTATATCTCATCTTTCGCTTCGTTTTAATTTTACATCTACGCGAGCCGTTCTACCACGTAATAAGATAAAAGTCGCGTTACTTTCTCCATGTAAAAAAGAAAGAGAAAAAGGAAAACAACAGCAGAAGGTAACGGTGAAGGTTGGAGGAGGCGTTTCGCGTCGTGAAAACGAGTCACGATCAATTCTGACGGATTATTAAGCTCGTAAACGAGGCAAGCTCGCGCTGTGATTCCGCGTCGACGAGCCTCCGTCGATCGCCACCTGTAAAATTCGTTACGACGCAACCCGTCGGATATTTACTGCGATAGCTCTTGCGCCAAGCGTGCAAAAACGAGCGTAACCGGCTCGCGTGCATCCGATTGCGCTTACAGTACCGTGGCAATTACACCGATTCGACGATATTTCTCTTTTTTTTTCTTTTTTTTTTTTATTTTGCCCGGATTCTGTAACCAACATCGATTTCACGTTTATTTTGTACAATCGGATTGTTAGATACACGGAATCGGGGTTGTAATCTTGGGCGATCAGAGTCAATCAGAATTTTCCGGGCTATCCAATTTTCAGCTGTTGGATTTGGATAATTGTTCACGTATCGAATACGTTTCCTTAACCTCGTTCCGTGTGTCGAAAGAGTAATCGTGCCATTTTCTCGTTACATAGGAGATTACGGTCGATTGGTTTCTTTGTTTTATTGCAACATAGTGTGGCTGTAAGTGTACCTCTTGTATTTCTGCAGTTAAACGCACGCCATACCAGCGCAAACTCTCACCTGTGCTTTATTCTCCACGTCTGAAACACGCGTCTCTAGAAACATCAGGATGAAAAAGGGTTCTTCTTTTTCTTTCTTCGCCTATCACTCTCTCTCTCTCTCTGTTCCACTGCTACTCACATTAACTGCAATAGAACATGATATTTCACAGTTTCCTAGAATTTTGAAAGGTTCACGGTTTAAATGCGAAGAGACGGTTTAAATATGAAAGAAATGTTACTAGATACTTGTAATTTTTTCCTGTGCAACTTGTATACTGGTGTTTCATCGGATTACCACTTTGTTTTTGTGTGTGTTTTATAATTGGTGATATGGACATACTTGCGGAAACGAAGAAGAGACGAGCAAAAGCGAAAAATGATCTGAAAAGCGAAAAAATCCAATACCAGGACCTCACTGCAAAGACTTTAAATAATTTTTGCAGAGGCATTGAATGATCTTCAAGTGTTTTATCGTTGCTTTTGTTCATCTCTACCTGCTTCATTATCCGTAAAACAGAAATAAATATGGAAAATCAGAACCTATATATATATATATATATATCAATCAAAAGAAAGAGTAACAACAAGGAAAAGTGTAGATCAAAATTCTCTTTCTCTCTCTTCGTTATTTGTTCAACAAAATGATCACCTATTACAAAGTAAAAGTGGTGAAAACCCAGCAACGATCCTTTTATACTACTTTCCGTTCCAGCCTCGTAATTGAACGTGTCACAGAACACAGCTGGTACAACCTACTGAAAATATCCAGCGAATAATCCAATTGAACTTTCTCTTAAAGAAACCGGAGATAGAGAGAAAGAGAGAGAGAGGCATCTGTTCGCGGAGATATAAAAGGAAACACTGGGGCTCGGAAACTTTTGGAATAGAATCGCTATCTGGCCAGTTCGCCGATTCTTTAATTAACAAAAAGTTCATGGAGGAAAGTGGAGCATCGCGATGGCAATTTCCTGGTTGGGGGGCTGAAGGAGTCTCAGTCTCGACCCCCCTATGCTTCACATTATTTTGAATAAGGAACGAGGGACGGGAGCCGGGCAATCCATTTTCCTCGTCGTGGTCCCCAGGGATACTCTATGGAATTAGAGTATACAGGCAGACCTCTTCTCTCCCTCTCTATCTATCTCTATCTGTTTCTCTCTTTGTCTTTCTCTTGGATACAGTCGCGCGACGTTTATGTACATGTAACAAAGCGCCTGTGCACCTTCTGTCGTGCAACCGCGAACGTAATATCTTAAAACGCCGCCCACTTCGTGTCCTCCTTCTCCCTCCTACCTTGACGAAGAGAACAGCTCCGATATCGTGACGGATTACACGGAGAATTGCTGCTGGCGTCTCACGAATAGAGAACACAGCGACGTCGTTTTGTATACATATATTCTGTGTTGCGGAAAGGCAACAGGGGTTGCACGATACGATGGAAAAGTTCATCCGGGTTCATCTACGTTGATGCGTTGTATCTTTGAGAAGGCTATGTAGAACGGGATCGCGTATCGATTATTCATTAGCGCGTGGTAAAAGTTCGCGGCGCAAGTAGACGCCCCTCTTGATAGGTTATCGAGAAAATTTATTAGCAATTCTCGCTTGTCACGATTGCGATAGAATATCTACGAATAGAGGGAAATTTAATTAAACCCCGAGTTAACTTTACAATCAAGTTCAAGTTTCATTACCAAATACAAATACGTTCTTCAATTTTAGGATGCATTTTTTCACTTGATCGCGAAAGAAGGAATTAGATATAGTCTCTTTGAGATTTCTTCTTATATGTCAAATGTCAAATGTAATTAATCCGGTGATTTTGTATAATTGTTGGTTATTGTATATAATTACCACTAAATTTTGGTAAATGTGACGAATCCTTGAATTTTTATCAAATTAATCGGCGAGTTTGTATAATTTCCAACTCGTAAGGGCGAATGTGATAAATATCTTGACTGATTGAGCCAGTAGCGCAGTTTTTTGAGTAGTTACCAGTCTTTCGTTGGACACTATGTCACGACAGGCTTGGAATAACAATATTTTATAATTAAACAATTAAAAATTCTATTTTAGTCACATCGATATAAGCTGAACGAAATTTGAATAGGGGACTGACATGTCTTGTCAAACGAAAGATCTAAGTAGAGAAACTAATTTTATTATTAGAACTTACATATCAAAAACAAACTAAACCCATATTCTAGAGAAATAAACATTTTTCCGAATAACATTTATTGCTACTACTACAGATTATTAAAATGCAGCGTAGTTTTTTGAATAGTTACTAGATGGATTTTTATCACATTTACCAAATTCAGTGGTGATTATATGTAATAACCGGCAATTATACATAATCACCGAATTAGTCACATTTACCCTAACATATATACTATAAGATTAGAAACTAATCAACTTATCAATTTATCTAAAAACGAACCGGAAACTGTGATAGACGTCACCGTTGAGTTTTCTGTTCTTTATTATATACACTAGGTGGTCCTTAAATAGACAGGAAAATTTCGTGTTCCTTTCTATGGAAATGTGTCAGATGGAGATATGCCAGCATCCCAACGATATTCATTTTAATTTCCATGTAATGAATTAATAAAGCGTATCTGTCCCGGACTTCGTCCGTACGATATAATCTTTTTAATCCTCGTGGACCCTTTAGGTCAACATTTAAATAACTTCTTAATCGATAATCCTATTTATACGAAATTTATCTACTTTCAAAACTAATTTTGTCGGATAGTTTGTTATTCTCAACTCAGAATACTACGACAACTCGATTATAATCTACAATAACGACTCGACGCTACTATAAAAACGCTTTTTTCCACTTTTCACCTTATCTCCGTCACACAGACACTTTCTAGCTCTGTCAAAAACAACGAATGCATCTGTACACCTCGTATGCTGTTCAAATTTCTCGCGAAAGGATCTGCTTTAATTCTCGATCTTCTCTTTCATGGCTCTCTTCCTGTACCCCTTAGAATAACGCAGGAGTTAGAATCCTACCAACTCGGAGAACACGAGTGCAACCAAAATTTGAACGGTGCACAAGGATTGAAAAGCAGCACTCAGAGTCGCGTACACGACAACCACAGGCAATTACATCTCCGTTTACATCGAACCGTTGACAATCGAGTTCCAGAGGCAAGCTAGCTGATCTCTGAGGAGATGGGGAGGGGAAAAATGATCCCTGATATCGGAGGATTTCGTTAAAGCAAATCGGATTTACCATGGAACGACGACTAGGTATCGGGCGGCCTGGAAAATTTGCCAATCACACGGCTCGTTAATGAAAGTCTCCCCGTTGCCTGTTTATACTACGCGACTCGAAGCAGCTAGGATAAACGTCTTACGTCTCATGGAAGGGATAGAGGTCCCTGTAATATCGTGCAGGATGATATCAGGATTAACAGAGCCGCCGGTATATTACGCTTAGCCGGTTGAACGGCAAACAGGCTGGCCTAGGGAAAGTTAAACGCGACGAAATTAGAAGATCGCGACGCTCGATCTCTTCTTGAAGGGGAGGTCAGAAATTGGAAATCCGTCGTCTCTGGAATTCATCGTGCAAGCTCCACGATTGCCACGAATTAAGAATAACGCCCTGACGTTTCCCCATTTTTGTCGATCGATCCAAAACCCTACGAGAGTTTCTTCCTCGTCTCTTCTTCTTCTCTGTTCCTCCCTTTCGTGCTTTTGTGCCCCTCTGCTATGACATAAGGGATCGCGAGGGTGACAATAAAAGTGGAAATAAACTTTTTAATACGTTACACTTTAGCCTGGTTGTTCGGTGGCGAGAATGCCCGGTAGAAACTTGAAATTTTTAATTAAACTCCTAGTGGCTTTTTGTCCGCCTCCTCTCTGTCCCTTTCTCTTTCCACTTTACACCAAGCTTCGTATAGGCGTCCGGTTATTGTGCTAGAAAGATCGTTTAGGAACTATGTGTACTGGATTTACGAGGAAAGAAGAATAGGTGGAAAATAGGGAATGAATACACGTAGTATTTGAACATCTCGATGATTGAAAATTTTACAAAGTGTGTAAGAAGGAGATCAGTTTAGTCGAACGATGAATTTCTTCTCGAATTCGTCACGGTTGAAAGTGGAGAAAGGGTGAAATTAGCTGGAAAAAGAAAAAAAAAAGAGAAACGAGTTTAATTTTATGGATGCCGTTAAAGATGGCGTCTAGCGTCCAGCAACCGGCGTTTCGCACGATATTTAGCAATTAGCCAAAGAAATACGGGGTGAACGCGCGACAAAAGGCGGAAATTCATGCGGACTTAACCCGATTCGGCTGTCGAGCCGGTTTCACTAGCTTCGTGGAAGCCAGGCAATGGCCTTTTAATTAGAAATGGACAGAGCAAGAAGCGAAGTGTGCCGGCCGGCTGCATGAATGTCTGAATTTACGCTTAAAGACCGACCGTGCTTCTGTCCGAATTCTAAAGGAACCCCTCTCGTCGCAAAAATCTCGCCAGCCCTCTTTCTCTCTCTCTCTCTCTCTCTCTTCCTCTTTCTCTCTTGCTCTCGCTCTTTCTCTTGTAAAGCAGCAGAACCAGAGTAAAAAGTGGATCTTGTTATGATTGTGCCTGTGCTCGTAGTTTGTTAGATTAAGAGTCCCCGGCGAATTTCTCGTTCTTAATCTTTCAGTACCGTCGTCTATATCCCTCTGCTCTAGATTGCACTCTGACGGAGATTCAAAGGAGTGTTTCTAAGGAATATGTATTTATCGTCTATGCGTTTTCGAGGAGGTAAAAAATAATTCTGCGACCAAAATTCCAGTATCTTGATATTCCAGTGAGGTAGGAATTAAAATAAAATAATAGAAACTGAATTCAGCGTGTTATATTGACGATGGGACTCTAACAACGTTCGCTTTGATTGAAAATAAATAGCCTACTCTCTTGAAACTTTCTTGTTTCTCAACTCATACACCTATTCCAACACATAGTCACTTCTGTAACAAGAAATTAATATTGTTCAGTGATTCATAATTTTGAATTTCCCGCCTTTTGAATGGCGATCTACTGGACACTGAACTGAGCAACCGATTCCTACATTTTCTTTTTTTTTTTTATAATAACATAGTCAGTATAAGTTAATTAAAAGTGAAGTAGGATTAATAAACTTAACATTTCCTATACATACAATTTTCGCGAATAAAGTGAAAGCGAAACAAGAGAAATGATTCGATGGAAGCAGAGGAAGTATATACAAATGGAAAAACTCGTTCATTTCCATTGCTGTAAATTCATGGCTGATTTATGAAGAAGGTGGCAGGCGTGATTCAACCAACCACTCATGATCCCTATCGTTTGTCTTTTCCAGAGGCTTACGTGAATCTGGGCGCAGCGCTCGCCTCGGTGGGACGCGGAACAGAAGCGGCTGCGGTTTTGCGGGCCGGAGCATCCTTGGACGGATCTGGTCTCAAGGACAAAAGGGCTCACGAGGCAGCTAGGGTACAGGCCCTCCTTCAATTAGGCGCACTCTACGCCGAACAGGGTAGGCTACAAAGGGCCCTGTCAGCGTACAGAGAGGCACTTCACACGCTACCGGATCACTATCCACCTCAGGTCAGTTTCACTTCCTCCTCGTTATACCGTTCACGTGCAGAACACTCACTCGCGACAGAACACAGTGCAACTTTGAACTCCCTTTGACGAATCTTGCTTGAAATCGGTATTTATTGGAAGCAATCCTGGAATATCGCGTGACGCTTGTCCTCATCGTGAAATGGCTGCAGAAGTACTTCTCAACACTCGATAGATCACTTTTCAAAACTGTTGATTAGAGATCTATAACATATCTATCGCCTTTTTTGCAATATCATTCGCAACGAGTGATGCCTTATTCTCGCGCACCTTCGATTTCGCTGTGAATACTTTTTAAACTCGTGCGACCGTCGCTAAAGCTAATAAAAGTCTTCTCTACTATCTGAAGACCATTGTTCCAAAAATACCGATGGAATCTAATTAATTACGAAGTGTAGAAGGAATACTAGAAACCTTAGCTTTACAGAACATAAAGGAAATGGACGAATGAAAGAAAATTGATCCCTGGGTCTAAAAGGACCCAGCGAAGCTGCGTACATGTTGTACTTAAAATTGTTTAAATACTTTTATATACAGGATTTCTTATATATACAGGATGTTTCATATTTATTTTACAATAATAAAATGATAAATGTAGAAATTGTGAGAAATCCATAGCTAACACGTCATTTTTATTTCTTCACACTTTTTTACTTAAGCATCATCTGTCAAGCTTCGTGTTTTTCAGTAATATATTATACAATCGCGAGAGGGGAGAAAATAATGATCAAGCAGCACATTTCGACACTTGGCAAACACAATACACCGTTTACACGTTAAATCGAAGTAGGCTTCGCGATTAGATACACACTCCGACACTTGACGATCATTTTTCATTCGAAACGAAATTTCCAACTGGCCTTTAAGTATCCAGGCTTTTTTTTTCAAGCCGGAAGCTTCTAGGTACAAATCGAAATGCTCATTCGTCACGAAGACCATTTATCACGATTCTAAAAGCTGACACGGCTGGCAATTATCCCGGACGGTTGATCGAGTACGAGTAGAGAGAGAAGGTGGTTTTCGTAAAATTATAATTCGTTTAGCATCGATCGGTTCCTCCCTCGAACGATACACGACACTTTGATCGAAGCATTATCCCTATCGTATATTTCTTCATTAAATCGAATGAACCAGCGACAAGTATGTTTCGCCCGTATGAATTGCAATTTTCATAATTAGCAAACCGCTACGCGGAGAAACATGCGAGCGTAGCCTGCCGGATGGAGTAGCAGCTAATTAAATTCGCCAAGTATCGATTGAACGGCAAAGTGGCGGGAAACTACGCGAGTCTTGTCTTTCACGAATTCAAGACGGCAGAAACGGTTTCAAACGCACTTTACACTTGCCATTGCACCTACGCTACGCAACGGTATAGTAATTAACGTTTTATCGACGCGTGGAAAACATGAAAGGAACAGGTTCCGGTTAAGTACAGCAACGGGAACACCGTCGATGATACCTCGATGATGTTTGCATAGTCGCGAAGATGGAGAAAACACGTATGCAAGCCAGCCGGAAATATGATTTTCAGTCGTGTCGTAAACTAAAATTAAAAATATTAAACTCGTCGTAATCCAGACTCTCTCTCTCTCTATCTCTCTCTCTCATCTCGCTATCCTCCTCATCCTTCGTATTTCTCTCGCCGGTTTTCCGCGTTTTCTTTCTCATTTTACCACGCCTAAAAGAGAGAAAGAGAGAGAAGAACGTCGACGCGTTTAACGCTTTCAATTTTCATTTTATCTGTTGCGAATTTCCGAGCGAAAAACCTCGCTCGAGGAGAACACCAAGTGTTAGATTCCTGGTCTGCTAGGATAGGCATATGAAAAACACATGTACACACGTGTACACGCGTAGTTCGGTTGCTTGGTAGAATGAAATTATTGTGGATACAGCTGTTACGTTTCTTTCTTTATTTTTTATGTTCTTTTTCCCCCTCGTAGAGGGTTTCCGTCTAGGTTTTCGAATCAGAGCCCGTGAATATTGAAATATGCGATGAACTTGTATGTAGATAGGATGAAAGAGGGAAGGGAACGAATATTAAAGGGCTCATAACTATGCGCATGAACATCGTACCGTAGGAAATTCTACAGTTCTTCGAGATCGATACGTGCCACGTATATTACAGTGTTGTAATCACAGGTGAATTTACAAGGGGGTAGTCCAGTCTAATTTAGCATCGCTATAAATTACAGAATTATTTCGTATCTTTGTAAAACTCTGTGTGCTCGTAATTTCTAACCGCGAAATAAGCTTCATGCTGAACTGGCACGCGATCAATCCACCTTTTTCCCTTCGCCTCCTTTTCTTAATTGGTTTTCCAAGGGCGTTCGATCATTCCTCTTCCACGGTGTTTCTGTCAAAAGTGGCAAGATTTTTCTCGGTAATTTTCTAAACCGACCGTTCCAACGAGAAATCATTCTTCCAAAATCAACGTGGCAACCATCTTCTTCTTGTTCGTCACTCTGATTCCACGCTCGAGCGAACTTCTCCAAAAATTCTGCCAATCTTCCTCCACCTCTTTCCACTCTGCTAAACGGAGCATCGTGAAACTCACCATTTTCTTTTTTTCTTCTTCTTCTTCTTCTTCTTTTTCTTCCAAGTGGAAACGCACGTCGAACTTTTTGGCCACCGAGGCGACAACAACGGCTCGTGCAAACGACCCGTTGCTCCTCTAGCTCAGACTTCGACGTAGAAGAGAGAAGTTTGCATTTTTACGAGATACCCCAACCCCTTGTTCCACACACCCTTCCCACACCCCCTTTCAAACCATTCCGTCCCAACGAACCAACAGCCAAGCCAAGCCAAGCCGAGCCATGACGCGGTGGCTCTGCTGCTGCTTTCTACATGCTTGGAGAGCGGCCGCGTTTTGTTCAGCGCATCGTCGTGGAATTCCTGCGCGACAATTTATACGAAAAGTATTTTTCGCCTCTCCGCTTGAGTCCATGGACTGACTTCTGTATACCCTCTTTCTCTCTTTCTCTCTATATCTCTATAGCGCGCGCTTTCGCGTGCTCTCTTAGTCTCTATCGCGCGCTCTCTCGGTCTCTATCGCGCGGGACCTCTCGCTCTCCCTTAGGTCTCTATAGCACGCGCTTTTTCGCTCTTTCTCAGTGAGAGCTTGTGCTCTCTCGCGTTCTTTTAGTCTATCGCGTGCACTCTTTCACGCTTTTTCTCTCTATAACGCGCTTTTTTTCGCTATCTCTCAATCTCTATCGCGTGCGATCTCTCGCGCTTTTTCAGTCTATCGCGTGCGCTCTCTCGCGCTCTCTTAGTCTTTTGCAAGCGCTCTCTCGCGCTCTCTTAGCCTATTGCAAGCGCTCTCTCGCGCTCTCCCTTTATAACGCGCACACTCTCTCGCTCTCTCTCTCAGTCCATCGCACGCGTATTCTCACGCTCTCTTAATCTCTATCGTGCGCGTTCTCTCTTGCTCTCTGCAACTCTTTCTCTACGTCTCTCTCACTCCATTTCTTTCTCTCTCTCACACTCGATCTCTGATGCTCTCTCTCCCTTTCTCTTTCCCGGTGTATACTGTGTGTGCCGGGAGCATCGCGCAGATGCGCCAAGGAAACGAGGATTCGAGAAGCGTGCAACGACGTTTCCGGTAGCCGTTGCAGAAGCGACGCTCGCACGGCTCTCGATGTGTTTCGGCCTCGTTAGAGCAACGACGTGCCGGCGACGATACGCCGTGAAACGAATTCTCTCGTAAATATCGCGTCCGCTTCTACGTTTCCGGGATATTCCTCCTTTCCTGGTTACGCCGTGTATATACTCAATTCCTAACGTTGGGAAACGTGCGGAATCTGTCTTTGAAATCGTTCCCGATTCCTCGTGCCGGGATTATGAATGCTTAGCAGCTTCTGTTCCTGGAGGAATTTTTCGAACTTTTTAAAGATGGTGTTTCTATTAGCTGGTTCGTAGTGGAAACTTTAAAAATAAGTTTCCTTTTCTACAAGTTGTTTTCACTGTGTTATACAACACAGTATTAAACGAATCTTTACTTTGCTATTATATATTTGACATACACGTTCTTTCAAGTTTCTTCTGTGTCTTGCTTATATTCATTTAACACGATATAAAAATTGCAAATAGCTGAGGTAAAAAAAGAATAAGATAATTATGGTCATAAAAAGATTTTAAAGCAAAGGATTAAGTATACACCGGCCATGGTAATCTAAAAATCCTGTTCATTCCAGCATTCCTAAATTTGTAAATACGAAAGCAACGAAATTCGTCGCATTCGCATATAATTTTTTCACTAACCAAGCGTGTAAAACCCCTAATGCATTATACACTATTTACAATTGGACAATCCTCGGTGCTCTAAAATTAAAGCTAAACTTAAAATTAAAATGAATCGCTTCTCTCGCACTCACACTAGAATCAGCAAGGAAGCTTAACTCTTCTCGCAAACACATACGTTAAATTTTCCTTCGTTTCTTTTACACCCGTTCAGCTAAAATTACCGGTAGTAATCCATCTATCTCGACAACCGCGAGGAAATTCGAATTGAAAGTCAGCTCATATGGAAATAACGAAATTTCACCTACCAGCAAGAGTTAAAAAAAAAACCAAACGAAAGAAAAGAAAAAAGAGGAAAAAACAGTGGGAAGACATAAAAAAAGGAGGGGAGGATGGGTGGTAGTTTTCATTAATCCAGGAGCATTTCCGCGAGTGCAATCGCGAGCCAGCGTTCCACTCGGCGTGCCGGCTGCGTGCAATTTTCACGCGCCGGCCACGCGATCCAATCGCGCTCTGATCAGAAGCGAGGGGTGGAGAGAACCGGCACAACAGCGTGAGAGGTGGAGGCGGTGGAGGATGTGAAAGAGGAGAATGGAAGCGTACAGCATCGAAATAATTTGCGCGAACCAAACGCGTGTCCACTATAAAATACGCTGACGAAACTGTACAGATAGCAGGCAGAGTAACAGCGTCGGTTAACAACGATATACACACAGGCCGGTGGAATGTCGATGAATTTCGATGGAAATCGGGGAAATTTCCTGGTTAAACGGTATTAATAATTTATTACCTCACAGCCATTTGGAATTTTAAGAAGACCTCTCGTATTCAACGAGATCTCCACCTTTTTATTATTCAACGTGCGTTGCTTTTATCATGTACACGCTACATTACCCGTCAACCACCTCTTCTACAATCCCTTTTACCCTTTACGCTCTATTCTTATTGCTATCCACTCTTTTCCAATCTCGTCTCGCGGCCACGTCTCTCGTTTCGTGCCGCGTTCTACGATCGTCGAATCCGTGGGAGATCGAACCTGGCACGTTTCCACGGGAACTTTTCTCCGCGCCTAGTTGATCCGCCTAATTGATTAAACCCCTCTCGCCGACCGGGAGAATCCGAAATATTTGATATCGGGGCAAATTGAAATTCCTCCGTGCTTTTTGCATTCTCCCACCGGAGAAGAACGTCTCTGCGATAGCGCCTCCTCTTCTTCCTTCTCTATCTACCTCTCTCTCTCTCTCTCTGTGTGTGTGTGTGTGTGTAACGTTGGGTCGATCGACAAGTTAAGTTCCGTTCGTTGGCTCGTTCTACGGAATTGCGACGAAGAATCTGCGCGGCGGTGACCCAGCCACCGGTGGATTCGGAAGATCGAGGAATCTGTGGCGCGTATGCGAGCTGAAATTTCGGGTAAATCGGAGGAATTTTTCGGTCACCGGTTATGAAATCCTACGGAGCGTGGATATCGCGACGCGTTATAATCGACCTGACTTGGTCGCGACGAACGAATCGAAGGGAAACTTCGTGGATGACGATTCGATGTGGAAATGTTGCATCTTCGAAGGGAAATAAGGAGGAAGAAGTGGATCTTGCGATAACGTCATCGAGATTTCCGATTCACGATCCTCGCGACGATGAGATACGTCATCGAATTGTAAGTTCAAATTGACCGACCGAGTGATATCTTTTAGTGACCCTTTTCTTCTTTTTGCTTTCCCTTGTTTACCTTCTGTGAGTTATTATCGAGAGCTAGGGAAACTTTTTCTACGTGTCGTGTGGCTGGTTATAATGTCCACCGAGTGTCGAGGGAAATGTGTTATATCGAACTGACTCGATTTCTCGCGAAGATAGAAATACGGGGGAATATTACTTAAAGCAGATGCATTACTGGTAGAAAGTGTGAAAGTAGGGTTAGAAGTGAAAGGAAAGAAAAGGGAGGTATCTTCTGTGCAACGTGGATTCGAGAATCGGGGGAAAGTAATGAGAATTTTTAAACGCTAGTCGAACACTACTGTTCGATATTTTTTTATGGGAACAAACGTGTGCGTTGTCTCGGATTTTCGTACAAAATTCCGGAATATTGGAATTTTAAATTCATTTCTGGTTCGTGGAGTATGGACCCTTTGTGTTCGAACGGTTTCTCGCTACAGGGATGCAGATACTCGAAGCTTCTCTGATAAAAACGGTCAATGACACTTTTTACTGTTAAGGTAAATAGAAATTGCACGTATATTGAGGAATTTTTACTTTATTTTAATATTTCATGTATTTTTATATTGTAAAAAATTTATCATTGTATGTCTGTCTTTGTAATTTTGCTTCTTGCACATTTTTACAGGAGACAGCTCTCAGTTATGAAAAGAGAATTGTGTAATTTTGTCAATTTTCGAAACCAAATCCCATATTTTACAACTAATATAAATATAAATTATACGCAAATTAACAAACAGAATATTTTATCTCGATTGTATCTCATTTAAAAAAAGAACTTAATTTTTATCATTTTGCTTCGTGTGATATTTTGCAAAATATTCGTGCAGATGCAGTTTCTAGTTGTAAAAGTAAAATGGTGCACTTTTATTAACTTTTGGAACCTGACCTAGTTTTTACAACCAGCACCAAACGGAAATCATACATAAAACGAAGAATAGAACAATAATTCCTATATTCTGATGTTATGAAACCTAAAACTGAATATCAAACTTCATAATTTTGCTTCAATAACATTCTTCAAGATGTAGCTCGTAATTGTGAAAGAAAATTCTCACACTTTTGTCAATTTTGAGAACTGAATTGCACTTTTTCTACTAACTCTTTGTCTTCTCTAACACGGATTCGCGGTATTTTTTCAAAATCTAACTTGTACATGCGATATCTGTAATCAAATAATATTTCCTCGTACCTTATACACTGCGATACACGCGAAATCCTTCATTTCGCGTTCGATACACCCGAAGGAACAAAGTATAACTCAACAGGGCCAATTTTAATATCTAAACAGCACGTATTTACACAATCTTTCTTACCTCGGATAAAATGTATTTATATCAACGTGCCTTTACCTCAAAGAGAGCTTTCGGGTCAGCTCGGTCGCTTAACAAGGTAGATAGCGGCAGCTAAAAATTGAATTCACGACAAATAATTCGTGTGCAGGTCTCTTTTAACCCGATATCCCGTTTAACAGCACTATTTATCGAAGCTCGTGCAAAAAAGCAAGTAAACGAAACACTGCGAACCCATGTCGCGATGCTTTATTTTTTTATCAGGCGTCACGAGCCTCTTACACTTTCCCCGTTACATATGTTGAACTTCTCGCGTATCTAATATCACGTGCCGTGGCTCATTAAAACCCGCGTTATTCACGTTTCGCGGAAATCGTCGACGAACGCTATCGTTCGAGCTTGCAGTTTGCTCTGGATCGCGATACGACCGTCGAGAAATCGTTCGTTGTCACTCTTTGTGAGTGAAACATCTTGATACTCTACCGATCGATCGAGATCTTCGAAAAAAATTGATATGCTTAGTTTATTTATAAATTTTCGACGTACCTTTGCATAAATTCAGCACAGTTTTGAAAAAATGCAGTGTTTTTTAAATATATTTTTACTTTATTTCAACATTTTGTCAAATACATCTGAGGTGTGTAAGTGATGTGAAATAATTGTTATTTTATTGTTTCATGTTGTTAATATAAAAATGTAGCGAGACCTTTAGTAGTTTCTAAGTAAGTTTAAGTTGAATAATATGTGAAGAGGATTTCTTGGTTGGAACAGAGAGACGTGAGAACGGGATCAAAGTAATTGATTCATTTAGTTGTTTAATTCTGTAGTTATATTATAGTTTCACCCGCGACAATCTTAGTTATAGATTGTTTTTATGTATAAATATTTTAATTCGATAAATCATACCGTTTGGATACTACAAAAATAAATTTGTTCGGATTTTTAAGTACAGCCGGAGTTTTATTGGAAAAGAATAAAAGCAGATCGATCATCGAAATAATTTTCTACTATTGTCGATGACTATTTGCCATTTTTCTGCCAGCTTGCAAATACCATCGCGAATATGTCGATATTCTATAATCAGCTGTCCAGAGATCGTAGGTTAAAATATTGCTTTTTATTGGTGATTGCGCTCGATTACGTAGCTCGCGCTAGTTTTCTTTATAACGGTAGAATATTGAAAATGACAAGTTACACAAAACAGACGTGAACGAGAGCCTAAACCGTTCCATTTTTAACCATCAGAGATCGATAGAAAACACGATTCACAATATCTGTTATCCTATTCCTTCCCTTTTATCTCCAACATCTATCTTTGTCTTTCTAACAGAGGAAAAGCATCGTTGGCTTGGTTGAACGCCGGCTGTTTCATAACTCATTACCGCGATTTAATTTATCACCGCATTCGTTCGCACTTAGCCAGCAATTAGTCGTTCCTTGTAATTTATCGCGATTTAGTCGCCGCCAGGATTTATTGTCTTATTTCCACCGGCCATGGAGGAGTTAGAAATTATTACGTGGGAGGCTAGTGGACGCTGCTAGCCGGGTCAGTGAAGCGTGCTTCGGGAGGAATTGGGTAAGGGAAAAACCGAGACTTTCCCTTACTCTATCACCCCCTTTCTCTCTTCTACTCTTTAATGAACGTCAAAAATTTCAAGCGTGGTTATTCGTGTAGTAGTAATTCAATGAACGGGCCGTGTGCTCCTCGTGATTTAGAGGCTCGCGGTAGTTCCTCCTCCTCGTAGCTTCGGGTAAATTACTCCGAACGAGTTGTGAAGTCGTCGAATACTTCGCATAGTACCTAGCGTGATATTTAATACACGCGACACTCCATCGAAGAATATCTTATACCTTATGAAACTTATCGGAAACTCTGACGCGGGAATTTCGCGAGACAACGAAGGTAAAGAGAAAGAAAGAGAGTGATAAAACGTATAGTAAGAGAAAGAGAAACATATCGATAGACCGGAGACATCGTTAGAGAATCGGCGGAGTGTTTTTCAGAGTCGACAGAGTTGTTGAAGGGTTGGTAGAGGGAGTACACCGGTGAACAAACGTCGACGACAGTCCACGGATCATGATAATGAGACAATGGAGAGGTAGGCCCTCGCACAGACGCGTACTATCGAGCGCGGTTTCTGAAACGACAAAAAAGAGCCTCCGCTATCTATTATGCGTCTGTGCACTCGTAATTATGCGCTTCGCTTCTCGGGGATCGCAAAGAATCCGCGGCTGTGCAGACAGCTTGCATTGCGCCGTGTCTTCGTCTGTAGATTCGCAGGACTTTCTTTCATTTTCTGCTTTCTCTCTTTCTCTGATTCTCATTGTCGGAATACGCACAGTCTATCTGAAGCATATCGAGATCGATCTATGTTCCTTCGACACGATCAATCAATGAATAAACAGATTTATAGAGATCTGCTTTGAAAATCGCCTTGAGTATTCTTCTGTCCCTTTTTAAAACAAATCAGTTCCTTGCAAGATGTGTATGATAATCGTACTGCCCTAGTCACGTGAATTTTCAGCTGAGAAAATGAGCATCAGTATTTTTTTTATCCACCATATTCGCTTCGTTTGATTTTCTATGAGTATTTATTATTTTCCATGCTCCCTGCAATTACTAGACTGGATTTTTATGCAAATTCGTGTCTTCTATGATATAGAAAAAATAGTAGAGAACTAAATTTATTTAACCTGCAATTTTGCACTTTTAAATTATTCATAAATTCGCAGTCTAGTCGAAATAATAAAATTGATATTCAAGTATCTTGGATATCTTTTATCCCGAGGGTTTACAGTGTTAACAGAATCTTTCTCTACTTCACGAGTCACCTTACAGTAATTGATCCAAAAGTTTCAGCCAAGAATTTCGTTCCCTCCCCTTCTTCGTCGAGGCATCAATTACAAGCAGGCAACCCCGTAATGAAGTTCCCGGAAAATCGACGAGTAGTTATGGAAAAAAAAATTAATAACCGGAAAAGTTTCGTCCCCTTCTTTCTTTCTTGCTCTTTTTTTCATTTAGTCCACAGAAAGAGTGTACTAATACACGCTGTGGCACGAAACCATGCGTGACACGCGTCGATTTCGTTAATCAACCAACCCTCCGCTCCGCTCCCTCTATATTCCTCTCTGAACGTTCAATAAAAACGGGGACGAGAATCATTATCGCTATTCGTCCGTCTTCTGTTCCCTCCTGCTTTCCTCCCGCTCTTTCTGCCACCTTCGTCCATGAAACTCGACGTTATTCCACATGGAGAGACTTTGATCGAGTTCTGCGAGAAGGGATCAACAAATAATTCGGAAATTGCGTTTAATTACTTCCCGGGCTTAAGGGGCGCTGTTCGAATTGATTGTCGTTGATTTAATACCTCAGTGACGATTTCTCTGTCGCTTTGACTGCTCAGCTATCGTCGAGTATGTTCGAGTATGAGCACGGAGTATCGCAAAGTGAAAAAGTAAGATAAACACGTCGCAATGTTCAATTAATCTTGATTCAGTCAAATCTTCATGTTAAGAAAAGAGCGTTTTTTTATATTAATAAAAAAATAATAAACAGAAATGAAAGAACTCTACGAAATATTTAAACAATCCTCTTGAATGTGTATCGGAAATAAAATACGTCACAATCATTATGTTTAATTAAGATTTGATCGACAGTACCTCGGTACACTCTAACTTTAGCGTTAAGAAAAGAATGAAAATCGAATAAGTAGAAATTAAGAAAGGTTTGCAGAATATAAAATAAGTCATAGAGAATGTGCATCGTGAAAATATCTAATTTGGTTCTGGAAGAACCCAGATATGATCTCCCATGCGATCGCTCGTTAATAGACAGTGTATATAATTAGAAATTATTTATAATCCTGTGAATATTGGTAAAAGATCAAATCTAACACTCTCAGAATCTTTTCTCGTTGCCCAGTTTGTACTGTCCAATTGAAAATGAATATTGGCTAATTATCGGCTAAATTAACGCTCATTTTCTACGCCGTCTCGTCGATTAGAGGCGTAATCGAGTGGCATAAAGAATGCATAGTAAAAAGAAAATGGAACAGTCAATAATCAACCTCACAATAACCATTTCTTCCAAGTTTTTCTTAACAAAATTCATTGTTTCCTTCCTTATCATTCTATTTCCTTTCTATTTCACATTTTTAACGCCGTTCAATGTTCAGTGATCGAGCCAACACTCGTTTCCAACCAAAAGACGAAACTCGAACAAGAAAACTCTTCTACAGATGTAACAATTTAAAAAAGAAAAGAAAAAAGAAACGATTCACGTCACAACCGTAATGTTTAATTAATTAACCACAGATGAATACAGTTCAGAATCATTTATAATTCCGTGCATATTCGTAGAAGATCAGATCAGTCGCGAAACTGTCGCAGCTTAGCTTAATCCTTGTTTAAACAATACACTTCCTCCTCGTCGTGGAACAAGACGTATTCTGTTCCAACCGTGAGACAAATGATCCACAATTTCTCGACCTCAGCAAGGATTCCCCTCCATGACAAAGCATGATGTAGTAATACGTTTAATAGCAATCTCGATGGGATACCATCTCAAGATCACAATCGACGAAACGTTGGCTAATAATATCGTGAAGATTCACCCTGTGTTCTCCATCGGTCTATGTCTCATCGACTGCTCCTTTTGTTCGTCCAAAAAATAAAGAAAGGGGGGTCCACGGTTTTATATGTCGTTTTAATAACCGAGGGGCTGCTTTGTGCATTCTGTTTGAGTGGCTAATTAGGTGCTTGCAACCCTCCAAGCCGACACAATGCTGCTCGAGGTAATTTCGCAGCCTCATCCCTCTCTTCTACATTTTTCCCCTATCCACTCTTTTCCTTCTTCTTCGTCCACGATCTTTCGTCTCCACTTTTCGCCAGTCGTGTTGTACATCATGCACAACCATACACCCTCCAATCTCCATTTCGTCAGCATCACCGGACCTAACGTTCCCTCATTCCGATGGATTTCATCCCTGTGCCATCGCGTTTCGTAATTTCACGAGGAACGCGACCATCTACTCGTCCCCATTACCCGGTAAATTCGTCGTGAGCTCGTCAAATCCCCCTGAAATTCCTTTTTCACCGCACGGTGTATGTATATGCCAAAGACAATCTCGATCGTGCGCCATTAGACCGCGAGATTAGACTTTTAATTTTTGCACCCTGTCTCTTCAGTTTTCTTTTTCTTTTTGTTTCTTTTCTTGGTGCTTCTGTTGTCTATTTAGTGACGGAATGAAGAATAACGACGCGAGCTTTGTATCCAAATATTGCTCAGCCAGATCGTTCTCAGGATATAACGCTTTGTCAATTTGGAAAATTTTATTTTGTCATATATCCAGATTTTTTAGATTTTATACAAAATTCGTTTCTTTTCGGTAGTTCTATTTAGAGCTTGACGAATTTTTTACTGTAACTACTAAGCACTGTTTCGACAATTTTTAACCTGTTAAAATTAACACAAGTGAAATTAAGTTCCATGAACTCTAGGAGTTAACAACAACCTCGATTGTCTTCTTCTGCAATTTTTTCTTAATGTCTCTTTCGATTTTTAGCGATTTTCTATCGGAATCGTCGAAATCATAAAACTGTCGAATTATCAGAGAATCGTTCTGTAGAACACGACAGAGAGATTGCTATAATAGAGACGATAATATCCCATTCAGGTGTATTCTAACTTTACTCCTTTCTCTATCCAACACGCTAAAAATCTTCGTTCCCTCGAGTGCACGAGAAATCGGTTTAACAAATCGTCTAATGAAGAAAGCAGAAAGGAAACGTTCCGAAGGAAGGATTTCGCAAGATCGATTAAATCCTGGTTACATTAGAGTAATAATAATACGCGTGGCGGAAATGGAATCGAAGATTTTTCAACGTGTGCTCGTCGTTGGAACTGGAACGGAATGAGCACTTTCGAACACCGAACGACGATGTAACGTTCCGCTATGGAAATAAAATGGAACTGTTTCGTAAAATTTCATCGCGATACCCAAGCGTGAAAGATCAAGCGAGGAAAGATTTAACTGGGAGAATGCGAATGGATGTTCCCGGTGATCGAACTATTTCCGCAGATTTCCAATCTGCACGGAAAGATCTCCGCGTTTCCGAGGTGTGAATTTTCATACGTTCAATCGGAAGCGAATGTGTGCCGTCATTAACGCGGAATATCGAGGAACTTTCCCGCTGAATAATTGAGATATCGGTGATTAAAATGCAACTACGCGGGAGAGATGTCGATATTCGTTGTTTCGCGATGCAAAAATCGCCCGTCACACCGTGTCGCAAGTTAGATTCGCGAACATTGCTAGATGCATACGGTGAGAACGGATGTACGAGATGTGTTTGAACAGGAAAAGAAACAGGTGTTTGGACGGTGACACACGTTGGAGAAAACTGCGGTGCAAGAACGATCGTTGTTCTTTTCGCTCTTTGGATACCTTGGAAATTTTTGCAATGTTACTAAAAATTACGACTGCTATGCGATTCACATCGTAGCGGTTTAATCGCCACGATGCAACAAATTGCGTTTTCCTGAATAACGATAAACTTTATTTCTCGTCATAAACGTGCGAAGGAAAAACGAGGATAAAATAACGCGAAAGAAATGCACGGTTGAAAATAACGAATATATGAAAATGAGATGAGACGAATTATTAACTCGTCTAAAAATATGCTAAATTTCTTGAAACATATTAAACTCATTTTTCATTCAGTCTAATCTAATACAATAATTCGCGTATACGTTTATTTCTGTATTCTTATATTTATTTATATTCTTATGTGAAATAAATAATTAAATGTAGCTTCGGGTTATCGAATCATAATGTTACCTAATGTAATTTAAGTCTGACATGAAATGTGAAGATTCATATGGGTTGATGATTTTTAGAATTCAATGAAATGGTACTTAGCTTTTTTTTTTGACTCTAATATAGGAAGTACCTTTTCAAAACTTGCAGATACTCATTCTAAATTTAACCAAATGAACATTTTTTCTTAAATTACACATTGAAATCTCAGCTTTTAGATTATGTATGAGTTTGATATCTTACGAGTAGTTATCGAATAAGCTGTTGTCTCATAGTCGAGGAAAATCGCGTAATTTTTCATTTCAGAATTTGCAGTATTAATCAGCTTCCTGCTGCCAACGTTTGTCAACATAGAAAGCTTATTAATTCGGTTTCTTACTGCCAAAAATTAATGAACTACCCTATAACAAGAGAAAGTGAACGATATACAGTAAGCTCTCTCACGAGTTTTGATTGAAAATTTTCAGAGCTGTCGCGAATAAGCGCGATAGTGAATACCCGAAAATATCCTTCATACTCAACTCTCACCGTGGTTCCTCGTCCCAACAGATAACGTCTTCAAATTCTTATGCACGCCAGTGTACACGTGTCCAGCGGCTTACAGACGAGAGTGTACATACATATGTAACGGAAGAACTAACGAAGACACGTTCTTCTCGCGTAACAAAAATGCAAAGCAATTTCCCTGCTACAATTTATAAAACCACCGATGGTTCAATGGTCCCTGTACACCGTCCCAACGCTAGACCCTCTTAAGAGTCTGTTAAAACCACCAAGAGAAGCTTTTAAATTACACGGCCCAGTTCGAGGCCGTAGCTCGAACCACGATTTAGCCTCCGAGAACGAGCCGTACATATATATATACACCTATATATATATGTGTGTGTGTGTGTTGTACACCACGGGTTGGGGTTTTTGTGTGCAATTTTAATTTTAACGCGAGCCATTCGCCGGCAGGCAGCACAGTCTCGCCAGCGTAGCGGCGCACTTTAATCTTCCAGAAGAACGTCCATTGTAATGTCTCTCTGCCGCTTTTTCTCCTTCTGCCCTCCTTCGTCGTCCACCGACCACATCTCTGAGCAGCCCTCTCTGGCTGTGTGTTGGGAAGGGAGACCTGGAAAGTTTCGTGGGAACGCTGGAGGAAAGGAACGAACGGGCAGGAAAACGGCGGAAAGAAAAGAGGACGCGCGGTATTCCTCCAACGGTCGCTATACTCACCCTCGAATTTAAGCACTTTTGGTTTTTACGCCACCGCGTTGCACCCTTTGTTTCTACGCGATGTCTTCCGACCACATACAACTTGGCTCGTTCCTATCCGAGCTCGTGGAAAACTCGGTCGTCCATCCTCTAGGGCGACAGAGACGACCAATGGAAACGAGACTTACCAAACCACGCTTTTGTGCATTCAAAGGGTACGTCGAAGATTCGTTAATGTTGCCTGAACATACTTTTCTTTTGTTTCTCGTTGATTACACTCTGGACCAACGGCGAAGGTTCGCTATTTCGCGAGGCCCATTCGTGAATCACTCGCGGGAATGTTGAAACAAAAAGAAGAGAGAGAGAGAGAGAGAGAGAGAGAGAGAGAGTGGAGAATGTTTTTACAGTAATGAAATTCTCTTTTCATTCCTTCCTTCCTAACCATGAAGAATACGAAGAAGATTGCTTATTACCAGCCAGTGGTTCTTTCATCCATGAACTTCTTCCTCTTCCTCTTCTATCGCTTCTTCTTCGTCTTCTTCTCGTTGTTCCTGCCGGTGAAATTCTTCAGAATTCAATGGAACACAGAAGAGGGGAAATGAAACGACGACTTTCGTTTAAATGGACAGCTCGAAGCCTTATCGAGGGTGGTAGCTTTCGTTCGAATGGTAGTACCGGCTGAGTTTATGTTTAATAGAAGTTGGAGGTTTTAGTCGATCGAAGTTGTACCCCCCAGAGAAGAGGAACGTTCGAAGCGTTATACTTTAACGCGATGCTCTTCGCTGGAATCGAGGGGGACAGATTGGGATAGAGAAAGATGTAGCAATAGTAAAATTCGTCCTGAAATTGCTTTCGAAAGCGTCCAATTATTCCCTGATGTTTGTTGGATGATTGAAAAGTTTCTTTTCTAAAATTCTTCAATTGAAAACGCTTAACTGACAATCAGTCACGCGAATTATTCATAACTAATAAACTATATTTCGTTCACGTCTGAACCGAATTGACGCGAAAACGTTTAAACCGATTTCTATACGAAAGTCTACGGTATACGAGTAACCACGTTTGATTAAAACCCTTCGATATCTAGCAGGAACGTTAATTTCGTTCGACAGTCGGTTTCCAGTCGCTGCAAAAAGTTCCTACCCGAATCTCGACACTTCTCGAACCTTAAGCGACGAAAAATTCCGGAAGTTTGCGGCACATGGTGTCGGAGTGGAGTGCGGCCTGTCGGTTCAGCCGATGAAAAAGCACGAAAGAAGCGGTCAGAAAGGTTGTCACGAGAGACTCGTGCGGCACCATATTGCGGATCAGTTTTAACCTGTCGTCGAAACGACGGAAAAATAATCGCGCCAGTTTTCCAACGTACGATATTTTCCCGGACCATAAAACCATAATTTCGTTCCCTCCACGTCTACTCGTTCTTTCTGCGTTGTGTATATCCCCTCCCAACGCTCTCCTCTCTTTTTTTTTCTCTCTTCTTTCTTTCTCTGCCTCTCTCGGTCTGTCTTCAAACTGAAAACAATTCCGGGCGATTCAATTTCCTTCCCGGTGCAATTGAACCAACGAGAGGGAGATAAAAATCATCCCCGGCAGCCGAGGGAAATTTAATTTCGCGGGAACGATGTTCAAAGTATCGCGATACTTAAGAATCTGACCCAAGCCAGGTGAAATTCGTTGCTCTCGATGTGTTCGCGATATCTAGATCCCGTGGTTTATTCGAACGAATTTCCGTTTGGTTTATTCGTCGACGATGTCCTACGGTTATTTCCTTGTGATTACTTTCAAGATACTCCGTTCGTTCTCTGGGCAAGGACTGTATTCGATTTTCGTTATACGTTCAACGAAATTCGTCAAAGAAGGGAGGGGAGGGATGGTAAATCGGAAAAGCTGAATTGAATCGGTTTCAACGGTCAATTTCGAGAAATTCAATTAGACCGAGCATTTCAGCGCGGATGTCCATGCAGATTTCATGGTAACCGTAACGTGTTTCGTTCGAGGGAAAATCAAATTGTGGCAGTAACAACGCGCCGTTCTTAAAATATTCGGAACCATGCTTAAAATAGAGTTCGATGTTGAACATCGCGTGTAAATCGCGAGATACGTATTTGTTCGTCATAATTTCGTGGAAATTACTATTAAAATTACTATTACACTGGAATCCCGGTGAAATCAAGGAAGAAGTAATTCACGCGCGATTCGATTCACGTTAATCGATCGTCGTCGACGCGTTTCATTTCCCTGCTGCTCCACAACTTCCACCGACTGACTGTTCGGATTCTGATCGAAGGATTCTCCTCACTTCGATTCGGTCACATCGTTCTTGACGCTGAAAACTTCCACATCCACCTACCTCTCTTTCTCCGTCTCTTTCGTGGAGAAGCTATCGAGTCTCGAGACGGCTATGAAATTCCACGAGTGGAACGTGTCCCAGAACGAGAATCACGGATCCCCGATAATCGTTTTCTTCGTGCGCGGAGATATCCGGAAAGAAAGTGGGGGAGAGACGGGCAGAAAAAGAGGGAAAGAGAGAACGAGAGAGTGATGGAGGGAGAAGAAGAGAGTCGGAGAGAGAGAACGCAAAAAAGAGGGAGAGAGCGCGAAAAAGAGAGCAAAAAAGAGGAAGAGTGCGCGAAAAAGAGATCAAGAGAACGAGGGAGAGAGCGCGAAAAAGAGATCAAGAGGAAGAGGGAGAAAGGGAGAAAAAAAGGGACTCAGAGGTGGAAGTAGGAAAAGAGCGAGAGAGAGGGAGGGAGAAGAGAAAAAGAGGGCGGCAGGGGAGAGCTTCCTTAGCGTATTATTCCAAAGTTTCGCCCGATTTTCCACGCTAGCGGCCAGCCTCTGGACTCTGCTGGGGAAACGCGACCGGGGGTCATCACGATAAAACATCAGAAACTGGAGAAACTCCGCTGTAATCTTGCCGGTGATGTTTTACCCCCGCACCTACACTTTCTCGAGATGTTGGTGCTTGCTCGCGCGTGTACTTTTCACTACTGTGTACGTATACGATCTCCACGTGAGTTATTCTCTCTCTCTCTCTCTCTCTCCCTCCTATTGTCCAAACCCTAGTTTCTACGACAAGCATGTGTGTATTTATCTGTGTGTTTGAACGCGAGCGTGTACAGGGACGACGTCGTAAAGTCCTGAGAGATATCGCAGCAGCGATTAGACCCTCGTTTCGAGAACTAAATTCCCCCGGATCCTAAGCAACCTTTGCCTGCCTCCACCTCCTTCATCGACGTCCCATTCCCCTGTACGTCCATTTTCGCACGATCCAAGACCTCTGCTGTCCACGAGGATCCTGCTCTTTCGGTGAAAGTTTGACTATCTTCACTCCTAACCCTCCTTCAACGAGAACTGTCTTCTCTCTCTATCGATTTCATTCTTGGTTTAACGAGAAATCAATAGGGAATGATGGGTCTTCGAGAAATTCCGACTTTTCGGCACAGTGTACTTTTAGTTACGGACACCAGGAAAATTTCAATACGCAATTTGTAAAGAAAGTGTGTTAGAAAGTATGTATACCACTTTTCGGAGATTTTAATTAGAGATTCCTAACACGTTGCCAAGTTATTATTAGGTAGATTTATTGTTCTTTTTTACGGTAGATTTCATTCTTCTGTACTTTCAATTTCGCTGTAATTATTTTTAAGTCTGAATCGTCCGTCGGTATAATGGTGTAAAGAATACTGGAAGCCTTAAAATTGCAGAAAACAGAGGAAAAGCGAATGAAAAAAGTTTACTCCTGGATTTAAAAGATCCGCTGAACTCTTTGCACTCCACAGGCGTCGGTATGACGATATTTGTAACGTGAACAATTATTTCACGCGTTAAAATAAAGCAAATTGACCAGATAAATAAAAATATGTAAATTCATAAACATATGTCATTTTTTCGTTTCGAAGTAAAGCTTCTTGTTTTAAAAAGTTCACATCGTAAAAGTGTACTGAATTCGATGATATGAAACGAATATTCAGAGTGCAAAGGATTAACTATCGTGAACATAAATCTAACTGAAATTAACCATAATTTCTTTCTTTTTATTTCCCTCTCCCAAGTATTTCAACCTTTCTCAAATCTCTTTAAAGACACTCACACATGCAAATTTATTTATTTTTTTCCAACTCCTAATCTTTTTAATGGAAAGAAATATAAAAATACAGTAAATCCACTATGTAATACCTTGATAAGAGAGACGTTTAATGCTTCCTGAACTGGGCTAAAATTTCGTTCGATTTGAAAGCAGGTGAACGTATTGTTCCATCAGTTGGAAGATTCGTTGGTCCACGAGCCTTTTCCGCGACCTGGTTTCACGGTTCTAGCCGCGATGCGACCACCCTTTCACCCTCCGAGATCTCTCTACCCGAGGGATGATTTACGAGCGGCGCTGATAATTACTTTGGTTGCGTTAATTTTCGAGTCTGATTAAAACGTCGCGGTGAATCGGATAACGGGGGATAAACGGGTCGGAAAAAATCGTCTGCCCGCCACAGATAACCCGCCCCGTTACCTACGTATTCACCGGCTAATCTAGATTCCCTTCCTTGAATTTTTAAGTGGATTCCTCCCCTCCTCTCCCTGCCCAGCTCAGTTATACCTAGAGAATCGCTGAAAACTATTTTTTGAAATTTCTACGTGCAACCTATGTATTCCATCGTTGTTTCGTTCTTTTCTTTGTTCACTTTCCGGTGAATTCATTTGCTATAATTAAGAAAAAAAAAAAAAGCAAAAACAGTATATCCAGCCGGAGAGTAAACAAAACAATCGAGGAAAAATTGTGAAACGGTCGGATTGCCCGATGTTTTTTCAAAACAGACCGAATGAAAGAGAATTAGCCAGAGATTAATCGGACAACCAGGGTGTTTGTACAAGTGCTCGCCGATATAATTGAGTATCGGCGATTTTCACCGTTTTTCCTATCTGAATCATGCCTATGTATACACAGTGCAATAAAAGTAAACATTTGAAAAGTAACTACATGGAAAAAATAGAAAATCAGAAATTGAAGAAACTTTTAACGCGTTTTTTTATCACCGAAATCTAATAAAATCGTAGTAAATTGCTGTTGATTCGTGCTATATTAATTATTAGACATTCATGAAAAATGTAATTCGATAGACGATTGGAAAGTTTTGATCGATAGGGTATGTGCACGGTGCTCTTCAAGTAATTACCAAGTTTCACAAAAGATATCGTGATATTTCGCATTAGGATCGTTCGTTGAATTAATCGACCGCGGAGCACAATTCGCCGATCGTTTCGCAGCGATTTGATATAATTTAATAATCAACGATTGAGGACAGTTAAGTGCACAGCGATCAGACGAAAGTTCCTGGGCAAGACGTAAAGACCTTTTAGCCCGGGACAGAACTTTTAACTACTGGCCCGAGGCTCGTTGTGTTTTTCTTTTCGTATTCCTTTTTTCTTGTTCTCTCTTTCTTCCCTCCGACGTTTTCGCCGTTAGCTTTATGACGCGAAACTAGACGCAATAAACATTCTATTGCCCCGGCCTCGTTATCTTTCCTCCTTTTTCTTGGCAACTGGCGGCTGTAAATACTTCCACTTTAATAAAAATTCGAGCTGACTCGAAATAAAACTTCGACAAACGTGCCGGTATTAGTTATCGAGTTTGTTGCCCCGGGATCTTGCCTTTTTCTTCCTCCTTACCCAGGTGCGCTCACTTTTTACCACCTACCTCCCCGTCTCAGCCACGACATTATGGCTTCCGGTATCAACTTTGTTCCCGTAGTTAGTTCGATCGACGCTCTCTGTCGCTGGCTCTTTTAGCAATTTCTCGAGGAAGTGCGTTGTAACCTGTTTGTCGAATGAATTCGCGCTAAGTGTAATCACTCTACTTGGTGACGAAAAAAACGAGGCGATTATTGAAAATTATCATTTTTTGATATCTGTTCGCCTCATGCTATCTGTAGTAAAGCATCTGGAAAATGATATGCAGGAATTTTCGCGTGAATGAGTTTTGTGTGGTATGGCCGCCTCCACGCTGGGTCTCTCGCGAGCTGTTCGCGAACTCTGCGTTCGGCACTTGAGAGCTTTTGGCGAGCACAAAACTGTCTGCACTCAAGCTGAGCTCTCTGCGCGTGAGCTCTTTCGCGAGTTCAGCTCTCTGCGCGTGAGCTTTCTCGCGCGCTCAACTCTCTGCACGTGAGCTTTCTCGCGCACTCAAACTCTATGCTCGTGAGAGCTCTATCACGAAGCTCAACTTTCTGCCTGCGAGCTAAAGCACTCTGCGCGTAGAGACTTTTTGCGAGCTTAAAATTCAGCAGCTACTCTTTGCTCGAATTAAACTTCGAAGGAACTCTGTGTAGTAATAGAGAAAAAATACGGGGGACCAAGCGGGAATCGAACCTGGGCCTCCGGCACGGCAAGTCGGGACTCTACGCCCATAGCCAAAGCGACCTCTTGGTTTCCTTCTTGTTATTGTTACTATTTGAGTTGTATGGAAAGTCTCGACACTACACTTTTAATACATTTATATATATATTTTATAAAACTCTTCAATCTTACATCCTCCCGATGATAAACGCATCAATAAATTCTCCTGCAGATATAATAACACTCAGGTATCACCAGTTCGACGCTCTTCAGTCAGTACCATGGTAACTCGAACAATTCCTCGCCGACGAGACGGTGTCACGAGAATTCGTAAAATACAGAGACGAGACGACGAATTCTCTTCACTTACCTCAAGGGAGAATGTTGGCTCAGATATTACACGACTATAATCCGAAACGGGTAATGTAACTGGAATTAAAGCACGAACTTTGCCTCCTTCTCCCGTCGCACCGATCATCAATCGGATTGCAGACAGAAATTAATCCATTCGGTACGCGCTCTAACCAATCAGCTCGTCTGATTGTTCGTTTCGCGAAATCGACCAAGCTTCCTCGGTCTCCTGAGACTTCTGAAACTATTCGATTTACTCTCGAAGTTAAGTCTCAGCTGACAGAAAAATCCATGTAAAAACTGTGTTATCGTATGAGGAAAAAATTCATCCTTAAGATTTTCTTCCAGTTTGAATTAGAAATCATCTGCGAGAAATTACGCGACAGCAATCGATTCTCAACTTGAAGCGCCGATGATAAATTTTCGAATGGTTCGTGCAATTCTCGAGTGGCAAACTTCGCCGCGCGTTGTTTGCACCCGAAACCACGATTGTATTTGTCTAATGTAATTTTAATACAAGCACAAACCACGATCGCGTATTCGAAATAATTTTCGGAAAGTTTCGTCCCGCTTTCACCCCTCCGGCGGGAGAGTTTGATCAATTTTCCCTTTCCGCGAATATTGTTTATTCTAGTCGGAGGCTGTGCAACCGCGTGTACGCGCGCCACGTCGCACCCAGCTAACACGAATTTAATACAACTCCGTTGCGGAATTAATTCGAAAATTACCATACCCGCTCGACCAACTGGCGTTTTTCACGGCTTTTCACTCTGCAACACCTGAAAACACCGACCTGTTAGGATATTCTTTCGTTTCTATCGCGATAACGAATATCGTCCAGGACAACAGATTATCCAAAATTTACGATACGCTCGACACATTTACTATTTTTGAGAACTTCGATATTCCTACTTTCTTCGTGTTGTTTTAATTTTTACGATTAGGAGAAACGTCAGACGTTTAATTAATTTCTAAGTGCCTCCTCTGCTCGATAGTAATTTTATTCTTCTGACTAAGAGCTGACTAAGACGTGGACATCCCAAAATTTCAAACTATCTTTAAACTTGTTCTTGACAAACTTCTGAACTTTTCTAATTTTTTTCATTGGAGAAATTATTTCCATTTTTTCGTAGTTTTCATTAAGACACGCCTCTGAACAGACGAATACGTATGAAATCATTGGTTAATGAAAATACTAGAAAATTCTGTTGGATTAATATACTTGATCGGACATATATACTGAATATCGTAGCTTTGGATTTGAATTCGCATATACGTTAAAATTTATACAAACATTTAGATACATTTATTTACAGAATTAAAAACATAGAATCATCTGGACTTTATTATTCTTATCACACAAATTGTCAATACTGTTATTGTTTCAATATGAAAATTGTATTCACAAATAAGGACATTTCATTCGTTGTATAATCGTCTTAGCGAGCCACGTGAGCACCAACTAACAGCCTGGTTGGGTTCGATCAGGTTTATTTGCAAGTTGTTATAATCTCGTTATCAGATTGAATATCCCTAGAAAAAAAAAAATTGTTACCACGTATATTCATTAAAACTATATTCACTGTTATCGATCTCTCGACACACACAAACACACACATACATCAACCGCACGAGTCATCCACCAATTATTATCCTCCACGTTTCACTGGTTATCAAAATACAAAAAAGAAAAATATTGAAAAAAAAAAGAAGAAGAAAAGAGCAACACGTGGTAGAAAATGATAGTTCGAACAGTTCCCAGAAGAGAACGGGAGGGATGTGGAATCAAATGGCGAAAAATGAACGTTGATCGAGAAGATATTTCGTGTTTTTAACAAGCTGAGAGATATTGCCAGGATATTAAGCAACGTATTTCATGGAAATCAGAGTTTACAGCCTACGGTCGCAAACAAGGATTTAAAGTCTGTTGGAAAAGGGACGTGGTCTGTCCGTATAATGGAACTGGAAAAGAGCGTTCTTTGTTATGAACTCACGAACGGAAATTGAGGCGATTAGCGGCTGGAAATACTGTCCGCGATTAAATCGATCGGCCAGCTGGCCGAGTGAGTTCGCGATGGAAGAAAAACGGGCATCATTAGCGGACAGGAAAGGAATCGTCTTTCTATGACAACGCCAGACCGTATGTTTCTTTGACAACGTGACAAAAAATATTACGCCGGTGGTAGGATTAATCGTAGAGGCTTTATCCGACCGAATCCCACGGTACCGTTGTAAGCTACTGTACACGGTGTGCGGGATTTTTGTCAAGTTTTCCGCGTGTTTGAAAAACAAAACAAAACAACAAAAAATACACCACAGCCACGGTGTGAAAAATAATCGTGTTTTTCGAGCGACATGAAACGAAAGCTTTCACGCTAATGAAAGATACATCATCGCGTTGTACTCGTCCCAAAAGCTCCTTTCATTCGATATAAATAGTACCATTACGAGCCTAATCACGCGTTCGACAAGTAGTATTTAAAGACTTGAACTTCTAAAATCTGCAATTTGTTTCTTTTATTTGGGATACCTTTATGAACGTAGTTTGCTGTTTGGTTTAATTTTCACCTTTGATTCCTTGGTAATTAGCGACATTCATAGCGTACATTCTAAAGAATTTCGTATTAAAAATAAAATTCTACATTTGCAATATAAACTAGAATTGTAACTCGAGCTTCAGCTTTAGTTTATAATTGAAGCTTGCCAGTTGCAAATTATCTATGGTGCCTGAAATTTCTGTCATTTGACTAATTACAACTGTACATAGCTAAGATAAATATGTACACGGTGAATCACTTAATATGGCCACATTAAATTATCATATTCTCAGCGAACCAATCGAAGTTATCATAATACTATTTCGAAAACAGCGAAAAATTTAAGGAAGATGGTAATAACTCTTCCTAATGTCCTAGTGTCTTTATTTAAACTGTTTTAACGAATTGATAAAGTACTATTTTCCAAATTCGGTGCTATCGACTTTCAAAGACCAACAAAAACTTTTTGAACGAGATATTCAGCGTCGCGCTTAACCTGTTATGGACAGAATAATCTAAAATGATCGCGATAGACCGTTCCACGCGGTACAGTCGTAAAATAATCGTAAAGGCAAGGTTTCGCGTTAAAACGTCAAACATCTTCGTTAAATAATCCAAACGAAGAGCGTGCAATCGTGATCGAGAACATCGGTGATCCGATCTCCGGGACATCTGAAACAAATCCTCAGGATACATCCTCTCGGAGGTTAACGACTTCGAAGTCGATTCATTAGTAAGAAGTGTCGTTAACCGGATATGGTGGGTGTTCCTGAAGCATGCGCTCTCATGGAGAATGGGTCGCAATAATTGTGCAATTAACCGGGCCACAGTTTCCGTCGAGTTTTGCCAAATGGTTCGAGCTGAACTAGAACTCGGTGACGTGTCTGTGGGATTAAAACTCGAAGCAAGAACGAAGCGTCGTGTCGCTTCAGCGTCGCGTCTCTGGGAACGTTTTGTTCGATGACGGGAGATAGAAGGGAAGGCGGCATTAAGCGACGCGCGCCGCGATTAAATCTGCGCCGCGGGACAGAGAAAAACAGAACGAACGACGGAGAATAATAATAATAAAAAAAAAAGAGAAGGAAAAAGAGGAATATTATTTCATCCGTCGCTCGACCGGCTGGATGCACGCGTCGTTACCTGCATACGTGTCGAGAATATATCTTAATCCGCTGAAGCTCCGGCCTGAATATGTATGCGACTTGCCGTTTGCGTTGTAAATCGCCTCGATTCCACCCTCCAACCCCTAGCATCGCCCCACCTCTATCCCGAACACCTCTGGTCGCCTTTTTATTTCCGTCGAACTCGATCCAAATGGTTAACGTTAATTGAAATCCATTCCAGCCGCCAGAGGACTAAGCTTGTTTGTCCGATGGATCGATCTTTCGAGCGAATTAATTAATTAATTAACTGATCGTAGCGGCGACAAAGGAAAAGGAGGGTTTATAGATTGATTCGCGGTAATGTGAAATACTCTAATGAAAAATTATTTATAGGTGTGTGCGGTGTCGAGTTCTTTGCGAGAGAAAGTTGGAAAGTCGCGTCGATTTAACGTATTTCTTCTTTTTTCCTGTTTTCTTTTTTTTGTATTATTGTTTTTATTAAGCTCTGTATATTTATCGCGTGAAAGCGAGACAGAGTGAAAGATACATCTGTTAGGATTGCCAACTGTACTATAATGATATAATGTTGCACTGCATTTTTATTTAGTGTACTGTATACTGTTAGAAGAAAATATATTTCCGATACATTAATAAAATTCGACAATAAATTGTCCAGCCAAAATATACATTTAAGAAAATAAGATGAAATATAGCTCTTATATTTTTTATCACATTTGGCCGTAAACAATTGTACATTCCCGAAAAAAATTACCAACCCTAATTTACCCGTTAATAAATCAATAATTATACAAATTCGAACAATCAAGCTACGACTAAAATCATCGTGAAAAATCATCCTGCGTCCGATTCGAACTCGATTACGGTACACCAATTTGTACCATTCATGTCGTATTAATGAATTTTCTATAGACCAGAAGCATCGTAGACAGACTTACGAGCACAGCCAATATGGTTGAACCGTGATCTACGGGGGCGTGGCGTAAATCAAAGGCAAGGACAGGGGGATAGATTTGAAATGCAGGAAACGCGAGCCCGCAATTTAATCCAATTATTCTCTGCGATTAGTCCTCTTGCGTATCGTACGCCATCCAAACTCCCACCCTTTCTTCCCTCACTCTCGCTTTTCACTGCACTCGAACACAGTCAGTCACCTAATTGGCCCGCTCGACTTACCGCTCTAATTGTTTGTCCCTCCCCATCCCTCTTTTGGTGTGTCTGCGACTCGGTATGCACAGGGGCTGCGACGACAATGACGACGTGGGCCCGCATTCTCCCCTCGTTCCTCTTCTCCCTCTCTCCCTCTCTCACTCTGTCTCTCTCTCTGTCTCTTCTCTGCTCTCTATTTCTCTCTCCCTCCCTCTCTCCCTCTCTCTCACTCTCTCTCTCTGTCTCTTCTCTGCTCTCTGTTTCTCTCTGCCTCCCTCTCTCCCTCTCACTCTCTCTCTATCTCTTCTCTGCTCTCTGTTTCTCTCTCCCTCCCTCTCTCCCTCTCTCTCACTCTCTCTCTGTCTCTTCTCTGCTCTCTGTTTCTCTCTCTCTCTCCCTCTCTCCCTCTTCCTCTCTCCCTCACTCTCTCTCTCTCTCTCTCTCTGTCTCTTCTCTGCTCTCTGTTTCTCTCTCCCTCCCTCTTTCCCTCTCTCTATCTCTCACTCTCTCTCTCTCTCTCTGTCTCTCTGTCTCTTCCCTGCTCTCTATTTCTCTCCCTTTCTCTCTCTTCCTCTGTCTCTTCTTCAGCATTCGAACGACAATTGCCAGGATATCCACGGCGAGAACCATCCACGGAACCTTTGAACATAATTATCGGCGAATTAAACGAGCCACCGATTCTCGATAAGACCGATAATTCACCAAATATTCTCGCGAAACTGGCCGAAAATCCCGCTTCGATTTTATCGCGAATGCATCAGTAGTGGTAATAGATTCCTTTTTTCGAGATTTTAAAAAATTAAGCAGCATCGATCTGTCGTCGATTCTTGACGAGTAAAATTTGGAGCGTTCAAATCTGCAAGTTGCGGAGCTTAAGTTACGGGTCAAAAATGACCCTACGACCGTTCAATATGTCAGTACAAGTGTATGATAAGTCCAACGTCTTCCGAGTATGAATTATCACGTCGATTAACGATAAAAAGAAATCACGTATCGCAAGTTTGTTACTTCTAAACGAACTAAAAGAATCGTCAAAATGTATCAACAACGTTCAATTGCATCTAATACGTACGTACATAACGATTTAGCAGAATCTCCCGGTGAAGTACGGCTTGATTAATTATTCACCGGGTGTAACGTTAATCCGAGGGACAGATTCTGACGTCGAATCTGAAAATTTCGTGTAAAATGTTCTGTTAATTTGTTCGTCCAGCCGGTGGATGGCTTTAAATCGGTTTCCCGAGCTTGATTAACCATTCATTCACGAGAGGGACGAAGGGCAGCGGGGATAGCGTCGCCAGTGCTCTCCTTTTCGTCCCGATATCGCGAAGTTACGTAATAAAAAACAGACCTCGAGAGGGTTGCCGAGCGGTATAAACTGGCAGTCCGCCTCTGAATTCCTTGTTAGACCAGTACCCTGAATCGCCGGATTTTTATGTAAGCACGTTACCTCCCTAATTTTTCCCGAAGGAACGGCCCACTCGAGGAACAATGGACGTCGAACGACGCACCGCTCGAACAACCTTGGCCCTCCCTTCCTCCTTGTACCTTCCTCCACCTCTGCCATAAATCCAGCCTGGTATTTTCAACGGAATCGTGCCACTGAATATACGTTCTTTCGTTACCAAGCAGATTCTTGCGTACACGAATAAGGCCACGTACTATGCCTCGAGTATACCGTAACGATCGTAGAAAACGAGCATCGTTTTCTTCCTGTTTTTTTTTTCCTTTTTCTTCTTTCTTCTTTTTTCTCCCTGCTTTTCTTTGTTTTTTTTTTCTTTTTTGTTCGCGACGAAACGTTCCTTGATAGGTCTTACGCAAGCTATAGAGGTAGTAAAAGGAAAAAGAAGAGTGAGGAACAGAATGCTGTTGGGAAATTTCTTTTTCACACTGGATGGATTATACCTTTTTCTGAAACGTTTATACCCGTTTTATTTATTTATTTATTTATTTTTTGTTTTGCTAGAAACGTTCTGTTTCTCGCGATATTTCTATCAAAAGCCGCCCATTCACCAAAAGCGGCGATGTCGTTTCGGAATAATTTTCCACTTCTTCAAAAACCTCTCAATCCCCTCCTTCGGGTTTAAAGCAGCCAGAATCAGCCTGAACAATAAGCGAACAACGTTCAGCAAAGTTCCGTCAAATAAGAAACAGAATTTCAAAAGGAGGAAATAGATGAAAATTCGAAGATCACCGAAAGCAATCTTCCAGTTCTTCAAGCTTCCACTCCTTGAGAAGGCGATTGCGCGGGAACAATGGCGTCGATGACGTCCGCCATGTAAAAGACATGCATCTTGCGGACTTCGAGCGCAGGTATCTCAATGGCTGAAAGCGGCACCGCGTAATACTCTCGAAAAGTAGTCCAAGTGAATAATGACTCTGCACAATAGAGTTTCGAGACCTGCTCTCCCTCTCTTTCTCTCTCTCTCTCTCTCTCTCTCTCCCTCTTTCTCCCCACTCTCGGTCTGTATCACTCTCTCGCTCTCAAACTCTCTCGCTCCGGATTTCTCTCGCTCTCAAACTCTCTCGCTCCGAATCTCTCTCGCTCTCAAACTCTCTCACTCCAGATCTCTCTCACCCTCGATTTCTCTCACTCTCGAACTTTCTCGCTCCGGATCTCACTCGCTCTGGATCTCTCTCGCTCTCGAACTCTCTCGCTCCGGATCTCTCTCGCTCTCAAACTCTCTCACCCTCGATTTCTCTCACTCTCTCACTCTCTCGCTCCGAATCTCACTCGCTCTGAATCTCTCTCGCTCCGGATCTCACTCGCTCCAAATTTCTCTCTCGCTCTCTCTTCCTCTCTCCCTCTCTCTCTTCCCTCGCCCTCTCTCTCTGACTCTCTTTTTCTCTCGCCATACGCCACGAAGGCTTAAACCTTCAACGCGAGAAAGAGCGCATTCTTTCGGCACGTATTTACTTTTCCCGAGCGCATTAGCGAGGCAAGCGAGCAACGCGTGTACGCGCAGCCAAAACGAGCTCTCGCGGTTTTCCATCGTGGCGTGTTTTGAATTTTTCAACCGGTGCAACGTTGGCCGTCGTCAGTTCGCCTAAGCCACACATTCCACGACGAATTATTCAACGACGTTCTGTCGTTACAATTTCACTGAAGGAATCGCGAGACCCCGTAGCTGGACACCGGTGTATCGTTCACGGTGCTCTTCGAAAACGAAATTTATGTGCGGTTTTACAACGTCGGCGTCGAAAGAGACGCGAGTTACCTATCCAAATGTGAAACATAATGAAAGGGAAGGAAAATGTGAGGTACCGGTGGAAACGAGCGACGTTACTACTGAGTGTAACGCAACGCCTCGTGGAAACTGGTTCAAGTGAATAATGACGCGAAACAATGCCAGCGTTCCACTTTGTAAAAAGCCGTATTCTTTGACGACGTTGGCCACTCGCGTCACCAGTCCGCGGAATTGCTTTCACCTTTTGAGTGGCAACGCGAGAAAATGTGGGTACAGAGAATACGTCAGTCTGAGGGACGCGTATGTGCTTTCTGAGACGTTGTTACTTCTTCCTTTTAAGAGATTCCGTGTACAGCGTCTTTCATTAACAGTAGAACGCCGTTTCAAACAGAATAACTTTGTTAAAATTGAACCAAACGATGTAAGTGTCTTTTTAGAAGTTAAACCGATTAGTTTACTAGATAATGGATGTAAAAAGTTTTGAAAAAATTGCAGTTAATAAAATGCAAAGAAAGTAGCGAAGTTGTTTATCTGAGCCTGTAAGGAAAATTATGCATATTTACGTCAGTTGTAAAATATCGTCGAAATCGATCGTCATTGTTTTCGTCGTAATTGGAATCTTTTCGAAATTTTTTAACTGTTAAAAAACACTCGCCGAACATCGAAATCCAGTATCAATTTGAAGTTTCGACGAGAGAAACTTCCCGCGAGATTCTTGCCTAACCTGAAACGCGCAATGATCCAAAAACTTTCTGCCAAACGGTGCACCTTTTACAAAACACATCGAAATACACATTTTCCGAACAACACGAAAATTCGCTTTCAGAACGCGTTGACTTTCCCTAGGGAAATGCTAAAGGAAACAAAAAAAGGGAAGAAAAAAGAAGAGAAAAGTAATCACAAAGACAAAAACCAACATTCTGAAACCCTCGAACTCTACCTGTACCTATCGTTCTCAAATACTGTAAAACTGCTCTCCTCCTCTTTCCACGTTAGATAAAGAAACTCTAAGTGCAAGCAAAATTTCCCTCGCCTCTCCGTTGTAAACCGACTCGTACCCTATCCTCCCACCTTCTATTCCATATCCATTCCAACCGGATTCAATTTGGTCGAACTTACCCGCGCCCGTTTCACGGAATAAAAGAGCTCGGCTACGTAGACACGATCGCGAACGATAAATCATCTTCGGGACGTGAACGCGGCAAGCGTCGTTGATCGAATTCTTATGAATCGTGCGATTCTCGCCGTGCCTTGATACAGATTACTCCCTTATAAAACGGATAGCCAGTATTTCCAATGGAAACAGGAGGGAGGAGTAGTAGAAGAGGAAGAGAAGGAGGAGGAAAAAGAGGAAGGATGGACGTGAGATTCGTCGAATCACAGGACAATCGGGTTCGACGAGTCAGTCGGATATTCGACCTCGTTCCCTCGCCAAACCTCTCTGCCATTTGTCTTCTCCACTCGCGAGAAAGTCTCTCTTCTTCTCCTCTCAATCTTCCCTTTCTTTCTCTACCTTTCTCTTTGCTTCTTCCTCTTCTTCTTCTTCTTTCACTTCTACTAGCTGAGCCGCACACCCGGCACGAACAAAATCATAAAAGTTTTAGCCTACAACTCTACGTGAACGCGCGAGGCCGAGGTCGGAAAGAAGCTTTTCGGTGTTAGTCGTTCCGTAACGTTCCCAGTCGTTTGTGTTCCCATCTTGTTCTCATCTATACGTTCCCTCGTCCACGTGCAACACATACATACACACACATACACTACTACTATCATCATCGCCATACGTTTTCAGTGATACGTGTACGTGTTTGGCCAGCCATGTAGAGATATATATATATATATACATACACGTATACACATACAGAGATACAGTGGATAAAGGTGTCTATGTGTATGTGTGTGTTTGTGTATGTCTGTGAGACGACCGTGGCTGGAGTTTCGTTCGACCATTAGCAGCAGCCGTCGGTCCTGAAAATCAGAAAACTTCCCGAAACTGATTCCATCCCCTTTCCCTCGGAGCCAATTACTTTCCACCTCGCGGATTTATCGCGCCACGTCTTTTGATATTAATCGGCGACTTCGACGGTTGTTCGTTAGAGGCTGACTTTGTCCTTAGAGAATTATTGACAGATGGGTGGACGTTAACTTTGTTGGAGATACGCGTTAGACACTTCGAAACGTTCACTTTTAAGGATTTTGAGAAAATATACGAGCGTATAGAAAATTTTAAAAATTTTTGAAAGAACGGAATTTAGTTGTGAAAGAATAAATTTGTGGATAAAAGAAGGATGAAGGTTAAAGAGCGATCAACTCTCTGTTTTTCCAGAGCGTTTACAATCTGCTAGGGGAAACTCTGTCGAGGTTGCAACAGTACGCGGAAGCGGAAAGATGGTTCCAAGCAAGCCTGGCCAGCCAGCCTGACCACGTGCCGGCCCACATCACTTACGGAAAACTTTTGGCCCGAAACGTAAGTAGTTACCAGTTTTAGATCGGTTCTCTCTTTCATCAGACCGCGGATCTAGTTTACCAAGTTTACCGCGGCATCGAGCTGATATCGTTCAACGAGAATTTTCGCGTGTACAGCCCGGTCAAGATGCCAGGGGGCAGTATCCTCCTGGAAAAACACGAAACGCCGTAGGGGATATTCGAGGAACTTGCCGCTTCAAAGAACTCGATCTCGGCTCTCGGTGCAGCGTTTCGCAAAGTGTCGCTCTCTCTCTCTCCCTCTCTCTCTGAATTTCTCTCACTTTGAGTCTTTCTCACGCTGAGTCTCTCTCATTCTGAGTCTCTCTCTCTCTGAATTTCTGTCACTCTGAGTCTCTCTCTATCTGAATCTCTCTCACTCAGAGTGTCTCTCACTTTGAGTCTCTCTCATTCTGAGTCTCTCTCACTCTGAGACTTTCTCTCTTTGAAACTTTCTCTCTCTGAGTCTCTCTCACTCTGAGCCTCTCACATTCCGAGTCTCTCTCACTCTGAGTCTCTCTCTCTCTCTCTCTCTCTCTCTCTCTCTCTGAGTTTCTCTCACTCTGAGATTTTCTCTATGAGTGTCTCTCTTACTCTGAATCTCTCTATCTTGGTCTCTCTCTCTCTTTCTCCGAGTCTCTCTCCTTTTTTTCCCTTAACTCGCGACTAGAGGATTGTAAAAGGATTTTCCGAAGAGTGAGTAATTTCGTCATTTCGATGATGTATACACAGCATGGGGAAAAAAATATGCGATATTAGACGGGAACATAGCGATCCGAACGAAATGAAAGGGATGAAATTTTATTTGAACGAGGTTTCGTTTTGCTGGCAAAATCGATTTGGAATATTTGCTACCGTTATGTAGTAATGAATACGCAACGGCTATTGTTTTATTTCATACCGGGTTATTTTTAACAGATAAAAACGACCGTGAATGCCCCAACTGTAGAGCAGAACTTAAAAACGCTACAGGTTTTTACGAGTTATTTGTTTCGTTAATACGCGTAAATAACAAGGGTATGAATGAAAATAATTCTATTAGCGACGAAATCGTACGATAGCCGTGTTCAATTAAGCACTATAAATCTATTACAAATTTTTCGAAATTACTAATCGGATAAAAAAACAGGGAGAGAAAGAAACACTCTGGCGCTTTTTACTTTTACAGAATCAAACCTTTACCTCTGAAATTGGTTCAAACGGTAACTGAATTTTTACGTCTGAAATTGTTAATTTTATACGTAACGTTTGATTCTTTTTTCTTTACCTCAGTACAAAATATTTCAACTCTCTAAGTGATTCTTTATTAACCCAAAATACTGTACGATACTTTTATGCAAATTACGCATTTTATTAAATCCAGCCTAATCATCACTCTCATCCTTAAAGACACAAAAAAAAATATATTTTAACCGTTTGAGCGGCAGTCGAATTGACAGCACATTCCACTTTCGTTAATGCGTGTCTTTTTATGATAAATTACCATTTATCGAGATTCTACTAAATTTTTAATTCGTTAAAGATTAGTAGCAACAAAGACAAAACACGAATCAAACGTAATTACCATTCTTCGTCTAAATTTTTGCAAAAATTCACGAGACTCGAACGATAAAAAAGTGAAAACGTCTCGAAAGACACTTTCCTTCCAAAGTTATGGATACTTCTTTTAAATTAACATTCTCAGTTGAATAACTCAAAATTAAAGTACGTACAAACGAAATTACTCGCACGAAGCGACCTTACCTTTCATCCGGTCTCTTAAAAGACAAAAACAAAGAGAGAAAAAAAACATCCAGCAATACACACAAGTGAAGATAAGAGACGAGAGATCGTGACGAAAGTTGCACGAATATGAGAGGACGTAGTAACAAGCGTTAGCCGATGATAACCGAGATTGCAGGATCTCGTTCGCGGTGTCTGACCACGTAGCGACCTACATCACTTAGCAAACCTTCGACTCGGCACGTAAGTAGTTAGTACTATTTTGGTGCGCCGCGGCGCGGCTCGGCGTGGATCGAACACGATAGGCCGGGGAATCGGCTGACCCACATCACTTAAAGGGAACCCGCCGACGGGAAACAGCGTGCAGTTAAGCTGATTCTGCTCGATCCTCTGACCGTTTCGTGTTCCGGGGCCCAGCCAATCGTTGACCGGAAACCGGTATTTCTCCTGAAAACATATCTAACACGACCGACGATTACGTTCACTGAACTGAGAGAGATTCAGGACGCGCGATGAGAGAGAGAGAGAAATCTCTTTGTTCGTACACACACACATACATGTGGTACGTGTCTTGTTCTCAAAATGAATCCTAGAGCCTTCGTATAGCATCTTTCTTCTGAAAAATTATTCTTCCCCACGATTATTTAACACATTTTACGCGGGAAACGTCTAAACTCGTTTCGTGCATGTTATTATTAAACCGACAATCCTCATTTTCTACGAATTATCGGTGAAATGCGAGAAATGTGTAAATATCTGTTAGAGCTAGGTGTTTAGGCTTACGCTGCAGTCGACATAGGACAGTGCCATTTTTGAGGAAGTCAATTTTCCATGGATTATAAATTCTCTAGAGAACTTGGATCTGATTGCAAGACGACACCAACTTTCTCTCGAAAGAGTGTCCAGCTAGATCACTCTCAACAACAATTGACTTATCGTAAACTTATACGCACTGAAAAAGGGACTTAGAATTTATAGGCTGGTTTTCTGAACAAAGGACCTTTGTATGACGTTCTGCAGGTTATGGACATAACCTGTAGACATTGCATAATCGAAAAATTATTTTAAAAAAATATTTATTTAAAGTGAATGAAGAAATTATTTTCGAAGAACAAACTGATGGTTTTATTAAAAAATAACCCATAGTTCAAAAGTTATAGGTATTTTATGCAGAAGTAATTTTGCGCGCGAATTACAAAATATCGCTCGAAATATGATGAGAGTTTGATGAGAAAACACCCGCTTAAGATGTGTTAAATTGCACGCGCCTCGATGTGACAATCGATCGACGCTCATTGATTTTTCAACCGTTTTATAAGCGAACTAAATAAATTTTCCAAATGGAAATTTCGCTCGCGATACACGTGTAATATAGTTGATTGTCTCGGGGAGATAACATCACCGAATCACCAATTTTCCATTAGCCCTTTTCGCGTGACTACGTTCCACCGTGGACAGTGTCGCGAAATTACTTGAAATTGATTGCTCGTGATAATGAAATAGCTTCATGGTTGATGAAATTTCGTTTAACTCGCTGATTTCATTCGGTGCGTATTATAACGCGGTGAAATTGTAACGCGTTGCGTGGATGTTTAAATGATGGACACGATATCGTAAATAAGAATGTCTGTTATTTTGCTTCCCTTTGTTTTTTTTATTCTCTTTCTCGTCCGATGGATTCTGGAAATTTCGCGAAATCGACTAGCACGTACGATTGAGAATCACGGTGTTTGAAACGACGCCAGCGGATCGACGAAAGCAAATGAACAGATGTTCGAAAACATCCTGAACGAGAATCTTTCCGATTCGTTGCGCTCTTCCTTCCCATAGAGAATGTGCTTTTTGTCCTCGTGTAACCGTGGTTCTCTTAGGCATCTTCACGAGTAAATTATCATTCGATGCGCGTCACGCGTTCCCCGGAAAAGTGAATGAGAAGTAAATCTCCTCGTCGCCATTAATTTGCCACTGGAAATGTAGTGATACATGCACAAGAGTATCTACTATTAAAGAATTTTCAAGTACATGAACGAAACACCTGTTCAAACTGAACTCAACTCGATAATTCGATGTTTAAATCGCCATAAAACTTCCTGATTTTCATTACGATTACTAATTGCTTCGATTTATGGTTTCTTCCACAGTCGAGTCGCGTGTTGGAGGCAGAGAGGTGGTTCCTGAGAGCGCGTAGACTGGCGCCGGATGACTCGAGCGTGCACCATCATTATGGTACGTATAATCACTCTCAATCAACAATTAAGAATCATCAAAGGGTAATCCAATAATCCTTGAACCTTCGTTTCACTCCTACTTCCTGATCCTACCACACACAACGATTCATGGAACGATGAAAGAGAGAGAGAGAGAGAGAGAGAGAGGAGAGATTCGTTCATTATTAAAACAAGGAAATACGATTTTGCGCTCGTTGTTGTCGGTAGAGAAATTGGAGTGGCCTCTGAACAGGTTCCTTTGTGTCCCGTATGTCACGGATATAATTCATTCCTCTCAACCATGGTGTACCATAAGAAAATGTTGTAAGTTCCCTCGGTATCGTAAGAAAGAAAAAGGGAACGGCACGAGAGTTTAGCTGAAAACTGACGAGAAAAAGATGCATCGGTAACTACGTACAAAGCAGAAGAACTGAGAAATTTTTCAAGAGAGATTTTTAATACGAAAGAAGACAAGAGATTTGGTCCCTTCGGGTTTGCCGTAAACACCGGTGTAATATTTTCCCCGTGGAGAATGAGGAAGCGGAAACACCGGAGGAAACGAACGGTTAATCGAAAAAGAAGAAAAAGGACAAGGAGGGAGACGGTCCAGAGGGAACGTCGGATGTTAGAAGAGTGACAAGATCGACGGGTATTGAAATTCCAGCAAAAGCGTCGCAATTCTTGTCGCCTGCTACCCCTCCCATTCTCGTTTCATTCTTCGTTCACGCTTGCCCTCCCTCAGACTACATTCAACCCTTCCTCACTCCTCGATCTTGGTTTGGCAACATTCTCTTTCTCTCTCTCGCTCTCGATCTCTCTCTCGCTCTGGTTCTCTCTCGCTCCGGATCTCTCTCGCTCCGGATCTCTCTCAGAGCTTCTATTTCTCTCTCGCTCTGGGTCTCTCGCTTTTCATTTCTCTCTCACCCTTCCCTCTCTCGCTCTCTATTTCTCTCTCGCTTTTGATTTCTCTCGCTCCGGATCTCTCTCTCTCTTCCCTCTCTCGCTCTCTATTTCTCTCTCGCTCTTAATCTCTCTCGCCGGAGCTCTCTCGCTTTTGATTTTTCTCGCTCCGGATCTCTCTCTCTTCCCTCTCTCGCTCTCTATTTCTCTCTCGCTCTTAATCTCTCTCGCCGGAGCTCTCTCGCTCCGGATCTCTCTCTCTCTGTCTCTCTCTCTTTCCTGTCCATTCCCCCTGGGCGCTGTTCGTCCTCTCTCTTTGAAAATCTGTCCTTTCTCCATTGAGGAGGGAAACGGCGGTCGATGGTATGGACGGTCAGCCGATTCTCTGCGGTCGGGATTAGTCTACTCGCCGAAAAAAGAGGGAAAAAGAGAAAAAGAGCACTCTCTGGCAGGATTTTTACTGCCGGAAAAAACCACGCGGTTTATCTCTCTTAGCGGCACGCGTCATTAGGCAGCGGTTCTCGGTGGGGATATTATATATCATACGGGGGAGACTCGTGAAGGAGGACCTACGCCAAAATTTTACAGAGAGTTCCGAGAATAACACCACGCTTGCGAAACGTTAATCATATATACGTATAATACTTCACATTAGCATCGTTGAACGTTGGATTTCGTCGTTTCCACCGATATCGACGTTTATAGATTGTTTTAATTATTCGCTCGATATTATCGATATTATGTTTACTCTAATAGAATATAACCAGTTACTCGAGCAACAGCGAGCCCGGAGTATAAAATGAAATTTCTTTCAGAGTGAAATTCACTCGCGCGTAAATTACGCGAAAAGAGTTTCCCTCCAAAAGCGAAATTTCCCATTCGAATATTTCATTCCGCGCTCTCCTCGTTTGTTTCTCTTCGTTTATTTACTTCGGTAATTACCATCGTCGTTGGTAGAACACTCTAGCCCGCAACAAATAAATAAAGTAGAAAAATAATCAACGTGGAAATTATTTAATTCAATTTCAATCACTTAGCGAACGTTTTACTTCTTCTCGAATATCTTAAGCTGAAACAGTTCAGCGAGTCCACGCTTGTAATACTTTAAAAAGCCTTTAAAACCCTATAAAACTCTTCCAGAAGGAAGGAAAATTTGGATTCCTCTAGTTTCACTCTCCTCTGACTTTACAGGACTGTTCCTGACGTCGCAGGGTCGACTCTCAGAAGCGGCAGAGGAGCAACTCCGCGCCGCGGAACTTTCCAGATCCGATTACGAGCTGTCGATGGCGGCAGCATCCGCGTTACGCCAAGCGGATCGTTTGGAGGACGCGGAGGTTTGGTACAGACACGCGGCCAGCCTGAGGCCGCACGAAGCGCGTAGTCACACGAATCTAGGCGCTATCCTTCACCTGAATGGCAAATACAAACAGGCAGCAGCCGCGTATAGCGAGGCGTTAAGGTTGCAACCAGGTGACGCGACCACCATCATGAACCTGCACAAATTAGCGGCGATCCTCGCGTGACCACGTCACCATGTCACCAGGAATAGTAACGAGAGAAAGTGGAGAGTGTGTACGATAAGAAACCCAGGAAGAAAAATATCCTCTACCGACTCGCCGTATTTCCTGACCCCACGTCTCCCCGATCTTCCTCCCGATATTCGTTTGTATCCGTCGAAAGGCGCGGCAACGTCACGGGGAACGGAGACCGCCCCGGGGACTTTGACGCGCCATCGACACGTATCGCCTGCTATGGTATGTAAAGAATAAAGCTTCCTTTATTTTTCTCTAAACTGCTGGTTTTTTCTTCTTCATCTACGTACACCGTTCTCCTTGCTTCCTTTCTGGTAATAATCGAATGATTCCAAGAGAAGAGCAAGAAACGTGGAAATTGTTTGTCAGTAACATTCAGCTGAAACAGTCCTGCTTGAGCAGCCTTCGTCTACAGCAACAATTTTCAGAGTATATTTAACCCTTTGAACGTGGAGCACTTTGAAATCAAGTACTCTAGGTCGATGCAATACTTCTTCCAATCCTTTATTTAGGCTAAATCATTCTTCTTTTCCTCGACACACATCATTTCTTTAGGTAAAGTAATAAAACGTTTCAAAATCCTTGCAACTTAAAAGTAAATTACATTCAAACTTGTAACATGGCGATAATTTTCGCTAAACACGCATATGTGACCATAGCACTCGAAGGGTTAAATAATCCTCGACTAAGGATCTCAGGTAAGTGTCTATTTTCTATTTAAAAAATTAATGAATTCCTCGGTAATCGACAACCCCGCTTCCAAGTCGTCAAAAACATTCAGAAGACGAATGATAGTGGAAAAGAATTCGAAAGCAACGGTCATTCTCGTGTTCTCTGCTTCAGGGCATTCCAGCAACCCTCGATGATACTTCTTCGTAGCTAGGATGAACCCCAAAGGTGTTCGCGTGAATTTCCTCACCTTCAACCTAGGCGTTCAAGCTCCATTAATATTGAATCTATTTGCACGACGGCACCGACTGGAATATTTAAGTTTACACTTTAAATCACACCCCCGAGCGAGTGGCGGCGAGCCACGGAGACGGGAGAAAAAGACGGATGAGGGTAATACCGCGAGAAAAGTAGACACAGAGAGCCGCGGAGACAGTGAGAGTATAGGGGAATGGGACAGATGGAAAGGGAGAAAAGTGGAGAAAGGAGAGAACGAAGCCACCTGTCGCTCCCGTCGCCCTAGCCAGAGACAGTCTCGACAAACACTCGACAGGTGCCGCAGCGGTTACCTACCTTTATTCCGCGAAGAACTCGCTTCGTTATCTTTAAAGCGGAACTCGTCGAGACGTCAGGCCGAAGGAGCTGCTTCGTTTAGTCCCTGCTTCTTCAGTCCAAGCCGCGTCGCGTGCCATTTCGTTTCGACCTTTTCCAGCCTCTCTTCCTCTTCGTACTTTCTCTCTTTCTCTTATTTCTCCATCCCCTAACTGTGCAAGTTCTTTGTTCTTCTTACCAGATAGTTCTTACCTCGTTGATTCGCTCTTACTTCTGTCCATCTTCTAGTTACCACTAATATTTCACGCGCATTCGTGCTGATTTTTAAATCTACCTCAGAAATAGCAAATTCATATTTATGTAATTAGCGTACATCTGGAAGTATTTAATATAGGTAAGCAATCAGTGCTCTAGTTCGTTCGTAAGCTACTCTCCAATCTTGTGATTTTCAATAAACAATCGACAGTTGTATCGGTAATTTTGTGTACAAGGAAATTTAAGCCTACGACTTCTAGCTGCTCGATAATAATATGAACAGTCAAATTTTAGTTTGTATTACTGAAGTAGATAACGAATGTTTAACCTTTTGACTGCTATCGACGTATATATTCGTCTGCCTAAAACTATCGATGTGAACTATGGACGCATATATGTGTTCGATGATTGTTTCTGTCTTGTACCTACCATGAAAACAAAAATTATCAACCTTTAAGATAGTCACATATCTTTGTATTGCGTACCAATGAAAATAAAAGAATTTTGTTTATATTGAACGCTTATTCTTTAGTTCTTAAAGAGTTATTTCTTCAGATGACAGACAGTTGTGATTGTTGCAATAGCATATCATAATATTTAATTTGCTGTGTGTGTAATTTATTATATTATTTCCTACTACTGTGAAACCTTAAAAATATCGAATAGTTTCGAAGGACTTGTTCTAAGAAACAACAGTGAACTAGACGAAAAGAGTCAGATTTCAGCGAGGATTGCAACGATGAAGTTGGAAGATTAATATTTTTAAATAAACAACCATATTACCGAAAGAAAATGAAAATGTTTCGTTCCCATTTGCCCGTAGATAAAGAATTAAAATGGTAACTTTGTTGTACATTGTATAATCGATCGGTATGGCGAAGCTCACGCTACGTGAAAAAATATTCCGCACACAGAGAGCGTTTAAGTTCCAAGTACAACTTAGTCAAAGGGTTAAAGACGCCCAATAAATTCTTTTTATCGAATATCGTCCTTAATCGAGGGATAAAAGTGACCCTCGAAGTTAAGTATCTAATTTAACATTATTAAAAACATCTGAATGATGTACATCGACAAATTTTCTATTTTTCAACGTCAAATTTGTTACAATTATCGACTGAAATCCAAAAAAAAGAAGAATATTCATAACAGAAATTTTGTTCAAAATACTGAAAGTCCCTCTTAACATTGAGAATAATAAACACGCTTGATCTAGTATCTCAGAAATGATCAAAGACAGAGGAATTGAAACAGCGGTATTCGACGTGAAATTCTCAAGCGTCTCTCGAGGGAAAAAGTTGAGAGAAGTTGATACAATTTCTTATTTAAAACGAAGTCTCTTTAATAGATGTAGAAAAGACAAACATCCCACGTTGTTTCTTCTGAAACGTGTTCGGAAAGTATCCAACGTTGCCTCATTCGCGAGATTATTCCTCCCGTCGAGCATCCGCTCTGTCTATTTTTCACGAACTTCGACGTTCCCGTTTGTCTAACGGCCGTTTTCCCTTATTGACATTCCTTCCTGAACGCCGTTACGCTTCGTCTTCTTGCGTCTTTCTCTTCCCCTATTTTTTTTTCCTCTCCCCTCTCTTCTCGTGGCGAACGCAATAAGAGATGGGCAAACGGGACAGGCGAACATTTATTATGCCAGGGAGGAGTCCCCTAGAGGCAGTAAAAGAGGAGGGAACGTTCGATGCCACCGATACAAAAGGCGTCGCGAAACAGAAGGCCCGCGCCCTAACGGAGAGAGACCTTGGTGAAAAGCACAGGAAAGACACGGCCTCGCTAATGGCGTCGTTCTCGAAACGCCGCAGGAGATATCGTTTGCGAGACAGAGGCGAGAGTGCACGCGAAGGGGAGGAATATCTTGCTCGGTGAACAATAGAAAGCTCTGGAAGCTGCCTGTTTACTGGTGTCCCTGGTTGGTTCTCGTGGAAAATAGAATTTTCCATCGTTGAATAACATCCGGAGTTCAAAGTCAATCGTGAAATAATTCAATTGCACACCGTTTGCTTTCCTACGTAACAAAAATATAACATTTGCAAGGTAAAATACGCGAGAACCGTGAAAGAAATAGATCGTTTCCAGGCTTAACTTAAACGGCCTAACAAATTTCTCGTTCGAGTTTCACCGCTATTTTCTTTCTTTCTTTTTTTTTTTAATTTTTTACTAATTCTTTGCTAGTCCTTTCCACCCTCATTTTTTTCTTCCGTCAATTATTCTTAATATCTAACTTTCTGATTACTATCCTCCGCTTTCTGCACGCTTAAACTTAACCAACAAATGGAAAACATAATGTTATGCAGTTTACACTATGGTGAACACCATGCAGTATTGATTTTCAAATAGTGAAATAATATCTCGAGGAAGATTGAAAGTTCCACGAATTCCGATTCCTAACAAAACTAACGAAAAAACTACATTTATTCCACTGAAATCGCGAATCGTTCCTACAATTCTAAAGGCGAGATCATTCGAAATTTTTCTTTCCTCGGCATCTTCGGCAAAGTTTCTTAAATCCATGTCGGAGGAAAGTCGACGGGCAAGGTAAATGATTCTAAGCAGAGCGTAAGGCTTTCTGCTAGCAGTAAAGAAGTTTTATATTTCTCAGACAGGCATTTTCTACGTTGGAAAATCTTTCTTAATTATCCTGAGCCGTTCAGGATTAAAGTAGCGATGGTCTCTATAGAGTGCAACACGAATAACAAAGTCACAGCCGTGCTTGATCCCTGAACGATGCCACGGCATGCCTGTAATCGTCGTGACTGATCCTATTGCTCGATCGATAAGTAATTAAGAGAGGTCGTTTAGGGCTTAATGAAATAGTGTCACTACGAACGGTGACGTGAACAGGGACGAAACGAGAACGCGGGAAGGGAGTGGCTGAAGGGAGAGAATGAATGGCAGAATAATCGACAGAGGATACCAGTTGAAATCGAATTAGCAGGCTGTTATAAACGAAGGAAAAATTGGATTAACAAGGTTGTTTGAAAAAAAAAAGGAAAAAGAAAAGAGTGAAAGTGTTAATAGGATCCAAAATGAATTTAACAGGAAGATTTCGTGGATATGTTACGCTTACTATTATCCACGATAGCGTCATTTCTAGCTGAATGACTACAGTTTCAGCTCTCGCAAAACAATTTCACCAACGAGACAGAAGGGAGGTTATCGAACCCTCGCAAACCAATTTTCATGAAATTTATATGGCATATTGTTCTCGGAAAAATATATTCGTCGCGTATTCTTCTCTTCTCGTTTTTTTCTTTTTTTTTTTTATCGTGGTACGGTCTATTTTGAAGGGATGAATGCAACCCTGAAATTTGGGGATGGAAAATAGGTATATTTTTTTCGATATATCTCTGGTGAAAGGAGGGGATGAATGGAACGCTCAAATTTTAGAATGAAAAATACATTTTTCTTTTTTTTCTTTTTTTTTTCAAACAGTCCGGGACAAAAGTTTCTCCGAATATTGTGGAACTCAACGATCTGCAATTTTCTTTTTCAAAGTAACTCATTCTTTTTTAAATTTTTTACAAATCCGATTGGAAGTGGATGCAACCATTTTTTCATTCGCTTAATTGCCTTCTTAATTCAGCTTACACACAGAGTGGTCGTAAAAAAACAGAAAAATGTCCCAATAGCCTTACTCTGCCTTTTTACGTTGTTTAAAAAGCTTCATTTATATAAAAAAAAAGAATCTTCTGTGTTCCGTTTGTCACTGAAAGGATCGATTTTAGGAGCAACGTTGGTTAAATACTTTTTCACTATTCTCCGTGAGCAGAGTCAGACATTCGATTAAAATCTTTACTCCGATTGATTAAGATTTACGATTGAAAAAATCATTTGACGAAATGAATCCTTGCTCGTTGATTAAAGAAAATTAATCGTCGAAAACTCGACTTGTACAAAGCATTAATTTCATTGCAAAAAGAATTTCAGCAGTTAATCGTTAATCAATTATCCAATTGATGATTAAAACGGTAAGGTATTTAGTCGTGAATCGTAATTAACGACTAAAGTAGGAATTTAATTGCTCCCGTTAATCGCAAGTATCGACTAAAGCGGGAATTTAATCGTTAATCGTTGATTACATTTTTACCCAACTCTGTCGGTGAATATTATAAACCCTTCGAATTATGGACGCTATTTTCACAACCAATCTGTGTAATTATTTAAAAAAATTAGTCTTATAGGATTCTAAATCAACACATTAAGCAGCACACCACTCTCTGCAAATCGACGTTAGAATTTTCGTTTAACCAGTCAACTGTTGCACTGCTGCGACTTCTTTGAAAACTGTGTACCCAAAATGTATCGCAAAAAGTGAACAATGACGAGTATACTCGTCAAACACACAGTATATGTGGCTGTTATAATATACAATTAAATTATAACGAAATAACTGTTTAATACTCGTCATGACAAAAAAAAAATTCCTATTTCTTCATGACGAGTATACTCGTCGAAAGCAGCAAACAGCGCCAAATCTAGCAAATAAAACAGTTTAAACAAAAACACAGCTATCCACTGTAAAAGTTACAAACTTCCAATTTTCTTCGTTAAATTCATCAAAACACTTTTTACAAAATTTTCTAGACTGAACTGCTAAATCACTCGACCGAAATCGCAAGCAATAAAACTAAATAAATAAAAATAGATGCCACAAATAGATAAACCGTATTTCAAAAATAAAATAAAGAATAGACGAAATAATAAGAAAATACGTTGGAAAGAATGTCCAGGCTTAACGTGTTAACAGATAAAATGATGCCACAAATAGATAAACTGTATTTCGAAAATAAAACGAAAAGGAAGAAGAGGAGCGGTAAGAAAGGACGTTAGAAAAAAATTGTAAAGCAGGTACGTAAGAGCTCAGGCACGTACAGGGAGGAATAAAAAGGGAGCAGAAGCAGGTGCAGCGACGATGAAATATTCCGTAGGGTCGCGTCATTCGAGGCGGCAAGGTCGCGTCGCGCGAAACGCCGGAAGGTCAAGTGGCACTTTCCGCTGCCTGTCCCAGACTCACTCCTCCTCCTCCTTCCTCCCTGTAGTTCTGACCTTTCCTGATTTATTCTTCGAGTCGAGGGGACACTGAAAAACGGCCGTTGCAACATTCAACAGTCTGTCTGCTTCTGGCTCCGCGAACAAACCGACTTCCTGCATAATTTACCTTCGAAACCTGGCCCGGGGTAATCGACGCCTCTGCCCCTCGACGATGATCGCGCAACAACCACCGGAAACGGACACACCGCGATGGATGGCCTCCAGGGGATAACAGTGTGCTGAGAATTTTCTCCAAGGAAAAGATTCTTCGAATCGATCTTCTCGGAGCGAACCTGACGCGTTGAAATCGCAAATTTTACGCGAGGGATGAAATTGTGACTTTTTTAATATACACAAAGTGTATAATTTTAAGGTTTTACCATTTTTTCAGGGATTTATGGTAATACTGGGTTTTATGTGGAAAATTTTGAAGATTTTTCAAGTAAATTAGTTCGTTTCGTACTTCGAAATAGTAATTTTATTTTTGGTTCAAGTTTTCGTCGCTTTCGTAGCTATTTGAAAGTTCCATTTTGCCAGAAACTTTGTTACTTTATTTTTTCTTGTTTTTTTGAGATTGAAATTTCTATGCTTGCATTTTGCGAACAATTTTTTTCGGTAGGCTCTTTGAATATTACATGAATATTTCCTGTTTTATCGAAATTTTTCCTTTGTGTTGAAAAAGGAGAGTACTGAATTTCAGAAATATATTTCCTTCTATTTTTAAGACAGTATAACTCCGAGAAGAATAAACGTTCAAAAGTCACGCGAAAAAATCATCTTTCAGGATATACGCAAACTTTATGTCATCCATTTAATTTTATTTGCTCTAACACATTCAACACACTACCTGTCGAAAATCAACACGAATTTTCCAGACTACCGAATAGAAAATGATTATTAATTCAAATTAATCTGTTTTAAATGGACAACAACGATAAAAATTTTCAAAACAACAAGTTTCTATAGTGAACTCAAGTGACCTGATATTTTCGATAGCCAAAGTTCATTTGTCAGATTCTAAAAAATGGCACTAATCCATATTAATTCGTACTATTTCATATTTATTAAACTAACTTTCTCGTATCGTAATAAAAGACGCTATCCCTTTGATTAATTCAACAATAAAGAACCCAATAAGAAAGTCTACGAACGGATCGATCGATCGGAAGCAACATGGCGTGTCCCAGAATTTTTTACAACGGTTACCTCCCGCCTCGAAATAGAATTTTCGTTTTTATTCGTCGTAATCTCGGGACCGAAAATTCCTAGCGAAACGATCCCGCATGATACTCGGCTTATCGACGGTCACGTGGAATCGATCTTCCCCGTGGCCGCGGAGGAGTGTATTTTATTACGCGTAACGCGGCCACCGAAAACTGCGTGTCATAAAAGGGTAACGGGCAGATAAAAACCGAGCGCGAAAAATCGTCGTCGTTCGTACGCGCCACGATCCATCAACGTAACCCCTCCCTTTCGTCTCTTCACCCAACGTATCCTTCTTTTTCATTTTTCTTCCCTCTCTTTTTCCTTTTTTCTTCCCTCTTTTTTCCCTGTACTCTCTTTTCCACAACTCGCGCCGCGGTCAAGCTCGTTACCGCCTCGCGAAACGCGCCGGGAATGCCGATGAACCGCGTTCAAGCGAACGTAGATACACCAGCAGTGTTGTTACGCAACCCAAACCCCATACGCTTTAACGTCCTGATCCTTCGTCGTTAACAACGTCGACGATTAAGCAGACGTCAGCTAACGTCGACGAGAACGTTCCGCGAGAGCGAAACTGGGGAGCTGATTAATGAACCGGTCTTATCCTGGCGCAGGATTATTCGCACCTTCCCAGCCTGTGTTTTAAAGGGCGAGATAAAATTAGAGTAAGGTGGCTCGATGATTGGTAACACGGGAAACGTCGATTTGTACAGTCGAAGGAAAAAATATGGCGAAGAAACAGCAATATAGTTATAGACGTTAAGTCGTGGCCTATCAGTCCGAAGCTATAGTTCTATAAATTATAGTCTCTTCAATTTTTTCTTGATCCTTAGAGTGGTGTTAATCCGTGTAAATCAGAGCTGCATAATTTCTTCCTCAAAAGGAAGTTTCTTTTTTCAAAATACCCCCACTATGCGTTCTTTCCCTTTCTTTCTTTCTTTGACTATTGCCAAGATAAACGAAAAAGTGTCCTTCCAGTGGAAAAACGTTTTCCTGCGTCCTCTCACAGCAGCTCCAATGAGACAACCTGTGAGACTGTTTTTGGAGAAGAAATTCGTTCGTGAGGAAGAAGTTACGCAGCTCTAACTTACACGAATTGACAAATATTGTAGGAACTGAGGGAAAAGAGAGAGGAAGAGCGAGAATGGAACACTCGCGACCTCTGAACCGACAAAGTTGGACTCCATGCCCATTGCTAAGACGTTGTTTCTCTTTTTTCGTTGTTATCGCTCATTTAGATGTCTATCAAGCCTTCAGACCTATAATACTAATTAATATCAGTGGAATAATATGCCTTAATTCATATAGATTGGCGATGTTGTAGAAATCGAGGAAGAATTTGATAGAGTAAGCGAAAAACGAACACTCGCGATCTTCGAATCGCGATTCTACGCACACAACTAAGACGTTCTCTCTCTTTCCTCGTTGTTACAATTAATATCAATGTAGTAACATTCAAAGCTATTTTTTTTTTTCATCAACCATATCGATCATTTTTATTTACTACTTTCTACCGGTGGTTGTTTGACGGCAGCAGCCAACTTTGGAGATACACAGATTAATAATATTCAGAGTGTCTGATCTCAAGAGCGATTACCTCTCGCTTTAATCATCTTCCACGGAGGATACGAATCCTGAGTTCTCTAGTTGAAATAAAATCCCGGCAAATTAAGTATCTCCGATGCGTACGAACGTTTAAGAGCATCGACTGCTAAAGTGCTCTTTTAAGATTTCATAAATAGAGGAATTAACCGGTGTACATTTAGTAGGATTCATAGAGAACGTCTTTAGTAGTGTACATACAACCGGCGAGTAAACGAGCCTGAATAAGTAAATAGGAAGACGAGGAATCCTTGCATTATTGGCTCGCGAATGTACTTTGAAATTCTATCCGAAAATTCACTCCTCTATTCCGAAGATTGATATTCATACACTCTTAAAATTCAACCGTGCACCACGTCCTTCCCATGCACACTTCCATCATTCAGAAGTGTATATATTCATTCGCGTTTAATCGAACGTATAAGATCGATTTAAATGTAAGATTGGTCCAAGCAATCTGGAACATTCTCAAAGTTTCCCTGTGACAACGTTCTATTTGCAGGTGAGATGAACAAGATTCGACACTTGTCACAATCGGTAATAAAGGAGCATAAGATGTACAGGGTGTTCCATTTGAAATGAACGTCTGTATTAATTCGACAGAGTTTCTATGGCTTGATGACACGTATGTGATGAAGATGAAGAGAAAATCACTTTAACGTCATTATGAAAATTACGTTCCTTTTGTTCTATGTATTATTTGAAGTCGTTGAACTCATCTTGATGCCAGTTACAACATTGCACCACAAAATAAAGATATTAACCCATTTAGTTTTAAAATTGTGCCTAGAAATGCAGTTTCTTTTGTTGATCGTTACTTTTTTCCTGTAATCAGAACAAATGACGGCTATGACTGTCACGAAGACTATAGTTATTTTTGTTCAACGTATTAATGAAGAATAAATAAATAAATGCATTAGTACAGTCCGTACTAATAGTGTTTCTTTTTTTTATTAACGAAAGTACGCAGGATGGCTATAGCCATTGTTTGCGACGATGGATTAGTATGAAAAAAACGTAGAAGCATTTCACGAAATCTTGAAGAGGATCTTGAAAGGACAGTTTCCTTATCCTCATCCTTAAACCATACGAAATCACGTAGAAACAACTTGGATATACATTATAAATGAAACGCCCTGTATAAAAGAATGAATAAAAATAAATATAAGCAGTCTGAGTCAGACTACGAGAGTACATTACTCTCTGCAGATATAAAGAGTAAAAAAGAATGAGAAAACGAGTAGCAGTTTAATTTCATCCTTTCTTCCCCTCGGTTTCAAGTACCCTTCACCGTTCAAGAAATCAGTCACCCTCGCTCTCGTGCATCAGAATCCCGAAAGTTCTCGAAACACCGTAATTCAGCGCAATTAAGTCGCAGAGACAACGAGTCCACCCCCATCGTTCGACGCTTGCTACGGCATCGAATGCTCGCCGAGGCGTGTCGTTTCTAAGCCGTTATTAACGTGAACGATTAACGAAACGTAACTTTGTTCGTTTCAACGTTAATCGAGTATATGCGGTGGTCGCGGCTAGCACAGACGAAAATACGGCGTATATTTGGGGCAGGCGGGAGCGCAACGTCGGCCGCCGGAAGTGGCTTGCTACGGTGCACGTCCGGCTGAAATATTCCGGCTAAACTAACATCCGCGCGCCGCTGAGGCTGCCTTTGGTGCACTACGTAGCCCTCAGCCACCGCGACCGCCGCGTGCAGTCGCCTGAAAATTAATACTGCACAGGAAGAGAGAGAAAGAGAGCGAGAGAGCGAGCGAAAGAGAGAGAGAGAGAGAGAGAGCGAGAGAGAGAGCTAGAGAGGGAGAGAGAGAGAGAGAGATGAGGATGCACCGGCTCACCGCTCTGGATTTATATATCAAGCACTGCAACCCCTAAAATCCAACGCGTATTTTCTGCACGTCAGCCTTCCAAGGATCGACGACGGTGAATTGAATCGTCCACGGAGTGGCTGCGCGTTTTGAATTCGAACGGAGAGCGTGGAAGTTTCGTCCGGGCTTGACTGACATGGCCGCGAGAGGCTTTTAACCCGAGAGTGTAAAATGGTGTAAAAAGAGGTTCTGCCTCGGAGTTTGTTTAGATTAAAGTGGAAACGGTGGTGTGTTAGGTACACGTGACCCTTGATTCGTACGGTTAATTGGTGCAGCGTAAACCGGAAGAGTAAATCTTTGTCCAAAGCGAAAAGGTACAGGTGTATAAATACAAATATGGATGGACATTAATTTTATAACCAAGGGAATTATTGTTCGATCGGTATTAATCGAATTTTCCATTCTAATTCACAATTCAGACTGGAAAGAAAGAAGAATTGAAGATAGATACAGAGGAATAGAATTCTAAGTGTGATAGGAAGTTTGAACAGTTTAATCGACTAATCGCGTGAGATTGCAAATGAAGACACCGATTGCTACCTTTTTCGACTCGACAGCGATTGAACATTCGCCTCGATTGTACTAAGAATCGAACATTATCATACAGAACTCTCTTAATTATGAAGAAAAAAACCCTGTCGATAGAGAAAAAAGAAGAAAAGGACGAAAACATTGATCCTTGGTTCGTAACCGGCGGAGAAAGGATTTTCTGTTATAATTTCTTCCTCGATAAGCTTAAGTTCGGAAATTTGAATAAATTCGCCAGCTTAAGTTCAGACAGTTCTTAATTATTCCACAGAGGAAAGTGGTCGGGGAGGTTTTTACTCGCCGAAAGTCGAAAGAATAGAAAATTCCAATCGAGAGACGAGAAAGTAAAGGAAAGAAGGAAAGAGGAGGGAGAGGAGGTGGTTAGCTTATTTCAGCCCAAGACCGGGTAATTACCCGGGGTATTAATTAGCCCAGTTAGTTAACCCGGTGCAAAGTCGCGTTGAATATTATCGCGCGGCAACACAGACCGGGACAACTATGTTTACCTGATAATGCTTGTCAACACGGTTACGGTAAATTGTCTGCACATACAGAACGATTTCCTCGCGATAAATGGCGGAACCACGGTCCTCTGTGTTTCACCAATATATTGTATGTATATACAATGACTCCCATTAATATTCGAACACTTTTTCAAACATAATAACTTTCTTTTAAAATCCGTTCAAACGACGTGAGATCCTTGGATAATATGTTTCGAAAAAAAATGCAATTGGTTCGAATTTGCGAAATTTGAACACGTAGAGATCGCTTTTTCACAACTTCTTTATCCGAGCGTGGAATGAAAATTTGAAAAATATTGTAGTATCGTAATTTTAAGCAATCGTAGCTTTACGATTATCACCTCGATTATCACTTATTATTCAGTGCGTAACAATTCACTCGCGCAATAGTCTTTTGCTTTGATTATTGCATATAATTTCTAAGCAAAACCGAAAATATTCGAACCGTAGATCACGTGTAACTTCTTCAGAATTTTCTGTACAGATCATCTGTTAAAATAATCTTTCTAACTTCTCACGAGAATTCAACTCGTTCGATCCAATTTTAAAAGAGTTATTCCGTTTTAAAAGGTGTTCGAATATTAACAGGAATTACTATTCGTACATGTATTATAATATCGAACGAGGCAAACTAGGAAAAGCGATTTGCAGATATGATTTTAATAAAGACCAAACTGGTTGAATAAAGATGGGACGTTGGACGACGCCATCGAAAAAAACCTGGCTTTAAAAAAAGAGGGAATTGCTCTAAACAAGATTCAATTGTATACCCGATGGAATAAAGGTGGAATAATTTAGTTTGCGCATACCGGGAAGCGAATCAAACAGCTGACGCGGATGCCTGTCGCGAACGCCACCCTCAACCCTCCCCATAACAATTAGATTAAAAACGTAATGGAAAAACGATAGAGGCATGCAGCGCCATAGGCAAATCTGATATCGCGTTGTCGCGAGCCGTGTAGGATGACGTGAATCAAATCGAACTTTGTCATATGTCAATGGAAAAACTATTCGAATCATCCGGATTCTCATCCGCTTCCAAATTAACCCACTTGTCTTATCGTCATTCCGGAACGTGCTGAAATATTCCACACGCAATTTCTATATTTTCTTTCTCTTCATTTCTCTGTAACGTGCGCGAAGATTTGGACATGATGTACAGGGTGATTCATCATTCATGATATGATTTTGAAAGTATCTTCGAGGTGTTTTTCTTTTCTTAGTAGGTTTTTAAGGTCGAGGAACATTTTTTTGTATATCATTCTACAATTTTTTCCGTTTTTAATATTTTTTTAACGTTAACTCGGCGACGAAATTGCTCTGATATTTACGAACGATAAAATGAATTCATCTGGACATTATTACGCGAAAGATTCACCTCGAAACGAAATACAAGCATCGTTGTTATAATAAATAAAACAGAACATAATTTGACACGTAAGAAAAGTAATTAGAAAATTGTTAAGATCCAAGGAAGAATATTATTCACTCTATAATCATTCTATTCGAGAGAAAATATAACGAGTACATACATGTACGAATATTTTTGATATAATACATGATACCAACTTCGGCAGATAAATTAATTTGATAACAAATTAGTAAAACTTTCTCTATAACGACAGTGAGAATTCATCGCAACACCAAAAATTCACCTCGAAATGAAGTATGTAAAGGATACACGTAAAATAGTCAGAGGTCAACTATTCAACAGACACCATAAAGTCCTGTCGCAATCACATTTATCTGAGCGGCATATTCAACGATAGTAACAGACGATCCCATTCAAAACACGCTTGAATCACCAGCCAGGATAGATAGCATATTATCCGACACTGATATTAATAACCACGCTCCGGAACGTTTCAAAGTTTCGGCCAGCAACGAACAGGTACACTGGCTGACCGTACACGTTCATCCTGTTTCTATAACTACGGAGAAACCATTCCTCCTCGAGACGTAGCTCAGTGACTTCCTCGTAGATTAGATAAATTCGCGGGGAGGGATGATTAAAGGGTGACTTGTACCGAAAGGATCGCTGTAGAGATTAGTAATTAGTAAACGGCTATGCACAGTTAAACGAGGTCACGACTGTGTGTACGAGAGCTTCTTCGACGCTTTGCCACTCTGGTACCTACTTGTCTCACGAGAGTCTATGAATTGGAACGGGGACAACGACGCGAGGTGAAAACGTGAACGAATGCACTTATCGATGGTAAACGACATCGACGGTTCTTTCATGATGAAAATAAAAAAAAAAAGAAAAAGAAAGGAATATCGGATGGAGGAAAAACAAATAGGAAGAAATATGGTACACTTCGAGAAAATAGATTCTCCTCAACGTCTAGGAATAGAGAGGTCTTTCGATCGATCGATAGGACAATAATTAGGCTCTCGTCGTTTCAGAGTGGTGAAATTTTCGAGGCTGAAACTGCCTCCGGCGTAATATCGCTCGCGGCGTGAGACAAAGGGTTAGGCCGTGTGTCGCACGAGATCTTGGGAATTAATTAAAACACGACGAGACGCGACGCGGCGGGAGCAAAAAGGAACGAGGAGAGGAGAACGAAGGAAAGACTCCTCGCGATGACTCTCCTACACGGCTGAAGCGGAGCACGCCGAGTCGAAAAGTGGACGACGACGCGGAATTTCATGCTCGTGACGAGGTTTATAATTAAACGGGGTGAGAAAGAGAGAGTAGGAGGGAAGGAGAAGGAGAGAGGAGACGAAACTGGCTCGTCGCTAATGAAAACAGCCTCGCTGCGTCGACGTCGCCCGCTATTCTTTTCATAAATCACGTCGGCCGGAAATCCGTGGCCTGCGAAGACGTCGTGGAAACCGGCGTTTAAACATTCGGTATACGTACACCGCGAGCTCGCTCCCTCGAAGAATGGAAGATACGTTAGGGCGGGTTTCTGTGTACATTTTTCGGAGACAATAGGAATTGTGTTTTCTTAAACAACCTGGATGATTAGAGTTTCACTGATTTAGATACACAGAGTGTTAAAAAAAAAACAACGATTTTTGGAATAAAATTTCAGAAGCATATTGTACACATAAAAACAAATGAAAAAGTCTTAATAAATATGGGTCGAAAAATTAATATTTACGAAGTTAGAAACAGTTTTCTGTTTGAGCGAAAACTGTTAGGGTGAAAAAATAATGGATTATCTGTCCCCTTCTCATTTTACACACATAACACAGAAATACTTTATCCATAGGCGTCACCAGAACAATTTTAATCACACTTTTCCGCGATCCGCGAAAACGGGTACAGCGTGCTAGTAAAAAGTTTTGAAAATAACTCTGAAAATACTCATTTTTCGACGCACGTTTACTCGACCTTTTCTCTTTATTTTGTTGTGCACTACATCCTCCAAAAATTTCGTGGCAATATTTCTCCAACTCCCTGTACAGCGGAGAATTATTTTCGTAAAAGATAGAAAGAAAGAAAAAATTGCAGGTAGAAATGGAATAATTCGTCTGGATCGCTGTAGCAGGGCAGAAGAGCGATGTGATTTCAAACAATTCGAGGGGAATCACAATCAGAATCGCGAGCCAGTCTATGGTGCTCTCTGGAAACCGGCCCGAAGAGATGTAGAGTTTTAACGACCGTGACCTCCGTGCCGTTACAAATTCCAGAGGGGAAACCGTGGCAGATGAAACGAACGAGATTCACGATCGGCCGAGTCATTCGATTTTCATTGCTCGTTCGGAGGAGAACGATTCCTATCGGTTCAGCTCTACCTCGCTCAGTAGCCGAGGCGAGCGTGCGGCTAACGGAATTGAAACTAAACCGTCCGGTTTTCCGCGATTCGATATTTTCGCTCTCCGCGAATTTAAAAGAAGATTAATACGCCGCGATAATTAATTAGCGTGCTTTTTCAGCTGTCACCACGGTGGCCCGCTATAAAGAAAGAGACGTCAGCCGCATCTACCGGTATCTTTTAACCTAATTCCTTCCTCCATTCAGAACAATCATTCACCCGGAATGGTTAACTTATTTTCAGTTATAATCTGCTGAATATTCAACCGATTGAATTATTGATCATTATCCTCTGTGTTCTGCATTATTTTTAAGTTCACTTTTAGAACACGGAGAGGACATCTATTCACGTAGCTTATAATACTGTATTAGTCTCTCGTTTATATCTATAGCAATCGTAGTGACATTAATTACAGAGAGTCGTTCAATAATTAAAGAGACGAACGACTGTTGCTTTAATATGATTTATTCAACGAATATTTACCTATTTCACGAGATATTACTCTGCCACAATTATGCACTCGTCTCATCGCTCTTCTAGCTCTTTTATGCCACTCTTAACCCCATTTGCATTATACGAAAGAATGAAAAATATGCCTTATTCGTCACACCATTTGATTTTTTATTAAAACACAAAGTAGTTTTATTAAAATACAAACTATTATGAACATAATTTTCCACTGACTTTTCAAGGATGGAAACGAGTATTTTCTTCTATCGATTATTTTATAAGAATCCAATGGTTTGTGACAGAAAACGAAGAGGAACGAAAAATATGTAAAATGAAAGACGTCTCAAACTAACTGTTTCGAATATTTATTTTCTATTCACTCGTGATGTAAATACGCGTATATACACGGTCTGGTGATAATCACTAAGAAAATAGAGCGTGAATAAGCTGAAGCTTATTTCGATTTGCAACGAATCCAAGAAATTTCATAACCGTGAACGGATTAATCAGAAAAATACTACTAGCCCGATGATCCGATAAACAAAGTGGAAACCATCGCACCTAATGTGCTTCCCTCGAAAATACATCAGTTCCTCCGTGATCATCGAGTATCGCGATAACTAGCACGAACATTTCCCTGTTAAGGCGGCACGTTCGATCGCAGAGGATCACCACCGTGATCCGGATATCGAATGGAAATGAATTTCCTCCCTTTTAGTCGGCCACGTCGAATGAAACACCGCTCTCTTTGATCCCCAGCTAAGGCAGCTTTTCGATCGTGTGCTCACCAGCCACAGATCCTTCCACGTCGCGTGACAATGAACCACCGTAGAAATTGCTGCTTCTGTACCTGGCACTTCTTTCTTCTATTCCAAAGCTGACCGTCACCGCGGCGGCATCGTGCAACTCCTGCTGGCACCGCGGTATGCATGCAACGTGATTATTTGCTCCCCCAGGACACGAATATTTTCGTTGCAATAGGAAAATTTGAAAGAGATCGTGCAGTATTTTATACGAACTTCTCTTCGGGAATTTCAAACACGGCATCCATTCGTAGGACAATAACTTCCATTGTTTAGCATACAGATTTTAGTTCCTCGCTTATCGAAGATTGAAACTCGTAAACATGATAGAAATTCAGGTTTGTTACTTCACGTCTGAGCTTTTTACTTCGTCTTCAAAACGATACCATTTTTTTAAATATCGTACAATGATGTTTGTAACATTGTACTTCTTAAATTACAGGAATTATTACGTTGCTTTTGTTCAAGTGTATGGTAATTTTTGTTGAAATAAAGAAATATCATCCATTTACTTTCGAAAATTGATTGGGTTATATTGGATTAGATTCTGATTCTGATTTTGGAGATTTTTATATAGTATACTCAAATAAAGAGGGAAAAAATACACTAATATAATTTTCATTTCTACATCCCGAACTTTAATGATTGTGTTTATCTCGCGGAAAGGAAAAGTTTTCAGAGTTACTTATATATATAACACTTTTTTTCACGTTAAAAACAGTAAAATATCAAATCAAATTTGCCTACTCTATTTTCCTATCGCCTAAAGGACAAAACTTTGAGCTACTATAGAATTGAGGCCTCGATACCCATGAAAAAGAGCAACAGCAGCGAGAAAATTAAAAGAATAATGTCCTGGCCTGTCAGTCCAATAGTCGCGAGTGTTCGATTCCCGTTTCGGACCCCAAAATTTTTCCTCAGCTCCCACAATACTTAATTTTCAAGAAAGATATCGCTCCTTTTGCAAAAAGAGTTCAAATAATGTTGCAATCGTTCATTCCAAGGATCCACAGGATTCTGACGTAAATGATCCAAGCTTTAAAACTATCTCTTACAGCAGCACCTTCTAAATTAGACCCAGGTCGTCGTGATCCAATTAAACTGATACATTTAAAGCATGTTCCCAGAAGGGTAGATGTATGCAGGATTCCCTACTGGCCCGAAATATCACGTAACGCGTAAACGGGTCTGTACACTCCTAATTAACCGTAAAACGCGAGGCTGTTCCGGTTGACACGAGCGGCGCGCGGCGACGCAATGTTAAATGCGTGACCCGCGGCCGCCTGGCGAAAATTGTTTGGCGTAGCTTTCGTCAAAAGAAAAGTTTCATTAGCCTAATGAAACGGGTGACTCGGGGGAAAAAGCTAGGCCGCGGCGCTACCCGCATCCGGGACACGGCTAAGGGAGGAACGAAGCGGAGAGGAGCACGAGATGTACCAGCCACGCCAGCACTTTAATTAGAGAAATTAAATTTTCAAACGAAACACACGAGGCCGCGACCTAGCCTCCGCTTCGCCCGCAATCGCCCTCCACACGCCTCCTACCGTTATCCCTTTTCTCTTTTTTTATTCTCCTTCTTTCTATCGTTTTTCCTGTCCTCTGGTGTCATAAACCGCGAAACTGTCTCCGTCGAATCGGAGAAATTCCTTTGTCTGAAGGTACAAAGGAAGGATTAGATATCGGTGTATTGAGTTTAGAGGTTGAACGGGGAATTAGGGAAATTTGTAGTTAATGTATATGGTCTACTTTATCTTGATTAACCTCTTTGAGGTAAAGATAGCGATCTATAACGATTTATCGTTGCAGCTTCTTATTATTTATTATACCAGTTTAGAATTGGAGTTTCTGTACCCATTGAAAAGAGCAGTAACAGCGAGGAACACAGAGAGACGGTTTGGTTATGAGCAGAGAGTCCCGGTATGTCAATTCGAAGCTCGCAAGTTCGAATCGTCACTCAAATTTTTCCTCAAGTATATTAACGAATATTATTCTGCTAATTTTGTAAAATTTAATCCTCTATATCCACTAAAAACAGCAATAGTAACGAGAAAATCAATATGGCGCCTTAATTATAGGCATAGGAGCGCGGCATGTCAGTCCAAAGCTCAAATACGTCTAATTCCCGTTTAATCTCTCAACTTTTTCTTTGGCTCCTGCAGTATCGCCAATCTAAATAAATTAACGAATATTATTTCACTAATATTAATTAGTATTGTAGAATTGAGACTTCTATATCCATCAAAACGTGCGATAGCAGCGAGGAAATCAAAATGGCGCCTTAGCTATGGGCACAGAGTCGCGGCCTGTTAGTTCAGAGGAGTTCCAAGTGTTCGATATTCACACTTGGCCGCTCAGAATTTTTTTCTCAGCTTTTACATCAACTTTTCACTGTTTAAAAATTACAATTTGTAATCATACTTATCGAATGTATTGCATCGTGTTGCATCTCCCCTTTTTTCTTAATTTTTCACATTTCAGTTGTTGTTGTAATAACTTGTCAAGAGGGACTGTTTGTTTAGCCAGCTTCTTGAGTTTCTTTTAGTTTCTAACAAATTCTTCGCGGAATTTCAAAGACTCCAGTGTTTTTATTAAAAAAGTTCTCGGAGCTGTTGAACAAGTGCCCTCGAAAAATCGCGGATCCCGAAAGGATTAATTGTGGCATTGAAAGTTCCGTCAGAAATTTCCACAGCAACTACTGTCCACTCTAGACTATCATCAACGTGTAAAAGGAACGAAAGAACAAGGAGGCAACAGAGTAGAGGATATTCTCAAGGAATATCGAGCCCCGGGGTTCCTCTCTCTGAAAAGCATCGTAGAAACTTAAACAAAGGAGACACCAGAGGAATCTCGATTAGCGTTGTTATCGTTTCCTGGCTAAGCCGTGCTCATCGTCGAACCATGATTTCGTCTCGAGTCTCGCGGATGAAAGTAGCTACGAATCGAGTTCCTTCCCGTGGACTGATAGCTTGCCACCCCGTTTGTCAGCTCTGGTGTCTCGAAACGCTACTTGAATTATTAAACGAGGCTGTATCGACTGGCAGAGTTTCTAATGTAAATTGCACGCTTTTCTACGGTGATCAGTTTACGATGGTTGCTACGCGTTCTCGTTCGTTCGTTTAGCATCACGATTATTTGTGAAAGGAGAAAATAAATAGAGAAAGATTAGGCAAAAAAAAAGAAAGTCAGGAAGGAAGAGAAAGATATTTTTCGTCCTGAATCTCCTAGTTCTTTACTAAAGCTACCTAGGAAACCGTAGACATGAGGAACTTTTAAGCTAACATCTACCCCATTTAATTATCCTCTCTAGCTATGGTGGTTTCAGAAAATTTGTATAAGTAATTTTAAATATTTTCGAATGGTGAATAAAAATTTATTTACAAATACCTCCTTTTTCTATATCTTCAGACAGAACTATTCTTTTTCAATTTTATTCTATTTCAATAGATCGTAAATATTTTACAAAAGCGTCGTACTAATTTGGAACACCTGGCAACATGTCATATAACAATTTTTCACAACTGTCTTTCATCATTGTCCGCGTTTGATTAAATTTTTAACGATGTAAGATTGAATTATAAAATAAGATTTAATAGTGATGTAAATTTTAGAATTTCTTTACGTAATTCTTGAAATTTGCCAGTGTTTGACATGGACTAGCGAGAAAGGATAATGTTAGTTTGTCCCTCTAGCGGTGAAACGTAGAAAATACCTCTCACGTTCTTTCCTCACGGTTGTTCCTCGTTTCTCGATTCGCTGGTAAAACGAAATGTCCATCGAAGGTGTCTCGCTTTCTTTTCGCGTTTCTTTCCGCTCTTTCTGCTGTTTCTTTTTGCCAAAGAGCGTAGAATGTGAGTTTTGCTCGAAGACACGCGGCACACTTGGAGCAACGCGATATCGCGACCCGTGGGAATTCCGGCCACGCCTCTGGTAATTCATTTTGCCCGCAGTCCGGGACACTAAATAAGGTTATCATCGCCTTCACATCTGGCCTTTCTTCTGCCATTTCCCCCTACACCATGGCTACTCGGTTAGCGGAGTTAGTTTCTTGCCATTTTTGTCGCCTCTAGCTAGCTACCCCTTTAGATCATATCTATAGAGAGTATTGGATGACGGAGTAAAAAAGAATGTGGCAGTCACTGTCTCAAAGGAAGGTATTTCGCGTCATTCGAATAATTGAAACGCATATTTCTCGAATTTGAACCTTCCTTCAAGAGTAACGATCTATTTGAAATGTTCAATTGAAATCACTTGAACTTTCATTGGAAATTATTTGGAACAATATCTAACATTGAATTTTCGTTTGGACTATTGATCACATTGAAGATTAGATTTTGATCCAATCACACTTTCGTACAGCTATCACGTGTATCTATATAAATATCGAAGAAGTATTAACACTTTTAGATATCTACATTTTATGATGTCCATCGATATCAGGTTGGAATTGGTAGAATGATATTGATCATATTGATACAGTATCAATTTTATTATTAGTGATAGTATGAATTTTTGACATCATCGATCGATACCCTGTCAACACTATCAACGAAGACATACAAGGCAAATCGTTCTGTGTTGAAGAAGCTTCGGCAACACTAACGAACGTATTAATGAAACTTTCGTTTCCGAAAATTGTCATATACCTACATACACGCGCAAACATATACACAGTAGGAAATCTATCGAACATTATTTAACGATAAACATTGTAATGGTATTGATCGTACAAATTTATCCAGGAACGTAATAATAATCTGTGAACTATATATATATATATATATATATATATATATATTTGTACGGTAATTAAAAGAATCCCCCAGGGAGATCGAGGGAGAAATGGCGATGGCATGGCGGCGTGTAATAATCAATCTAACTTGCCCGACCCAATACCACCGCGGCCCGTTCGCAAATTATTTAACGCGGTGTAGCGAATACTTTCGCAAAGTCCATCTCCATTACCCGACTTACCGCGAACTCCACTCACACCGCCGTTGGGGCTAACCTCATAAAACTTCGGCCACGGTGATACCTTATTCAATGAACCGTGAGTTGACCAGATCACGACCGTCCCTCGGTGTTCCATCAAGCCGGCCTCTTCCTAGGAAAAGGAAAAAAAGAGAGAGAGGGAGAGAATAGAGGAAGCGAGAGACAGAGAATGCGAGACAGAGAGAACGCGAGAGGAAGAGAAAGCGAGGGAAAGACAATGCGACAGAGACAATGCGAGAGAGAAACAAAGCGTGAGACAGAGAAAGCGAGAGAGAGACAAAGCGAGAGACAGAGAAAGCGAGAGAGAAACAAAGCGAGAGACAGAGAAAGCGAGAGACAGAGAAAGCGAGAGACAGAGAAAGCAAGAGACAGAGAGAGCGAGAGACAGAGAAAGCGAGAGACAGAGAAAGCGAGAGAGAGGCAAAGTGAGAGAGAGACAATTCGAGAGACAGAGAAAGCGAGAGAGAGACAAAGCGAGAGAGAGACAAAGCGAGAGAGTGACAAAACGAAAGAAAGAGAAATCAAGAGACAGAGAAAGCGAGAGGAAGAAGGCGCGAAGAAAAGAAGCGCGTGAAGTGTAAGATGAATAGTGAAACAGCGATAACGAGAGAGCGAAAAAGAGAGACAGGAAGTGGGTGACGAGGAGAGGAAGCGCGGGAAGCGCAAGATGAGCAGAGAAAGGGAGTGAGAGAGGGATAACCGGTCGAAGGGATGGTGTACAGAGAGCTTTAAAGTTAGCACTTTGATTAACCGATGAATTTTGCACCTCTCCTATCACAGTAGAATTTCGTTTCCTTATTACACTGTAACAGCAAGTACATTGTAGCATTACATAATAGCACCGATACATAATAATAATTAAATATCGAAGAAAAAATATACGCGTTGTTGAATTATTATAGACAACCTAACATTCACAAACTCTCAATAATTGCTAATAATAAATACGTTATACCATAGGTATAATATAGAGAAAAGTTCCCTTTTGTCTCACAATTTTGTTATAAATTTTTAACAAGCTGCCCATGTATCTACGTATGCGCCTATATTTGTGAAATATTTTTTTTCCCCTCATACTCCATCCGTAAAGTAATACTTTAGAGTTCAGGCCGGTTCTGGGCTGTTAGCCACCTGCGTGCTAGAAATATGTGATCGTGAGTAAATTCATAAACTAAACCCAACACACAGGAACCTAACGTTATATTTTTATAACAGTTCCATACAACTAACTGGCGTAAAAGGCAAATTTAATTGTTTTCCTTAAAGCGTGCTGCGTGCTTGCACGCACGACACGCCTCCTAGAACCGCCCCTGCTTAGAGCAATCCCATCAACTATACCTATTAACGTAATTCGGTTGACATTGGAACACCCTGTAGAAAGTAGGATAAGAAAACAAGCGCAGAAAAAGGAAGAAAATGGAGAGAAAAAGCAGAAAGTCGTGGGGTTAATTCGTGAGAAGCCTAGGACTGCCTGAGAACGTGATATCGCCACCGATAGAAGCTCGTGGCCCGTATACTCGAACTGCCTAACGAGCTGGCAACTCGTTTTACTCGCGATCTCGAACACTAAACAGAGTTAAACTGCTGCCTCGACTTTCATTCTCTCTTTCTCTCTTCCTTTTCTCTCCATTCCTTTCCTTTCTTCGTAACGTAGATCGTAGGGGGTTGTTCGAGAGGCTCGTGGCAGCAGCGGTGTCCCAAGGAAAAAGTAAAGAAAAGAAGTCGGGTAACTACGAACGGTAGGAAAACCGGTGGAACAACGAAGAAAAAGGATGAACGGAGGTAGGAAGGAAGGAAGGAAGGAAGGAAGGAAGGAAAAGAAGGCTGCCAAGGCTCTTTGGTCTCGGCTCTTGGGCGGTAACTCGATTTGTCGCCCGTCTTGAGCCAGATGGATCGGAAGTAGACGCGAACGCCGGCCGCATTTCAAGCAGGCTATATCCCCCTGGCCTTCCTGTACGTTTCGCGTGTTTTGCTCGCCACTCTGCCTCCCTTCAGACCAACCAGAGATCCATTCGTGAAGCAACAATCGGTACTTGTTCGCTTCACCAGTGAGAGACCACCGCCAGAGTCTATTTACTGGGTGGTTCGTCAACGAGCCGGTAAATTTACAAGTACTGCAGAGAAGTATCGCGGAGAATATCGCGTGTGTACTTTATGAGTTTCGAGAAATTGTTCGTCGTACGCTGTGAAACTTGTTTCTATGACACGAGATATTCACTTCTCTTGCGAATTTGTTAACTTCTCAACGACCAAATCTGTATCTCGTACAGATGTATGCAACAGTTGCTCAGATTCTTTGCTACGTCGATGATAAAGTTCAATGACTGAAAGATTTACTCTTATATTCTTCTCATTTAACTTTTCTTTTGGTCTCATAGGCGAGAGAACAAAGTTGTGAAAAAGGGTTCTCAATTTTTCGATACAAACAGTGATATAAATGACAGTGAAACATTTGTGGATGATTTATTAGGCTGATCATAGTGACTAATGGCTTGATTTTAATTTAACCCTTTTAATACGGCAGATTTTAGTACCTAACGTGCACAGCGAAAGGTGAATGTTCTTATGAATTTGTTAAATTGCTTCCGAAGGTTTCGAAATTTCAAGTTCCTTTCGGTAATTAAAACGGAAATGCGCAAATGATGAAATTCAGGATTAAATTGCGATAAAAGACCGATAACAGAGGAAATCTCGAAAGCGTCAACAGTAAAAAAAGGATGAAATGACAGATGCTAATTAATTTGTCGAATATTTCGACTACGTTTTTAAGTATTTCGTTGGAGATGTTTAATAGCAAAGTAAGAGGTGTTCATCGCGCAATTTCGACACGTGGAAACAGCGAGAAATAGAATTCTCGATCGAATCGAGAAATGAATCGCGTCCCATTCAGATTCGAGCATACGGCATGGGAAGTTGAACTTGGAACGGGAAGCTACAAATGCCTCGTCTTGATTTCCCTTCGAAAAGACTCCAGCTAAACACCGGAAGCTACGAAACTTCGAACGGATGGAACTAGACGAGGTTCGAACCCTGGGCCAGTCTCGTTCACGAATAAGCATCTGTCCGAGAACAACATTGAAACTTTGTAACAAGTATCCGTGTCGTAACGACGGAACTGGTATTACCCCAGATTTTCCATGAATCCGTTTGTTATCCCCATGCTCGATATTAAGCTACCGAATAGTCGGATCGACCTGTGGAAACTACACCCTCGCAGATTCTACGATTCGACCCTTATATTTCTGATGATATACTGCACACGAGCGTGCAATTCCCTTGTGAAAAATCTAGAATGTTCCAATAAGACCGATGGAACTTTGAATTGAAATGAAACAAAAACTACGGAAGATAATCAAATACTAATTACCTTATTATAAAGTATATTCGATGGCATTATACATGAAAGAAAATATCGTATCGGCGAGTAAAAGTGTAAAGAACTACGTCTTCAGTCGCAATAGTGTTAATAACAATATCAAGTATTCTTACAACAATTACCTCGAAGAATTGAAACGATTAAAAATATCGACAAAGTATCTCCGCTATTCCAGTTCTCTATATTGTTACCTCGATACGGAACGAGTAAAATAAAGTTCCCTAACATATTCCCGCCCTTCGCGAATAGTTTCTCGCGGATGCAGAATTGCAGAGAACTCGAGTACTGCGCGTGAATCGAGGTCAGCTCACAAACACAATGCAATTATCATCTGAACAATGATATAAAAAAAAAAAAAACAAGAAGAAGAAGAAGAAAAACAAAGCAGAAGTGAAACAATCAACGGAACCCGCGAAAGTAAAGAGAAAGTTCCGGTGGATGCGGATCGAGGGGTGGTAGTAAAGCCCTCGAAAGGGCAACCGGAAACGTAGACCGGGTGAATTTCACGCACCCTCCGTAGACACACACTCGAAACCGTTTTATTGGCGCGACCGACTTTCTAACGAATCGTTTCTCTCTCGATACGACAGCCCTCGAGCCTCCTCGTAGCGATATAAAAGACGCGGAGAGCCAGAAACAAAATTAAAAAGACAGTAGGTCGTAGGCGGTAGCAGTTGGAGACGAGGGGAAGGATTGAAGATAGAACCGACAGACAAACCAAGTGGAAAGACAAGGAAAGAACGGTGGACACTGTCGTAACAGAGAGAATGAGGACGGAGAAGGACAGGGTTACGGTTTAAAAAACCAAAAGAAAGACAGAGATAAAGAACGGAAGAGGAGGAAGGTCGAGCATCAGGGTGCTCGAGGGTAGGAAGAGCAGGAGCAAGGCTGTAGCAACGTGAACCGGATGAGAGTGTAAAGGAAAAGAGAGACGATGAAGAGAGCGACAGAGAGAGAGAAAGAGAGAGAGAGAGAGAGAGAGAGAAACAGAATGTTGTTGGATAGGTAGGTGGTATATAGAGGGTTTCAGGGTGCGGGTATCACTAGCAGAGAGTGCCGGGGGTGCCATTAGCGGGGTGTGTTTTGCTCCGGGGTCGCGCGATCAACTGCGAGCCTCTCTCTGGCGAAGCTTGCGAACGGTAGGAGGAAGGGAGACGAGGAGCCCTCTATTGTTGCCGCTTTACCCAGCATGCATATTTAACGCCCGCGTTCCTCTGCCTCCTCTATCCCTGACACCTCTCTCTAATTCCGTTTCTCTCGTACACCTACGTTACGCTTGGACTCTCTTCCTCCTCTCTGTCACTTTAACCAGTCTATACGACGCCTATCTACTCCTCTTTCTTTACACCGTTTCCACCTATCTACGTATCTATCTGTGTTATTATCAAGGCTTAATTTACACATTCTACGAAATAACGCAGAATAGAGAAAGCTTTTTAATTGATCAGCTGATCAATTAAAAAACCTGATTGGCTGATCAATGATCCGGAACATGCACTTGGGTACTATAGAAGAATGTAATTTCCTGACGCACACCAGTTTCACAGGTTTTTTGCAAATTTTCCTCCATGAATCTTACCTTCCTCAGTGGTTTCACACTAATTTCTTCAATTAATTATAACTAACGTCTCTTTTTTCTAGTGCATTAGGAGGATATATTCCAGGCAGCACTCTGATATTTCCAGGTGAAAGGAAGATACAAAAAAAAAAATACGCACATCAGTATCAGAGCGTTCTCGAACCCCTGATGAAGCTAGCTATAGTGTTGGTCAAACGTTGAGAGACTTATCTTGATGAACACGGTTTACACACGAAAGTCTCAAACAATACTAATTGTACAGAATAGAGAAGTGTTATGCAGAGAGACAGATCGAGAAAGAACGCGATCGTTTAAGAGGTGGATGCAGTTGAAACCTCTCGTTCACCATACACGTCAAGGGCCGATAATACGCGGTTGGTTTACGAGGGTGCCAGCCAACCAACCAGACAGCTAGCTATCTAACTACCCAACCAACCAACCACCGCCATAGATGAAGCGTAATTTCACTTTTTTCCCCATCGAGCGTTTGTGATGCTCGGGAAATCGATTAATTATCGGGAATTATGCACGTAGCCGGGGAATTACGGTAATTCGACGGGGGATAATTAACGAGCGACTTACGTTTCACGTGCACCTCCCCCCTGATAAAAGTTATCGTCCGTACATTCTTGAATAACGACGTATAACGCACCGTTTCCATCCACTTCTGATTTTCATAACCCACGAGAAAGTGAGCCACTTCCGAGAGGAAATAATTCGATTTTCGGTAAAGAAAAGCATCAGTTTCATTGCCACTGGAATCATTTCCCTTCCTCTCACTCGTAATATCGATTCTATGCCCCGCTAATCGAACAGCCGTTACGCTGTTTCCATCGGGACAAACGTTATTTTCCACGCGACGTTCCGTAATCGCGTTATCATCGCCGAGCAATGTTTTCAGCCGGGACAAATTCCTGAAATTTTGCCAGGGTGCCTGGAAAAGAGCGCTCCGTCACAACATTTGGGAAAACGGGGTTGAGTGAGAGTAAAGGGAGAAGGTAGAGTTAGGCCAACGAAAGATGAACACGCGAGTGATACGCACACCTGTACACACATGCGATCGCGTATTATCGCGATATGCTTGCACACGACCGAGTAAACGTGTGGATGAAGAGAGTAGTCGGTGCAACAATTTTTGCCACGGTTTTTAGCTTCCATCCACTGGTTTCCATATACACGCACACACACGTCAGTTCTATGTTTCTCTGGCGGTCGCCATCGCTGGACGCGGCATTTTTCCACCAGTTTTATATTAACTGGCTTCGGAACTTTAAACGGGCCACTACGTGACGAATAATAAACGCGACGATCGAGCCCTGATAAATTCTGATGAATTATCGCTCGTTTAACCGCAAACTCGCGTTCCCGCCGATTTGAGCGATAATTGGGTGCGAGATGGTATTCGTCGCGATTGTTCGACCCGTCGATGATCGAGATATCACGTTCAAATCGTAAGTAATATTCAGCTGTTATCTATTTTGTACTTTTTAAATAGGCACATTAACCTGGCAACAATGCCTGTCACTTCTCGATTTTTCACCGCTGTTGTACAGGATGTTTCATTTGTAACGTATATCGATATCGCCTCTTCTGCTATTGGAAACTATGAAAAATGACTGAGACGTGTTTATAGATCCTCAAAAAAAAAAGTGCTTTCAAAGTTGCCAGTAGTATAACATTCAAATGGCCTTAAGCAGTATAAAAATATCTCTTCTGGTGTTTAACCAGTTAACTGTGGCGATCTTTTTGCAAAGCACGCATTAGTGTGTGTTACTGTACTGCTTACGAGTTAGCTCTCAGGAAGTTATGAATCCAACTGAAATTATTTATAATTTTTATTTGCTTGCTTCATTTCGTCTTGACCTCGAAACATTTTAAACATATTAAAATTTACGAATATAATTTAGTTTTCGCCAAAATTACAATTTAAATATGAAATTGTAACAAAATTTTACGCATGACGGATATAGTCGTCATGACACAAAATTCTGCCACATCTCCATGACGGATATAGTCGTCAAACACACTTAACTGGTTAAAAATGATAAAAAAGCAGAGGTGTTCATACACCTTCGAGAGAAAGGTGCTTTCAAAGTTATTTCGAAGTCATCGCCATTACAACCTTGAAACGTCTTCGAGCAGTAAACGAAGAATCTCAGAGACCTTGAAACCATCTTCGTTTAAGACCATTTTTTAAAGAAATCCTCAAGTTCGGACGTTTTCGAATAATTTCGAGTTAGACGAAATTAAAGTGAAAGCAACGAGAGAAAAGATGACGATTTCGATGAAATGCAACGCGAAGGATGAAATATTATAAGAAAAATGGGCGTTCTGAGTGGCGAGGCGAGGTAGGATAATTTGTTTTCGCCGCAATCGCGATGATAAATATTTCGCGGACAATGGTTTCGCGGCGTCCGCGTCAAAAACGTCGATACGAAACATCGCCGGACAAAACGACGCGCAACAGCGAGTTACGAGTCCCGGAGTTTCTACGTGACGATTAATTGTTATCATCCGTGCGCTGGTCCTCTCCATTGTCACCGGTGAGATGAAAACACGGGCTTACAATGACCAAAGCCTGTAGGACTAGCCGATACTGAATACAGAAATGCCTGACATTCCCGGCTGTTTCTTCTCGCGTGAATTGTTTCGCTTTGAAAGCCGTACCGATCTTATCTTTGTTTCTGGTAGCAGGAACATGAAAGTAAGTTTTCACAAACGATTTTTACCTCCATCCTCCCCTCTCTTTGTTCCATCGTATAGAAAGTTCTGAAAAGTATTGGAAACATCGTACTCAAAGCGATTCCAATTTCCCTTTCAAACAATGGATCATTACATAGCGGGGCAAACCTTGCGAAATTTTTATTAAAAATCCACACTTCGACGGCCATCCTTATCGTGCAAAAACTTACACCTGCCGCCGGTATTTTTCACAAAGTTGCGATCTTATATAGACTAAACAGCATTCTTGAAGACAAAAAATGGAACAAATTAATAAAAAAAAAAAAAACAGAATAATTTTAAATTTGCATTTTGTCACTCATTGTTTACGTGAAAATTGGAGAACCTTGCCACTGGTATTTTTCGAAAATTTGAAGACAAAACGTGAATGAATTAAAAATCTGAACTGTTCCCCACTTCTCGACTCTCTTATCCAGAAACATAAAATGGTTCCTGGGCTTCGCTACCAGTTTGAAAAGGAATTTAATTAGCGGAAGGCTAGAAAGTGTGCGCATTCAAAAATAGTGTAAATAAACGACCATGCCATAAACAATCCCTAACACACATATTCCGCGCACGTTGTACCTTCGCGTCGCTAATAGGGAAGCCTCGTTCCAGCCATAAATTCTAAAACGCTATATAATATATTTCTAACGATATTCGAATTCCCTCATCAGCAACGATGGAAAAAGCAGCGAGGCAGCCAAGCGTATACCCTGCGTATCATAATATCGTTCGACAGTAATGAAACGTGGACACCGATGGACTATTGTTAGCTATCAAACGGTAGAATTCAATATATTATTGTGGCGGACGTACAATTAATTAACGTGAGCTAGGTGAGACATGGTGAATGATCATAGAGAGTGGATATGAGAGAGGCTGGCCTCCCATATTGTTTGATCATTAGCCACGTTAATTATTGGCTCGGCTACATTCCTCTTCGGCTTTGTTGCGTCGCACAACGGTGCTAGCTTCAACGTTGGTCAGAGAACGCAAGTGTAAAGGCGCATCCGTCATTGTCGTCGTCGATGGTCAACGGAAATGTACCTACGTACGCATAAAAAAAAAAAGAAAAAAGAAACTGAACGTTAACGATAGCAACGAAAAAGCACAGGTGAAATAATGAGTGCAAAACAGGCCAGACGAGACACATAATTATTCCGTAAACTTGCACCATAGAATCTTGCGCGTTCTTTTACCATCGTAATACACTTTTTCAAACGTTGATAAGATCGTAATTGTGACGCTATCGCAATTCATTCGCTTATTGACTTCATCAACCGTCGAATTAAAACAATCCGACGAATGATATTTGTTAAACGAATATATTTGTTAATAATATTTGTTAAACGAGTGATATTTAAATTACAAATAGGTATCCCGCCGGGCAAACATATTTTTATTCACATTCCCCTGGGCAAATCGGTTTGTACAACTTCGAAATGTGATTTTTTATACGGTTCTAGGCGGTCCGAAAATAATATCGAAATATTCTGCGATTTCGAACGTGCACTATTAAAAAAGAAAAACTGTTTTCGATAAAAATGAAGTTTCGCTTAACGAGTCGAGGTTGCTTATGTGTATTTTATAGAGTAAAACGTGAATTCGTGTATTCTTTTCACTTATCTCTTTTAACCCTAGGTGAGCTGGGTCATTAGTGACCCAAGAGGTATTTTACTCTCGTATTACTTTGAAATGAATTTTTATTTCCATCGATAAATATTTTAAAAATTTGTTTTAACCAAGATTATCGCTCCTCTGAGTGTCAAGTGTCATATTCCATATCGTCAAATTTGAAAAGAGTAAGTAGACAAATTTTCCTACAGAAAGTACAAATTTCTTTGTACACAAAGCTATTCATAGAAACGTGCGTATCAATCTTTTCTTTTTTCAAATCTTCGCATGTACTAAAATGTTAGTAAAAATGTTAATTGACGATTGTACAATACAGTAGAGACTTCGACGATACGTTAGAATTTTTACAGCCTGTATAAAAACCTAGAACTATGAAAAAATGAAACTTGCAAAGTACACAAATGCACTCAGAACGTACAGAAATATTTTTTACCTCCGGAGATTTTATAATTAAAAGTCCTTTCACTCTCGAACTTCCCATTAGTAACGGAGGTTCATTTATTCGTTCTAGATAATTGATAATTGCCACTAACTGTACAATTCCCTCCCGTTATAAATTCCACCGATTCGTGTGACAAAGAGGCCACCGAAGAAAAAGATAACAGAGAGAGGAAGGGAAAAAGGGATGCATGTTCGTTGCACGGGGGTTTGCACGGAGGTAAACGAAAAAGCACTCTAACCTCTCCTCCCCATGGGTTATGGTCTGAAGTCTGGTCCAGCAGAGTCGTATCGTCGCACGTCGTAACCGGCTGCAACAACGTCTATCCAGAGGCAAACCTGTACACCTGGACGTACAAATACACACGTATAACATATATCCATGGACATTGGTGGTGCACACGCAGGGAAAAATATTGCGCCATCGAGATTCGAAGAGGTCTTCCGTGGGCAAAGGCGTCACCAGCCGTTCACGGACGTGCTGTGAGCACCGTAAACTTTTAACGAGTGACTATGCATCACCGACCAGCCGTATAGCCTGGACGATTGAAAAATACTACCCTTCCAACGTGTGCAACTGAAAAAAAAAAAAAGAAAACGAACTGAATGGAAAATCGATTTCGTTTAAATCAACTATAAGTATGTACCTGGAGGATTTGTTCCCCAGGGGAAAATAAATGGAGGATTCCGTGTGAAATGGAATTAAGTGACTTGGTTATTAAAATGACACTTTCTTTTTCTCTTCCTTTCTTTCTCCTCGAGGATTTACGATGATTTCGGTTTCAAACGTTGGGAAATGTTCGATCGCGTAGCTGCATTCGAGAAAGATTATTACAGAGAAGATGGAGAGAGAGAAATATAGAGAAGTTCCGAGCAAACGGCTAGTAATAACCAGGTAGAAATAGCGTCGAAACAGTGGAGGCAGTAGTAGTGGAAGGGTTAATGCAGAATGTTATAGTCAGACGGGCTTAGTTAGGCTTAGTTACGTTATATGGTCTGTTTAGTTGCGCGAGAAATTGTGTTCATAATTACATTGCACAGAGGAACGTGGGTATTCAAAGAAAATCTACGTTTTTACCTAGTTAGCCTGCGTGACTTGGAGTTTACGCAATTCTACGTCTATTAATTGTCGATCGTTACCTTTTTCATGTTTGATTAAAGTGGAAAATTATAAACCGTGATTTTACATTCGATCGAAGTACGGTATGTAACGAATCGATTCACGTGGAATTCCAATAGAGTGTTTTCGAATTTCGAGGGTCAGGTTGAAGGAAAGTTTTCACGCAACGCCACTCCACGCGGCCGCAAAGTTTACGCGGCGAGAACTGTTGGAACGTTTAACGAAAAAATTTTCAGAAACTGGCGAATGGAAAACGACGTCGCCTAACGAGGTCAAGTTAAACGCGTTATTTAGTAGGCAACGGACATTTTGGAGGAGGAAAGGAATATCGGGCGTCGAATACATGCTGACCAGAATTATTCGCGAACAGTTTACAAGCTGTGAGCTGAATGTTCGTGAACAGAAGCAACGTTGAAGCTCGCGAACATAATACAACAGTTACAGAGTTGAGCTTGCAAAGAGTTGAGCTCATTTTATGGCTCACAGGATGAGAGTTGAGCTCATGAAAAGTCGCGAGCAGAGAGATGAGCTCGCGAATAACTCACAGGCAGAGAGTTAAACTCGCAAAGAGCTCACAGACGGAGAATTGAGCTCGCGAGTAGAGATTTGAGCTCACAAATAGCTCAAAGGCAGGAAGTTAAACTCGTGAATAGCTCACAGACGGATAGCTGAGCTTGTGAACAAAGAATTGAGTTCACAAATAGCTCACTGATAGAGAATTTAGCTCATGAGCTGAGAGTTGAGCTCTCAGGCAGAGAGTTGAGCTCGCAAACATATCACCTCTTCAGTGAACAACGTTCCTTGTTCCCTAACGCGTTCACTGCTCGCAAAAGTGTCCACACTGCCGGCGAACATAGCTCACGATCTGTTTGCTCTCTGTTCCCAAACACTAGTATGGATTGGTCATTATATATATCCTATAGCTGGATTTATGGTATTGCCTAAAGTGGTCACCCGTTATAGGCAACTATTTTTCATTCCGAAAAGGCACCTCGTTGCCCTAAAACTTAGTCGTTAGAACAGGACACGTCGTAAATCTTCGAAGTTTCGAAAGGACAAAATTGAAAGTCTCTGTGAATTTTAGCATCGTCGATAAGCCACTTTACTTTGACGAAATCCAGGCCTCGAAGCCCCAGAATCTCTCAACGTATCATATGCAAAGTTTCGACAGACCTGAACGACGAGCTAGTCATCCACAGACAATTAACAGGCTGAAATGAGATCTGTGAAATAAACGGGAACAACTTTCCACGTGGCTTGACTGTCGTTTTTCGCGCAGCCGCCGGTTTATGGGAAGCAAAATTCGTTAGGGAAGTTGGGGAAAATTCAATGGCTGCATCGCGTGGTTGTCGCGGAATGAAAATCCGGTTATAGGCCAAGTCTAACGGTGAAATATTTAACAACCGACCGAAATGGTCTCGTTAATGTAGTAACAGAACGTCATTAGGCGGGTGTTCCATTTTAGAGAGTTTGAAATATTAATTTCCCCATCTTCCCTCTCCTAGAAATACATCCGATCTCTTGGAAACGTGTTCCCAATGTATCATTACAGAATTAGAAAAATCTACAACGTTCCAATCATTTCAATTCGATCCACCGATGTATGAAACAGACCGTTGCACCGTTTCACTCGAGTTTCAACGTGGAAAACAGAAAATCCCAGAAACGGTTCTGAAATGTTCTCTTATTGTTAGAACTGAATCACGTTTACAGCGCGGTTAGAGGTCCATGGTGGATCAAGTGGAATTAAACGACTAATAGATGGATTTGTAAAAATCACATGCAACATAGGTCGAGCAAAAAAGCGTGGTAAAAAGAGAAAAGGGAAAACAAACAAAAAATCAAACAAAAAGAGAAAACACGTTGACTTTATGATTGTACCTGGAAATTTTTTCGGTTCGCGAACGGAACGAGCCAGAGGGATTCCGGTTATGACGTCGCCATTCATCGTAACCGCGAATAATTTACTACGCTTCCAATTCGCTCGCTTTCGCGCTTGATTCCCCCGGATCCGGCTCACTGGCCGGATTTATTTCAATTTATTCGATCAACCCAACAATCTCTGTCCATTTAATATTACTCCGTCCTGTCCCTCTACCCACCCCACTACAGCCCTACTTCCTGCGCGTTTTTAATAGGACATGATTCAATTCGAGATTCGTTTGCCTTCGATCCGTTCCGTTCGGCTGTACGCGATAATTTACAAGTGCTGCTGGTCAAAGGAAATTAACGAAATTTCCAACTTTTCATTCCAACCTCCCCCACCCCTATAATCTTTGCTGTGCTCGGTTGAAAACAAGCAACTTCCGGCTTTTCATTGGAAGAAAGAGCGGAAGGTGAACAGGAAAAGCTAATCGTAATCTATTTACAAGATAATCAAAGTCGCTCGAACCGCGAAATAACAGCTTCCGCTGGTGATTATAAATTTCCCAGAACTCCACACTACTCTTCTCATCTCTACTATATATCTCTGTCTTTCTCTCTCTATCTCTCGTTGCCTCTACTAGTACTAATGTTTTCGTCGAACGCCGAAAATCAGGTTAGCGAAATGTTATCTTTAGACCGCGATGAGATTACCCTCCGTCGACGTCATAATAGGATCGTCCTTTGACAAATATTAAATTTTGCCAGGATGAATCGCGCGGTACTCTCTCAGTCCTCCGGGAATTAATTCGGACACAATCGTCGCGAATTCGTACGAATTAAATTCCCTCGAACCGTTCTTCAACCCTCTGTCTTTTCTTCTACACTTTTTCCTCGTTGGTAACATACTCGTTTCTCCTTCAAATATTTTTCCTTCGAGTTATCACTTTGTCCCTTTCCACCTTTCGTGCGCCATTTCTTCTCCTCGCTCTTGATCACGGTTCGTTCTTAATGAAATTTCAATTCGCGACATTCTTCTCTGTACTTGATAACGACGTGTTCCACTTTCCGATAATCCAGAATTTCACACGTTCGACGAGTCTTGATATTTTCCTGCGCGCCTTCATTCCGGAGTTTTAAATTTCCGACAAATTGCGAACGCTCGAACGTCGATGGACGTCGTTTCGTTCTATCAGCACGGATTTTGTTTCTCTTCTTTGTCGATAAACCGACATCAAACGTCGTATTATTCTCACGTCTCACCTGCGTCTTCGAAAACAAACCACGAGTTTCCCTTCGTAGGATTTTTCGCTTTTTCTTTTCTTTATCGACGCGTCACTTGCAACCGGTGGCGGTGGTACATCGATACCTTCGACCTTTTCCCGAGGTACCCATTTAATTAGATTTTCTATTAAATTTTGAAAATGTGCTCCAAGCGTCGCGAACACCCGGCTTTGTCAGCGACACGCGTGCGAGTAAATTACTTCCAGCGGCAACTACTACCTGCCGTGCGTCGATGAAAGCGATTCCGTGGTGCACGTATGCACTTGCTCAGCTGTATATCCTCGCTAAAGCTTCGTTTCACATCTCTCTCTTCTCTCTGTATTTCTCTTTCTCTTTGTATAGATATTCTATCCTCTATTTCTGTATTTCGTCTTGGTCCTGCTGTTGAATACTGTTCTAAGATGGCAAACACGTTTATATTTACCACTTAGTTTGAGATAAGTAATTCCAAAATTTCCTCCTATCTTCTGCACACAATTACGAATACGACTTTTGAAATAATCACGCATCAACCCTTTGAATCATACACCAGTCGCATGTTTAAACTTTTGAAGATTAATTAAACGATACTTGTAAAGAAGCTATTGAAAACAATTGGATGTTAACTGTTACTTGATATCATTTCTATACAAATTTTGTAGAAACTTGAAACACGTAGAATTAAATAGGGATAGACATTTCTTTTCTATTCGCAGTACGGAAGTACATTGTTTCCCTTAAAAATGATACCAGAAAGAAAAATTTATTGCTGCTGTAAAATCTGTGATGTAGATTTATTAATGTGTCTCGAAATTTTTCACAGAGAATTATCTCTTATTGTGCAATTTCACAAGTTTGATTGCTCTAAAACGTGTTCAATTGCAATTTCTTATCACGGATAATTCACGTTTAATTTATATTACGTGAATGATAATATAAAAAGTATCAAATGTATTTGCAATTCGAGTATCCGTACAGCGGAAGTACATTGAAGGAAAGACCGTATTGAAAGGGTTAAAGACACATTAAAAATTAGAAGAAATTGGAGACTAAAATTCTGAGCTAAAGACAGCAAAAATTACTACAACGCAGCTCTAGAAATTCTAGTTTAAATGCTTTTAAACGTGTAAAAATTCTGTCTATAGAAGTTTAGTGAAATAGTATTACTATTTTGAAAATAATATCGGAATCCAACAGTGCATAGGATAATTTCTATGCGGTTTTTTCGTCCTTTCGTTCGTATTTCCATGACTGTTTCTGTTCCACCAAGTGTATTTCTACCTGTCCTCGTCGACGCGAGTTCCGTACTCCGTCTTGTAACCGTCGGAGCTCGTCGACGAGGGCTCTTCACGAATGCACACGATTACCGGAAGTTCGTCGTGGAAGCAGCGGGATTGCGCGCTTCCTGAGAGACCGGGAATAGTCGCGTTCCAAGCGAAACAATGTGCCCACGGATCGACCATCTCGAACCGGCAAGTTTTAGAATTTCTTTTTTTCTTTTCTTCTTTTTTTTTTTTTTTGTTCAACCGTTCTCCATTTTTTACTCCCTCTTCTTTTTTGAGGACTTCTGAATCCGCTGGACGACTAACTGAAGTCGCGATTGTCATCCAGGATGGAAGTTTCATTTTACCGTGACGATTCTGTTGTTTCCGATCCAAGCTGCTTTCAGCATGTTCATGGAATCGAAGAGAAAACTACTGTATTCGATGTTTGATTTGTAATTAATCCGTACTACGTAAATATATTTTTAACATCATCCGAGCTTCGATATAACTGTAGGCTAAAGACTCGTTTAATTTAGGTTAAAAATGTCAGAAAAATATTTATAAAATTCGTTCAATCGCTGATAGCTATATGTTCCTGCTTAGTTTCTAAGAACAACTCCTTTAAAAAATAATTTCCAATCATTTTGTTGCTGTAACTGTTCGAATTAATAATACTATTGCATCATTACGGGAACTGTACAAAGACAGAAACACGTGAAGTACCAAAAAATTGAAAGAAAGGCGTCGAATTCGTGGGAATGATCAGTATAAATAAAAGAAAACAATTAGTATGGAAGTAATTACTGGTTAATATCAGTATAAAATTAATAAACAGCAATATAAAGCAGAAAAAACACAGTATTAAACCCATTCCACTATAGACTCGTTGTAAGTCGAAAAATAATTACATTTAAAAACGTCTTTATACGTAAAACAAATATACATATATAGTTTTATTTTTTATTTAATAATAATAATATAATAATACTGACTTAAATACTGACCATTTATATTTGAATAATGACTGTGTAATATTAAATACCGGTCATATTTATTTAAATGCTGACAATTTAGTATAAATACTAACCAAAGGATACCTAAATTATTTAAATACTGATCACTAAAATACAAGCTCATTTATTATACAACGCTCGAGTGACTTTGAAAGGCGAAGAAACATTCCTCGACTATATCTGCCGATAAGTTCACCGGTAATTGGCTCAGGCGAAACGCATCCAACCTGATACATCTCTCCGTATCTAACACAGGACTTCACAGTATCCGCTACATGAACGCGTAGTTTCTGTCGATTACCTTGCCAAGATTCGATCTAATTCACAGCTGGAAGTTTCGATGGGTGTGTACGCGAGACTAGCGAGTTCCGCGCCGTCGGCATTTCTAGAGGCCGCCAAATCTCTCTCTCTTTCTCTCTCTCTCTCTCTCTCTCTCTGCCTGTCTTCGTCTATCTTCTCTCTTCGTCACCGTCGTTTAATTCGCAGCTGTTGATCCTGCTGCCTCTGCAGCCCCCGGTTCCTTGAAATTTTCTGCCCCCGCTGATTTCAATAAGACGCCTTGGGGATCCTCGTAAAGCTTGACTCGCAGCCGGGGCCAACTTCGCGAGTTAATATCTTTATGAAACGATAAGGCGAGGGGATAATGAAACCAACGAAAGGGTCGCATGATTAAGTGGCCCGCTGCCGTCTAGCGATAAATGAATTCCGGCTGCCAACGTACCTTCCCCTCCTCCATCTCCTTACCATCTTGAATATTTCAGGAAAATATCATTTCGACCGGAAGAACATCCTTGCTGTCGCTATCTATCGTTTGGAATATCCTGCAACTTTTCAATTATCTATACTTGTAACACATCGCTGTTTCGCGTCACAGTTTTCATAATTCGCGACGATTCTACAGACGCGGACTATGCAGCTCGGATTTGAATCAAGTGAAACCTTCCAGTATATCGTAGTGAACTGTATTGTAGTTCTAAATGACTCACACGCAGTGTATCAAATAGAGTTTATAACTTTTTTTTATAAATAACTGATAAAATACGAAAGTTCAAACAAATACAGTCTGTACCATAAGAACGTAGACGCGATATCTGTGTGAAAATTAATTCTCTTTGTAAACGATAATTGTATACAGATAGAAAGTGCATTTAAAAGATTCATACGCGTTTAATTAATAATACGTCCAATCTATTCTATTAGCAATTATTACTTGATAACGTCTAGATATACTTTTGTGGCAGTTAACGTGTTAAGGCACAGACCTGCTGCCATAAATGCTAAAAACTCGAATTTCCCTTACCTCCTTGCACCTGGGTTAGGACAAACTACTCGCCGCTAAGTTTTTAGTAGATGAATCTTACGTCACAGCTGGTCAAATCACATCTTTAATAAAACAAACGTCGATATATAACTTACTAAATCTTAGAAAGTGTTCTGCTCAATCGACAAAGATTAAGAACAGAGGAAATTTCTAATGAGAAAGAAAGTTATAGGTATATACGTGAACGATCTTCCTCGTAGAAGACAAAGAACAAGATTCGAGGGAAGTGTTGAGCAGTTTATAAACCAAGAGTTGATAGGGGTGCATCTATTGACGTATACATTGTCGTGCAGAGAGAGACGTTCTCAACAAACGACACACATAGTCGACAACTTCTAACGAGATTCCTGACGCTCTTTGTACCTCTACCTCTTGTAAAGAACAAGAGAGGAAGATAGAAAGAGAGAGAAGTGATAGAAGTGAAAGATATCGTCTCTTTTCATCGTTACGTTACCCAAAGAGAAATTCTTTCACGACGGGTCTATTTTATTAAGCTGGACCATTAATTCGTTTCCCCCCTTTACTCCCATCTCTATCTTTCTCTATCCTTCGTGGGAGGATGGATAGCTGCTCTTGAGATTTTCTTCTTGCGACGAGACCGCGGCAACCGAAGGATCCTCCGGTTTTATGAAGTCTGTTGGAGCGCGTGAACGGTTCAATTGCTCGTTTTACGATGAAAATCAACATTGAACGGGACTGGACTGAACGCGAGCAAATATCGTCCGAGTATACTCTCTTTCTATCTCTCTATCACCGCTATCTATATATCTCTGTCTCATCCTGTCTCGATCCTTGGTCCCTGTTATTCGCTTCCTTTCTCCCTTTTTCTTTTTTTTTTTTTTTTTTTACAGCGTCCGTGTAATAAAAAGGACTCGGGGAAAAAAACCCTCGTATCTCTCTATGAGTATAGGCCCTTTGCGATTATTTGACGTGTGTCAACGTCTATCCGCTCGCTAGTGCATCCTTTTTCCCCCTTTTTTTTGTTAATTCTTCATTACTCGTTCTTTCTTTACTTCTGAACGTTGAATTTTTCTGAAAATTCTCCGATAGAAATTACTTTGACAGCCCTGGTGGAGAATTACACGTTAATATTCTATTTTTCGTTATGTAGAACACTATGGCGAGGAAATAAGAAGGCGTAGAGTAACAGTTCAGATTCTTCCTCGACTCCTATGGATGTACTATTCTCGCTGTTTGTTTTATCATTCTCTGAATATTACTCAAATTTAAATTTACTTTGGAAAAACAGTTACTCGAAGGCACGTATAATACCTGAGAGTCATTTTCTCACATCTGCTTCCACCTTTTTGTTTCTTTTTTGAACCTATCGTCAAAAAAATAATTTTTAGAAATGAGTTCTAACCGACTTATTGTGTTTGCACCAACATTTTCCTTCTAAATGAAAGATGCATTTAAAACCATACGAAAAATTATGTTAACTGCCACCTTCCTCCAGTATTTTACTGTTCTTCGCTCATCGAGATACGTATAGGAGCATTTGATCAGATTTCGGTGTAAATAAAACAAGCGCCATCGAGCTGCTTGGAATCTTTCGACAAGATTTCTCAAATCCACCTTGGGATTCAAACATTCTCTTCCACATTTGTCCCTTACGATCTTCATAACGTAAAGACTTCGATTTAAATTTCAAATAAGAGGGAACAAAATTAAAACACAATGTACCAAGGATTTCTTGCCGTTATTACCGTATTACCGCTATCATTTGCCATGTTGGAAAGGAAAGAAAGGCGCGAGATGAGAAGGAGAGAAGCCTGAGGAAAGAAAATGGAGGAAATCGATCGTAGATAAAGAACCGATTGTCCCAATTCGATCGAAGAAAGGAGAGGAAGAAAAGGTAGGAGGATTGGTCAAATTGATTCCGAGATTATATGAAACGCGAGACGAAGAGGGAGAGCAGCAGCCGTTTAATTCGGCGCCTCATTTGAAGGCGAGCTGCCGAGAAAATTCGGTTCAAAGACCGCACAGGCTGGCAGCGAGCAATGAATCTTTCAACGCCCGCCTCCGTTCTATCCTCCGCGTTTTATTACACCCCACGCCATGCTACCGTTTCTCCTCCCTTCATCCTCCACCACCTCTTTCCACGGCCTGTCGGTCCCGTGCCGCTCCAAAGTGCCAATTACGCAGCCAAGGGCTCGAGAGGGCCCTTTTCGTGCTCGCGACCCGGCAAGAAGTTCGGCTTCTGCCAGCGGGAGGGATTCTTTTAATCCTGGAAACAGGATCTCGAGAACTGATTGGAGGAGCAAAGAGGGCCAAAGGTTAATCTGTGAGAGGCGAATAGACGGTAAGGTGAAAAAGAAGTTCGAGAGGGGAATCGGTGTGGACGTTTTGCGTCCCGTTCAATTGTTCCCTTGTAAAAGGGAGAAACTCGGCACTTTTGAACTTGGATCTCGATCCTGCTCGATACGCCGCTTGTATTACACCCATCGACTCTCGTGTATACAGGGTGACGTGAAAATAGATGATCAAAGTTTGACGATGTATTGTATTGTTTGTTCTTAGTGTTAGATTCCAAGGAAATTGACAACACTTTTTAAAAGGAACTTTTCAGACTTTATTTGTACGGCTATGATCTGCACTCTGGCAATGAATACTGAATTCTGACGTTGCTATGGTTTTTCCGAGCTTTTGTAAATTACTTCTAGGGATGAGTGAGACAACGGTCAAGGAACGGTTGTGACTAAGGAAGGATACGAAGTACAGGATGGAACTAGGAACCAAGATTAGGGTGTTTGATTGAGGATGAGTCTATGGTATTAGTTGCATAGTGACTAATCGTGTTGGTTATCCAACATTAGGAATGAGGAAAGGTTCTTATGGCGTCTGGGTTGTAATTTATAAAGATGAATTGCATATATGTTCTTTTCTTTCGTTTTCTCCTGAATTGTAGTTGCAAAACACATTTAGAGACCGTTATATATAAAACAACAGTTACTATGTTCTTCGTAACTCGGACCAATTAGAATTTCTTCAGAACTGTGCGCGTTATTTAGTAAACTGACGCTTCTAACTTTTCAAGAGAGTATATTAGCGACGATATCTTTCCAAGAGTCGTCGAAGGCAATTTTGCTTTCGTACGATTTATGACAGGGACTTAGTCCATGTGTGGCCAGTAAGAATGAGAATATGCAGACATCCGGCGATGGTTAGTGACTCGAAGTCAGATATCGAGTGTCGTAGGTATGTTTGTTTAGCAGAATGCAAGAGAAAGTTTGGTGATGGCAAGCAGCCCGATGTTGCATTGCCTTAAAGGTGTAACTGTTGTTCTTAAAGGAGCTGGCCACGGATTGGAGAGGGCAAGGATGTCTTCTGATAAGAGAACTATGAGAAACATCACAGCACTTACTCCAGAACCTTAGAACAGAGTAAATCTGATAGAGTAATTAACCACCTCATCCTAATTTCTATAGAAAATTGCTAACAAGCAGAATTTACTTGGTTCAATTTTAGAAAAGTTATTCCGTTTGAAATGGTGCCCGAATATTAATGGAAGTCGCTGCAGTTACGGCTCACGAGTGTTTTCGAAAGGTTGAATAGTCCCAGCGAAACTTTCCACCGGAAGTCATGGTTAGATATGAATTCTTCCGATCTGTCGCGAGACACGTTCTCCTCCCTAAAGGAGAAAAGAAACCCAACGGCTAAAGGGGAGGGGAAAGCATTGAAAGAGAAGCGGACAATGGAGGAGACGTATGAATATGGAGAACTTGTAACTTTCCAACCACCTCTCTACCTTGACGAATCTAACGTTCGCGTCCAACTATTTTCGCCTCCGAAGAAAGATTCGTATACATAGGTTACACGTGAACGTCGTGGAAAATCGAACGACGCTTTCCTCCCTTGAAACGTGTATACACTTCTCGATGGCGCATATACGAAACGTGTAATGGTTGGATATTTTACAGTAGAGCCCCAGAGTTATTGTTATTGTTACTATGAATTCGAAACAGTAGAAACTCGATAGAAGAACAGGTACAAGTATGTATACGTGAAAATGCAAAGTACAGCTGGAATGTATTTCCAAACCTGACCTCGTTCCTCGTTTTTCTTTTACCTTACCGACTTCGTTGAGCAAAAATCCACAGACTTATTTCGCGATTCCTTCAGGTTTTGCGAAGACCGTTCAACCGTAGATCTTCGAAATTGCATGCCTAATTTAGCTTTCTCCGGTGACAAAAGGCCGTAGAAAGACGTAGAACAACTTCTGAATTCGAAAGTAGAAACGTTTCCTCGTATATTCAACTTGGTAGCGACATAAACGGAGATAGGAAACACCGAACTCGTTCAAATAGGTTGAAGAAGCAACTCAGGTTAAGCGAGTTCACAGGAACAAGGGAAATGGTGGATTAAAGCCTGGCAATGAATCAAGCGACATTTGTTGGTCTCTAATCGACCAGAAAACGCTTAGATGAATCGAGGAACGTCTCGCGAGAGACAGTCGAGGACGTTCAATCGGTGTAACAACGTCGGAGGTCAAAAAACGTACTCGAGCTCGGTGATTATGAGCATCACTTGAATGAGGATCGAAGAAAAAGCGAGATAAAATGTTGCACAGTGTCAGGAGGTACTATAACCAACGCTTGCTATGATAAAGCTTGCATTTATAAATTATGGATACGAAAATTTCCTTACCGCCAGAAAATAGGAGAATCAATCAGAGAAAAATCAATCAGACTAGCTTAATCGTCCCTAATCATAGACTAATCATCGCTAACTTGATGATTTGAACTATAAACTTGATCTTTGATATTTCGAAACACAAAGCTTAGCTTTCTTCATTTTAGGTATATCAAACTCTATCGCCACCGGTAAAGAGAACAGCCACGACTTGGCAGGAATTGAACCTGATCCTCGAATAGAGAAGGAAGGGCCTGACAACTATAAATCTGTTGGCTACCATAGAAGAATTCATTGGTTGGTACAAGTTCTGTCACATCCGGCGTTTACCGGCACGATAGAAAGTATCCGGGCTGAACAACCCATGGCGCCAAAGAAGCAACCCCCTTTTTCCACCGCAACCACTCGTTCTCCACTCTTCTCTGTCTCTCGAAAATAACGAGGAGGCCGCAGGGAGCGCTGCCAAACAACGCGATGCATCCACGAAAATTGAATGCAGTGGAAGACCAAGAAGGAGGAGAAGGAGGAGGAAGAAGTCTCGAGAACGTGGAGGGAACGCAATCTGTTCCCGTGGACTTGGAGAAAACGCGACGTTTCCTGGCTGAAATACGCCTTCCCCTCCGGCTCTGCCCCATCCCATCCGCCCTGTTACGTATCGTCGAGAGACATTACGTGAACCGCTGAAACCAATATCGACGCTGGAAATATTTCCCTTGGTTGGAGAAGAGATCGCGTAGAGGGGTTGTTGGAAGGGAGAAGATAGGATTCGTAAGGGAAACCAGCGTGACGAGGATGTCTCCTGTCGCTGATACGCATACTTGGAATAACCACTCGAAAATGGAGGACTGTCTCACCTATGACAAGATGGAGGACGTGCGTAAGGGAAACGACGATTGTCGACGGGAATTATTTCTTCGCGAGGAATGCGAATTTTACGAGGGCGTTATGATGGAATGTAATAATTGTTAGGTACCTGTTGGTGTAAATTTATTTACGAGAGGAGTTAGGGTTGTGTTTTAGCGCTTGTGAGGAAGATATGCGAAGAATTTGAACCCTTATAAGGAAATTCAGTTGCTTCCATACAAAATGAAGTTAAGAACACTCCTTTCTTATGTACCTATGGTTCGTTCAAATTGAAAGCTTCTTATACTTTCAAATTCACTGAAGAAAGACATTTTTAGACACTTTTTTTCTTGAGATTTCTACGATACGAACGATATTCGACGTTCTAATTTTTGTTACATTTGGAAAAAGGATAAAACGATGACGAATAATTGATGGATATATTAAATAATGCACTGAAGAATATCCACGTTGCTTTAACAAGCTCCAATTCATCTTCTCTTACTTATTTTATTTGAATTTATTTTTGAAACAAATTTATTTTATTTTATTCGTACACTACATTCAACTTCGATTGCTCTTGCGTTAAATAGGGTCGATTATTTTTCTGTTTACGTCCAGCTGAAAAAAAGAAGAGAAAGGTTCTCGAAAATGAGAGCATCGGTACTTTTCATTCTCGACTGATTTTTTCACGTAAATTCACACCTTTTTAGGATTACAAATGATTGTTCAGTGACATTCTATACATGTCGTAAAACGAGCTGAAATACGAAGCTTCGAACTATTTCATTTCCACCAGAAAAGTATTCTCCTTTTCCGAAAAGGAATTCAAACGTTATTGTACTCGCCTAATCTCTCTCGGTCGCGATCCAAACTCTAAAACCACCTCTTACACTCGCAACTTCCAAATTAAACTCAGATCTGTCGTGATCTAATTAAACTCTGATACACTTGAACCGAGCTCTCAGTATTTCAACTATCGTGTTAATGATGAAACATCCTAACAAACACGGTTAATACGAATTAGAAGAAAATGATCTAGACAAGAGAGTAGAGAGAACGACACATTCGTTAAACGATAAAAGGATCGAGAGAAGCTTCTAGTATCTACCTTCTCCTCTAGTATCTACCAAAGACAGCCAGGTATCTACTTCAACCGCTTGTTTACCCCGATAATTTTTCCAAGCACGCCGCAAATTGGAAAATCCAAGCAGTCCAAGCAATCCAACCCGATCCTAAACACACTCTTATCTCCTCTTATCGTACACGCTCTTCCACCGTTGTTTCTTTCCACCTATTCGACAACCGTAGACGTAGAATTTTCAACGGAAACGGCGTCGAATGCAACGGCAGATGGCGGAAAAGCATCGTAGAGAAATTCCCCGCGGAGAATATTCGATGCTGCCACGCGACGCCGGAAACGGATAGCCGGGGAACCTCGTGACAAAACACGTGCCGATGCCCTCTCATACGCCATTCTTTGCTCGAATAGCTATGGAGAAAATTCTCCTACGTACCGGGTGGAAAAAGTGAAGATTAAATGAATAATTCTGCGACTATAAGGACGAATTATTCGAATAATCGGAGTAATACGGTCACGATGCTCTTTCTCTTTGCTTTTCAAGAGTGGAAGAGCTTACGAGATATTGTAGTAGCATTTGTTAACTCTTTCGATACAATTGCATGTGACGAAAAATTTTATTACGCTGGTAATAGTTTTGTTCGTTCATTCAGGTCTCACTTATGATAGACGTGAGAAAAATGAATAAGTGGAATATATAGTTAGGTGGTTTGAGGACGCAGTGACTAATCTCACGTAATATACAGAGATCACTTCATAGTGAGCAACTGTAATCATTTCTAACAGCAAAACGGTTAATATCAACGATAAATTAGAATTTTCAGTAGGCAGAGAATAATCCTCTTATATTCGTATAAAATACACAGAGACGTAGATTCATATAAGTTCCATACAGCGAGTGAAAAACACGAATGTGTTCTAGCAAAACTCTAAAACGAATATCTGACAAGCAGATATGATTTCTTTCAGTGCTGAGTACAGTTTTGCTTAAAGAAAAATTGTTACAACTAATATAACAATTTCCTTTGGTTTTTCGAAAGATAATTCGTTGAATTTTGAATGGTTCACCCTGTACAGAAAACGGTTGTAAAATCTTGGCAACGAATCGACTGGCTAATTCCACACGCCCGAAGCAAACGTCCCCGCTTCTTATCTCCGTCTATAGGGAGCGGACTGGACAGTGTCTAGAGGCTGTTGGAATTTTCCCGTGGAAAACGAGTGGCAGGGGAAACTGTGGAAACTCCTGATTATATAAATACAAGACGCCATGGGAGAGACGCGTATAGACTCTCTGACAGAAAGATGTTTTCAAAGTTTCCGCAGTATCCCTAGAGCGGAGGTGGTCTCGCGAGGACACGCGAGCACAGCAATTCCGACTTCCTCTTCGCTTGCTTTTCCGCCGCGTAGGAAAGTGACCTGTTTCACGAATCGAACGGGGGAGAAGAAAGATGAAAGCAGAAAAGGAAGGCAGAGAGAGAGAGAGAGAAATAGAGAGAGAGAGGAATAGAGAGAGAGAGAAATAGAGAGTGAGAGAGAGAAAGAAATAGAGAGTGAGAGAGAGAGAGAAATAGAGAGAGAGAGAGAAATAGAGAGAGAGAGTAATAGAGAGAGAGAGAAATAGAGAGAGAAATAGAGGGAGAGGGGGGGGGGAGACAGGGAGAGAGAGAAATAGAGAGAGAGAGAAATAGAGAGAGAGAGAAATAGAGAGAGAGAGAGAGAGAGAGAGAGAGAAATAGAGAGAGAGAGTAATAGAGAGAGAGAGAAATAGAGAGAGAAATAGAGGGAGAGGGGGGGAGACAGGGAGAGAGAGAAATAGAGAGAGAGAAATAGAGAGAGAGAGAGAGAGAGAAATAGAGAAGGAGAGAGAAATAGGGAGAGAGAGAGAAGTAGAGAGAGAAATAGAGGGAGAGAGAAAGAGAGAGAGCGAGAGAGAAATAGAGAGAGAACGAAATAGAGAGTGAGAAATAGAGAGAGAGAAATAGAGAGAGTGAGAGAGAGAGAGAGATAAAATGAAGTAGAACCATTCGAGGGAAGAAAAAGAAGACGGAAAAGCGAGGTCTCCGGAGAGGAAGCGTGTAATTAAATCAAACTGGAAGAAAGGCGAATGCGCCGTTTCGGGAGAAACGGGAAGAGAAGAGAAATCGATTCATATTGCAATCAATTTACCGTCTTCCAAAGAACATTAATTACATTGAATCGGATCGCATAAAGTCACCAGAGGGGAAGGGGGGATAAGTTCCGCGCATCGTTAACGATTCTCTCGATATAATACAACCTGAAATCCCTAAAAGAGAATTTCATTGGACCATCTATAGAAGAAGAAGGAGATATATATACAGGGTGTCCCAACTGACTCTACCTAACATTTAATTACTCTCCTATTGATAATGGTACAATAAAAAAGAATTCTAAAGAAAAAATTATTTTATGAAAATCGAGGTCGTATCTTCTGAGATTTTATTGATAAAATCCCCTCTTTTTTAATAGGATAACACATCCTTTCTTTTCGCAAAGGCAACATCATGTATCACAACGTGAGTTTCAGATCAATTTCCATTGAAAATTTCCCAAGTAAACGATCGAGGAGGAAGCTCGTACAGAATTAATCGTGTTAACAAAATGAACACCATAATCGCTTGATTTATTATTTTAATGTATGCTCGAAACGTTTTCGAAAACCAACAGATTTCTTTCCAGAAGAAGATACATTACAAATTTATTTATTTCTATCTTTGTCGTTGATTCATTCTACTTTAACGTAAATGGAACTTGACAACTGTCACCATTGTGTCACCAGTGAATTGCAGAAGATTGAACTTAATACACTCACTTAAGGGGGTAAAGGGGTCTAGGAGACCCAAAAAATCCTTTCTGCAAGAATTTTTTGTTTAAACTACTCAATGGATGTCTTTTCGATTTTTACTATTTATTGTACATATATCGAACTGTTTAAATTAATTTTTACGAGCAATTACACTAACATATACAGAAGTTAGAACTGAAATACGCAGTAATTACACGTGAAAGTTATTATACAAAAAGCACATCTATTACGACAAAAAATTGTTTTCTAAAATCATGCTGTAATACATAATTAAATTTGATATTATCTTTCTCATGGTAAACACAAGATATAAGTAACTCCATTAAAGAAAAACATTCCTATGATTAAAATCTGAAAAAATAAAATAAGACAAAAAATAATTTTTCCTTGAAATACAGTAATTTAATATCGAAAAAATTTGTGTTCTATCCCAATAGAAAAGAGATTAATTGAGGGTGGAAGAATTAAATTGAGACACCGTGTGTATAGAACGATAGAAGAAGAGAATGGAATTAAGAAACGTCCCCGGTAGGCATTTATCCGGATCGAATCCTGATAAGTTTGACGCGCGAAACAAATCGTCGCTATTCCGTAATTACACGATCAAACCAGACCAGATTTGAACGTGAAGGAAGGCTTAGAACGTCGCCAGGGTACGAGGAACACCAAACCCGTAGAGGGGAAACTCTTGGGTACATAAGCAGCGTATAACCGACTCGAATAAGAGCCAATATTTGCACGGCTTGCGTCGCGGGGTAATCTTGCTGGAGCCTCGCGTGTACGCGCGACGAATGACGCAACGATCGTGGCGAGACTGATACCCTCGGTATTTTTCCTTTTTTCTTTTTCTCTGCTTCATGAAAGTGAAGAAAATCGTGAGAATATAGATCCCATCAGGACCGATGGAAAGGTTCGAACGTCTCTTTAGATGAAACATTTTGATCGAAAGGAAAATAATATAAAAATAAATTGTAATATACTGAGATCGTTCACTCTAAACGATATTTGTTCAATTTTCTTTAATATTAATTTGTAATTTAATATTTGACGAATTTTATAATATATCTAGTTTTTCTCAATTATACACTTTGTAGAATTCTTTTCATGCAACTCGGTGAAACTGGTAAAAGAGGTGTAAAAGGAATAGAAATTTAACAGAGTAGAAAGGGAAATGCAAAGTAGAAACTTCGAACTAATTTTTCCTGATTTTTAAAATTTTCTTTCACGTATACTGATACAGTTGTTAAACCTTTGTTTTAAATTAACGACATAGATACCAGGTTATAACACTTAAAATATAGATACCCTCTTTCTTATTTATAACTCTTCGTATCGTTACTTGTTGAATGACTCTTACATTTCTGCGATTAGATAAAGAAATTGCTATTTATCCTTGGAAAAATGGTAAAATTAATGAAAATGTATCGAGCATTTGTAAATAAGGCCGTTCGAAGCTCATGAAAGTTTAAATCGCTGAATTCGTTACAATATCACCTGATAAACGTAATCTAGGAACGAATGCGCCAATTTTTTAACGTCGAAAGAATATTTCCGAAAGAGGAAAACCGTGAAAAGGAAGAAAATCACTTTCCAAGAAATATTCACGTTCTCGATGAGAGTGTGTCGAAAGTAACTGATAAATTGTCGATAGAAAAGAAAAGGAAAGAGGGAAGAAGAAGGATTTGGTATTAAAATCACAGAGAATCGTAAGAAAGACGCCGAAAAACCGGTAGAACGCGAGGCCATATCGATTCCCCGCGATATTGGCCTCGGCGATGCGAGATATTTCCATTGGCCTCTGCTAAACGGTTACTTTTAATCTCGCATTAGATATAAACGGCAGAAGGGTGAGCAGAGGGAGCATTTGCAATTCTAATTACGCGAACCTTATCTACGCCGGTGCACTCTGCCGATAGTTCCACGTCGGTGTCCCGTCGTTTACCTCGTTCCCCTCTATCTCTTTCCGCGCTGACTTCCTCGTTTTTTCCCTCGTCGCTGGAAAATGACGAGGATGCCGCGACAATTGCGATATTAAAGAAAATATTAAAGTGTGTGTGTGTGCGTGTGTGCGTGTGAGAAAGAGAGAGAGAGAGAGAGAGAGAGTGACAGGGACTCGGAGAGAGAGAACGCGACAGAGTGACAAGACGAGAGGGTCACAACGCGAGAGAGTGACAACGCGAGAGGGTGACAAGACGAGAGAGTAAGAACGCGAGAGAGTGACAACGCTAGAAAATAAGAACGCGAGAGAGTGACAACGCGAGAGAGTGACAACGCGAGAGAGTGACAAGACGAGAGGGTCACAACGCGAGAGAGTGACAACGCGAGAGAGAGAAAACGCGAGAGTCGGAGAACGCGAAAGACAAAACGAGTGAGAGACAAAAAGCGCGAGAAACAAAGAGCGCGCGATAGAGAGAAAAAGAGAATGAGGGAAGAAGGTAGAGAGGAGCGAGAAGGAAGAAGGGACAAATTAAAAGGGATTTCTCCGGTGAAAGGGGAGGCGCCGCGCATCGTGTGCTCGATTCTTCGGTGAGAGAGAAAAACCGTCTCTCTGTAGTGTCCTCGTTTCAACACGTTTCCAACGCGAATATGGATCGAACATTGTTTCACGTGGGAACAATATCAGCTCGACCAGGCGAACTTGCTGTGATATTAACGTATCGATGGAACGCAGGAAATTTAATATTCTGGTTGATACATATTGAAGAGGACGCGTGAACGCGACACCGTTGCATCGTTGCAACCAGGGGGTGAAGGAACTCATTTTCATTTATCTCCATTGAAAATGTCTCGCGCAAGTTTGTAAGTGGCACCGAAGTCCGGAAAAGCTATTCGGGTTATGCCACTGGCTGGTACAGAGGCACGTTCGTGCAATAACGGTAATCGCCTCGATAAGTATCTGCCCACTTCTACCAGGAGGAACGCATACTTCGAACTGGATCATGTTCTTCTCGTTTCCCGCGGAAAAAGTCACGACAACGAAAGAATACAACGTATTAACGGCGATTACGCCGGAAACGGGGAAACGATTCTATCCTGAACTAGCTCTACTCGATACCCGGTGAAATAATAATGGAATAAACAGAAAATTTGCACTTTCGACAGGGACAATGGAAATATTCTTTTGTCGTCGTAAAAAAATTAAACAAACAAGAAAATGTACTTTAGTGTGGGCTGATGAAATTTCTTCTTTTTTTTTTAGAATAATGAGGTTAGATTAGATGAAAAGAGAAGATTCATTGGCTGGTTTGCTAGAAAAGTGACAAAACGAACGAAAGGAAATTTTTCAGAAATTCGATCTGATATCTTTCTTTTCACGACAGAATATTATTAATTTTTTATTATTGAAACAATTTCTTCTGTTATACAATTCTACTATTTGAATTTTGAGGCAGTTTATAATTACAAATATTGCTGACAAATAGAACAATTTTAAATTTAACGACGTTCGTTCGAAACAACTCACTTTCGCAGTTATTTTTCGCAAATATCTCAAAATTAACGATATCTGGCATATGTCGCTCTCCTAGCAAACCAATGAAATGTTCGATTTTATCATTGTCCACTGGTAAATATATACACTACCACCGTGAAGTTTCCAAATCACTATGCATCGAAATTTATACCAAAATTCCCAAACAGAAAAAAATGAAAATAGAAACGAATTAGCAACTTTAACAATTTCTTTCACGAATCCGTAAACACAAAGCAAACTGCTACCAATCTCCACGACATCTACTTACATCAAATTTATACAAAATTAATGACACAATTCAATAATACTGATCTCTAAATCGTCGAATGTTCCCATAAAGCTCGTAGAAATCCAATTGAATATTAGCAAGAGAAATGAAACGGAAGGAGAAGATAGGAGAATACGATTAAAATGACAGGTATCCTCTGGTCCACGCTGATACGGCTAGGCCATAATGCGTGCGGCGTAATTGAATAGACAATTAAACAGATTCAGCCGGACTTCTGATGCCGCGCGTTAATTAAGTGCGGAGGGAAGTGAACTTTAAATGAGAAAACCGCTCAGGCATTCGTAATCTCGGTGAGTAGAAAAGAACCAGGGGGAAAACAAGAGATGGATAGGCAGGTGGAAAGGAAGAAAGGGACACAGAGACCGAGAGAAAAGAGAAAAAATGAAAAGTAAAGAAGAAGAAAAAACGAATAGAAAGCTGAGGTTTTAAAACAGGCAAACGCGTGGAAAAAAAGAAAGAAAAAAGAGAAAAAATAAAGAAAAGAGCAGAGATCGAGGAGCGTTATTAGACGAAGCAAGAAGAATTCCTCAAACCCCTCTGAACGCGCGTATTCCAACGAAACGTTATTATATTTTTAGCCAAAGGGACAAAGCCATCTCTGCCCTTTAGTTAATCGAATCCCGTGGTTTGATATCGGGTATCAAAGGGGTGAGTTTTCATTCCAGCGACGTGTTTCTCTTTCGGTGATCTGTCGCTCGTAGTTCTTCCGTTATCTAGGAATTTCCAGGTCGAGTTCACCACCTCAGAATTCCAGCCAGCTGGGACACGGTACGATTCTACGTACGCGTAAATTCTAATTCAAATAAAAATCGTCAACATAAATTTTCATAGAGGCAGGGAAAGGATTGCCATCCTGGGAATGTTCGCCGCGTAATGTTAGCCAAACATTTAACACGCGCCGCGGAAAATGGAGATGGTTTGGAACCTTGGAGGTATTTCTGAGAGAAGAAACGAGGTACAAGTAGCAGCGAAAGATCTTAACAAATTAATTTATATACCACGGGCGACGACAATTTCACACTTTCTCTATCTCTGTCTATGGTGTATCCTTTTTCTTCTCTCTAGTCCTCGCAGACGTTGCTTGGTTGTTCGTCACCGAGGAATAGTTTAACGCGTGTACACGCTTGTAACCTGGGTCCTACGTTATCCTACGGTTCGTATTGCGTCGTAAAAAACGTAACGATTACTCGTAAAATGGTAGAAAAGGGCGGGAAAGGTAGGATGTTTAACGAACAGACGTGTAGTTTCGCGCTTGTTTCTATCGCTCGTTTAATTCCCCGTGAATACGACTTCCTGATCGATGTAGAAACGCAGTAGAACGACATGATTGCCCTTGTTCTATCGCCTGACGAATTTACAGAGTAGTTCAGTGCCGAAGGAGCTTGAAAATTGATCGACAAATTTTATTCGACGCTTTAGTGAATATTGTATATAGGTACACGGCGGTGTGGAAATCTGTGATACAAACGAGGATATCTGAGACGCGAAATAAAACGTAAATCAAGGATAACTGATAAGAAAAGTAGACTGAGTTTTATGCAAATTTATATTTTTCAAACGTGTGACCTGCGTTGAAACACAAGCTCGTCAACTCTGAATTAGGTGAATAACTATTGACATGATTTTAACACGTTGACTGCCAACCACGAGATAACTCGTCTTGTAAACGCATAGGAATTCTATGGGATGGGCGTCTGTTAAAGGTTGATCACTAACAAACAGGCGTCGTAAAAAGGATTTGTTTATTATTTTTTACAAGATTATCAAAATATAAAAAATGAAAGTAAACAAGACAATAAGAGCAAATTTTAATTATGACGTGCTTTAAAACACTGTTCTACGTACAATGAAGTTTTCTCTTCACATACTGGGCAAAAATATGTCTCTCGACGTTCGTTTTGAGTGGTGCAAACACGACAGGCTCTTGTTGGTCGCAATTTTTTTTCCGTGGCAGGTATGCTTTCCAAGTAATGAAACTGAGTTTGTTTCAATTCTTTATAACTTTTCGGCATTTTATTTCCAATTAGATGTGTGATGAATAGTTCTCTAAATTTTAAAGATTTAACGTTACTTTTAAAAATTAATATGCTGTACAATCAATTGGAAAAAGAAAGTGTTGGCGTCTAGAACAGATTTCTTCAAAATAGGCTTGACAGTCAACGTGTTAAATTGAATTTTTCTCAAAAACGGAGTGTTTCTTGAAGTTTTTAGAATCACGTCCTAACCTAAGCTAATCTCAACTCTTCAACGATCTCGGTGCCTCCTTTAACATAATTATATCGATGATAAGACGAGTTCCACGTTGAAGAACACTGCTGCAACGCAATTTTGTTACTTTTGTATTTTCTCTCCGACCTCGTTTCAAAACCGTGAATTTCGATCCACCCTGTACAACATGAGTGTAATACATTCGCAAATGAATGGCGAATTTTCTACCGAAGGTTTACCGAATTGTTCGTCTAATTCATGGTGAATACAACTTCAACGAAGGTGTTACAGAATTGCCAGGACAGGCGTTCCGTCGCGTTGAAAATTGAACGCGTCCGCCATTATTGCGCCACCGGCCGTGTAATACCTCAACAACGACGCGGCGAATGCTTCCATTCGCGTTCCCCGCGGCCGCAGTAAAGCGGGATTTCGCGTCCGCTTTATGATCCGATGATGGAACGCGCGGCGTTTCCCTCGCCTCGGAAACAGGGAGGAGAAAAAGAGCAAACAAACGACGAGACGAACAGCGCGATTAAAACACCTGCGCCAATCGGTTCGCTGGAAACAAGTCCCTTGGCACACACGGTATCGTTTCTGTTGGTAAGCCCTTTTTACGACAACGACTACCACCTCCTCAACGTATACATGATAAAGAAAGGGAGTAAAAGCAAAAGAGGGAGAGAGAGAGAGAGAAAATTCTCGTGAAGTTAGTGGGAAACGGAACACAGCTGGCTATAAAACTTTTCCGAAGGAGAGTGTAACTGGCTAAGTTGCGCTTTGCAACGTGCAGAATGGCTGGAACCTAAGTCTACATTGTCGTAATCTACATACCGGAACGTCGAGACAGCGGTAACAAATTATTTCTTCGATTCTTTTCAAACGTTGATTCAAGGTCTTCCGAAAGAGAGAGAAAAGAAAATGAAGAAAAGCACTTTGACAGAAAGTGCCCTTCGTTTTAATCCTTACGCTACGAAAGGCGTATGTGTACGTTCTGCAGAGATAGTCACTCATTTACGAAGGACGTATGTGTACGCTCTGCAAATCACTCGTGTACGAAAGGCGTATGTGTACGCTCTGCAAATGTGGTCACACATTTACGAAGAGCATACATATTAGAGCTGTTGATTTATGGGATACACGAATAGGAAAATGGAAGAAGAAAATACCGAGTATTCTTTTTTTATAGTCAATAACCAGAATAAACTGTGAAAAATCGAAGTAGTTTATTTTGCTAGCAGAATAATTTTTGTCTACCCGAGTGTCTTACGTATCTCCAAATACCCTGGTGTTTCAAATTTAATCTGAGGTTCAATCCCAATTTAATTTAATTCCAATATACGTACATATATAGACTTATTCGATATGTACAATTTGTTAAATTTATTTCTGTGCTTCATAAATGATAAATCGTCTAAAATTCTGAACAACCTCGGAAATAAACCAGAAACTCCTCTGTCGCGAAGTATATTTATTAACTCTGTGACTACAGCACATTCTAACGAGAATCTACAGTTTTTTTAAAATCAGAAACACACGGGACTTTATCACCTGAGAGATTTTTACAAAAATCGAAACAATCCTCGACATATATCCAATAACAATAATCACACTGTGTATAGAAGCTTCTCGTAGTCAAAAGGTTAAACTGTCCAACGTAATAATTATTTCATCCAGTACACAGCAAACATTCCCAGCAAAAATGGTTAAAACGCTCCCTAAGAATATTCGAAACGTATTCGTCAGACGTTAAAACACCTTTCCTTTTTTTTTTTTTTTTGACAAGCTCCCATAGAGTGATTCCGATATAGCATGATCAAAAGACACGAAACGACTAGGTACACGCGTTATTACGTCTTCCACGAGAGTGAAATACTCCCCGTAGAGTGGGGATAGGCGGTTGCAGAGAGGGTTCTAGAATCCAGAGAACGGCCGTGGAGCCGTAGCGGGCAATATGTTCCGAAATTGTTTTACTCCGGGCTGGGGCAAAAGAGAAGATAAAAATGTTCCGTCGTAGCTACGTCGCGCTGCTTCCTGCCCTGCCGAGCGCCGCGGAGTAACTTTTGCGGGATGTGATGTGGAAAATTGGATTCAAGTTTGGAGCGGAGTGTAGAGCCAGAAAGGGACAGCCTGGTTCTCGAAGAGGAGCAAGGCTGAGGGAAGGGAGAAAAAGAGTCGAAGGAAGTGGAATATACGTAAAGGAAAAGGAGGAAACGTACACGAGAACGTAAAGGAAGATCCGAAAAGAGGAAGAAAGATAGAGGGAAAGCAAGAAACACGTAGAAGAAGAGAGAATAGAAAAGAGTCGAGGAGCAAAGACAGGAGAAAGAGGTTAGCTTCGTAGCAAGGACACGCTCCTTTTATTGTACCCTCGTCCTCTTACCCTTCGTTGCAACCAGCTCATCCCTCTCACTCGCCAACCCCTTCCTAGAGAAAACCGTCTGTTTTCTTCGTTCCGTTTCGTACAATCCTCCTCTCTCGTTTCCTCCTCGAACGATACACACGCTGCAAACCATCGCATCCCTCCGTACACGAACCTCTCCGTTAGTATATACGTAAAAGAAAGAGGAAGAGAAGAAGAAGAAGAAGAAGAAGAGAGAGAGTACACGCCTCACGGCTCGACCTTACTTCTCGTGTCTCGTCTACGATTTTCAACTCGACGAAGCGGTTCGACCGAGTAATTCCCCGGTGGCCGGAAGCAGAATCTCTCCTTTTCTAACATCCACAGTTAGGCGTGCAGCCTCCTACGCCATCGTCATCCAGCGCAGTGACTTTCTAGACGCGTCTCCTTTTCTCTTTCTCTCTCTCTCTTTCCTTTTTCTCTTTACTCTTCTTCTATGTCTTGGCGAACGAGCACGAGTTTCCAGTCTACGAGAGCATGTGCCAATGGTTCTAAGCGTTTTTGTTCACCGATAGCGGAAAAAGCGAAAAGCACAGCCACGTTGTTGATATTAATTGGGATAGAAATGGCCTAGGGTATTCGAGGAAACGATCAGACGCGATTCGACTCTGCCAAGCGCAATTCTTCGACTAATTTCTCGGATATCGAACCGACAGAGTAGTTGTACAGGTTGTTCGTGTCACGTTCGAACGAGAGTAATTATTTCCCGTAGCAACGACGTCTTAACGTTCGACAAACTTTCTTCCTCTCCCCTCTCCCATTATTCTCGATTTATCCTTTCCTCTCTTTTTTTTTTCTTTCTTTTTTTCTATCTGTGGCAAAAGTGGAATGTCCTTAATTCGTACGACCTTTATTCCGGACCATGAGACAATCGATTCACAGAGAATGGTCTTGAAAACCGGCAACCAAGTGGAAGTAGGGTCTACAGGGGCTTTTCTCCAGCGTCAATTATCCTTCGTCTGGGGGGTTGTTCAAGGTCAACACGGTAGAACGGAATCGATAAACGTCCATGGTCGTATTAAGGACCACTATCTCCCCTCTTTTTCTCTCTCTCCTCTCTGTGTGTCGAAGTTCGTTGAACAAGCGATAAAAATAACAGGGAAATCCCCATTTTAAAAATCAACTCGGTGGGATAAAAACTGTCCCTATTATGTTTTGATCGATTTGCCTCGAAACGACCATCCCGTTTCGAACGCGTACAGTCCACGGCGAAAGTCTGCATTCGTTTAATTTCTATCTAAACTAACGAAACATATTAACGATGTATGTTGGCGTAAAATATTTAAACTCACAGTCACGCGAGTTTTACCGTTTCTCGAAAGTTTCTAGATAAAAAAGGACTCGAATTCAGTCCTGAAGAAACCAAACTCGCGTTTCTAATAGACGATATTCCGAGAAAAGTTCTGTTTGAATTTTCACGGAAATTTAATTCTGTTAAATTGAAATAAATTGTGAAAAAAGAATTGTACAAATAAATTCTGTTTTATTTTCACCAAATTGTAATTTACTTACTCAGAATATAATTAGTTCCGAATATATGCAATTTTGATATTATTCTCACAATTTATCTCGGCCTTGAAGTGGCTTCGAATGGTGAAAATAGATCATTTTCGAATAATTATCGATGGAATATTTTATTTAGAGGAAAAAAAAAGACATATGAAGAGGAAAAGAGATTTAGTCTACCGAGATACGTCTTGTCTCGGCGGTAATATACCAGTTTCGTAGAATATACTGACCACCAGCGATAAAATAACGATACGTCGAGCGTGGTTCGTAGATGGGACGTGCGACAAGCCGGCAACGGTGAAATCAATGGACCGCAGAATTTTTCGAAACGTCGTTAAATCCCCCGTGTCAGCAGGGCTCCCCTGAATCGATTCCTCCTCAGCTACCGCCACCCCCGATGCCCGTGGGCTATTTCTGGTATCGGGGATATCGAGCTACGCCTCTGTAGGAGAGTAAGCGACTTAGCTGCCCTATAACCGATGAAACGCATCTACCGAGGTTCGATTTTCTTTTCGGCATGGCTTCGAGAAACCGTGTTACCCAACGTTTCGGATTCTTTCGGTTTGTGATACGAGACTTACTTCCATTTCGATACGTGAAAAATTCCGATACGAAGTTTCGGTATACGTAGTTCTCAGGATTGAAATTTTTAATAGATATCCAAGGAAATTTTTGAAAGGTCATTTTTCCACTGAGAGTTGTCTGACGTCTTCGAGCGTTCTATATTGTAGAATTATGAGTGTTGTTCCCTTCGTTCGTATTTTTAACGTTAAAAGAGAAACAGGGATGTGAAACCTGGTTGAACCCTTTTTCGCGAGACTTCGACGAAGTTTGAAGCTCGTCGATTCGTTATCTGTTACAAGAAAATATCCAAAAAATGTGTATGAATAGTGGAAGAATTTGTTTCTCGTAGGAAACTTTGTAAAGTGATTGAATCAGAGTAGAGATAAAGATAACGTGGACATAAAAAAGGAATTGAAACCGATCCCTACCAGGCACAGCCTTGTAATAAACCTGATAATATGTTCATTAGCCCCTCTTTGTTCTATTAATAAACATTTATTATTAAAATACACGTGTACAGACTGAACCATCAATAACCACCTATAAATCCCATGGAAATAAACGAGACTCGTATATAGAAGGCGTTTCATTTGTGACGAAAGTCTACATTACTTCAGCATTGAAAGTAGGAAAAAATTTCTAACGTCTTAAAATTCGCCAAATTCTCTCTAACACTATGAAAATGTACACTGAATGCACAAAAATGTGTAAGAACGGAATAAACACCAGGGTTAAAATTATATTCCATCGAACGACGATCGTTTGTCTCGCATTTCTCGCAATCTAGCATTGACAAAGCGTAAAAGCGAAAGAAATTACTGATCTATCGACGTAAAGTTGAAGAAGAAATAGCTTTACATCGCAGAATTGTACCCTAACACTGAAAAATGGAAGAATACATCAGCAAGGATGCATTTTAGGGGATTGTCGAAAGCAGTCAATCCGACTCTTATTTCTAACACACACGATGATCAGAGAAGTGTAGAAGAAACAGGAGGATACACTTGAGCCATTCCACAACGACAATCTCTAATTTCTCCATCCGATGTTAACAACCAACTAACACGAACCTAGAGAGAGCTCTTCACGGTTAGGTGAATACGCGACCACTAATACCTTCGTCCCTTTACCTTGGTCACCACCTCCTTCGAGAAACCAGCACCCGGTTTCCTCGTTTCCCTCCTTCGTCCTCTTCCTTTTGCCTCGTTCCGAAGTGGCGTTTCACGAATAAACAGTCTCGACGGAAAGGGAACCATGGTTACTACTGGTGGTTGTGGTTAGAAGAGAGAGTAGAAGGTTGAAAAGGTAGGACGAAGACGGGCAAGTCCTTTTCGAGTAGCCCATGAGTAACGTGTGGTCTCGGTCTCGTTGCCCGCCAATAGCTTACTCGCTTCTACAAACGTTCCTTCATGAGATCGACGTGAGTACCTGGAACTACTTGCTGCTGCTCCTCGACCAAGAGAGACTCCTTGGAAGTGTGACGTCGCTCGAGAGTCGTTCGGTCCCCACAGTTAACGAACTAAATTTTCACGAGACGTTGCCTTTAACGGTTTAAGCAACGTTTGCTGCCGTTGCTTTCGATCTACCACCGTCGTACGTTAATTCTCGCGGATTTACTTATCAAGTCTATTTTCGATCGAGCTGATCAAAGGATATAGCATGTATTACAGTTAGATACTGCTCTAATTCTGAGATAAGAAAGGAGTTAGATATGAGAATTGTTCCTTTCTTATCATTTATTAAGTTTTATATATATAAGTTTTAAGCAGGAACATTTTGTAATATCACTTCTATTGGACCTTTTTATATCTGTATTACAAGTTGTAAGATATTCTGTAACTCGGTAGAATAAAATTCCTATCGTTTAAAATACAAAGCATCGAGTGGATGCACGATCGATGATTTTTCGAGTTTTCAACGTAAGCTTGGAAAGAGGAGAGAATCACGTTCGATGATATTCGAGCGAGGGAAGGCACCTGTTGCCTACGGACAGCTAATTCCTCGACGCTGGCTGATCTCTGCTGAGAAAGTATCTATTTCGTGGAAATATTAACGTCAGAATAGAAGTTTCGTGTGAACATTTGTAACAAAGCTATCTCGATGCTTGATCGAGAGATATTCCTTCCTTCCTAACACTCTCCTCTACCTTGAGAACCCTTTACAGAGCCTCTCGTCCTTTTCTCGAACAAAGAAATACACGGGACCGAATTTTGCATCGTGCAGAATCCAAATTTGAGACCAAACTTAGGTTTATTGCACGGTAATATTCAAACAACCTCGAGCATCTGAATTACTTCGCCTCGACATTGTCCTAACTAACTGATAACTTTAGATAGAATAATTTTTATAATAAACATTATCGTTGAATATCCTAATTTCTGAGATTTCCTTCGAATAATTCCTACATTAGCAGTATTAAATAATCACATCAAATGACGTATTTTCTTCTAAAAAGGGGTACACAGCGTAATAATTGATTCGAAAGTGCAGAAAGAAATATAAACATCGTGAAAAGGGGTATACCTCGATGAAGAGGATACAAATCAGGCGAATTTGACTTCTCTCCGTGTACACACAGCGCACCTGTTGCCCCCCTCGAGAACGGTGATTTACATTTTAATAGAGAGGAGGGAACGAGAGGCGTCACGAGAGTTCATGGTCCTCGTCTCGTCTCATCTCTTCGAGTCATTAGGAAAATGGATCGTGCCGGTTCTCCGTGAAAACACAGAGAGAAAGAGAAGATTGTACAGTAATATGGTCAGGAAGAGGAAAAGATGCCGGGCGTTCGGTGTATGCAACGTCTGGTAAAAAAAGAAAAAAAAATGAAAAAAGAGAGCTAGACGGTCTACGACGAGCGGAGGTCAATCAGCGAAATTAAAGAAAAATGTTGGACCAATTGGAAAAGTTTTTCCGCGTGGATGAAGGGAAAAGATGGACTATAAACGTTTGAAAGATACCAGCAAACAGGTAGTAAATGTTTAAACTTCGGGACGTGGAACCTGGATGGAAAGGAATTACATTTAAATTAGATTACTGGCCCAGTAAATATTGGAATTCTACTTCTAGCCGTCGTACCGGATGGAATCGTATTACAAAATATGAATAAATATCGCCTATCTTACCCAACGTGGATACTATATATTTACACACACACACACACACACACAGAGTACCTACGATCCTTCGTTTTCATCGTCTACGCTGTCTACCCCTTTTGCTTCCGGTTAATTTCGCTGATACCTTCCACTTGTTACGCGTTATTCGCACCGACAACTACGAGAGGAAGAGAGACGAAGCCAAAAAGAGAAAGAGAGACCGAGAGAATGAGAGAGAAAGAGAGAGAAGGGAGAGAAGAACGCACACGGCGCATCTGGAATTTAATTAGCTTAATTAAATCCGGATACTTGCTGAGCCTTGCGCATTTCCGCGAGAACTGCACACACCGGGGATCCCTTGACCTGAAATCACGATGAAAGAATGCGTTTGAACTGTGACTCGCACCAGGCTCTGCTAAAATATGTAGCCCTGGTTACTGGGGATTCGGATGGAGAATAGAAAGAGAGAGAGAGAGAGAGAGAGAGAGGGATTGACTGCATTCTGAATACTGGATTTTTAAAAGAGAGCCCCGAGTTGAACGAAAAATGCGAACGGGAAATTTTTTAAAAATGCTCCACCGAGGCTCGACGGATGCTCGAAGCCGAAAAACGTGCATCGTGCATGGGCCTGTTCATCCTCGTGGAGACTGTTTTTAGCGAAATTCAGAAATGCCTCCCCTTGCTGGGAAACATCGATGCTATAAAATATCGTGGAAACGAGAGAGGGATGGAACGAAGGGAGGGAAAAATAAAAAAGAAAGGAACGAGGTTCCCTGAACGTTCACGATTGGAAACTGCTTTGACGAAGTACTCTTAACCGTTGGAAACAACTTTCCATGTTTTCCCGAGTATTCGAATATTCGTCCCGATGTAATAACACGAAATAATTAGTGAAAAATAGAGGGAAAATGTATCGTATTTGAAAGTAGCGTTATTTGTTGATTTTATGCACCGAACAATTTTCAGTACACCGCTTCTCGACTTTCTCGTGAAATTCTTTTTAGGTACTTATTACCGATTGTTGCGTAGGAATTTGTGAAACTTGAGGATCGTTGTTGTAAAATATCTGTAGGCAGTTTTGGTATCAGAGTGGAGCGTCGAAGATCTACAAAGTCATGAATCGTCACACTTTGGAAAAAGAATCTCATTAGGACGCGTTGTTTGAGGAAAATCTAAGCAATTGTTTTTTCTCAGTTTTGTTCAGGTTTCCGATTTACAGATTCACTTATTCCATCTCCACGTTAACTGATCAACGAATAGAAATTGCTAACAAAATTCACACCTTGGCAAACGTTGTTCAAACAAGTTATTGACAGTTTCACCTCAACCAGCAAAAATTTCACGCGAGAAACTCATAAATACAATTCGTTATCACACGAACTCTGTATTAAAATCTCGCTATACAATTAAAAATCAGTTTACACCAACTTCACAAAAATCGTTGAATCGGGGTTCAGAATTTCCAGCAATTATACTCGACACTAACGAACCAACATAAAAATAATTTCCAACGAAAATGATACAAAATATTATATTGTGCAAACCATCACAAATTTTTCCAACTACGATTTGCGAATTCGTTTTCAATCTAATCGTTACAAATCGTCAAATCCATCATTTTAAGCAACCGCACTCGAGACTTGCGAATCAACGTAAGAATAATTGCCGAATAACAAGTTTCCAAGGAAAACGGTGCGAAATATTATATCGTGCAACTAGTCACAAATTTTCTCCGCGTTTTACACTCGCCCAGAGATTTCCTTCGTTCCCCTTTCGTCGATACAGCAGCGAATGCAATGGGGCCAGAATTACGTGGTCTATCTTCGTTCACGAGCAACAGACAGCCGAATCCTATTCCATTTGACCTGCTCTCGTGATCTAACCCCGACAGGAAGCAAGAGAGATCCGAATCGAGAGAGACCGAGAGCTAGAAAGATTGACAGCGAGAGAGATCGAGAGCGATTGAGATCCGGAGCGAGAGAGATCGAGAGAGAGAGAGATCCGGAGCGAGAGAGAGTGAGAGTCAGAGAGAGTCGGAACGAGAGAGAGTGAGAGTCAGAGAGAGTCAGAGCGAGAGAGATCGAGAGCAAGAGAGTTCCGAAGCGAGAGAAATCAAGGAGTGAGAGAGATCCAGTGAGAGAGAGATCGAGAGCGAGAGAGATCGAGAGCGAGAGAGATCGAGAGCGAGAGAAATCGAGAGCGAGAGAGATCGAGAGCGAGAGAGATCGAGTGAAAGAGAGATCGAGAGCGAGAGAGATCGAGAGCGAGAGATATCCGAAGCGGGAGAGAGTGAGAGAGAGAGAAAACGAGAGCAAGAGAGTTCCGAAGCGAGAGAAATCAAGGAGCGAGAGAGATTGAGAGTGAGAGAGATCCGGAGCTAGAGCGAGTGAAAGCGAGAACGAAAGCGAGATCGAGAGAGAGAGAGAAAGAGGGAGGGAGGTTCCCGATGGGAGGCTCGATGGAAGGAAAAGGGGCGGGTCGCGTTCATGATTCAATCAGTGAAGTTAAAGCGAGCGCGAAATGACGCCGCGTAAACTCACAGCAAAACTCTCTTTTCATCCCTTCGAAACGGTTTAACTCGAAACAACCACCAATCCTCCTTTCGAATTGCATTTATACCAACGCGATACCAGTTGCGTTGCAATACTTCGATCATCTGTATGTAACATATTGCAACTGTTTCTCAAAACGATATCTCTCGATTCAGCTTATTAACACTTTACACTCGAAACTTTCATACTGAAGGTGAATTTTTCTTAGCTTCTTTTTCGCATAATTACTTATCTTCCACTTATGGTTTCATTAATTGAAATTTGAAATTGCATTTCTGTAGCTTTTTTCATCGTTTCTAACTTTTATTCTTCATGATCTTTCCTCGGAATCTGTAACAAAGGATTAAATACATAACTCAATGAGAGAAAAAAAAAAAAAAAGAAGAAATAATTCTTAAAATCCTCCGACACAGTGTATCGGCAAATTTCCAGCATAGAGTCACACTGTACACGAGACTAGAAGACACACTCGACAGAAGAATAATTTGAAAAAATATTTTCTATGGCAACAAGTTCTTACGAAGAGATAAGTCTCGCTGTTTCGAACGGTTAATGGGTTTCCGTGCTCGCGAACAACGAGCGAAAGAGGCTCGCTAAAGACACGGGGTCTAACGATATTTCTCGGTTACTTTAGCTGTATTTTTACAAAAAATATCCCACCGTAGAGGATCGCTTAAAGACGCAATTTAATCGGGAACTTTACATTCCATTACGCTGAAGAAAAAGTGCCGTATCGCCTGGAACTACTACGTTCTTCTTTTCTCTTTCTTTCTCTTTCTCTGAGCTACTCTTTCCCACGTTTCTACTCCGTCTCCTCTCCATCTACGGTTCGAATCGCTTTTTAAAAAGCTTCCTGTCCGTCTGGAGAGACTACTCCGTAGGAAAGTTCCCCTTTGAAGCGGATCCTCCGTCCAACTTTCATCGCAACTGGCCAGCCTCGTCATCGGTAAATATTATCGTTCGAACGAGTACGCTACCGACAGAAAACGCGAGATCTACCAATGAAAATTCCCCAGACGACTGTCTGAAAAACAACAACGATTCTTCGGGAATTCTGGCTTTCCAGACAAACGTGAAATTTTATTTTCTTCGCGCCGGCGAAACGAAGTTTCGACTTCTCCACGTTCGTCGACCGCGTCGTAACGTTCGCCTCTTTCCGAGGAGACCAGTTTGCTTTTTGCGATGCCATTCGACTTGGTTCGGAACATCGAGAGGTGAAGAAGAAAAAAGAAGAAGACAATGGGAAAACCTTACCCTTTTGCCATCTACAGGCTGAAGGAAACCGTTTCGTTTCGAAGGAATTTTCATCTCTCGCTCTTATTCTATTCTGAAATTAATGTTCCGCGACGTTATTTTGCGGCCATGGCCACGCAAACTTTGTCTAATAAATATTTAACGCAATCTGGCGGAAGCATGAAATAATCCCCTCGTTGAAAACGTTGGATCCGGTCGCGGCCAAGATCGCGAAACTATCGCGATACATTAGTAGCTCTCAGAGCTGCAGTACACTTGAACGTTTCACTTGTGGCGAAGGATCGTGAAAGGTGGACTTCCGGAAGATTGATCGATGCAGAAATGTTAACACTAGCTTTATGGAACACGTCGATGTGACGTATTTAGGATTTCGCGAGCGAAAACATAGAAATAATTGCCATTTTCCAGCAACTTTTCCTTGCTTTTACTAACCCTTTAGCTACAAAAGGCAACTATAATCGCTATTCGTAAGATGCTATTCATATACAACGTGTGATCATAATCATTCGCTATTTTACACGCTTCGCAACTTATTCTGGACTTACAGTTTGGTTGTTCAAAAATGTTTTTTAATTTCATTTATTTCTCACGGGCGATTGAAGGGAAAATTCGGTTTCTCGTTCGCTCTAGGGAAACCCGTAAACTTAGTGTTAAAATAAAGTCTACAAGAATTTTATGTGTAGATATTTCATGTCATTTTTTATTATTCTCTACGTATAATCACATTTCGTTCTGATAAAAAGTTGATTAAACAACTACGAATTGAGGATGAATTTTCGATGTAACTTTTATTAGATGTATAAATAAATTCGTAGCCTTCGTAATTGATCGATTGTTCCGTTCAAATCTGCGTTCCTATTTCTTTCGTTCAATTTTCTAAATGAGAGAAAAATTAAGCTGCTAAAATTCAACATGAAATCTGCATTTTTCCATTTGCTTTTTGCACATCGTTGATTATTTACACTTACGCGACGAAAAGAAAAATCTGAAAAAAAGAAAATGGTAAGTAACCATGTTCGCAATATTCTATAATTTTTTCAGACTTCCCGCATACCATTAAACAGAGAAAAGTGCGGTAGGAATCTGTAACTACCCTCTCGGTTGAGAAAGAGGGTTGAAATTTGTTGCATTAATGATATTTTGCTAAACTATAGAAAAGTGCATTGCCAGATAAAATCGGAGCACTTTCGACCGTTTTATCCTGCTATACTATTTCCCAGCGAAACTTCTAACTTTCTGAATACACACACAACAATATATACACACATTTCACATTCGAAGGATTAATGCAACTTCTCGTTGCATTATTCTTATCACAAAACCAAGTATTCGCAACTTGGCGTTCAAAAAAACAGCGAGAAAATTCCACGGTGTCGCAAGAATCGTTTCTAAAAATCTATTCCACCGTCATACTGAACCTCGCGAAAATTTTCGAAAAAGAACATTTCCTTAGGAACGATACCACGAATATCGTTCGAACGCAAACTTCAAACTGCACGATGTCATCCTAGTTTCCGCTTATATCTTTACGAGACGATGCCGCGTTTCTCACGCTGCTTGGCCAGCGACGCGAAAATCCGCGACGCCAGAAGGCTTGAGGAAAGGGGAATACCGAACGAATAGGAGCGAACATCCGGGCTGTTCCTGTTTAATCCGCCAAAGCTAGACACGATCCATCTTCGTCTTGGTTGTCGTCACGGTCCCTTCTTCTTCCAGCTATGTACACTCTGTCTTCGACTTCTCTTCGAGTCGCTTTTAGCTCACTCGAGCATACTGTCGGTTTCTCAGGATCGTTACACTCATTGTCAGTTGTGAACGCAGCCACGCTAACGAAATCTTCGCTCCACGTTTGTTCCCTTTTCGTCGTTGTTGCAAACGCCGAAAGCCAGTTGACGCAGTCAGCGGCTTGGCCACCTGGGAAATATCTAGTAATGCCCGCAAAGCTGGTTACCTCTCTTCTTTTTCTTCTTACTCTCTTTTTTCTTCCTCTCTTCATACTTCCACTCTTCAAGCTTCCATCTTTCTTTCTCCTTCCTAATGTTGTCTATCTTTCGTTGCTGTTGCCTCTGGTATATCTAACTTCCCTCTTCCACCGTTCAGAAGTGTTTCTAGAATGTGAAGGAGGAGAAGAAAGAAAGGTAGGAGAGGAAAAAGAAGGAGCATCTGGTGAAAATTGCCTTGGACTTCCGTCTCTAGGCACTGTAATTCGGGATTACGAACACGCGCCGCCTCCGGACGCTGATGATTTAATTTATCGGCCGGCAGGCGGAATAAAAAGCACCGTGATTGGCTATTGTCGAAGCAACGCGTCGAAATTCACCTCGAGCAGAATCGATCCGTTGTTTTAAGAGCGTGTTCTTCGAAAAGAAAAAGGGATATCTCACGAGGAACTTTCGAAAACGTGTTTTACGTGGGATCTGTTTAACCGTTTCTACCGTGTGTCTAAAAGAATGATAAATGTTCAATAAAACTATATATCGTGAATTTTGTTTCATGCTCGTTTTCTCTTCTATCGTTCAACGCGACTATCTTTCAGAGAAACTCGCGTGGATCCATCGTCTCTAGGAATTTCAAAGGTACCGCCTCGTCAATCTCTCTTCTTCTTGCTGCCCTTCGTGTTTTTACTCGTAGCCAGACGTTTGAATACTCTGTAGGATAGGTAGAGGACGAGTAAAGAAACAGCTACCAAAAGCGCAGCGACGTCGATGAGATTGCGCTGACACCAGGACATGTTCGCACGTTCGCTTCGAATGTATGGAAGACCGTCACCTCGACCCACGTACTCTGTCCACCATACTGCTGTGTCCAAGGGTTGACTGAGTCGGTCTCTGAAAGCTTTCGAGAGTTTCTTCGCATTCTCGCGATAACTGGAACAGAGAAAAAGGGAAGAGATCGATTAAAGTGGTGATAATAAAGATTATTAGCGATAAAACCGTACATGACGGTTGGTAGAAAAAGAGAGAGAATACGTCTTTAAATTCCTAATAGTCTCGTCGGTAATGTACCTTAGGAGACTAGACGGTAGAATTCAAGTTAAAAGTTGTACTGTCTAGCAAAGCAAACTTGGGGCCTCAGATTTCATGGACTGTCTCAGCAAGAGAAAAATAGGTGGGAAAACTATTCTCGCTATTTAAGTTCTACATGAAGGAAAATTAGAGGGAGTGGATGTATAGGTATAGTTTGACAAAGCAAAGTTTACACCTCAAACGTCATAGATTGTCCCAGTAAAGGAAAAATAAACGGGCAAACTATTCTCGCTATTTAAGTTCTACACGAAAGAAAATTAGGACAAGTGAAAGTGTAGGTATAGTTTGACAAAGCAAACTTTGGACCTCAGACGTCATAGACTACCCCAGCAAAAGAAAAATAGATGGAAAAACTATTCTCGCTATTTAAGTTCTACACGAAGGAAAATTAGAGGATGTGGATGTATAGGTATAGTTTGACAAAGCAAAGTTTGGACCTCAAACATCATCGACTGCCCCAGCAAGGGGAAAATGGGTGGTCAAACTGTCCCCACTATTCAAGTTCTACACAAAGCAACTGTAAGAGAAGTAGCAGTGTAGGTAAATGATTGTAGCGAGACATAATCATTTACACATAGTCATTGCTCCTTTTGATCGATATAGAAGATCCAATTTCACATATCGCACGCGTGATACATCTTTAACATCCTTCCAATGGTATTACGCGAGATATAATTATTCCCTGACAAGGAACTGACACAATGAGCCAACAGCAAATCATCGATCGCCGATCGTACCGTGTCCCTGTCGAATTAAACGCCCAGTATCTATTCCTGTCTCCAGTTTACATCCTTTTTCGAGCTTGTGTCTGCCTGTCGCCCGTATCTATTCTCCCCTCTCTCTCACCGAGCCCTCTTCCAATATACACACGCATACTACATACGTAGAACCAGTTCTCGCGGCAATAAATTAATTCCCTTGGCGCAACGTCTGTCTGACACCCTCGAAAACATCGTAGCCTGTCCCCAATGGTGGATACGTCGGAGCGTAGCGTTGACGGAAGGCACGTCGAACGCGCTTAAAATTGATGGTTAATTCAAAACCACCGCAGGGCTGCGACTGAATTTGACCGAGGCAAATAACAGGGGGACCAGGTTGATTCGCGGCCTGCAGCTGTAAACACGAATAATGGAGAGTACCGATTGGTAAATTGTGTGCTCCGGCTCGTCGAGGCTGGTCGCGAACTCGCAACTGTGTCCCTTTACCCCTTTCGTCTAGCCTCTATGCACTCTCTGTTATTCACCTTCATCTCTCGTTTATTCCATCGTTGTACGTATCTTTTTTTTTTGTTTTCTTGTTTTTTTTCTTTTTTTGTTACATCATTCTACTTGTCTCTCTTTCTTGATTGACGAACAACAATGTGTAGCTGTACATGTACGCGTGTTGAGTGTAGTGTCTGTCGAGAGACGAGATTAGAGTATTCGATTCGAATGGACACTCGTTTTTCGAGAATCTCGCAGCGGGAACGATGTTTTCCGATAGCGAAGCGTACATAACCAGACGGATTGGCAACGTTATATAGAACACAAGCTTGTTTCCGGTCGAACGATAAGCGCGCCGTTAAAAGCTCTCGGAGATATTTATAAAAGTATCCCCGCGGCATCTTTTTCCCTGCATCTCTTGCCGCGATATCGAGTGGATCGATCGGTATATTTCATGAATTATTCATCGGGTACCGGGCTATTGTATCGCTGAGGCCGTGGCGGTTGTTAAAATTGAAGCTTGAAAAAACATCGAACGCTCTGCATCACCGATAACTCGAAGGCGGTGACGGTAAATGCAAACGCGAGCCGGCGACCGCGTGGAAAAATCCTTGTGTTATGCGAAGCTTTAATACAGTACATCTTTATCACGCTCGATACCGTCGTCGAACCACTGTCGACACAAAATCGCTTGCCCTCTACATCATCGTCGACAGCGTGTCGATCGATGGTTAAAAATCGATATTAATTAAAATACTGACTGTCGAAACATTGTCGACAATTAAACGCTTACCTCGTGTGCCATCGTCGACACTGTGTCGATCTATGGCCATCATCGCGATGATTACTAATCTATATTAATTAAAATACCGACTGCCACCGTCGAACCATTGTCGACATGGAATAATCTGCCTCGTGTGCCATCGTCGACAGTGTGTCGATCGATGGTCATCGCGGTGATGATTAAAAATCTATATTAATTGAAATACTCGCTTCCACTGTCGAAACATGGTCGATATGGATTGATTTACCCCATGTGCCACCACCGACAGAGTGTCGACGGTGTATCGGCCGGTCACCAATGTAGAATCAAGTGTCAATACTGTTCCTATGTGATCGACGACTACTACCACGAGAATCCTCGTGAAAATTACGCGTCTGGCTGAGAGTTACGAATTGATGGCGTACGACACGGTTTTCTCACGATTTTCTGATGGCAACGAGCGGGTTAAGGAGTTCAACTTGCGAGCGTTAAAAAACATCGACTTTTCTTTCTGCAAGAATTGAAATATGCAACGTTTCGAAAATATTGTCGTACAGTATTAAGAATGAATTTATGATAATGACGAGGTTACAAGAACACTTGTGGAGATGTGTCACCTAACTTCAAGTTTAAGCGCGTTTTTCTAAAAACTGTGTTTCTCAAGTTGCCATAGAGGATAATTGAAAATGCAATTTGATATGTATTCCCATAGGAATTGAACAGACAATCACCACTTTATCTTTATCTATAGTACTTCTACATAAAATCGACGTCATTAATAAAGAAATTGATATTTTCCTAAAACCTGTCATGTTTTATATTTTTTTCTTTCTGTTACAAGTCGACTCAATCTCAAAACTATCAAAGAACAATAATATTTAAGTATCTTCTTTCTCAAATTAATTTGACAGATGTTAATAATACACTGCCAACAGTGTGAACTTAAATTACAAAATTTACAACACCCAGACCAAAAAATCACATTGAAAAAACTGGTTTATTGGTTAGCTTAGGAGTGTTTTTTTCTCTCAAAAAAATAAATGTCGTCATATTTTCACTAATTTACCAAAAAAAAAAAATGCTTAAAATTGTCGAAAGATAGGAAGTAAAAATTAAAAATTAGCAATTCGCAAATGGCGATCTTAGAGAGTGCGTCTGCATCAGTGACGGATAATTCGGGAAAGAAAGTGGGGAGGACGGAGTGTTATCGGAAAACGGGTGAAATTATTTAGCCGGGAAAGTCTGAAGGCAGATGTCGCGAAAGTTACGCGAGGAACCATTTCTATCCTCATTTCTGAGGCCGACTCGTATCTCCGGGGGATCATAATTCCCGCAATATCTCGGATCGTTGTCGCTCGGCTACGACCCAGCCCCCGACACGTTACGAACTTACTTTCCGACTTGCAACGTTATCGCGGGAAGGCCTGCTCCTGACTTCCACAGGCCAAAACTCATTCGCCCGCAACTCATCCACACCCGGGCCACCATGCGCGCGAGCTGAATTACACCGGTTAGGGGATTCTAATTGCAAACGGAGAAAGAAAGATGTTCCACAATGTTCCAACACCGGTGAACGCGCAATCCGCTCTCTCTCTCTCTCTCTCTCTCTCTTTCTCTCTCTCCCCCCACTACTGGTACAATTACTTTGTTCCATCCCCTCTGTGACACTGCCAAGTGAAATTTGCCCCGGAGCTTGTGGAAAATTCGAGCGTTTACGAGTATGCGAGGAATGAACGTTATTCAATGAATATGTAACTTGGAATAGTAGAGACTTAAATGTGAATAGGAAGTGTTTGGATAGAGTGCTTGGAACTGAGTGTGTGATAAACCAGAAGGTTTATTGAGTGAGCGATCATCGCTGGAAATGATACTTTTTGTACGAATGATAGAATTTAGTACATGGAACGACAGTTGCACGATCGAAGAATAGTTAACACTACGATAACTGCTGTCATGTTCGCGTGATTTCGTTCGACTAGCATTTTTCGACCGATATAGCATGTTATATTTAGGATTTTAAACGACTAATCGATTCTCGTATAAATACTGAGTAATAAAATGCAAATTTAAACATTGAAGGTGGTCAAGGATGTATTTGCACCATTTGTTTCTTTCTTTTTCAAATTCGTTCGATTTTTCATCGTCGAGTTGTTGTCTGAAAATAATCTACCGTAAATAGAAAGAGGCAGAGAAAGAGAGACAGAGAACGCGAGAGAGAAAAAACGCGAGAGAAAGAGAGTGCGTGATTAAAATATAATCGAATTATTTAAAATCGTATCAACGGCGAAGTAACACACCACAGGCGCAAACACCGGGGAACTTACTCGAAAATACAGGACAACGAACGAAGCGCAAGATGAATAAAAGAAGAACGCCAGGTCTGTTACTAGGCAGTGAACGTTGCATTCTAATTAACCGTGTGTAAACCGTGGTGGAAGTCCGATGTGAAAAGTGGTGGAAGAGAGAAAAAGAAAGGAGAACAAAAAAAAAGTGCAGCAGTTCATTTCGGGTTCACGATGTGACTAGGTGCGAAAGCAGCGTAAAACAGGAGTCGCCCGACCACGGCGGAAAATTCAGTGGCAAACGTGCACGGAAGTCGCGCACCGGCACATAACAAATGAGACTTCCGGTTATCGAGATCTCACCACGGTCCTTCGCCGTTTGCAAATCCCCCGGAAACGAGTCACGAATATTCCCTTCGCGCCGCTGAATATGCAACTCCGTGGCACGGTCGCAATTAAAATATTCACTCGACAAGACCGTCACGTCAGGCGCTCGTATAGTAACGACAGTTGTACAGAGCAAAGAGTCATTTCTTTCGCGTGATTTCCCCCCCCCCCCCTCAAAAAAAAAAAGAAAGATAGAAAGAAAAAAAGAAAAAGAAAGTTCCTCTCCACCGTTCGTAGGAACACGTTGCAGACGAGAGAGAATGTCTCTAGGTGAAATTCGAGATGGTCTGCGCTAGAAAGTAATCTTCGTCCCCTCGTAATTCCTTCGAAGTTACTTTACGATTTCCCCAGCTCGTTGTCGCCAACCTCTGCTCCTCTACCGACTAGGTAAAAGACAGAGAGAGAGAGAGAGAATGGAAGAGAGAGGGAAACCACCTTCCCAGACACCTTGCCAACTTACTTTCCGACTTGTAACGTTATCGCGGCGAACCGAGAAGCTCAGTCTCCCTTCTCTCGCGGCCAATTAGCCGGCGTAACCGAACTCGCGCACGTACACCTATCTTCCGGAGCATTATTCAGGATTCTGCTGGTCTTCTAAATTATAAACCATAAATTTCTAGATCTTATTACAAATCGCGACGCGATTGCGCCGAGCAACGTGTAACTACTTCGTAGCCGTTAACGTTGCAACTGGACTCCATTTTGATCCTTGGAGCGGTCGAATAACCGCATCTTTAGGCTTCTACTCAATTCCCTTATGAATTTCGAAGGATCCTACGTATTGCACCTGTTGTGTCCGAGTCAAAGAACCATAGAAGTTGAGCTTGTGAGACTATTGTATATTTTACCATTTCAATCTCGGTAAATTCCTCGTACAAGTGAAATCCGTTGCCAAATGATCTTCCGAATAAAACTGTTTCCAAATAACCATCTTCTTTTCTCCTCGATCTCAACCAATTAATCCCAATATGCTAAGTTTTCCTAGTCTTATCCTATAATGCCTTGATAGACGTTTACGCCATTCGCCAATCCTGTTTCCGTTTTTTCCCTAGACTGTCCTTCCGGCTTCCTTAAAACACTCCGCCCACTTAGTTCGCGGGAGCTATGGTAAGTGGAGGTGTTGACCACCGGAAACAGCAGGCCCAGAGGGTTTTCAGGCCTGGTGCTCAAAGTTTTTCCTGTGTTACGTGGTTTTACGACACGTCTATTGCTATTAAGTGAGCAGAAGCAGGCTCTAGATGTTCCTGTGACCAGCAGAAGCGAAATCCTGTTACTATAAACAATTTTCTAGACCCTAACTTCTGGCTTGAACCGTTGACAATAATATTTTTTCCTTAATTATATTTCCTCAAAAATAACTGTAACTGTGTAAGTGTCATAAACCAATCGCCTTCTGGTTGAAGTATGTTAATGCTGTTCACTAACAGCATCAATAGTGGATCGAGAAAAAATGTCACTTTTCGAAAGGTTTATCGTAGAACTGTGGATTTACCGAAGTAAAGGGTGAAGAATCTTCTACATAAGAACGAGTATTGCGTGTAAAGGGTGAATATATAGTTTATAGTGAGTTTCGAGTGTTATGTTGGAAACACTCTAGTGTTCGCGTGCATCTCACGAGTTTGCAGAGAACGGTGAACATTGTTCGCTCGGGAGGTGATACATCAAAGATCCTGTTCGCAAGTTCAACTTTTGTAACTGACTGTGTTCTGCTCGTGAGTAGTTATGGGCGTTCAAATCTGAACTTCGAAACGATTCGAAGTTTTTCATCGCCTCGAGCATGATTCGAAGCTTAGAACTCTTGGAAGACTTGAGAGTTTTGGTAATGTTGGAAGTTTTGCAAGCGTTTATTGGTTTAAAGATTGTCCAAAGAATCATGGAAATCATAAATATACACTTATGTTTTAAGGAGTGTGAATACCATCATTGTTTGACCTTTCATTTATGTACATTTAAATTAAGAATTCTCACGCAAATTTCAACTTCCGATGTTCAAGAGTTCCAAGCTTCGAATCACGTTCGAGATAATTCAACTTTTTCGTCAGAAATATTAATTCGAAGCGATTCGAAATGTGTCAGATCTCACCAGTGTGGATCTGGCATTAGAAACGCCGGAAAAGAACGTTTCAGATAAAAATGTGCGATCACCCAATGTTTCGAACAAACATGATCAAATGCGTCCTCAGAATATTTTCCTGGTTTTCGTAAATTGAACGAGAAGAATTTTGAGATAAAAAGAGGATAAAATATTTGAATGAAAGAATTTCTAAATTAAATATCCGTCCTTTCGAACCATTTCTCCTTATAGATCATGTTCGAAATGAAGCTTTCGAATCAATGAGACGGAATCAATGGGAAATTCGTTTGCAGGCAATACCTGGCGCGAAGGTCGAATTATTGTCGCGTTATTCCAGCCACGAAACGGGATACAGCTGTAACATGGACCGCGAAACGCTTAACAAACAACCACTGAAACGATCCAGGGGTGCGCATGGCCCAGGGCAGCCAACTAATTGGGCCAGAAGCAGAAAAGTCCAACACCCCGGGTATGTTTCATTTGCACCTGACACAAACAACGTTTAAATCCTCAATTACAGTCGCCGGCGCGTTACGCGGACAGGATATCCGTTTGACATACGTGCCCGTTAATTTTCGAACGCTCGCGGTTTCTGGGAATGGGCGCAGCCGTGCACGCGCGAATAAATCTCCGTTGCTGGGATCGTTTCCGTAAAAATGCCCTTTCTTACCTTGTTTATAGTCCGGTTGAATTAAACGCCGGTATTACTCTAGGCAACAATGCAAATATTAATAAAAAAAATGGAAAAAGAAAGAGGAAAAATAGATGCTTAACCGGTGGAAAAGCGAATGTTGACGTTTTGAATCACGTAACTGCGACAAAACTAATTTCTGCTGCATTTCGAAATGTTCCATTGAAGTGAAGAAACGATAAGAGAAGTAAAGAAATATTTTTCTGGTAGAAAGATACGTTTCGTACTCGATACGATAGCAAACTGAGAACTGGAGTAATTTATTTGTACACTTCGATATAATTACACAACTGTTAGGTAATTAGAGTTATCGTAAGATAAAGCTGAAATCTATCAATTTATAACATTCACAGATAATGTTTATCGTTTACCCCATTGGCTGAATTAATCACGAGATATCTCGTAGCTTGTTTTATAAGTTTCGATTAACTGTTACTTTCCGTGAAATAATAATTTTAGAAAAAATATTTATCTGCAACCTAATCACCGTTAAATTTTACGAAACTTCGCTGTTTTCTTTAAAATAAACATTTGACGCCCAAAAGAAGACGTTTTCAATTTTTCCAGCAACGAATATGCTCAAAATATTCATTTCTACCATTCACATACACATCATTTATCATTTCAATTCATTCTTCTAAATTAATTTGCTTTTTATTCGTCGTTTATTTATCATTATTCTCATTGAACATTATTTCACGTGTACATTACCGAATAATAACAATTAATATCGAAAGAAGGAGAAAAAGGAAAGGAAGCGAGATGAAAGAATTGAAAGGAAGATCGATAGAAGAACATTAGATTCCGCTCACACCGTGACTGTCCACGAATAAAGGGCGGTAGGAACATATCTACGCTTAGACGCGTACTTATCGAGGCGCGTAGCGCACCGGAAGAGGAAAGAACGAAAGAGGAACCACCGATGAAATGGCCCTCGGGCCCTGAGCTCCGATCCAATTAGATTTTTAATAAAAGTTTACCCATCCCGCCTCTCTATGCCGCCAGTCACGTACCGGTTTGCGTCCCTATGGGGTTGAGAAAAAGATTAACTGGTTCCCAGGGTAACCAGCCTTTTGACACCGAGCCACCGGATGCCCTGCGATCCAGTCGCGTATTTAGAGGAGAATGTACCTGCCATTTTATTCGAGAAACCACAACAGAAAGCTCTCTTTAATTTCCTATGCGAAAAACTTCTTTTTCACTCTTCGTTCACTGACAACGTGAACATTTTACCGAATATTGAGTACACGTAAATTAGAAATATTTGTTACTCGATTTGTTCTGATTATGTTATTCGATTTACAAGAAGATACGTAGGAAGTGTAATTCTAAGATTTTCGCAAATCTGTATGATTTTAGAGTTTTAAAAAACAAAAATTAAAAAATATGTACAAATATAAAAGTTTCAAAACTCTCAATTATAAGTGAAACGAAATATTATAGAAGCTGTGCTTTGTAATTGCTTCTCTGCAGAGACGATCGTAACGAAAGGATTAACGAAGGGTTAATGATCAATGAGAAGTTGAAAATTATGCATTCAAATTCAATTCTAGGTGTAGACGTTTCATAAATTATGAAACATTTCTATTTCACAGTATTTTCGATTACAGTAATAATTGATTCTGAGAATTGGAAGAAATGGGGATGAAATTCGATCGTACGAAAACATTTTCAAGATGTTTCCTTCATTCCCTGAATTAGAGCTGGTATTTCTTTTGAAAGTAAACGAGCCCGCCAAGGAGTCTGACCAAAGGCGAACCACCACCAGAACTGGAAAAACCATCCCACCATGGAAAGACGCGATCGGGGCGATTACTCGTCGAAATAAGTATTTCGAGTTCGAAAGGTGGGCGGTACCGTTGGCAAGCAGTATGGATGCATAAAGCTGCGGCTGTCTGTGGCAACGATTCTAAATTATCGCGTACCACCAAGGCAGAGACGTAAAATCTACGTATTCGTGGTCGCTTTGGTGCCCTGGCGCTACCAAAATTCCTTGGCAGATTTCGTGCAATAAGACCGGAAAAATACTCGGTCGAAACGTGCACGGGGAAATATACGAGTTGTTGTCTGGAAATAATCTACCATAAATAGAGAAAAGGCAAGAGGGAGAGAGAGGCGGAGAAAAAGAGAAAGCGAGACTGAGAGGGCGAGAGATAGAGAAAGTACGAGAGACAGAGAACGCGAGAGACAGCGCAACAGACACACAGCGCGAGAGACAAAAAGCGCGAGAGACAGAGAGCGCGAGAGATAGAGAGCGCGAGAGACAGAAAGCGCGAGAGACAAAAAGCGCGAGACAAAAAGCGCGAGACAGAGAACGCGAGAGACAGAGAACGCGAGAGACAGAGAGCGCGAGAGACAGAGAGCGCGAGAGACAGAGCGCGAGAGACAAAACGCGCGAGACAGAGAGCGCGAGAGACAGAGAGCGCGAGAGACAAAAAGCGCGAGACAGAGAGCGCGAGAGAGAGAGCGTGAGAGACAGAGAGCGCGAGAGACAGAGAAAGAGAATGGAAGAGGAGCAGGGATCAACGAGCATGATTTTATCAACACCGTCAATTAATCAAATTTCTAGGAAAACGTTTCGTATTAATTTCATGCGAGAGAGTACGGGGTAACGAAGAGAGTGGGATGGCGGGTATTGTCAGATTTTTAAAAGCAGGAATATACGAGACACGGAAATTGCTCGTTTCCCGATATTTCCATTTCCAATGATATTTATGCTTCCGCCGTGACTACGATGAGAACACACGGCCAGTCAACGGGGCATATCCAACCTGAACTTTCAATCGTATCGAACCTGCGTTTACTACATTTACCTGTCAATGGGGAATAGGTATCTGGTAACAACGTCAACTAAATTCATCATACATATAATCCACGGTTAAATCATTCTCGAAGCAATTAAGATAAGTAGAAACACAAGTTTCCATTACACATCGATATTCAAAGATGAAACAAATAAAAAGAACTCTACTGTTAAAAACCAACGATTGTTAACGGTGTTTTAACAACTCTCCACTTCCTTAATACGTATCGCAATCTTTTCATTTCGTTCAATCCCTGTTTGATCTTCCCCAGAGTCACGTTCTATATATCGAACTTTTATAAAATCAAGCCGGCGTCGTTCGATCGATTGAAATTCACTCCGTCATCGCTAACTTACCTTGATTAAAGCTGAACCAAAAAGCTTCTCCTTTTTTTTCCCCTTCTTTTCCCTCCCTCGCTCTACTCTCTTTCTCTCTCTCTCTCTCTCTCTCCTCTATACGCTTCCTTCCTAACACGAGGCGTCGTTGGCTACATCATCGTAATAATATCGCGCCAAATCCCATCCCTTTCCACTTCGCTTCGCAGTATCATCGTACAACGATCGCCACGGAAACCGATAATTCCTCGTTTCGTGCTTCCGCCATGACAGCGATCCGATTTCGATACAGCGCCGCGTTACGCCGCTTGAAGAATGTGTTCTCGCGAAAATGAAACACCCTATATATACAAGAAACGATCCATATTGGTGTGTTTGTCTACGTATATGTATATATATATATATATATATACACACACATATATGTACATACATATGCGTATACGAAAAAGTATTTGTATGTCTGCGTAAGTGTGTATAAAAGCACGATCTCGTTCCCTAGAGGCTTCTCTTTCGTCCGGGGGTGCTAGACGGTGGTTGGAAAAATCCAATCGCTTCCCGACGATATACGTCTTTGTAACTCGATAAGTCGCCCGGGTAATGCGGAAGGATGGGGAGGAAGGTCTCCGGAAGAGAAGAAAATTTCGTCGTCCAGTAGAAAGAACCAAAGAAGGGTACACCTGGTGAAAGGGGTGAATGATAAAACCGGATCAAAATCCAGAAATCTTATCCTTTCCTTGGGTATTCCGATGCGTCTATTTCGAAGGGACACGTGACACGGATGATTTAAGCGTTTGCTTGTGTGACTTCCGGAAAATTGGGGATCTTTTCGAGAATTTTCTATTCTCGTGTAATAGCGAGGAAGAAGAATTTCCTGAGATTTTCGATTGGCTCCTCGAAGTATTGGATCGGTCAGAAATTCGTCCGATTTGTGATGACGATTGTCTTCGAGCTTTTTGAAAAGCGGCTAAATTCAAATGAAATCGTAAAAACACATGGTTTCTTCCAAAAATTGACACTTGATCGTACATTTTGACCAAAAAGCTTGAAAATTGAGGTTATTTTGTAATTTTGACGTAATTTTAAAGATGAACATCCAAAGAGGACACTTTCGATTTGTGAAATTTTACGAAGCTTTCTGAATGCGGGATTATAAAGCTGTCCAACAGACGTTCAACTTGTTATTGAATAAAGATAATTCCATTAAAACAGTCATTTTTTATTTACATGTTAAAAACCACACGAACATTTCAACCAAACCAATAGCTCAATTATTCCATTTTCGTGGAAGCTTCTTTAACCCTGGATTTACGGATTTGAATTTCACGAGCAAAATTGCAGAAACTGTTTCTACCATTTTCCAACAATTTTTTCTGACATTTATCAATAGAACGATACCAAAATATATCAAAATTTACGAACAAGTTAATAGCATATAATTAAGTGGTTTCTAAATTAAATCGATTAGTTTTAAGAAAAAATTTGGGTTTGCATTCTAAACTTAGTATTGAAACCATCGATTAACGATGAAAGAAAAGATTAATTCGACTCTTCAACTTGAAAATAATTATAACTACGACCCTCATCCTCGAAAAATGAGCAAAGTGTTTCACAATAGAGGAAAAATCAAAATCAAAAATCTCTAAGAAGAAGAAAAGGAATAGGGGTGAACTATTCGTCGTATGAGGAAGGAAAGTTGCACGTTTGACACGCGACGTCTGTCAGCCGAGTGCAGTTTAATTTCCCTTGATTCTCCTACTTTTCCAGAATACACCATCGGTATTATACACTCGCGAGAGAGGACGAATTTTCCAGCGAGGCGTGTTCATTTAGCAGCGCGAATCTCACCGTTTGGTTGATCGAGATGCGGTACAGCATGAAGCTCGCGAGAGAATTGAATTTGTCTCGGAAGTTTCGATTATTATAGAAGGCCGTGTGTATAGCGCTTAATAAGTCGACGACGAACGCGACGAATGGTACGCGACGAGGAAAATTTTAGCGGAATGGAGGGCGAAAGGAAGAACGGTCGAACGAAAGAGTAACTCGCTGCGAAACAAGATCAAAGTCTTAGAGCATCTACTTGGAGATTTTCGATGCGCCGGTTCGAAGTCGTGCGACGAACACTACGAAAGGAGAAGCTTTATACTTAATGAGAGACTTTGTTTAGCGTAGTACTGGGCTCCTTTCCGATGGCGTAGGAATTTACCGTCGTATCTTCCGTTCTCCACTGTAGAAGATTAAAAGACACTTGGGAACGAGACCGTCTTCCTCTTCTAATACATTAAAGACACTCGTGACCGTGATTGATAACGTGGAAATATCACTTCTAATCGTATACTGGGTGTTCTACTTACATCAAACCTGTAAATTACTTCCATTGCTGTTGAAAGGAAAAATCTTAAATTCGAATAAAAAACTCTTCCAGATAATGTTTAAGACCATTCTAAGGTTATCCACATTCTCCCTTGTTTCCTTATTTCTTTTTAAATAATTTCAAAGCTATATCACAGATCTTTGAATTCATCTTGATGTTGGCTGTAACGTAGCACTATGAAAAACAGAAATTAACGTGCAAAAAAGTTTCAATAGCCTTCGATATGATCTTGAAGAGACTTTTTTGCTTTCGATAAAGTGAAAATAATTTAGGTGTTCGTTACACATGAAAGAAACTCAGAAATGAGATTAATTGTGAATTTTTTATCAATATTAAGTACCTTTAAGATTTCATCGCAAAAATGGTAGAAGCATAGAAATTGTACAAGGCTGCCGTGTTCTATCTAAAGATATTTTCAGTAGAGTCTAAAAATATACGACCACGGTTGGTCCTTGGTATCAATTATCAAAGGAAACGTTCGGTTATTGATGGAGGTAGTTGGTAGCGAAGAAAATGTGAAGATGTTAGGTTGACGGACGCGAACGTCTGTATTAAGGCGGCACCTAAATGCGGCTTTCGTGTACATCGGGGCCGAATGCATTATTCAAACACTTGTACCCGTACACGTAACTTAAATAATGAAATTCACCGGATCTGAGAAAGCCGGCTTTTTGTCCCCGCGACCACCCCCGTGTAACTCCGCCACGAAGTACACTCTCCTCTACTGGCAAATACAATACCAAAGACGCGAAACTTCCATTTGCAAATAAGCAACTTTTTAATCCGCTAGGAAGAAACCCTCCGAACAGTCGAGAACGATACCTTCGTCTAACTAACTTTCAAACATGTTGGATCAAATCCTCGATATCCATCGAAAGGAACAATTAATCGTGAGAAAATTAAGATGGCGCCATAACTATGAGTCTAAAAGTTCCGATATGTCGGTCCAGAAGTCACAATTGTTCGATTCCCCTTCTGGTTCCTCAAATTTTCCCTCCACTCCCAGATTGATAAATAGTATTCCTCTAATACTAATAAATATTGTAAAATTGGGATCTCTATGTCCATTAGAGAAACAATTAATCTCGAGGGAATTAAAATGGCGTCTTAACTATAGGCGCAGAATCCTGGCATGTTGGTCCGGAGATCGCGATTGTTCGATATCCCATTTAGTTTCTCAAATTTCCCTCGAATCCCACATTAAGGAATATTATTCCTCTAATATTAATAAATATTGTAAAATTGGGACCTCTATGTCCATCAAAGGAATAATTAACTATGAAGGAATTAAAATGGCGTTTTAACTTATAGGTGTAGATTATAGGTGTAGAGTCCCGGCATGTCAATCCAGAGACCGCGAGTTCAAATTCGCGCTTGATCCCACAAATTTTTCCTCGACTCTTGCAAATGCACACCGAAAACCTGATCCCTTGAAAATAGACAGGGTATTATCGGACCTCTCGTAACTTCCTTGGAGAAATGAAGATTCGAGCAATTAAATAGTACTATGTATAGGCGATCCGCTCTGTGAATCTTCAAGTTCCACAGACAAAGCAAACTCCGTGGCTACAACTCCTTCATTGAATGTAGTTAATGTAGTTCCTCGTGATTGTCAAACACATTCTTTGCCAGCATCGTCGCGACACAGAGGAAACACGAGAATCGTTTAGAACCGTGTTCAATAGTAATAGTGTACAATACCAAGAAGAGAGAGAGAGAGAGAGAGGGATCGTAATTCCTTTACATTTAGTCCACGAAACATCAATCAGAAGACGATGTTTCGGTACGATCCGGTTACCTTACTCTCTCGTTCTATCAAACGTTTCTCCATTCATCAAACCAAGACACTCTACAGAATAACCCCATCCATGGTATTCCACTGGCAAGCGTTCAATTACTTTCTCGTCCGGAGACGTTCCACGCGTCATTACGCAACGTCTTCCCTCCCCTTGTTCATTTCCAGCCCTTCATCACGACCCTCTTTTCTCCTCTATAACCCTACACACGAGTAAGTCCCTCCCTTCTCTATTTCTTCCTTCTAGTTTCACATCTCTGGGCTCGACCATTACGCGTCCCTTACGAGCGAGCAGGTGCACCGAATCACTCGTCGAAGCCACAGAAACTCACGTTGGAAGATTCTCTCTGGCCGTGACGTTGCTTCAGGAATAAGAATCCCCCTCCGTTGGTTACGTTTCACCCTCCCGAATAAATCCAGGCGAAAGGACGAACTATGCCATGGATGGCATTCGTCTGCTCTAGGAGCCAAGGAACTAAAACTCGTCGAGCGAAAGGGTTACGCTCGCTGGAGAATAAGAACGGGAACAACAGGGCAATAAAGAGGCGGGAGAGGAGTTGGTAAGGAGGAGGAGGGTTAGAGAGATGTGGAAAGGGGTTAAAGGAAGAAGTAAACGGAGAAAGATAGTCGAAGGGAGCGAACCGTGCGAAAAACCAGAGGACAAAGCGGACTGGTGGAAGAGAACGTAGGGAGGGGTGAAACAACGTAGGTGGGTTTTCGGTTCATAGTGGAGGGATGAAGAGGGTGAAAAAGGAAAGGGGAACGGGAGTCGGGTGTCGGGCTAACTTGACGACGGAGCTGCACTATGTTATCCCTCAGCCGTAACCAAAGAAGAAGCGAAGGAACAGGGGCGTGCCTCGTACCTCCTTACAAACTGTCGAAACTTTGACTAACCCCACCCTTCTTCCGACTACTAGCTTTACGTGGCTGCTTGCTCGACCTCGTCACACGTATACCGTGGTGTGAGTCGCGTCACACTTGACCACCTCGGTTATATTCGAAATTATAGCTTGTTTTACGTTGTTTCTCCATGTTAATCGCTCCAAGAACAATTTTTGCCGTGTCAAATTCGCCGCTTAGAAAGGAAGTTACGTAGGAAAGAGGAATATAGGAAAGAAAAGGATGCACTTTTCGGTGGTCTCTAAGTACACTCGCTGGTAGTTCGAGGAAATCTGTTTTTTCCTCTTCTATTTTCTCTTCTTTGAGGTCAGATAGCTCCTTCACCAGGTAGGACGAAGTGTACTTGAAATTACCATCTACAAAGTCAATGGGCTGTGACCCACATGAGTTAGGTCTAGCAGAAAATTTTCGAAAAGCTTAGAACACAAGAGAATGTGTTGAGTGCAAAGAAGCCTCTTGTTTCCTGTTTTTCTTTTTCCTAAGTTAACGAAGAGTCACCTGGAGTAAGCTGAAAGTCAGCTGAATATCTCAATTATTATATTTATTTTGCAAACGATGCTTGTAGTACAATTTAAGTGCTTTCTGAAGGGAAATATTGTAAGAGAAAAATTGTTGGTTTACTCGTTTGCTTATTCTTTTTCTTTTCGTAACATTAAAAACAATGGAGATATTTAGATGGACTCCTAGCTGAGATACCCTATATACCTACCCTCGTGTATACACAAGTAAATCAAGCGAACACAAAGCACCCACGCCAAATGACACCCACGAGACTTCGCCCCTACGAACAGTCGAATTCGGCGTTTAATAGACCGCCGAACTTCGTTCATCAGAGGAAGAAACCGACGGTTGAAGAACCGGTAAGAGAAGGGTTCCGCGCAGCAGGTGATGCCGGGGACACGTGTGATTAAACAGGACTTTGCGGCGGTGTTTCTTTGGCTGGTGGAAATTAACGAGGGAAATTGAACTCGAAGTAGCTACGCTAATTATACCAAAAAAAGAAAGGAAGAAAAGAAAGAAAAGTAACGTATATCCTCGTTGATAATTCGAAGCCGCGAGGGAGCTTCCCTTTTTTCCCTCCCTCTTCAAACGAAGCGTGGATAACGTATAATTGTAGCAGAAAAGGTGGAAACGCGAGGAAGAACGTAGAAATGTCTCCGGGGCTCGATAAATTCGACAAAATTTCCGCGACATTTATGTCCAACCCCTAAGACCCCTGGAATCGTTACGATCGTACAGTTTCCGTAGAAGTACAAGCTGAATATGATCGTGCTGCTGCAAGAGTAGCAGAGATGGTGAAAAGGAAAGAGAAAGAGAAAGAGAGAGAGAATGTGTGCAAGGAGAAAGGAGAGGCAGAGAGCATCGCTAACGTCGACTACATCAGTGGCGGTGTATGCCGTTTGATCTCAACTGGAATGGCTGTAAGTCGAAGTTGGCTTACAAGCGCAATCATGCGCAGAGATCTTTGGGAATTGAATGGCCACTTCGCGTCGCCTCGCGGGATCCAGGAGGAGAACAAGATATTGAACAAGCTGTACATCGCTGACATGGGTCACGCGCCTCTCTCTCTCTCTCTTTCTCTCTCTCTCTCTCTCTCTCTCTCTCTCTCTTTGGAGAAATCGTGAACTATAATAGACGATAACGTAAGTTTGGTTATAACGTTTTAAGATTGCAGATCGATCAGGTATAGGAGGAAGAGACGAGGGCTTCACGAACGAGCGAACAGAATCGATGGCGGCCACTTTGACTCTGTCGGACCCTGAAGTTGTACGTTTTATTGGCTCGATCTGTACGTTTAAACGTATCCACGAACGATAACGTATCCCTTTCATCGGCAGTCGTATCGAGGGCATCGCCTTTAACCACCGTCCGTATTGCCTTAACCCGCGACGACTTTCTTACTTTGGACCGGGCCAACTTGTGCAAGAACCAAGAGGTCGTAAATCAACGGGAAGTGGTGATTACGAGCGCAACCGCGAGCGGCACGCCACGACAACGAGCAGCTCCGTGGGCCCGGACTCGTTTCCAAATCGTTCGTTAATTTTATATCACTCGTGCATGAGACGTGGTACTTAACGATTGCGAGGAAACACGCGACGCTCGTCGGTTTCCCTCGCGTTTCTACCAATTCACCGTGTCGTTAGGTCGTTCCAGGTGTTCGTTATGTTTCATCGGCGAATATTACGTTCGTACATTAATTTGATCGGTAAATTTACTGCTAATTCATAAGTATTTCTCTCTTTTCTCTTTTTCGTTTTTCAGTATGGTAGGAAGAATAGCGATTTGTTGTTATATTCTTCTCTCTAACTCGTTTCCACCATTTTGGTTTCCCTTTCCACAAATTTCACGAATGTCTAATTCATCAATTTCTAATTTTTGATTCTTCTAAATTCAGCACCGGTGCCATTTATCACGAATTTATATAGTTCACATAGTAGAGAATTAAAGAGAATCATAATAACCTCGAAAGTTTTTTCCCGAGCGTGAAAACTTCAGATTTTTCCCAAGTATCCAACATGGATTAGTTAACGACGTATTCTCCATCATTATTCAAAACTTCTTCTCAACGTTTTAACAGTTCTTGGATTCCTCGCTTGAAGAATTCCGCGATTTTTACTCGGACTAATCTTAGGTCAATAGAAACTGGAGCTAAACGTTTCTCGTCGGATTGAGATGGTCCACCAGGTGAAGTAAAACTATGTATTCGACACTTCGATAACCATCCTCCCTATTGTACAAAAAAATTTTCACGAGTTTACAACCTTGTCAAGCTAAACGATATGCTTGAAGACGAAAATTCGAACGAATTTAAAAAGAATAGTTATTCACGTGAAAATCAGAAAATCAATTCGCCTTTTACTCAAAAACGATGATCAAAGTTTTAAAACTGAATTATTTAAAAAGTAAAAAAAGGAAATAAAAGCTATCGTTGTATCGTTTTATGTGAAATAAAAACCACGCAAATTTATCGACGAACTTAATACGACAATGTGTAAGAATCAATCTTGAATACGTTCGAAAGATTATGCGGGGAAAAAAAATATTCGAAGAGCGAAGTGTTTCGAATGGAAAATTCTCAGGGCGATGTGACACGTTCCACGTTCGACTGGTCGAATTCGAATCGACAGCTCGAGCCACAACCATCAGACGGCCGATTACGCGCCCCTATATTTCGATCACGTAACCACCTCATGCAAATCGTGATCATCCAATTACGCGGTACGAATCTATTTATTAATTAATATTCAAGGCGTTACGTAACGCGGATACAATCGTCCGGGTTAGGAAGATCGCAGAGATAGAACCCTTTCCAAAGCTGGATGTTCCCTTCCCACTCCTGTCGAAGATCCAAGACGGTAAGGTCGTAAATCCACGGTGTCGTAATTAACGGGACAGTAGCCGAGCTTCGTCGAACGTAACGCTGCCAACGCTTTCATATCCGTTGTGATTTATTAAGCCGCTTTTCATCGTTCATGCTCGCGTGCCGGCGCATCGTAATTAAATCGCCACTCGTGGCTCGCCGAATTGCCATTCTCTTGTCAAAGAACGACTGACAACGATCGATTCTTCCTATTTTCTTCTTTTTTTGTGCTATCGAGTATCGTTAGCTATCGATATTACTATTTCCTTTTCTCTTTTTTTTTTTTTGGTTATTTCACTTAATGCGATATTTAACACTAGGTTTACGGGACACGTCAATTTGACGGATTTGAGATTTCACGAGAGAAATTATAAAAACAATTGCTATTATTTCCCAGCAACTTTTTCTCACTTTTATTTATGGAATGATACGAAAATATATTCGAATTCGTAGATACGTTAGTAACATACAATTATGTTGTCTCTAACAAATCGATTTCTGGAAGGAAAAATTCGATTTCTGGTTCACGCAAGAAAAGCCCGTAAACCTAGTGTTAAATAAGAAAATCAAGTTAATGTAACTTGTAAATTCTAATAGAAAAACTAGTTCCAATTTCGTTCGTTCGATTATCATCGACAGTATCCATTTTATAGAACACTATCACTTCCTGAGGATATTTTTTATTTCATTAGACTGTGAGAAACTTAGTTAATATTCCTAATATTTCTAATACAGTTAAATCGCGAAACGTGGTTAATATTTCTAATATTTCTAATATATACAGGATATATTAATATTTATAATATATACAGTATCTTCAGCTAAATTCGACAGGATATTCTACGGAAGAAAAAATGTGTAGTAGGTCGTTCGAAGCTTTATTAAAAATACGAAGTGAATAGTAAAACACTTATAATCGCAATGATAATCGAAAAAGATGGTACTTGCAAAAATTACTCCTTCAGATAATAAACATAGCTGACGTAAGCACACATCACATAAATATCCTTGATCCATTTCTTATTACCATTCCCGTTCGTATATCCTGCTCGCTTTATAAATTTTTAATAAAGGTTCAAACGACCCATGTTTATATAAGAGCTAAGGAAAAATTTGAGGGTTCCAAAGGGAATGAAACAGCCACGACCTCCGAACTGACAGGCCGGGAGACTTTGAACATCATCCTACCAGCATTTTAAAATTTTTCCTCATTGTATTCCATGAATTCGATATAGAATCCTATTCCTACATTAATGCAACACTTCCCACCCATTTATACCTTGTCAAATTTGCTCGAAAGGAAGAAAAACACCATGTACATCCGTTACGCCAGAGGGAACAGAAAACACGCGTCGTTCTATTCCATTACGTTTAGCAAATAAAACGGAGAAAGGGAAAAATCGTTCGCAAGACAAATCCACAACGGGTCAACTCTTCTTTCTGCTCCTCAGCAACAATAGACCGTCTACAGAATGGTCGCTGTGGGGTTGAAAAATTCAACGGTGGCCAATTATTTGGACACGGGCGTCGTGACGCGCGTAAACACACACGAGCCGGTGACGTCGCGCCGCTACGCGGTTAACAAGTTATCCGCGGGACGCGCGCGGCATTGAATAATGTAGAATTTAATTTCGACCGGGTTTTCCCGGGGTCGTCATCGCGGCACATCGGCATCGCTGTGGCGTTGATTCACGCCGTGAAACATTTAGCAGCCGTGAAATTTCCCATGCGACCGGATACGCGGGCCCCGTGCCACCATCAAACCTGGACTATTTGTCGATGGACCAGAGAATCGTCCGTAGAACACGTCCGCTCTTTCCCGCAATTCGTGCCTTGAATTTAGGGTCGGCCGTACAACGACGTAGGAAAAAAAAAAAGAAAAATTGGGATGTCTGGTACTGTGGAAGACAGAAAAAAAAAGAAGAAACGAAGAATAGAAGGGGAGGACGAAGAGAAAGAAGAGATATTAAAGTGTCGGTGAAGAGACAAGGGCAGAGGATTGCGGGAGAGATCGCTGGCAGGCTGAAACTAGGAGTAAAGGGAAAGGGTGGAAAAACGTGCAGTGAGCTGCGTTACGGATTAACGGGGCGCCTGTGCTGCAACGACGATGCACTTCCCGGATATCCGAACATCCGGACAGTTCGTGAGATATTCAACGGACCGAATATCCGGGCAGATTATACGATTTTCCTTTTTGTCACGGTCCCCTCTCTTCTACTCATTCCGTCTACCATTTCCTTTTTTTCTTTGTTTCCTCTTTTTCTTTTCGTTCTTTTTTCGGTATAATATTTTTGTTCGCGTTCGGTGTCCTTTTTTTCCCTTTACTTTTTAGGGATTCCCTGTATGGTGATGGTGGAGAGTAGACGGAAAAGTTCGATCGGTAACTGATACCCTTAAAGCAGTGTTTCTCAACGTGGAGCGTAACGTCCCATATGGGGGAACGATTTGAATATTTCAGAGTGTAATTAGAAAATGATTTCGCATTCGTTGATTTATCACTCGTGCCGTGAAAAGAATCACTGTTGTCGGTGGTAAATTATCGATACCGAAACTCTGACTTTTTATTCATTTTTGTATGATATATAAAGTGTAATGTAAAATTGATATTTGTTCGGGAGGTTAGGTTAGGTTCAGCTGTGTTTCTTTTTCATTTGGAGTATTTATTATTTATATTTTGAATATTCTTCCTTCTTCCAACGTCGACGAAGATGATAATGTTATAGGGAAACGCCATGAAGAGAAAAAGCAGAAAATTTCACGAGAAAAGTCGGAAAAAACTGCGAAAAATCCGACAGTGCGAAGAGATTTCGTAGGAGATTTCGAACAAAGTAAATTTGAGTGGAAAAAAAAAACAGTAACTGCACAATCTTGTAATAATTTAGAGCTATTTCTAAAAGTTTTAGTAAATATTTTACATTTTTAAAAAGCAACAAATGGTCAGTATTTAAATCAACTTTCGGTCAGTATTTTATTACCAAATAGGTCAGTATAAAAATACTAAATGATCAGTATGTAAATAAAAAAAATGGTCAGTACATAATTTATTTAAATACTGAGAATGTAGTATAAATACTGACCAAAGAATACTAACCAAATTATTTAAATTCTGACACTTAATATTTAAATACTGATAAAAGGGGATTAAAATACTGATCAGTAAAATACAAGCCTTTTTAAAATGCTCAATCGCGGATTCATTCCTAATACCACAATACTGTACATTTTCAAAGATTGACTATTGATCTAGAGGATACATTAACATTTTATAGTTGAAACGAGGCACGTGAGAAAGAAAGATTGAGAAACACTGGTTCGAAGGGTGAGATTTTCAAGAGATATTCGTACCGGTATATATCAGTGAAATCTGTACGAATGATTTATCGAAGAAGGGTGAAATGAGTGACCAGGATTCGACTTTCTCGTCACCGCGATCAGAGCTATTCCCCGTTATTGCGACGTAACATTGAATATTCGTTATCGATAGCTCTGATATTCCTGATGTTCTGAATTCAACGCTCGAGCCAGCCGGATATTCATGTCTCCTCGACCGCGAGACGTGACGGCGAAAGTAAAGCTAATTGCGATGAATGTGCACCGCATTTCTAAGATGAGCTTACAGATTCAATTGCTGGTATAAATAGCTCGGCTATCGTTCGATTCGTACATCTTTTAATACCCTCGACTTACGCTTTAATTGTCTCTGTTCGTTCATTGTTGAAAAATTAACGTGACATTGACGAGATCCTCTACGAAACTGTAACATTTACCTTTGAAATTTCAAGGATCTTCCTTTATCCTTACTAATTCATCGAGACAACGAAAATCGTTTAACACAGTTCCAATTAAAATTATATAAGCTGTACGAACAATACAATGTTTACATTGTGAAATATAAAACGATATTAATGAGCAATAATTTATTAGAGTAACAAATTAATGAACAAAATAGATCTGTAGAGTATGCAAAGTTTCGAAAGAGTCTAATAAATAAAGAAGTATTAAAAAAAATAAATAGATTATTTAATAGAGTTCCAATTAAAGTTATGCAAACAACAGAATATTTACATTGCGAAATAGCTTTTGCATTCCATTCAAATTTTAAAAAAATGCTTCATACTGAAGTAAGGAAAATTCGTGAAATAAACGAAAACAAATAAATTCATCAACCGTCCACAATTTTTGTATCTTTCGAAAAGAAACTTTAAATTTTCGAAAGCCTCGTTGCAAAAATGGGCTGGAATTGAGGGATCGGTCACAAAAAAAAAAATAAATACACAAACGAAGTATTTATATGTCTATCAAATTTGTACTTTTCTTCTAACTTCAGTCTGAATTTAAAACTGAGAATTTCAAAATAGAAATTGATAATATAATATCTCGATTTCCTCCTATTTAAACCTGTATTGAACATTCGAAATTGACATAGCGATTAAAAATTCGTAAGGCAAAGGGGATAATACACATTACGCGTGACGTATTTCTCATTTCCTATCGTTGCTATACGATAATAATAAATCGACGAATAGATCGTAAAGAACAAACGTACCTGGTATTGTTGAATATCTCATCGATAGCGTGCCTCAAGTCACGTTCATTCAACTTGCCGAAATTCACCACTAAAGCAACGCCTCTAGCCTGAGCCGCGATCGCATTCTGATATTGATCACCGTACAAAGGCATCAGTACCATTGGTACCCCGGTATGAACACCCTCGGTCAATCCTAGAAGACCACCGTGACCAAAGTAGCACTTAACATTCGGATGATCTGTAAAAGAAAAGAATGAAAATTCCATTTAGTCGATTCCCTCGTCGTTGGTGAATTCATACGAATTTCAGTGTAACCAATCAATTGGGAGTGGGGAAACTAAATCGTTTCCCGTGGCCTTAAAGAGTCTGGTGTTAAAACCAGTCGATATCAAGCCGTGTGCATCCAGAAAAATCGATTCCCGATATTGGAAAATCGTCGCGAAAGCACCGTCCACGTTCACCGTGACACAGATACTCCGTCGTCCTTTCTTTCCTTCGATATAGAAAAAGTGAGAGTGCTCTATTCTTGTAATCATAAATATCTGAAATAAATACATCCATCTTCGAGATGGACATGAATAATTCTACTCGCGACGTTCTACCAATTGTTCGTTCGTTATTCAATTAACCCTTTTAACGCGGAGTACTTCGAAACCGACGCGGCGTACGTGGACTGAATACTTTCCTCGTTGAAAGTAATCATTTTTTTATTGTTTAACAAAGATGATAATGTTTAGTGATATTTGAAATTATTATTTTGTAAAATTTATGCTTTAAAAGCGGATTAATTTAGAAAAAAGGAGGAAGTTGTAACGAATCTGGATTTTCGAATTTGAGAAATGTGGACTGAATACTTTCCTCGTTGAAAGTAATAATTTTTTAATTGTTTAACGAAGATGATAATGTTTAGTGATATTTAAAATTATTATTTTGTAAAATTTATGCTTTAAAAGCGGATTAATTTAGAAAAAAGGAGGAAGTTGTAACGAATCTGAATTTTCGAATTTGAGAAATGTGGACTGGATACATTCCTCATTGAAAATAATAATTTTTTAATTGTTTAACAAAGATGATAATGTTTAGTGATATTTAAAATTATTATTTTACCAAATTTATATTTTAAAAGCGGATTAATTTAGAAAAAAGGAGGAAGTTGTAACGAATCTGGATTTTCGAATTTGAGAAACGCGTTCAGTCATTCTTATTATGTTTCTAACAACTTTTTTAAATTTGGATCAAACGACGTTTCTTTTTTTAAGGAGTTAGAAAGACTAGTTTGCTAAATGATGTGTAAACAAATTTTTCAGAAAAGTTACACTTGTTTGAAATTGCAAAAAATGCAATGAAGATCTACTTTTGCAATTTTTTTATCCAAGCCTGCAACGAAAATTTAAAAAATACTTTTTGTAGATTTATACCAATTGTATGCATGCTGAAAGTTTCATCAAAATCGATTAACGTAACTATAAACTGTATAAAAATGGCGAAAATCATCTTACATCTACAAAACGTATTTTAACAAACTTTCATTACAAATTCACATAAGAAAATTGCAGAAATGACTTTTGCTAATTTCTTTGCGTTCATTCCCCATAAATTTTCATTCAACAATACTCATTTCCCCTGATCTAAACCTAAGACATAATGGAGCAACAATAAATCCTCGCGATACGAGCGACGAAACCAAACCCCTGCAAAATACCATCCTCACAGCTTCAGAGATCGCACAGTAACCCCTGTATAATAAGGAAGAGGCTATCGAGCTCCCGTAAAGCTCTCGACTTTTAAATAAATCCCACCGTCGAATATTCGGTTGAAAAATTCCCGTCGTCCTCGCGATAAACGCGAAGAGTCCAACCCCCTTCGCCCAATGGAAAACGCCATACAGGATTCCGTACCACCTCCGGCGTCGATCCTAATGTCAAATTCCATTACCACACACACACACACATACATACACTCTTCCTCTAACCTCCCAACTACTCTTACTCTCCCTCCTCATCCTCTTCTAACCACCGCACACGACGTCTCGCGACGCCGAAAACCGCCCCCTCTCGATTTGGGTACAGATGTAGACGAGCTGTATGGGGTTACGTCGTCTGGTGAAACCGTAAAGGGTGATGCAAAGAGGAGAGAGGAGAATAGCGGAAGGTTCGACTCCGACAGCCAAGCTTTCGAGGTTTCACGCTCGATACATCGTCGCATCGGCGCAACGCGTCGATACGTGACAGAGGATATCTATTCCTCAGGTTGGCCTAGAATCTTCATCCCTGTTGCGTTTTGTCTATTACATATAATAACGCAATCCGTACTTCTCACATCAAATTAACTTTGTCCAGATATTTTAATTAAGTGGACTGTATAAATTTTTGAGTTACTCGATGTACTATTACGACTAGTCTACTATTTATTTAATATTCAAGGCTCTCTATTCTACATGTATGTTTTCTATATATGTTTAACTGATCGTTTTGATCTCTATTAGGTTTTGTGAGTAACTGTATATTTCTCTTCAGCGGTTATGAAGCATTGTCATATAGGAAAAATGAGGGGAAAAATCATTTAAGTTTTGTCAAGCACGATTTGCTCGAGATTTCCGTGTCAGCAGTGGAGACTGGTGCCCGCGATACAGATACATTTTTACGACGATGGAGAACAACCACGGTAACGAGGAAATAACGCGGCTGTATATCCTCGACGATGCCTCGTGTCCCCTTCGTCGCTTACGACCATCGTTGATACCCACCCTCTGGCGAGAATTGATATTTGGTCGTCTAGGTAAAGGGTCGTAAGACGGAAATAATGAGTGTGGTAAAGTGGTTCTTTGGAAACAAGCTTAGTAGGATGGATAGGTGAGGTTGCGTTAGCGGATAAAGGAAGTGTTTACCGATGATATTTGTGTAGTAAAAACAATCCTGTCGCGTTACGATTATACAAACTGCTGGATGAAGAGAGGAGTTGGGTCATATGTGACCCATCCTGAGATTTCTATTTGTATACACTAGAAAATGAATTCTTTTCATTGGATTTTTATGTGTACACGTTGAACTACATTTCTCAGTAGTTTTGAAAAAATTGTATTAATTAATAGTTGAAGGATCGTTAATTGTTAAATATTGAAATGTAGTAGGAGCGATAAAAATAATGTAGCAAAGCATTTAAGAGAAACAGAGATGATATTGAAATTTATTATTTAGCACTATGTGTATCATACAAATTTCGAATGCAATATTTTTCCATATTGTTATAGATAGTGGAAATGTTCTAGGTGGATTATGTTTTTGCCCCAATCTTCAATATACGCGAGTAATACGGGTCACTGATGACCCAGAAGGTTAATCTGTAATTTGGAAATAACGTATCTTCTCATCTACGTTTTATAAATTTTATTTCATTCGCTAAATCTCATTTTTTACTCTAAAGAAGTAAAAGAAAATTGATATTCGAATTTCTAAATTTCTCGAATGTTCGAAAAAATAAAGGACGAAGATTTTTCCATTTAACATAACGCCATTTTGTTCAAAATCAATTCCAACACATAATTGTAGTTCAAACGGTAGCTCTATTCTTACTGAACATAATTCTTTTCTAATTATTTATTCACGAAGGACAGAACAATAGCTGTCAGTTAAGAAAAAACCGGTCAATATTCACGTCCTCGTACAAACAACTCACCTTCAAGTTTCCACGGTAACAACAATTTTTAAATATCGCTAGAAGGATGATTAAGTTCTAAGGAAAAGTTTCACGTGCCACACTCGCTTTGATTGCCCATAAAAAAAAAATGAAACTACTGCACCCTTAATACTATCGAATCTTCACATTTATTTTGTTCATAGTAATTATAAATTCTCACTTTCGCAAGAAAAAAAAAAAAGAAACCCATAATTTACTTTCACGTGAACAGGGAGAGAAAAATCAGGTTAGAGAGAGGTCAAAGTTCTCCTTCGTGATAAGAAATTTTATTTACTCGGTGTATGAGACGGTGTAATAACACAGTTTGTACCTGCTACTTTATACCAACTTGTAGATACAGAAACTAGTGATCCAAAAGGTCGCCGCGAAACGACCTATAGACCTCCGTACTTTACGACAGCAACCTTCCACGATGACGAAGTATCCAACACAAACCGATGGAACATTGACATCGAGACAAAGTGTCACGTTCCAACGACAAAGTCGTTTCCTATAGATACCAGATGCTAGTTCACCCTCATCCCCTCGAATTACACCGATAAATTTATTCCAGAATGAACCGAAGCGATATCACGAAGAACAGAGAAGTGAATAATCCTCGTAGAGTAACAAAATTCAGCTGAATAGTTGATTCACCAATTCCCCACCGAAGAAATAAATCTCGATCGATTCAGCATTTGAAATTTCAGCAATGCATCACGAGTCAGCATGGAGGAACAACCCGTGGAACCCATCGAACCCGTCTAATCTAATAGAATCGTAAAAGTAACAAAGAAGTATACCCCATTCCTTAATGGATGGCAAAAGAAAAAAAAAAAAAGAAGGAAGGAAAGAAAGATAGAACAAAATGTAACCGAGGATAGTGAACGATCCTTTGGCTCTATCCCTCAGGGTAATACGAATGGTGTTTTATCCTTGGCTTTATATCCTTAAATGCGATACTCGAGGGCATTGCGTGTCAACACATCGGCCATCGTAGTGTACCTTCGTCGATATCGTTCGTCTCTAAAGTCAATTACATTAGCGAGTCCTATGCGAATTGACAGGATCGATCGCAAACAACGCAGCGACGGGAACCGTCTATATCTATAGGAATGTATCGAATGTTTCTGTTTATTCGAACGCTTTCGTAGAATAAATGGTCCGTGACCTCGATAGGAGTACAGTACAAAGTGAAAATGTACACTGTGTGTATTATAGATCACCCCGTGGTCGGGGATAGTCTATAGAAAATGCCGACTGCGTGACTTTATGAAATCGGAGACTGAAAACAAGTCTTCTGTGCCGAGGTTATGGAATAAGAAGAAACAGAAAAAAGTAGAACGACCTGAGATTGACAGAAGAAACAGAAACTTTCAAGGAATATTTTTCTTTTTCTTTTTCACATTGAAATTTTGTTTCTTTCGTTGTATGTACTATCTGTCTGTAAGTCTTCGAACATTTGGCACATTTAAATTAAGAATAAATTTATAATACACTTACAAAATGGAAATAACAGTTGCTAATTATTTATGTTATAAGGGAAGATTAATTATTACGTCTTTGTAAAATGATAGAGGAAAGTAATCGCAATAAAAGTCATATTTAAAGGTGAACAATCTCTGGTGACTTGTGGACCGGAAGTGTAGATATATCTGCCCTCGAAGAAGTCTCCGAGAAAAGCAGTAAATAAATATCTACGTTTCTATATTTTAGAAAGGTAACTTGAACGAAGAAATTTATACTCATTTGTTAATAAATAAAGATACACTGATAAATATAAACAGATATCTTTCATCATAGGAGAAATATTGAAAGTGTGTTCTCCTGGCTTATAATATTTCTCATCTCGTTTCCGTTACATCGTACTTTTCCCTCGGTTTAATTCCCAATAAACAACTTGAATCGTATTTCCTCTCACCGGTAGTAAATGTTACATTTCTAAATAGAATAACATAAATATTGTTTATTTACTACTCTACCGCTGTGCTAATTATACAACGGTAAATAAATTCTAATAAACTGTACAGAGACTTTTACGTCTTAGTGTATCCACTGGTAATTCCTTCTATTCGATATCGCTGAATCTCGTGGTAATAAAAGGTGTAGCTAAATTTCTACGATAACCACATCCTGATATCAGCCCTCGATCCACTGTTGTTACAAAGTTGCTCGATAAAAATGTAGTTACCTCAGTGATCAAACTGGGAAAGCTACGTGGCGCCAATTAAAGGACAGGGATTAACGGTTTCCACAGTTTTATAAGAACGGCCCTTAACGTGAGTTACGAGCCGTGCACCGTTTCGCGTGGTCATCGCAACAAAAGCGTGCAAAGTAACACAGAAAGAGAAACGGAGAAAGAAAGAGAGATAAAAAGACAGAGAGCGAGAAAGAGAGAGATCCAATGCGAGAGAGATCGAGAAAAAAGGAGATCCAATGAGAGAGATCGAGAAAAAGAGAGATCCAAAGCGAGAGAGATCGAGAAAGAGAGAGATCCAAAGCAAAATAGATCCGGAGCGAGAGAGATCCAAAGCGAGAGAGATCCAAAGCGAGAGAGATCAAGAAAGAGAGAGATCCAAAGCAAAATAGACCCGGAGCGAGAGAAATCGAGAGCGAGAGAGACCGAGAGCGAGAGAGATTGAGAGCGAGAGATTTGGAGCGAGAGAGAAATCGAGAGCGAGAGAGAGATCTGGAGCGAGAGACACAGAGTGCGAGAGATCGAGAGTGCGAGAGACAGAGTGCGAGAGGTCGAGAGCAAGAGAGATCGAGAACGATAGAGATCGAGGAGAAAAAAGAGAGAAAAGGGGAGAGGGATGAAGCGCAACTAGCGATCTTATCGAGATCACGAAGAGGCAGCTAAAGGGTTGGTGCAAAGACGAAGGAACACGAGGATACAACGGTCACGAAACGAGATAATAAAATTAAAACGATCGGTCCACAGCCTCCACTCGGTTTACCGCTCAGTTTTAGCTAGATTATCTGACCACCGGCGAAAAACTCGATCGTCGGCTTTAACGCGTCCACGCGACGATGAGAAATAACGTTTGACCGATCGCTGATAACGACGAGTCAACAGCCGTGACACAAGAAAATGTAGAAAAAGAAAGAAAAAAAAAATAAAGAAGGTCGGTTCCTCGACAACGACCGATCATAAATCATCGTGAATTATTATGAAGGAAGCGGGGAGTCGCTTTAAAAAGTTATTAGCTTCATAGTAAAAATTGCATAATTACGAAAATTATTAGACACGTACCAGAAAAGGTGAGAGGAGGGAGAATAATGATTTACACTGTATGCAACGTAATAGAGGTCACGTAAGCTTAGCAAAAGAGAGGCGTGTACGTCGTGTTACGCAACTTGTATATATGTATGTGTGCGTACACGTCACGTGTGACGTTGTCGTACAGCATCACGCATATTTAGCTGGTAAATTTGCGAAAGACGCATCAACGGTGTCTGGCAAAACTAAACACAGGAAGCCAGCCGGAGCAAATTGACCGATCACCTGACGGACGGGTGTTCCGAGAAAAGAGGAGAAAATAGAAAAAGAGAGAAACGAACAAAAAGAAGAAAGACAAAAAGCAAGCTGGTATTATGCAACGTTTGAACGACCAGTGTATACGTGTCACAAACTGTCTCGTCGAAACGACAAACAAGTTTATTTAAAGCACTTAGCCGGCTAGAGTTCCAACGGTTGTCCACAGTGTGCATCGATCATAAAAAGTTATTCGGTGAAATACGACCGATGTAATTTCACATTATAAGAGAATTTTGCAATCCGATCGAACCAGATCAGATAACTTGCGGTTTCAATTATTACCGGATAGCAACGGCTGTACTCACGTGCGTGAATACGTGACCGCGTGTAAATCGATGCTCTAAGGCTGGCCACGTTGCAACCTAAGCTACTTGGTTCGACTTCTGTCGCCGGGAGAAACCAGGCAGAAGAACCCGACAGAAACAATGCGACACCCGGAGGTCACCCTTCTGGTAGCAAGCTTTAACGGTGATTTATGTTGCCGGTAGGTCGTTAGCGAGTTGCCTAATTAAAGTCATTTCACTCGACAGCGGCCGAGAGCTGCGAGAACTACTTAGCCGAGAGTTCCCGCGGTCCCCTGTATCATCCTTGGCCGAACAACCTAGGGAAAGAACTTCTTTACTGTAACCAACTGCTCGAGTATTAGGGTAAGGTTGTTTTTAGGTAGGAACTATGGTGGTTCGTCGAAAAAGTTACTTGGAATGTTACGTGTACCTATCCTTTCCTTTACTATGATTATTATACCGTCCTTTCGAAGTTTCAAGTTTAAGGTTAACCGTTTTTTTACTTCCTCTGTGAAGTATAATTTATTGTATTTTTATAGTTTGCGTACGGTACTTTGAACGTTATTCTTTCTAACTAATCCTCGCTTAAGATATGTACGAATACTAAGTTAATTTTCCTAGCGGTTCCTAGTGTCATTGTGTTCTAGATTTTACGAGAATTTTCACGTAGCGCAAAATCAAGGAGCCTAAGTAACAGAAGTATCAACACATTTCAGTAGTCGTCATCAAATCGTTTCCAGAAAGAAGAATCTTGAACTCATCTCATAAATAAGAGGAAGAAAGTGTTTTCAGTATCCTTGTTTCTCTTTTTTTCCTATAATCAACTGTTACAATAAAATTCTCTTCTAACCCTCCTCGTTTTTTCAAATCTACCGCCAAATTTCATTTGACTCGTAGCGTAAACTTTGGTTAGGTTTCGCTCCCTATTTCTACAACGCCTAATGGAAAAGTTCATCAATCGTCTTCTTAGAAAAAAAGATTAATCGATCGATTAAACATGGTACATGTCGTAAATACGTATTAGACACGCGAAAGTCCCTGACCGTAAAGAAGACTTGGGAACATGAATCAGTAGATTGCCCTTGACAAACGTTTTAGCCACTTCCTTTGAAGCCCACGTGATTACGACACACGACAACGACGTATATTAAAAAGTCGTTTCATGAAACATGGCATATCACTGTGAAATTGATAATTGTTTACAGAGAACTTATCATACGGATGAAGAAGGGGGAAGTGATGAAAGTAATGACAAATTAAATTCAGAGAGAAAATGATATCGATCGAAACTTGAGGGGAATATACAAACGGTTATCTGTGAAAATAATTTCTCGATTAAAAAATAATTTGATATTTACATATGATCGATGTACATATAACGATCTATATCTATATAATGTATATAGAGGTGTATCAATGGTACGATATCATTTGAAGAGAATGAAAGCTCCCTCCTCCTCCTCCTCCTCTCGACTATGCAAACCGTTTTGAAAGTTTCAAAACTATTTGACGTTCGGCTACGCGCCGCCATGTGCAAATATCGAGTCGAGCCGAAATCCGCTTTCGATATTTCGCTGCGATTTCCAAGGGCCGTTTCGATTAGTTCCATGCATCGCGCCAGTTGGAATTTCAATTTCGATTCTCGAGTACCGATCGATTCCTCGCGTCCTGCCCGTTTAACCATCCACATGGCCGAGCCGATACGAGAAACTAACCTCACCATACAATGCTCTCTCGCTCTCTCGATCTCTCTCTCGCTCTCTATCTCTCTCGCCCCAGATCTCTCTCACTCTCGATCTCTCTCGCTCTCGATCTCTCTCGTTCTCGATCTCTCTCGCTCTCGATCTCTCGCTCTTGATCTCACTCGGTCTCGATCTCTCTCGCTCTCGATCTCTCTCGCTCTCGATCTCTCACTCTCGATCTCACTCGCTCTCGATCTCTCCCGCTCTCGCTTACTCTCTTTCTCTCTTTCAATCTTTACTTACATTCCACTTCCCTCAAGACCATATTACACATCTGTACATGGTGTTTCATGAATTCATGTCAATACACCCATCCCTCCATTTACGCGGTACTTTTAATTTAAATTTCGATAGCGCTTTGAGCTACAGTACAGATTCTAATATCGAATATTTATTTTGATTTTCTAAAATATTGGTAAGGGTTAATAGAGGTACAATACGTTTTATAACACATCTTAACCATAACGTGTGTGACTCGTCGTCAAAAGGAGTTAAGTGTATAGATTTACCAGCTGAAGTATTGGCGCGCATTTATGAAACATTCTGTATACGCACGTCAAACTAGGCACAATATGCTAATGAAAGGGGAATCCTGAAAGAAAAACGAGTCACAGAGAGGAGATTGAAAGAGAGAGAGAGAGAGAGAGAAGAGTGCACTCGGGACAAATGAGAATCAGATGAAAAACGAGGAGCGTGTCGGCGCATTAGATATCCACCCAGAAGTTCTACGTATAGTATATACAATGCCTACACCACGTGTTTGTGATCAAACGCGATGCTCGTAACTTGTGTGATTCCCCTGCTCGAGAAAACTGTTCTTGAACGGTCCAAATCTTTTGACTTCCACGTTGGCAAGCACGAGAAGAAAAATCGACCTCTACCATTTGAACGGAACGAGATACCATTATTAACCGAAGCATCTGTTTCTTTTTCTTTTTTTCTCTATTCCTTCGTAATTTCTATTACGACGATTTTATGACGCCTCGTAGAAATTGCACGTGCGGATAAAGTAATGGGAACAGCTATGAAAGATTGAGAATTCGACGAAAAACGAGCGAGGATAATTGACGAATGAAACTCCATTTTCTGACAATTATTTACACCCACTAAAGTCTCCATTTTTACTCGCTGTTTATTTAAAAAGAAACACTTATCATTAATTATCCTTTCAACTCAAAAAGATGAATTAACTCGTCGTTGTTTCATAAACACATAGAACAAAATAATTGATCGTACTTATACGCAAGAACTAAGATCAATTAGGCGGTTATAAATATCGTTAATTTTTCATTATAGACTAAAAAGTTTCATTTTCTATTCGAAAGGTAAATTCAGTTAACAGATTAAGAAAAACTGCCGACTAAATAAATAGAAAAGTGTAAGACACTGTTGAAACAACCCAATATATTGGGAATTGTTTCCTCGCGGTTGTTTTTTAATTTCCAGAAATAACTATGGATCGCTTTCGATCGAACTCGTGCTTTCATGCCACAAACAAAGGGTTAACTAAGATATGTTCAAGTACCCGACAGATATAAGCGTGATCTATCGGAGTATGCCCTGTGCTTTTAACAGAACAAACCGATGAATCATTGTTTACCTCATTCGACGTATTAAACTCCTAATGAGCGGCTCGTTACGCAACGACGGAACGTCTCTGCCTAATAACAAGTGCACCAGGGAGGAAAAGCTTCCTTTTGTGTTTCAGGGTAGAACAGTAAGGATTAACGTTCCCGTTCTATACAAAAGCCTCTCCTTCTTCATTCCACTGATGTATTTCAGTTTGAGGAAAAACCATGTTTAATGACCTAATGAAATGAAGTCTCTGAAGATTATACAATGCATGAATTGTCATCGTGTAATCTTCGTACAGAGGTGACGATGATGCATCAAAAGAGGAAAAAGAAAAAACACATATTTATATTCGAGTGATATAAAATTTGCTGAATCGTCTGATAAATCGTAACAGACAGTGTAGATTACATTGTGTGCGTTAATATGTAATCACGGTTTTCCTTTTTTTTTTTCTCTTTTTTATTTTGCTTTTTCATGGAATCACGTTGTTCCTATCAGCGAGGGAAATTATCAGGAGGCGTATCGATGAAACATGAGTTTTTACTTCCCATGTTTATCAACGAAACGAGCGTCGAATAGGTCGACGACGAGCTCGATTATTACCGATATTATATATTACTCCCGTGTAATAAACTCTAGCATTCTTTATAAATATCACGGTAACCTAAAGGAAAAAAAATTCGCCGTTTCATAGGACTTTATGATACTTAATATATTGTTTCACAATTTTTTTCGAATTTTTTCGGAAACGTTTTTCTCGAATTTTTCAACGTACCAAAGGTTATTTACTTTATATCCCATATTGACGAGAATTTTTTATAATACTGAAAAGGGTTAATATTCAAAAAATAAAAAAAAAATGAACACAGTTGTTCACAGTTGATATACTATTTTACAATTGTTTAAAGCTCTGAGAGAATTCCCTTTCTTGCTCTCTCGAAATTTTCACCATAACAAAAATTATTTATTTCATAGCTTACATTGGCGAAAGTTTTTTATAATACTGAAAAGGGTTAATATTCAAAAAATAAAAAAAAAATGAACACAGTTGTTCACAGTTGATATACTATTTTACAATTGTTTAAAGCTCTGAGAGAATTCCCTTTCTTGCTCTCTAAAAATTTTCACCATAACAAAAATTATTTATTTCATAGCTTACATTCGCGAAAGTTTTTTATAATACTGAAAAGGGTTAATATTTAAAAAAAAGCTCTAACAGAATCCCCTCTATTTTTTTCTCCCTCGAAATTTTCTAGATATCAAAGGTTATTTATTTCATAGCCCACATTGACGAGCATTTCCGGCAACACTCAAAGGGTTTAATACAAGAAAGCGAACACAGTTACTTACTCAGCACGTCGTACTGCGGTAACCATTTCTGCACGAGAACGTTGCTGGGTATATTCGGTAGATCGTCAGTCTCCCACTTCCAAATCACTTTCTTGGGGATAGAACGTAGCACATTCAACAATACCTCCAACTTATCCTTCGGTATACTGGCCATTTTCACCATGGAACCAAGATTGAAGTACAAAACACCATCGTGAGCATCGTCGAGGAACTTCTTGATTTCTTTCGGCAGTGGTTTCACTTTCGGTGAAATGTGTATACCACCGACTTCGATAACATTAGGTGGGAAAAGTATCGAACCATGGAGAGTGTAATGTGTATTAACCATCATCAATGACGCGTTATTACTAACAGATTGCAAATTTGGTATTCCTGGACCATAATACTTCTCAGCTAACGAATTATCTCTCCAAGCGTATATCGTATGAAAGACAAGAGACAAAAAGTTCGCTGTTACTGTGTTTAATGTTCTTTCGAACAAGTTCATCGGCCTTGGCAATCGAGTGAACATAGCTGGTATATACTGCGACTCGTGAGAAAGTCCAAGATCGTCTACAGCCCATGGCATCAATTGATGAGTAGATATTTGTATAAAAGGAGCGTTCAACTTATATACAAGTGCCATGAAACAATTAGTATTGAAACTCTCCACGAGAATCACGTCGAACTTCGGTTTCGAATCGATCAGTTCTTTAACAGCTGGGAAACTCAAACACAACTCACAGGATATGCCTGACATGTAATGTAGCATATAGAGATCACGGAATATCTTCAAATACGAGTCCTCGATGTTATGTAGATCAACCACGTTCACAAGTATACCATACTTCTCGGTGTATAAACTGATATCTTTGTAATTTGATAATGGTTCAACTGCCTTGGCCTTCTCGTTTCGCGGGAAATGCGAGATCACCGTTAAATCGTGCCCTCTTCGTGCCAATCCATCCAACAGTGGCTTGAACACGTCGAAGTGACTTTTCCCCGGATGTGCAAAGATCGCCAAGATGTTCAACTTATTCTTCGCTTGCGTAGAATTGTTCACGTCGCCGGAACACGTTGACAGTATCACAAGGAGAATTAAAAGGAACGTTCCTATTCGTGAGTACCACATGACGGACACGATCTTAGAGCAGTGTTTTCTTCGAAAAGACTATCGAAGCTCTGACGGACACACTAATCGAGATGCGACTATTTATCCCTCCTCTCCCGTCTATTAGTCGTTAGATCTATCGAGAGATCTCTCTGTGGATGTATGTGTGTGTCAAGTATGCTAGCTACGTGGACAGTGTCGTTTCTTTGATAGGGATCCAAAAAGTGTCTCTTCAACGATCGATAAATATCGACGGCTTCGAATAGCCTAGGTTGTAAAAATAAGAAAAAACAGACATTACTGGTGTTTCACCTGCGCATTAAATAGCGTTACGATAACGAGGCTTTGAAAAAAAGAAAAAAAAAAGAATAATTCTCCCCTCTATCTGAACGTACGATTACGTTACATTTTTTTTTTTTCAATTATCACGTTTGTCGTCAATTATATCGCGTATCAACGGATGACAATTCCCACTCATTGCCGAGATAAGCATGTAAAAAGTGTTAATGGTCTCGTAAATAATCCGTTGAATAACAAAGATGTTATGTATCGATATCGATAACACTTGACGTAATGTTAGTCAGGTATAGAACTAACGTCCACGGCCTCTTGTACGTTCGTACGCGCCTGACGTTTACGTAACCGGAGATCAGAGACCCGGTTGGCGCAATTCACCACGACGATTCGGTATTCCGTGAGCTTAGGAAGCTTTCGAAGAGTTCGCTTCTCTTCTCGAATCGTGTTTGCGTCGAACAAACTGTATATACAAACGTGTGCATGTTTCTTCTTCCCTCTATCTTCTTATCGTTTGATTTCCGATTACATACCACGCGTGCCTATCGTCTTTGCCTCTCTGCCCCAGAAAGCTCGCTTAAACGCGATTAAGAGTGTCACATAGGTGTATCGTAACGTGTATTACGTGGTAAATATACACGATTAATTTACTTCGCGTTGTTAATAAGGAAAAAGTCTTCTCACCTGTTTAAACACACCGAATGATTCACCAAACGAAATTGTACGTGCACCGTGGCCGTGGTTGAACGTAGAATGTCACGATGATACGAGAGAAAACGTTTCGCAACGTGAATGAGAGAAACGAGACAAACAAAAAATGTATAGTGTCACTTAACGATTACGACTTCCTGAATGTTCGAAATGAAACGTTCGTGTATTTTGGAGGAACGTTATGAAGTTATGATGTGTAACACACACAGTAACCACGAACGAGCAACTGTACGAAGTTGTCTGGCGACAATTTTCTTGAATGTCGTTATAAACGATTCACCCGAATGAGTAATTGCGTATAAGTAGTATTTCGGAGGATAGAGAAAGAAGGAACGTAAAAATCGTAATTACAGATCCGTGAAAATGTCCCTCAACGGCAAGGTTCACTTGCGATAACGTGACATTTTCGTACGAATGTCACCGAGTAAAATGTACTTCGACTTGCCTCGATGATTAATTATTCTCCGCTTGCTCTACTACTGACGTAACGCGCGCTGTTTACCGAGAAGTATATCGATAGGGAGACGCATTGGACGGCTACCAAAATGTATCGACGTAAAGCCCGCGAAACGCGCGAAGTTTGATTTGAATTCCGACCGTGGAAAGAGAAAATGATACTATGTAAGCTTTTCTCTGAAATCTATGGCAAGAACGAGGCACGGATGAAAGATGGATTTCGAAGAGATCGATGTTTATGGTTTATGGTGTAGAAATAAGTCTTTGGCGATTTTCATTCGCGTAAAACGAATCTACGTGGAATCGAATACTCTGCGTTAATTAAGAAACAGATGTACTAAGATACATCCTTTCTATTGTTGGAATCAGGATGAGGAATCTCCGATTATATTTTAACCATGTAATTATTGCAACGGAGATTCTTCTTGAGTAATTTGTTCAAACCCTGCAGGGTTCGTCTGCAGGAAAACTTCGTGACTCAATGGTTGATAATCCAACGCCATTATAAATGAAGAACTTTGAAAAACAAACACAGTATCGGCATTTTGTGAGGAAGAAAAAGCGATTGCAACGAGGAGAAAGAAATTTAACGTGGATAATTCATCCTCTTCGATTCAGTTCGCGGGGACAACTATCCGTTCCCGTTTGTTCCCCGCTTCGCGACGCGAATAAATTCCCAGAGACGCGGAACAACAGGTAGAGAGGCTCGTTAAAATGTACCGCGTCGCTGATACTTTTATTAAATTAGCAGGTGAACGGTGTCTTCGTGGCGTGTCGTGTTAGTTCGATTTAAACCGTGAAACACAGAGTGTTTCGAATTGCGGCGAAGAGGAGGAGGAGGAGGAGGAAGAGTCAAAGTGAAAAAAGGGAGGGTGGAAAAACTCGATTCTCCCTCTTGATACAACTGGCAGTTTTTTTCGCTGTGCCTTTTCTAACCGTTCGGTGTGCTTTATTTTCACGATCGGTTCAAACTCGACTTTTTCACCTGAATCGTATTAGGTAACGTTGTAATGGCACTCTACAGTTAATTACCTCGTAACAAAAGAAACAACCCCTTTCTAGTCGACCTATACCAGTGCCACTATGCATATCCCTCTTTATTTTTCCCTTTCTTCCGGAGAGAAGAGCGGTTTACGATACTTTTCACTTTGTACCATCCTCGATAATTCCGCTCAACGAAGCACGATTCCAGACAAGTAAATACGACACTGGTATCGTCGAAAGACGAAAGAAAACTATATAGATATATATGTAGAAAGAGAGAGAGAAAGATTTTCTTCGTAACATTCCCAAAGACCCTAAACCTCTTCCTTTTCCTCTTTCTACAGGCTCACAGTTGTCTTTCCAGGGGACTTGCTTCCTTTAATTTTCCATTTGTCGTCCTACTTTCCGCTTTCTTTCTTCTATCAGCTAGAAGCACTGTGTGTAAACATTCGAGGGATGGTACACAGTTCGACGATAATCGATCGAATGTTTGTGTACGACTGTGGAAAATTCTCAATTCGGAAAAGTGTAATGGAAATGTCGGAACGAAGCGTTTCAAGATAATTCGTAATCGGGAGAATCTGTCTTTGTTTTCTTCGAGTACAATCGATTGGAAAAATCTTTTCTTTTATTTTTTGATTGTTTCATATTCTATTATTGTTGATAGGTACTCATTTTCTCTGTGGTTTGTAGAGAAAATAACGGTGTAGCGAATATTCGCGATTAGCTGGATCGTCGACAAAGGGTGACGTTGCACGTCAGCTGAATTCAGCGTTCTCCGTGGAACGGGCGAATTTCAAAATTCGCTGACGCGTGTAGTGACACAAAATCACACGCGAAGCGTACACCAGACTCGCGGATTCGACGGAATATTCCCTGTCCTCGAATCCGCGAAAATCGTGTATCGAAACGACTTTTATTATTCAGAAGAGCGACTCTCTGTTGGGGTATCCTCGCTCGATCAATAATCCCCCATTGTAGAAATATTTCGGGATTCGTTCTACATATTTGAATATATTATAATCCGAGGGATCAAGTCCTCGTTTGTGAATCGCGATATAGTAATTGCAAATATATTTCTCAACGAATTTAACATTCACCTTCGTAGGAACTGAAGAAAACCGATCGTATTTTAAACATAATCATCTCTACCTCTTTTCTCGGTGAATTATATCACGTGAAATTACCACTTTCCGGTTTCTAATTCGAATATTCGCCATGGTATTCGCAAGTTGCCAGAGAAGTAGCGAAAGGTCTTAAAAAAAAATGAAAAAAATTTGGAAAGAATTAATTTCTGCAACTAAGAGCTATATTTTGACGAACGTTCTGTAAAATATCACACAAAATAAAATTAGAAAGTTTGATATTCAATATTCAATTTTCTTTTCGTAAAATAGTTCTATTCGTTAATTTATGTATGACCTTTGTTCAAAAAGATTTCGAATTGTTACTCGCATACAACAAAGAAACTTTCGATTACAAAGAATATCTACTCCACTAAGTCGAAATGAATTTGAAATTTCAATGTTCCAAAAATTCCATACGCAAATCTGCGAATGAAAAATATCGAGCAACGATTAAACTTAAAAATTCTCATTAATTCAGATTTCCCCAATTTTTTGAACTTTGTTTCAACAGAAACTCTGTTGTCCAAGAATCTATACTTTCTTCCTTTTTCATAATTAAAAAATAAAAACGGATTAAAGACAAGTACGAAATACAGCAATAAGAAGAAACGGTGAAAGAGAAGAGAAACATAGGAAATAGATCTTCAACCCTCGAAAACAAAGTCGAGGATTCGATCTACCTGAACCTGCGTATTTATGAAGTCCCAGCAGCGAAGAAGCCCCTGCCATAAATTCCCCGTCGAAATCTCTTAATCCCGGGCACCCTCGGCGCAACCAGGCCCGGCCCGATAACGAATCCAGCAAATCAAAATAAACGATACGGCACCGCGGAATATCCGTCGTTGGAGCGTAGCTTGAAATTGATGCCTACCGCTGTCGGCTCTACTAGCCAGGGCCAAAATGCAATAAACCATTCTCTCTCTCTCCCGTTCTCTCTCTCTCTTTCTAGGTCCTCTCTGTACAACTTCTCCTAGAAACTCCGTTCGGTGGTTTGTCGTTGCAGGGGCTACAAGAATGGAGAAAATTGCGGCCTCTCGAATGGACGAACGTTGCCAGAGGGTTGGAGGTAATTGGCTGGACTCCATCGTTCCTTCGTCGCATTTTTCCTTTCTTTTCCACTCGTTTTTTCCTTCCTTCCTACAGGTTTTCTCTGATTCGACACATTCTCAGCGAGAATAAACATCGATGTGTATGTATACTCTGTGGAAAAGAAACCGAAAGATAACGAGAAAAAAGGAAGAAAGAAAGTGTTGCGACTCTCGTAACGTAAAGAGGCCTCAGATTGGTGGATTATAGTTATGAAGTACAAATTATTCGTTAGTCACATTGGGACGCCAAATCTCGTAGTTGCTGTAAACTACTTTCGAAGAAACTTGAGGCCCTTGTATCTTGAAAATTGTTTAAACTACCATCACCATTGCTAGCAACAATCCCCTTTTCGAATACTCAGTCACACACATTATGCAACATAATGTAGTTGATAAAAGAACAAACACAGTCAAACACAAGTCAGTAACAAATATCAGCGAATATCACAAACGAGTAATACATAGAAATCGCAAAGGAGTAACAGCAAGAGTAACACGAGGATGAGTAGTAATGGCACAAGTACTTACAACTCACAAACGAGTAAATACACCGAGAAAGAAGTAACACACGAGGAACACAATAAAACGCGTAACATCGTGTATCAACTAGATTAAAAGGTTCAATTATCCGATAACCAGCGTCTCTGAATCCAGCACACGCAAATAAAAACGACCCTTACAATCCCGTGACAGTCCATAAAGGAATAACGGCGTAGGAGACGCAACAAAAAGAAAAAGAAAGATAGAGAGAAAGAAGAGAGGGAGAGAAAAAGAAGAGAAAAGGTTCCTGGTGTATTTTTTTTCATACAAAAGGGGCAAAGTACAAACATAGAGGAAGAGAGGAAAAAGTAGAGACACAGATAGAATAAGGGGTGTCTGAGAGTGTCGGTTGGTTTGCGTTGTTTAATTCATGAATTCACCAGCAGCAGCCAGTTGGTAGCCAGGTGGGGAAGATCGTCTACAAATTACTGAGGGTAAGAACCAAGCCAAAAGCCAAGGGGCCATGGAACGTGCTAATCTACGAACGTTTCACCAGCTCGAAACAACCCTCCTCTCTCCCTTCAAAACCCCTCGCCACGTTTCCACGGATAAAAGAAAAATACAGAATAATCGAAAGATACGCGCAATTTTGCAACGATCTCCCCTTGATAATGCAACCGGGACGGATTGATCGGATATATATTCGCGAACTAGCGCATCGTGTATCGAGCAAGCGGCCGCTTATATTGACTTTTAATTTAAAAGCGTGATCGCACGGCCGATACGGTTCTACAGATTGTACCTGGGACTCGTTTCGCTAACTACTTGTTTATCAAACACTAACGAAATCATTCGGCTGAATACCTAATATAATTGGGGATCCCTCGGCGCGGAATCGAACGCGGGAAAACGTGATTTAACGAGTGTTAACTAAACGAGGTGCACGTTCACGATCGTATAAGAAATATCGACGATATAAACATGATCATTTGAAAGAATAGAGAGCACGATGATACGTTTCCCGTTTCAAACGATGGAAATATCACGTCGGCGCGTGTACGATTCGTAATATCGCAAGAGGAGCGGAGGAGAGCGTAGACGAAGGATCGACTCCATGTTGAAAAGTTCAATGGTAGACAATACGAAACGACGGTAGATTGTTCCTTGCGCTCTTACGATTTTGTTTTTCTACGTCGTTTTTCTCTATCATCTGTATGAATTTTTATTCCGCCCGTTTCTACACGTGTCCCGTTTCTCACTTCTCTTTTATAACGCTTCGCGTTTCTCATCCGCACTAGAGAGAGAGAGAGAGAGATTCGCATCGATTTCTAAAACGCGCCCCCGTTAGATATTATTTATACGTCGAATTTCGAAGCGGGCTGGATTGTCGTTGTTTGTTGCTTTGATTGCCAAGTGTGATGTGTCGTTGTTTCGTGAAATGGAAAAAAAAAATAGGAGAAATACGATAGATCTCGGTATAATACGAACGAAAAAATTGCTACGGTGTTCCTATAACACGAGACATATAATAAATTTATGTTTTCACGATGTCGTTCGTTGTAATTGATGGTATGATATATTATATGGTAATTGTTTTATGATGCGCACAGTGTAAGGAACCGCATACCGTGTTCACAGGCAAAATTTATCGCTGGAATAATGAAATAACAGGCGAAACTATTGGAAGAAATAAAGTTACTCAAATCACAGTGACTTGTGTCAGTACCTTCTTTTTATTTTAATATTCCTTCCCTTTAAAGGGAAATCATACAACAAAATGTTAGAAAAATTTGCCAATGTTCCTCTAGTTTACCAATCTCGATACAAAAGGCACGTATAGAACAGATTGTAGAAGGATCCAGGTTAGATTACGGTAACGTTCAAGGATTAAAAGCTCCCCGACGTATTCCGTTGGAAGCCAGAATATTTTCGCGAGCTGGAAACAGCACCTCACCTAGCTTCTTTTTCGCCCAGGCGAACCCCACCGGGCACCTGTCCTTTTCTCACTCGTCCGCCGGTGTTCCCTCATAAAAGTTAATAAGCCGGCTGGCCGGGTTCGTCGATCCCGAGGAAATTGCGGGAGACCAACGCGCCTTCCTCGCGACGTTTTATGCCGCTGTTCTATTCGCCGTTACGACCGACCTTCTCTTCCCCTGTTGCACTGTTTTCAACCACCCCTCCTTTTTCTTGCTCTCTTGCTTTTGTCGCTGTTCCCCCGGCCATTTCTTTTACTGCCTCTCCGTATGTGTTTGTGTGTGTGTGTGTGTTATCCTCTACGGATATACACAACCTTTCTTTCTTTCTTTCTTTCTCTCTGTCTCTCTTTGGAAAAGGGTGACACGCGTAAAAGTAGACAAGCTCGAGCTGTAAAATCCACTCCCGCCGCGAAAACGAGCGACTAAGCTACTTCGCGTTAATGATACTCGACCGCGACGAAATATCTGTCGTTGTGAAATCTCGCGAAAGAAGAGAGTTTCGAACGGTTTCATCCCTTTCGCAATCTATCGGTGTCTGTATCGTAGAAAATGAAGACGCGCTATCACTTATTGCACGCTTATGGTTCGTCTACTTTTTAACACATTCGCTGTCAAATAAATGTTTCACGTTTCGATCTGGAGAACACGGGAATTTTTATTATTCTGAGTTTGTAATAGTGACATATGAGAATCTGCGAGGTCTATGTTCGTAGAGTACAGCTGTCTGGGTGAAATTCGAAAGGAAGTGAGAAAATTTTATTGAATATGATGGAAGAATAATTTCGCAAATTTTGACTACGAAAAATGCGAGGAATTGCTGAAAAAAGGAACCAAATTCTACAAAGATGATCATTTTCCTTGAAATGTGTTTTAACATGACACATCGTGATATGTAATTTTTCAATAAAAATTTTCAATTTTTGTATAGTACCTTTTTTATTTCAAAATAACCCTCTTATCCGACAAATAGTTTCCGTGGTGATCCATTTTGCTTTTGTTTTTGCGAAAAAATAAAAATCGAAAAAGGAAACAAAAATGATTGATTCCCTTGTTTAAATAAATGTTGAACAAACGTTATATTTAGACTTTATATGCAAACGATAAATACTATACGCGTGTACGTGTATTTTTTATTTTATTAGAATCTCTAAGTGATATCGGATTACGCAGCCAAAAGTTCGATCTTTCAAATCGATTAAGAGGAAGTTTACTGTATCTACATTGTTCAACATTTTTTACTCGATGATACTTGATCCTAATTTCACGAAACAAAATTTACAAAATTTACAAAATTTATTTTACCCATGAAAAGTTAAGCGCGAACTACGTGCTCAGATATTAAAATTCTAAATCAATTCGAAAGTGAAATTAATCGCTTAGACTTCTGAGTAGCTCACTTATCTTATTGGAACCATTTTAAGCAATTGAAGAATATCGGTCACGGATGACTACAGCGACGGTCAACGTGTTAAATATAGTAAAATAGTAACTATTGTCCTTGTGTACATTTCGCTTTGAAACGGTAGAACAATCAAATGATTAAGAACGTTCTATCGAAGAACGAAAGGATCACGAAGGTTACACAACGCGATTATAATGTTTTCTTAATTGTCTCGTTTCCAGCTTGCAGCTGTAATCTGCTCGCGTAAAGTGGCCAACGGTCGTAGTTGTAACTCGAGCAGACGACAAACTTTAATATACTTTGAGAGACTCTTCCCTCCGTTGCCGCTGTCGCGGCTGGAAATTTCTTCGTGGAATTATTCCACGCGACCAACGCTACGTGACGAAACGAGCTTAACGCGGTACCGTTCCCTTCTCTCGTTCTCTCTCTCTATCTATCTATCTATCTATCTATCTTCCTTTCCCTCGTTTTTCTCGCAGCAACGCTGGAGCTGCCATCCATTCAAAAATTTAATCCATGGACCATAGCTTTGATCGTGTCCACGGAATCGATGCACATTGAATGCCAAACGACTCGTACAGTCCGACCACTCTGACGTGTTTCAATCATTTAAAGAAACGCTTCGAACCCTCTTCCTCTCCTAATTATTTCAGAATTTTTCTCAATCATTTCTCCATCTTGTTATTCCTCAGTTCAGAATTCCCATGCGTGAAGTATTAAACGTGTTTCAACTATCGAGTTGATAAAAGAGAAGCGAGTTGATAGAAAATAAAAGCAAACGAAGACTAGAAATCATGGTTAAGACCATAAGAAAACTATCTTTTATACTTATTTTTATTATATTTATTTTCGGGAGCCTAGTTTCAATACAAAAATAGCAATGGCATCAGAGTACAATTACAATAATACCGCTTAAACTCATCGCCGAACATGCCTCGAAGAAGCGTCGCTTCTGGCACAGAACGGCCGTGTGCCAATTTATTATTCCAGAGGTGCACAACGCACACCCCAACGGGCCAGATGTGGCCCATCGACGCAAATTACGCGAGCCGCGACGATATTTCTCCAAAAATTGCAACGACCATGCTCTCTCTCTCTCTCTCCATCGCTCTCGCTCTCACTCTCTCTCGTTCTGGATCTCTCTCGCTCTCAATCTCTCTCGTTATTCGACCTCTCTCTCTCCGGATCTCTCTCGCTCTCGATCTCTCGCTCTCGATCTCTCTCGCTCTCGATCTCTCTCGCTCTCGATCTCTCTCGCTCTCGATCTCTCTCGCTCTCAATCTCTCTCGCTCCGGATCTCTCTCGCTCTCGATCTCTCTCGCTCTCGATCTCTCTCGCTCTCGATCTCTCTCGCTCTCGATCTCTCTCGCTCTCGATCTCTCTCTCCCTCGCTCCGTCTCTCTCTGTCCTTCCGTCTCACTCGCTCTCTCTCTCTTTCTCTCTCTCTCTCGCTCGCTCACCATCTACCTACTAGCAGCGGGTATCGCGCGTTTTATTAGACATAACGATAACGTATGCACGAAACGCCGCGTATAATTTCAGTAAGACGCATTCTCCGGTAAAATTGCGCGCAATCTTGAAACGCTCGCGCTTGCTGCACGATCCGTGGATGGTAAAAGAGATGGAGAGATGGGGAGATTTTTATTAAAAACGCGCGACACGGAGTAAGGATAGGGATCAACACGACGCGGCTTTATTATTGCAGCATTTAATATCTCCTCGAAGAACGCGCTGCCTTTTAATTCACCCATGATTCTGTGTCTACCGCGGACAAACACGGTTTTTTAACTCGCCTTGATTTCGCTCCGTTCAATCTTCGGATTATCAGGAATGATATTATCCCTTTCGCTACTTTTGGCGCCTATAAGCACTTTCCCGATTTGCTCACACTCTTCTGTTACTCTCCTTTCACCCTAATTTAATCTTTAATTTTTTCCTTTGCGCATTTCAATTACTGAAACGAACTTGAAATTTTTTAATATTTGGAAACCAAGAAGAATTGAACATCTACTTTTCGTCGTGCACGTTGTTAACGCTTTACACTCGAAGCTTTTCTTCCGAAGTTTAATTCTTCTTAATTTTCTTTTTATAATGTTTTAAAAACGCCATAACTTAAATTACGACGGATCTGGATACTGAAACTTGAGAAACACATATCTCCATAGTCTACTTTCGTGAGTATTCATAGAAATCGAAGGATTAAAATGAATATCACATTATTTAAAAATACACAGGGGTATTCGTACTATTAATACCTAAACCTAGGTAAAATTGGTGAAAAATAGAGAAAAACAGTCTTGTTATTTCTTATACCCAACACGATAGCTTGAATAGACTCCTTAAATTTCCAATTGTTACTCGTAACGGTGATATCACGAATTTTTTTTCTAAACTGATAGCTACAATTGTGTTTTCTTAATACTGTATCAAATAGTTCGATCGTTTCCTCCAAGATCTTAATAACTTTCCAACGATCATTGACAACTCTCCCAATACTTCTGAACAAGAGTGTACAATCGTATTTAGCAAATGGAAGAAAAATCGGGAACCTCGATACATCAGCGAATTATCTTTGATCACTCTGAACGGATTAAAGAGTATCGAGAGGATATTGAAACGGGAGGGTAAAGACGAATCTGTTCCCGGTCAATTATTTTAATGTATACGAACGAAAAGAACCAGCTCTCGTCTTCTTCCCCTCACGACCTTTGATCTTTGGTTTACGAATAAACATTCGAGAAAACGAGAAAGGAGAAGCGCGAGAGTCAGTCTGAGGGAGACAGAGACGCAAGAAGGAGGAGGGAAAAAAAAAGGAGAGGAACTGAAAATCGCCGCGAAGAACGGGCGAAAACGAGCGAGGAGGAGGCCAGAGAGACACAGAGGGAAAATAGAGAGGGGTTGCCGAGAGGCCAGAGAGACGTATGACTCCCAGGGGAAATTTAGGTGCGACCTCCATGTATCACGGAAGCTAGCGTAAGTAGCTACGTAACCGACGTACGTACACCGCATATACTCTTGCACGAGCCTACACGTACGTTGCTCGCACAAACGCGAAGACCAGTGTTACTCTATACGCGGCAACCATCCTAAGTGCCGCTACCAACGATTTACCAATCGTAGAATGGCCACGTAAACGACGCACAAAACGCCCGTGCCGGCAAATTACTCCGGGTCGAGAGAAGCAAGATTTAGAGAAACCACCAAATAGCCAGGGTGACGTAGCTGATTGCTACGAGGACTCCTGTTCCCATAGGATCTCTCTGGGTCTGTTACAGTCGAACAACATTGTAGTATCGTGTGTGTTTAGCCAATCTGGAAATTACAAGTGTTTCGTAATACGTGTCTGGTGTTATTGGATTAACCCTTTACGTTCTGAATATATATTTTTGTTTTTGTTTTGTATGATCAATTTGTCAACTCCGACACACTTTTGCGATGGAAGTTCTTGAAGATTAATATTTATTACACTTTTATGTAATGATGAATAAAATTTCACGAATGAAATTTGTTTAGACATTAGTGAAACATTTCGAAAATAAAAAGTATCGTTTCGTACAGAAAAAATATTACACACGTTCTTTAATTTATTTATTTTTATATATTCTATTAATTTGTTTTATTTCAACGTGGGTAAAATCTGAATGGAGTTGTAGTCCTTAGAATGTCTCCGTAGCGGCACCTGTGGAGCACAAAGGGTTCAATTTGTGATTGAAATTTGACAGACTTATCACTAGGTAAGTCTAAGGGTCTTCCAAATCCCAAAAATTGCATTTGCAATTTTAACGACAATCATTTCCCTTGGAAGGAACGATACCTCGTTCTCAAACGCAAACAAATTCGAAAATGCATACTCACCCAACACTAAGTTACATAACCTAGCCTATAAAAGCTAAAACACCGAGCGAGAGCAAGGATTCTACAAAATTATAGGCAATACTTTAGTCAAGTATCTTAGTCTAATCCCTCTTCGTTGGCAAATTATTTCGCAAAACATTTTTAAAACTTTTGTTCACCAAGTTTCACACCGAGTATATCGCGTAGTGTGAAATATATCGTGTAACGATAAGAATTTGCGCTTTTACCATTTACCAATGACAATCGTAAGGCAGAAAGTTCGAGGAAATGGTCCGTTACGCTCTGTGCACAGGTGAGTCCGGAAGAAAAAAAATGGAGGAAAGATAATACATAGAAAAGGGATGACTCGTCTGAAAATGCATTCTCCGAAAAATTTCCAGCGGTGTGTGAAAGAATAGATGACGCGCCGTTGAAAAGCTCTTCTGGCCGCACGTGCTATAAAAATCCGCTATCAGATCACTTTCCACTCGAGGGGCGTGAAGCACGTATAATGGCGGCTAGCCGCGTTTTCCGCGGACGCAAAGCGGCGAACGTTCTACAGGAGCAGCAGCAGCAACGAGCACACACACACACGTACGAACGCGAGCAGGTGTAAAACCGAGCAACGCCTCTTCACACGCTAGGGAGAAAATTCTTTTTTCCGCCACTTCCCCTTTTCATCTCCGCTTCGATTTTTCGGTATTCCACTCGACTCTAGGTAAATTAATCAAAGGGACGAATTCCTCTTTCACCGATAATTATTCGTGGATCGCTGTTCGATCCTCCGCCTTCCTCTCGAGAAGTCATGACCTTACAATTAAAAAAAAAAAGGAGAAAAGGAATGTAACATGATGTTTATAGGTCATATTCACGTATATGATCTGATAAAGGATACTCGACCTCTAATAATTGATTTGTCAGTGGAAAGAGCACAAAGTGAACGATGTACCACGTGGTCTCTCTCTCTCTCTCTTATGTTTCTTTCTCTGTTAGTGCACATCGTGTGCGAAGATCCTACGGATGCGAGAGAGGAGGAGAAATGGTAATAAAATCGATGCCCTGGATCTGCCGTCGGTTTGTAATTGAATCAAATTAATCACCCCCGTCAACCTCGAGTCCGCATGCTCTTTCTCTCTCTTTCTCTCTCTCTTGCTTTCTCTCCTTCACTGTACCAACGCGCCGCTTACCATCACCGATTAATAGCAGAAAGCTGCACGTTTCGTTGGAACTTTATAAAACGAATCCAATTACGGCCGACCGTTTGTCAAAGGCTCAAAGCCACGAAAAGTTTCACCTCGGCTCGAAAATGACGACGCCAGCCTGTTTTCCTTCCTTCCACAGGCATCTTTATCAAATGGAACGAAGGAAACGCCGATAGATGCAACGAAATACACCCATGAAACCGTATAACCAACTGTTTCCGTCAATTTACTACGCATGATCGCGACAAATTTTACGCCTGACAAGTTTTACATATTCATTTATGAATATTACGGTACGATTACATAGAAATTACATTAAGATAGAAAAGACGGTACTTTTACTAGACGTAAACCACGTTGATTTATTTTGACCGATTATGTAAAAATGAGTAAATAAACGTCCTGACAAGGAACGACCTACATTTGTTACGGCTGGCCATGAACCTCGTCCGTCACGCTAATTCCCTAAACTAACAACAGCCGGTGACACCAGTCTGTCCGCAAACAACAAGGGAATTCTATTCTGTTTAGGTAAACAATGTGAGAACTGGTAGATTAATGATGCTTTCTGGAACCGTGTATTGATATATCGTATGTCTACATGCATGAGACAGTCTAGGTATGCTATTTTTCCTTGGCGATCCTTCAAAAGATATTCCCACTTTTCGAACGGTGCCTTTAATAAAATCGCTAAGTAGAAACGTACCGCCTATAGGCAGACGACGCGCGCTAACGTTTCCGTAAGGTCAAATAGATTTTCCTCCAAATCTCGAACTTTCCCTGCGATAAATAAATACTAAAATTTTTTAAAATCGTATAATGTAAAGATAATAAAGATAAAGCACATTGTTCAAATTTCGTGTAACGTCATACATTTTCCGCGGTACCCGTGTTTCGTGCAGGAAACTGTAAATTGAACACCGAGGTAAATCCGGAAGAAGAGTCTCTAGCACAAGGTAAATAACAATCCCATAATTACAACAGAATTTACCTAATGGATACACCAAGGAACGAAGCGGATGGATGGCATGTTTAATTGACAAATCAACATTTGTATTCCCAAGTTGTTTTAGCGTATTACACTAATGAAATGGACTTTCACAACGGTCGATGTTGCACACTTCTTAAGAGCTACAAGGAGACACGTATATAACTACTTGTATTTGTAAGAGAGAAACCAACTTTATTAACGTGTATCGGGTCAAAGGTAATCGACTTGTGTTAGGTACTTTAAGTATGAAAGTTATTTCTTAAATATTAAAAAATATTTTTTCGTCAGAATGCCCCTCCCCCTCCTCCTCCACTCCTCACTGATCATTCGATACAATCAAAATGACTATGCGGAACCGTAATTGGTGATTCTTACAGGCTTACGATACGATACAACTTTTAAAACATTACATGCTTTGGTTCGATATTGGTACGCCTACAAAAACGTCGAGAAATACACAAACACGAATGCATTCTGGTTTTTGACTAGGTCCTCTAGCATTTACAAATTACAGAGATAATCGTTATGATTGTATTATTTTTTTAAAACTTGTTTTCCCTTTTTATCGAAATCGATCGATGTTAATTCATTGCTAATTCTGTTGAATTTTCTTCACTAATTTCGTTTAACTGTAAACAGACGTTACGTACCGTCGGACACCTGCAAGATTGAAATTTGAAACGAACACAATCGAACCGTTTATTAATTGTTGCAGGTATTCTACGGACGGTAGATTATCAAGCATTATACTATCGGCTGATTTGATATACATATACGAGCAAATGTTGCTCGATGTTGAAAACTTTTTACAATACTTTACAAAACTTCCTTAAAACGTGTGACAAGCTGACGAAGAAAGGAATGAGCAATATGCCCTCGCATAATTCTAACTTATTCTACTTTAAAATGCAAGGGTATAAACAATATCTCAGAAATATCAGCTACGTTGTTAATCTATATACATCGATACGAACATAATTGTCCGTCTTTTACTACACTTATCCCACCGATAAGGTTACACCTACAATTTTCCCCCGAAAACATAAAATGCGATTGTAGTACACGTACAAAGTTGGAGTAAATTTAAACATTACACTATTTAGTAATTCCCATCTTTAAACGAACATTAATCATATTAAAAACTTAAAAAATAAAAAAATAAGAAATTTTCAATGCTTCCAACTTGAAAGTATCATACAATATGTGCCACCCGAACTTAATAGCATCTTTAAATCAACTTAGGCTTATCTACATATTGTTTGCCATGGTGAATAATAGTTGCGAATGTACCGGCAACCATAGCACCCCAAAACAACATATACAACAAAATCTCGGTACTGTATCTCGAGGGAAGTATTATATGTGCTACCAACATAGACGAAGCAACGAGAAGTACCAATGGGAACGTAGCATAACGCCAATTTCTCTCCGATTCCAAAGGGCATTGAACTAACGTGCATTCGCCATCTTGTACGATGTAACGGCCCAGAAATAAATCCAGTGAATCCTGTTGAACGGATACGGTAAGATTTATTTTATGAACAGTTATCAAAGAAAGAAAAATCTGTCGGGAAAAAGATGCATACCTGTCTGTAACCGTCGGTAAAATTATTTTTGTAGTATCTTGTTAAAGAATTCAAACCATCTCTCATTGCGCCTAATTTGGTGCGTTTTCCGGTTCGTGTGAAATCTGTTTTCAACGCACCGGTACCTGAGTACTGAATGCTAATTATATCCGCATTGTCAGCCCAAATCTGAAGATATCACAATTGACAATAGACAGAAATTGTAAGTAAGAGAAAAAGTAAATACGTAAATTGCAAACCTACCCGTTTAAAAAGATCTTCGATGCTAGGATGATCTTCGATCCTTCGAAGAATTTCCAACCTCGACAACGCATCGTTAAGAACCCTCTTTGCTATCATACTCTGAACGACGTTCGTTCTATCAAGACAATCGATACAGTTAGTTCGAAAAATTCCATCCTGTGCGGATAAAAGTGTTCCATCTTCCAAAAGTAAAAAATAACCCATTTGCTCTAGATCGTGAGACAAACGGTCGAGTAAAACGTTTAATCGGTCCCATCTTAATCGTCTGCATTCCGCATGAAAGTCGAAACTTTCGTATCGAACGTTTTCATTATTTATTCGTTGTACTACGTTGCGGTATGCGTTCTCGAGTATAGCTTCTGGGCCACGTTGATCGATCTGTGTAAAAATTATAATTGTATTGACGTCGATAAAACTTCTATATACATCTTTTTATCAGCTCACCAGATTTATTATAATTTGTCTTCCGTAATGGAATATTTGAGCTTCAAAGTGTCGGGCACAGGCAGTTTGATGATCTTCGTGAGGACTCAACTGAGGTTTCGGTTTGTATTTTAGGTTCGGCGCCTGATACCAGAACAAAGGAATTGAACCGCGTATTTGTACAAACGAAATGCGGTGTCCGTTGAATTCGATCAGTTGTTCTGTCTCTACGTAATTCGAAACGTTACCGGTAGAATCTATACCGCGCGAGAATAGTCTTGTTCCCGCGCGATGCACGCTGCGTCTAGATACGATACCCAAGTTAAACGATATGCTACCAGTTACAGTGATAGTATTCAATGACACAACTGAAGAAACGTTAAAGAAAATATATGCATTACGAAAATATAAGAGAAACATATTTCATAGATCATTTTATACCGAAAGGATACATCCATGAATAATAGGCAAGCAGAATTTATACTGTTCAGGCCTTGATGTTAGATCATGTAGGAGATAAGCATTCCATACAAATCTTGAATCTACTCTATCATGAAGTGGCATCTACATAACACAAAAACCAATATTCAATTATAAAATACAAATCGTTAGTTAGCAATAATTACAGACAATGACCTGCAAGAATTCAGGTGGAGTATTGTGAAGTCTTTGCATCGTATGGCTAAGATCATATGTATAACTAAAATAAAAGTAAGGTGTACTTAATACAGATTTGATCATTTCTAAGTATGTTGAATTATTTTGCACTTGTTTCTCGCTGAGATGTAACAAAGATTTAGTATAGGGTATAACTTCTGTAGCAACTATTTTAAAAATTTGATGACCAGCTATGGTTCCAACTTCTGCAGCCTCTGTTATTACTATAAGATACCGACATGCTAACAGTCTTATAGTTCCTATTATACCCCATATTTTTCTACGGCTTGCAGTCGATGGAATTTGACTGGCTGTGCCAGCTGAAACATAAAAGAAATCTTTGAAAAAAAAAACTGTATTTCTCCTGATAATTACTAGAATAGAACATACACTTATCAATTACCTTGAGTATAAATCTGCTGACTCACTCTGTCAACTACAAGTAACACTTTAGTTCCAATTGGTTCAACATAGAACTTCTCAGGAGTTATGTATCTAAAAGGAATAAACGAATGTTTCCAGTGAAATTGATACATAGAAATATTGCTTTTCGATCGTGCGTTAAACAATAGCAATAGAAGCAAAAGTATGTACGAAACGGTACTTACAAATATAATTTGTCATATACATCTGTATGCAGCTTCATGTTGCCGTAGAATAATTCCCGCGAGGCGTATCACGATAATAATACAAATTGGGTGAAAAAAAATGAAAGAACGCGAGAAAATATACGCTACAATCGGAATAAAAATCGTAATCTATACATAATACATACGCGCGAAGTAGATTATGACTTAAACTTAGCTACGGATTAATTTTCAACCTGTTGTCAACTCGGTATTTGAATTGGCATGATGCGAAATCTGTCAAAATCGGAGTAACCTCCGCACGTATCCTAAACTTCTCCTACTCTTCGCGGTAGAATATAAGTTCTACGGTGCTGCTACTGCACGAGCACCAGCAGATGTGTGAAATTTCAGATAGTCATAGTAGCCAACATTTTACAATTTATATTACTGACAACTTAACCACGTCAATGAAGAAATATTTAACATTCTACTTTTGTATGATATTTCGGTCAGATGTGGCAGTAACATTCTGAAAAACTAGAATATTAATTACAATTGAACAAAAGTTAGAAAATAAAAGGAACGCTTGAATTAGTATAAATTATAATATACCGTTTAAATTTTATGCCACGGTGTAATCAGTACTTAGACGACGAATTATTCTACTAATTTAAATATGAATTATCGACTTTGTATCATCGCTGAATAGATGGCGGTAAAGTAGACAGCACTCCGATTGGATAATTTTGCTTAAATAAATTTTTGAAATTGTAGCCGATATTTTTAAATATTATGCAACAAAATTTTACTTGTAAAGTATGTACTTGATATTGGAATAAGTTGAAAACAAACGCTTAAATTATTCCGCACTTTTTGTTCAGCTTAGGTTTATTAATCGCATGGAAAATTGTACGTACGTGTGAGAAGGAAAAACGAGAATGTAATTTATAAATTATATTCAATAGAATACTGAATTTTTTGCATAATTCTAACGTAACTAATTACTGTAAAAATTGCGTCTTTCGTTTGTACAATCTGTAATACGCTAATTATATAGTACTACTTCCTTATCGACAAAAGTATGCAGTAAATTGATTGGAACACATGACCTCCAGTAGAATCATTCGAATTCAAATCTATCTTCCAGGCAAGTCGCTGTCAATGTATTACAACGATCATTCTGATTGACCTTAGAACCTCTGGAGTGGCTGTTAGTTATTTTTATTCGTATCATTTTTTTAACTGTACCATTCGTAAACGGACGTAGTGAAACATGGTAAGTTACAAGAGTCCTACTAATGGTTTTATATTATAAAAGTAATATAAGATGATCGAAAACTTTATATATTCCGCATAACATTTATTTAACCTACATGCGACCTTCAATATTTTTTCTAAACTTCGCCACATCGAATTTATCATTCGTTAATTACTGTAATATATTGTACTAACTTTTAACTACCTGTATTAATGAAATCGTTATTTTATAAAATTATCTATAGAAATTTGTCATATTTATGGCTAGGCGCATTATTATCTCAATTTTGAGTAGTAATATGTGTGTAATTGAATTTTTGCTTTTTAATTTTTTTTAGAGTGAGCCAATGAAGCCAATTAATGTTGTGGTTACGGGAGCTGCAGGGCAAATTGCCTATTCCCTGTTGTACCAGCTTGCAGCTGGTACAGTTTTTGGCCCAGATCAACCTATCAATCTTCATTTATTAGATATTCCAGTTATGATGAAAGTAGTGGAAGGAGTAGTTATGGAATTGGAAGATCTAGCTCTTCCTCTTCTCAGAGGTAAAAATATAAATTGATGATCATGAGGTTTTTAACAATATAGTATATTAAATATGTACCACAAAATGAAACATATATTTTTTCAATTGAATGCATTAAGAATATCACTATATATTAAGTAAAATTACTATCAGTTTATCAAATGGGTATAAATAGAAAGTATTATGTAACACTGATATTACATAATATCCATATCAGGCTTTGAATTATCTTGTCTTCTAATTGAAGAAAAAGTTATGTCCTATTTATATATGTATTTCTGTACTTTCCACTTGTAGAGATTGTTCCAACTGCTGATCCAGCTGTAGCCTTCAAGGATGTAGCTGCAGCTTTTCTTGTTGGAGCAATGCCCCGTAAAGAGGGAATGGAGAGGAAGGATCTTTTAGCAGCCAATGTGGAAATTTTTAAAGTTCAGGGAGAAGCCTTAGACAAACATGCTAGGAAAGATGTTAAGATCTTAGTTGTTGGCAATCCTGCTAACACAAATGCTTTAATCTGCTCTCATTATGCACCATCCATTCCGAAACAAAATTTCAGTGCTATGACCAGATTGGATCAAAATCGCGCTCAGGCAGCATTAGCGGCACGTTTGAACGTGCAGGTAATTAATTCTAATATGAATTAATTGCTTCGAAATTCAATGAATAATATCAAATTTATAAAACAGGTTGATCAAGTGAAAAAAGTTATAATTTGGGGTAATCACAGTTCAACCCAATACCCTGATGCTGCACATGCTACAGTAACACTTCAGGGTTCTCCTAAATCAGTACCTGCAGCTCTGAATCAAGACAACTGGTTGCAGACCACTTTTGTAGAAACGATACAAAAACGTGGTGCAGCGGTAATAGCTGCCAGAAAAATGTCATCTGCAATGTCAGCTGCTAAAGCAGCTGGGGATCATATGAAAGATTGGTGGATGGGTACCAAACCGGGTGAATACGTTAGCATGGCTGTATTTTCCGATGGTAGTTATGGAATTCCGGAGAACATTGTGTTCTCCTTCCCGGTGACTATAGAACCACGTGGACAATACAAAATCGTTCAAGTATATAATTTTCTTACAATATCTTGCGTTCGATTGTTTTAAAAATAAAATAATTTACACTTGTATCGACTTTTCAGGGACTGCCAATCAGCGAGTTTGCAAGATCGAAATTAACCGTGACAGCTAACGAATTGGAAGAGGAGCGTACAGAAGCATACAAGGTGCTGCAAAAAAAGTGACTAGGATCGGGAAATTATGATTGCGAAAGTCGCTTGCATGTTTCGGCGAAATTTTAAGAAAATAAAATTAAAACTTTTGTACGATATATCACATACCATATGTAATATACGACTGTAAGTTGTCTCATGAAACTTTTCAAGTGGCATCTGTCAGTTTAATGTACGATATATTGATATATATGAATCATATATATCATACGGGATCTGAGATGTTTGTATATCTTTTCTAACTGGTACAGGAATTACATATATACGTTTATATTCACAGACTGTATAAAACATGTAACAAATTACGTCGAGAAACATTATACTTTATAACGTTTTTTTTTTTTTCGTTTTATTCTTTCCCCAAGAATCAATAATAATTTATATTACAGTAATAGTAACTATTCCTCATATTGATATCATTAATCAATCTTTTTCACATTTATATTATTTTCATATCTTCATCTAGACACTATTATTACAAGTATACTGATTTCCGCCTATAATTATAATTATCGAGTGAGCATTAAGTAGCATATTGTACAAAGATGCAGAGTGCTCAGCTTTCCAAGTCTTCGTAACATTTTTATTCATCAAAATGTTCTGAAACATTTTTTATCGACCCCCGTCCATACTGTTGTTATATTTAGACACACGTCTTTACAAGTATAGTGATTGCGCTGATATATATCAGTTGAAAGGACAAACATTTGAAGCTGTGAAAATTGGTCTAGATGCTAAAAAACATCGTTCTCATTGTGATTAATAAAAACTTAGCACTTTGCACAAGTCAATTTCGATTCACATCCCCTTGCGCGTTCGAATAATGCCGTGTATGTGTACCATCATAATAGGAGACATTCTGATAAAGAAAATAGCATTTTCATCAAAGTTGCCTCGTACTTTTTTTTTTCCTTTTTTTTCTTTTTTTTTTTACATATGAATCACTTTTCAAGCACAACAATACTTCACAAAGAAGACAATATGAACATTCGTTCTAAAATGAGGAACTGTAAAGTTTTTTGTTCCACAAGGACAGCAAATATACTTGAAAACACTCGCGTAAATTACATCTGTTGAGAAAATACAATTTCTATTGTATTGGACAAGATTCGTAATATATGTATGATCAAACACCTGGAACGGATATAACCTATGAAAAATTGTTAATCATTTCATTGTTCGCAACGTTAAAAGTATATAATAGGTTAGGGTAATCTTGTTTCGAAATATACATTTGCTATATTAATTTAAAGATCCGTTCACTATTCAGAAATCTTGAACACATAACAAATAGTTGAGTAATATAATTTGTTATTGGTTACAATTAGAGATTTCCATAAAAGTGGACAAATTTAAACACATCAACACATGACAGTACATGTTCAAATATTTATGATACAACTGTGAATTATTAATTTTGTTCGTGGCAATTTTTTAGGCATCGTAAACATTTCCGTTCCAGGTTACGCGTTAAATCATTGTAAACCTGTACTGATTCTTATTGGACAATTGTTTTAGCATTTTCTTAAATAACATCAAGGCCAAACTCTGCTTTCGCGCGTAGACTGCACGATTTAATCTTGTAGAGCAAAGTTCGTTTCGCACGTTTTAAGAGCGAGTATTTCTGATTATATTTATCATAGCAGTTCCTTGCCTGGGCAGAAACTAGATTAATTTAAGTGAAATCCTCTCTCTCTTGTCGCAGCCAAGAGTCTTTCTTTAAGTATTTCTTCGGTAGGATACTCCGGTAATTTTAAATAATGAACACAGGTGTTAACAGAGGGATAACCACCTGAACCAGCATCTACTTTTCGTACGACAGTCAATCTAGGATGCAAATTACATAATCCTCCGGGAGGTAAAGCTGAACATCCAGTAGCAAATTGTAAGAAAGCCTTTCTTTCCGGTCCGGTCAATGAAAGTAGAACATTGACGAATCTTTGGAATCCAGGACTATAATAAGGAAAACATAATTTTTAATAAGATACATTATTCATTTCGATTCAAATTGATTATATTTAAAATATCTCGTACCTTTCTCTTGTGTAGCCCAGTTTTGGCTCAGTATAATTGAGCAAATCTTCTCTGGTCCATTGTGGATTTTGTTCTCCACAAAGCATAGCCCTTACTTCTTCCGGACTGAAAGCATGAAGTTTTTCCATTGGGAAGACTTTCGAAAAGCCGGATTTAAACGATTCTAATTGCCTAGAAATTCCTCGATCGAGACAATAATTAATAGTCATCTCGGCGTATTCTCTCGCGTTCTCCATAGTGACTAAAATCTCCGAACCTCCTTCCACCAATTCCATCTGTTCGTATCCGAAGATTTTCGAACTTGGAGAATACGACATTGTCAAAGCCAAATCTTCAATAGGCATCGACATCCCGGATAGAGTAATATTTAATGACGTGTCTTCGTCGGCTGAATTATGACCGTCGGAAAGAGTTCTGTCACGTTTCGCAACTGCCGTTTGTATCTCTTTCAAAAATCCACCTCTCACTGGATCAACGAGTACCAGATCTTCAATGTCCAATAATCCGGCATACCATGATGGTGGTTCTAACGATGAATATGCCGTATCTGCTTCACCCTCCTCCGATATAAAACTACTCGACATACTGGAGGACATACTTTCTTGTGTTATACCACTGAGGCCAATTTTCTCATTTACGTTGTTCGTAATGTCTCCGTGACACATTAATTTTAAGAAAGGACGGGATAACGGTAAATCGACTAATCTATTATCCTGCAACACTTTCGCCAAGAATACACCCAAGAACCAAAAGTATCGAACAGCACAATCACAGGCTGCAGAATCTTGCGGCAACGGAGATGGAAATAATCCACTCGGCCGTGTTACGTAATATCCCGGAGGACGAATCTGATCTCCGGAAACTCGAGACTGATCCGGATCTGGTGATTCTTCGTCGTCACATAACCATAAACCTAAGTCTTTCCGTTGTAATTCAGCAGCAACTAACGCGAAGAACTCTAACGTTGGTCCAAGACCGGTTCCTTCCTCCCCAACAAATTCAACTTCCAATATACTTTTCCGACTTGCGTGTACCTATAACGTGAAACGAATACCCAAGCTTGTATCACTTTATTTCAACTGCAACTAACGATATATTAAACTTGATTTGAAAATATATTTACCTTCATTACTTGCTCTGCCCAGTCTAATAATTTCTCTCCCCTAGGTACACTAACTCTTTCATGTTTAAGTCTACCTACACGGAACTCGTGAATATCATCACGGCGTGGACTTAAACCAGGTGCTCGTTGCCTTTCGAGAACGGCATCCCTTTGCGTTTGAAGCCATACAATGGATCGCGACGCTCCGAAGGCTGTACAGCTAAAGTACAATCGTCTAGTTTCAAAGGGTAACAAAAACGGACAACTCCTTGCCAATTCTTCGCACCAATTCGGCAATGCTCCAGCAGCTAATGCTAAGGGATCTTGAATTTGTTGCACTATTTTGTTTGTAATCTTCTTCGAAGTAAAGTCATCCGGGTGTACGACACATGCCGATTCCTCGGATTCCTCGTAATCGATGTGCTTTCCGTCGTCGTGAGTAGTGCTTAACACATAAACATGTCTCAGAAGTTGCAACACATCTTCAACGGTGCATGCCGAAGCATTTTGAGCTGTATTCCGGGAATACAATGTCACCACTGGCGTTGCTCTGCCAGAAGACTCCTCGTCCTTTGCTTCTTTATATATTATAGTATAGGTAGGTTCCCATATTCTTCGCAGTTTTTCTTGCCGACTACCCAACTCTGTTAACTGCATTAGATCTTGTACTTGTTGGAAAATACTGGCGTGCGGTTCTGTAAGAGGTAGTTCAACATCCGCCACACCCGGAAGTCCTGGTCCCTTCAGCGTCAAGAAAAGCCTTGGCATTGGCAATGAACCAGAACGTGTGTTTGATTGGGTTTCACTACCAGGCGGTGGAATTTCCAGATCCGTTGTCTATAGAACGACATATATTATTTGATAATCATATAAGTTTTACATCGTGTAAAATCTCTCAATATTTTATCGAATATACCTGATTAATATTAGTTCGTCCCGGTCGTGGATCAAAGGCTGGGATCAGAGCAGAGAATTGTCGCTTCAAAATAAACTCGTCATCCCATGCACGCCTCTTACTGTTCTGAGGTGTTTCTTCCTCCATAAACGCCGCCAGGAGATTGCGACTTACCATTACCTCTTCGTAATCACCGTCGCAACCATCTCCCTCTTCCTCATTCTCTTCGTCATCTTCCTATCGAGAAAAAAGAGGAACACGGAATGATAAAAATACAATCCTACGTAACGAATTGTATTCGCTTTAAGATAAAACAGCATTATTCAACGAACTTCTTGATCATTCTCATCGTTGTCCTCTTCTTCTTCGAGTACGCCATCCTCGTCATCTTCTAACTCGGTCAGAAGGGTTTGCCCGCCTGTTGTCCTACCTCCGCTAGCACTAGAACTTGCAACACCTCCACAAGATTCCAAAAAGTCTTCAAGACTAACCTGTAGCCACAACTGCTTATTACATTATATAGAATCATACAATCCACTATAAATTCTGTATTCATACATTAAATGATTCGATATAAAAACTGATATTTTCAAAATACTATATGTTTTGTTGTTGGATACTAATTTTTACCTGTTCACTATCACTACTTGTACTAGTCAATGACATTGTAAGCGCTTGTCCTAAGCCTGGTCCAGTCGTTGTTGTAACACCGCTGCCAGCTACTTGACCACTGCTTGTCAAGCTTGGATAGCTTTGGGCGGTACTTAGTAAGCCTCCAGGGAAATTAGGACTTGAGGCAAGTCGTACTAAACTTGATACAGAATTAGGTCCGCGCGAATTTGAACCGGTATTAGAATTGGAAGCAATATGTTGTCCACCTGTAGGTCCTGTTAAAAATTTTCTTTATCAGCCACTTATATATTTATCCTCTAAACAAAGACATGTACAAACATTTGTCAATCTAATTGACTAGATCGAAAAAATTGATATGGTTAATTGATTAAAGCTAAATGATTAATATGTAAAATACTGTGCTATAAGCAGTGGTACACAAGGCACTAACCCAATGTTCGTCTTCGCGCCATTACGGTTAACGTTTCCAATAAACCGATAGGAACTGTTGTTGGTTCCAAAGTATTATTAGCATCGGTACAAGCAAGGTTTGGGACAGAGACAGACATAGGATTGGTAACGGCAACAGGACACCCGCCTGCTGCATTTTGTGTAGACGAACTAGCTTCTTTGTCCCGACTAAATTCTATGCCAACTAGTTTAGAGGAAACACACTTATTTTGTATGATTAATCATAAAACAACGTATGTAAATAATAACAGAGGTATATTCGAAAAAATGCACTTTCTCACGAATGAGTTATAAGAACTTTTACATGAAGTATATGTTTGATTTTAATAATTGAACATTGAGAGTTTAGTTGCTTTTTTTTAATACTTTGTATAGAAAAGAATAATTGAAGAAAAAAAGAAAAATAGCGAAAAATGAAACGTATAAACAGAATGACAATCAACTATTACCATACCATCGGTAATTCCAGAATGATGCCTTTGAACAGATTTAATCCTCAATGAATTATCCTCTAGTTCACCCGATACACTGATTCTAACAGGCACTAAACTAAGTAACTCGCCGCTCAAAAAGCTATTAGTGTTATTGCGTAATCTGTCAGCTCCTTCTCTGACACGGTCTAATACTTCAGTAGCTTCAAGACCAAATAAACCTGGCCCTGGCTGTAAAAGTATTACAAATTTAAAGGTACTATTAAACACTTTGTTACATACAAAGCATTATGTTATTTAATTTATGTATACAGGTTTCACACCTTGTTTCCTCGTACAGTCGCAAATAGTTGTTTCGAACTACTAGATGCACGATTGCTATTACTGTTGGCGGGAGAATCAGTGTTAAGGGCAAGACTTTCGACAATTGTTGCCAGATCACTTGTCATAGTAGTGTCAGGCTTGGGATGTAATACAACAGACAACTCGCCCGTTGAATTTGCTCCACCCTCGCCGGTTACAGCGACAACCGCTTCAGCACGAGCAACCGATAACACGCTTTCTGCTATCGATTCAGCGGCTTGCTGTTTGTCATAAATACGAAATTAAAACTATATACTAAATCAGCGACATTCTACTTTAATTAAGAGTATACACGTCCTCGATATTTCATGTGAAACATAATCAAAACACGCGTATAATTATGTATAACATAATACATCAAGTTATACCTTAGCTGCCAAATTGTCCGCGCTTGCTGCCTGATCTGTTGAAGCTACTGAACCACGCATCGCGGTATCCGTACAATCCGGTAAGCTAGGTGTGCTACTAGATTTCCGTCCGGTTAAAACTCCACCACCGCCATTTTTATTTTTCGTTCCACTATCTGTATCAAGGGCAATACCAACTATTCTTAGATCGTATTTTCCTTCTGCGCCCATTCTATAAGAATTGGAACCACCGTGATCCCATGTTACATCTATCCAACCATTATGCAATTCCCCTGTTACCGTGCCTTCACCTGAGACGATAAAGAAAACTTGCTGTTAGTCCAAATACTAATTAAATAACATTCGATTCAGATCAATCTTGATTTATCATAAACATACCTGGGGGAACACCATCTTGATCCCTCCATTTCCAATCTAAACCTCTGGCTACCCTGGCGCCGGCAACTAAATGACGAAGTACTTGATATTTCATCAATCTTCGTTGTTTACGAACTCCAGCTTCGGCTTCTCTAGCTGCACGCCCCAGATCTTCGCAAACTCCGGTAACTTCTCCGTAAACTTCAAATCCAGAAACGGATAAATAATGCGTTTGGCCAGAAGCATTTTTTCCAAGTTGTTGTAACCGTAAATGGCGCCAGCCCTGTGTTTCGTCAGCCTGTGGAGCTAATATCCAAGTAGCTGTGCTGCCAGGTTCGTTCAACGACGAATCGTCCATGTGAGCATACAATGTAGTCCAAATTACGCCATCTTTCGATGCTTGGAACATCCAATTTCGCAAGGCACTTCTACCGTAACCTCTTGCGTGTCTCAGTGTGTAAGCGCTCGGTATAATCCAAACTCCTAAATCGATCGAAAACCATGCACGTCTATCGTCGTTAGTATGACAGTTTAAAGCTGACGGATCACGGCTTAGGATATCTTCAAGGTGACCGTACGGCAAGTTTCTTCCATTACTAGATGTGACAACAACTAAACCGAATTGACCGGGATTAACCCATTCGGAACAAGTTTTCGCGTTCGTACCAATCCAGTACAATAGTCCATTCTCATCAAAATCGTATTGGTATTTAAATGTTATTCTGTTTCCTTCTTTCAATTTTTTAACAAACGTAAACGTTGATCTATCATGATCGTACCATTGTTTCGCTACCATTTTCAATAAATGATTCTCTAGCTGTTGTATGGTACTCAATGGTTCCATTTTCAAGCTACGGCCAGATCTATCAATTAGAGAGCTCTCGCCGACCGCTTTTTCTAATCGGAAACGCAATCTCCTCGTTAAAATTTGCAAACCGTAACCAGAGCCTGGTGTATCGTACAGATAGACGGGTAATTTCTCAATGGATTCTAACACTGAAACCAACTTGTGGACTAGAATCTTAGCGGAGTTATGTTCCTTATTAGCATCTTTCGAATGGAAACAATTTTTGAACACTGCTACCCTCTGCATTCTCAGTTTCGTTGCTCTTAATGTCGGTGGTTGTAGTCCCGGTGGAGCCGCTAACAATGAAAGTAAAGCTTGTACAAGACCGCTAGAGTGCAGTTCATATGCAGATACTCTTCCTTCCTCGTTTAGTAAAGACTTTAATTCCTCTAGCGCACTTTGTAGTATGTTGCGCCATTCTCGATTTCCCGCCTGTTGTTTCTGACAGGCTTTTTCAATCTGACTCACTATAGCTCCCAGTTTAGCAACTACACCACGCGGCTGGGCCTGAGCAACCTTAAAGTAACATTCGTAAATATCCTGAGCTTGTACTTTAACTTTCTGTTTGATAGCTTCGATCTTTGATCTCAATCTTTTGCCTCTTTTACCGGCCCAACCTGCCGCAAACTCTGGGCCTACAAACATAAAGTACATTCGAAATATCTCTTGTAAGAAATTATTTAGAAAAAAAGGAATCTAACTAGAAATTTAATATTTACCTAAACTTGTTTCTGCTGTAAAGGAATGCTTTGTACCCCGATTAGACTCAAAAATAAATCCTGGTAAATCTTCTCGTAATATAGTCGCTTGCTGTTGACCATCGCTATTATGTATACATAATTCGCTTTCTTTTCTGCTAGATAAGGCCCAATTTCCTACAATTAGCCGGATGGTACCAGGACGTGAAAGTACAGGCTGACTCACAGAATACGGTTTTACTTGACTACGCGCTCTTTGTAGTTTCTCCAGAAATTCACCACGGTTCTCTGCAAAACATACGTTCTAGTATATTTACGAAGCAGTCAGCGCAACTACTAATGGTGTGAATCTTTAATGAACCAAATAATGTCGCGGCAGAAAATGTCTAGATCATGCAGAGATAGAGGAATTTTTCATGCATCTGATGACGTACACTGAAGAGTAGGAAAGCGTGCACAACTAGGAAAGTTGAACATGTGTGTACCTACCTTCAGTGGTAAGCGACTCTGTGTTCCTTCCTTTTCCTGTAGGCAGTTAGTAAAACCAGTTATTTACTAAACTATTCCCTTCGCGGAAGTTAATCACAAATGAAAAAGATATAACATAAAATAGTGATCTGAATAGAGTCGATCTGTCTGTCGCGAAGGGTTGTGTGGATGTGAAAGGAACACTTTTAACAAGAAAGACAGTGGCAAGATGGACGAGACAGGTGATGAATTTTCGTGTAATTATTAGAAAAAGAAGAAAGAATCAAACGAACCTGAAGTATCTGTTCCACCCTCTGGACTTCCGCTGGAATACATCGTTGCTAATTTCCCATCAAGTATAAACCTAAACCAGCCGTTGCTTCCGTTTGATAGTTCTAAGGCAGCCGCATCAGACCAGACGTACAAACAATCGCGTCCTCTACAAATACACCAATCTCGCCAGTGATAAGCTCTTCCAATTAAAAGTTCTTTCGCATCTTCCATTCTTTGTTCCTCAGATTGATTCGATTCTGCTTCCGGTTCCGGAGAAGTCTCTTGTGGTCCAGCTAATGCGGCAACTTTCGAAAAGACACCCAAACGTGCAAAATGTTCTAGAAATTCATCTTTGCCTTTTATCATCAAATCCTGTATCATTTGCAAAACCACTAAGTGTCCATCCTCATCCTCCTATTAAGATTAAAATAAAGAAAATGTTTTAAATACAGTCCTTATAACGTTACTCGCAAAATCCAGTTAGAGTCAAAAGAAAGATTTCTGCTCCTTCTTTCTTAGCTTAATGTAAAATAATTACTTCACAACGTTTTTTTATGTAACATGTCTATGATTTTGTTTAATCATTATCGCACGAATACGACAGCACAAATTTATTTATGAGCAAAAAAAAAAAAATGATTACGCGATCCATTGAGAAATCACAAGCAAATGCCCGTTAATCCCATCAGCAGCAGGCAGACAGTCAATAGAAGTGGACAACCAGCTTCGTGTCTAATCTATATCACGATCGACACCTGTTTATAGCAATTTTACTGGCCGTTCACTGAGAAATCTATGTGTCCTTTGCTGTTATTATTTACAAAACTTGTACCACACTTGGTACCCGCTCTTCTGTGCTAAAGAATAGATCGCACTTGGGCTCTGGTATATTAATGCACATAGTTCAAAAATCTCCACTCCAATATTATGAATAACTTTAACAAGATTTATATGTGATATTATAGAAAAAAAATTTCGTCAGCGAAAATATGAAACATGCGCATATTTGTTAGATCTCACCCTTCATATGAATAATTGTGTCATAAATACATCATGTTAATAAGTAAATGGAATTTTTGCATTATTATTAATGAGATCAGTAAAAAAGAAAAAAGAAAGAAAAAAATCCGTGAAGTTTACGAAACAGCATTTAGGGGACAAAAGGATATTTCAACTAGAGACTGACTAATATACAAAAGACGTTACCGTCTTATCAACAATGTAGTTCAGGGAACTGGAAGACTTGCGCGATGCGAGACAACGCAATTTTGGGCCAATTATCGGCTTGAGAGGCGGAGGTGGTGGTGGTGGTGCTTGTATCTCAAGCTCCTGTGAACAGTCTTAACTAAATCACTAGCACTGTCTGATTGGCTGCCTGTCTGCCTGCATAAATACTAAATTAATTGTATTTTATAATAATACTATAATTTGTATCTATTTCACTGGACCTGAACAAATCTATAAAAGCTAGAAACGGAAACAAAGAAGCATATATTTGTACGAAATATTGTTATGTTTACCTCGTTGTCCAATACATTTGCAATTACTTCGACGAGCATAGCACCACAGCTTCCTGTTCTATCAGAACCACATGTTTCAACAAGCAATTCTGGTTGAATATAATGCACCATCTTTCTAATTAAACTTAAGCTGGCTTTCCTAACGCTAGGCAACATAGATGATTGAAATGTTGCGCAAAACACGGGCAACAGCCTTTTCAGATATACCGGAGCCATTTCCGGATCACCTTTCGGTTCTGTGAATTCCGCTTCTGCGTCTGGCTTTCTATGTTCTTGATTAGGCAACATCCATTCTCCGGGTGATTGTAATATAGCTGCAACTTCTCTATGCCCTTCATCCACGCGTTCTCTGGCTTTATCCAATGGTGTCTTTCCATCTTCATCTCGTAAATCGGGATTTGCTCCATGCCTAAGTAACACTTTAGCAATAGCTGGTCTTCCGAAACAAGCAGCATAATGTAGACTAGACGATCTTTGACCTTTATTAACATCTGCCCCTCTGTCACACAAAAATTCAACCATTTCTTGGGTTCCAAAAGCAGATGCCCAATTAAGCAATGTCTGTCCAACATCATCCATAAAATTAACCCCAATACCTCCGGAATCTATGGCTTCTATTAAAGCATCTGTGTCTTTCGATCGAATGCAATCAATTAACTGTCTATGAGACTTCTCTCCGGCGCTTTCCGAGCGCCTATATCGTGGTAACAGAGGCCCTGATGAACCTCCGCTTGTATTACGGCCTAACGACGATCTTCCTTCGAATAGTAAAACCAACAATAAATCAACTAGTCTCATAGAATCCAAAGCGCATCGTTCATCCCCCTTTAAAGCTTTCTCAATCGCATCTGGTAGTTCGGATCGTAAAAGGTCATGCGTTATAGAAGGTGATCCCCTACAAAGTGTCGACAGAAGACTAATTATAGTAGAAACAGATGCGCAAGAATTTGCTTCTGGAGTAGGAATTGTTGAAGCTGTACTAGAGGGTGGAGGTGTTTTTGGATTTCCAGAAGTAGTTGCTATTGATGTACCAGGCCCTGCTGCATTCGATAGCCTGTAAATAAACGTAAAATACAATTGTTACAACATGTATAATTGTTACAGGCATACAACGATTATAAATAAATACCTATACAAGAGTTCAGAAACTAATCCATGAAATGCTAATGGAGCAGGATCTATATTTCTTCTTGAAAATCTATCGGCCAATGATGCGAAACAACGAAGCGCTCCATCAGCAACATGTGCATCCTCATGTCTGAGTAATGTTGATAAAGCTTCAACACAATCTGGCAAAGATTTATCTTGAGGTTCAACTTTTCCGCATAAACGTGTAACTACAGCCATTGCTGAATGCAGTGTATCCCGGTGAACAAGTGCTCCATGCTCTCCAATAAAGCATAAAGCACATGGAAGTCCACCAGCTTCAAGCACAGCACCAGCTTCCCTTGCACAAACCAATTCTAATGCCTAAAATACGAATATTTCGTTAATATCCCTTGACATTTCTTTTTTTTTCTTTTTGAATACATCTGCAAATAACCAAATACCTTTATGCACTGTTCAGCTAAGTCCCTACTAGTTCTAGAGCCTAATCCAGCTCCAGACAGGCGACTGCAAATAGCTTTCACAGCACCTTCCATAGCTATTACTCTGCGTATACATTCTGGAGAAAGGTCAAAATAATATGTAATGGCTCGAGCAGTCACTTCTAAAACACTATCTGGTGCAAGTTCATCCAAAAAAATTCTACATAATGCAGGAAGAAATGTGCGTGGAGGACAGCTAGAATATGAATAATAATTTTTGTTATAATGTATTCAGTTGTGATAATCAACTCTGATATATATATATACACAACATACCATTCAAAGCATCGATCAACATTATCAGACATGAGCAGTAACATGCATAATTGCTCCAAAGCAATTAATTGCATGTCCCTTTCATCCCCTTGGCCCATACTAAGCCACTCCAATAAAGTTTCAGGATCAACATCAGCCATCTTAATGTAAATTACAGAAAAATAAATAAATAAATTATCATTGTTATGTTAAAAATGTAATGTCATTATTTTTTTCCTACATAGATGAAATGAATCATGAATTTAACACTTATATAATTATCAAGAAACAAAATGAAACAAGTATATTTATTAAAAAAATTCCTTTGTTCTATATTGGAACTTACCTTGTAAGTTTAATAGCACCAATTGAATGTATTTCAAACTGACAATCTGGAAATAAAGCAGACAAATTGAAAATGTAATATATATGTATATATAGAAGGTATAATTAACATAAAATTAATGTTTGCATAAAAATGTAATATTAACAAATGTCACTGTACAATATCTAAAGCATACTATATTTAATTCACAAGAGGACCAATAAAGAATACAAAGAAAGAAAAATGAATGGACAAATTTCTCAAGACATGTCTATATTAAGAATTACATTGACAGTATTCTCCCTCCTTTTGCCACTTTAATGCCTAATGAAATACAACTTTGAGAAAAATTTAAGCACGCGAATCCTCTTGTAGGACACTCGAACATCACTAATCTGAAAAATTACGTGGACGATAAATAAAGGCACGTGGTCAGTGAATTTAATATCGCGAAATTATATTTGTCGTTGAAGTACAAAGAAAGGTGAAAAAAGTTTGTCATGACGACGGCTGTAAGCGTGACACTATCTTAATAACACCGTGTAACCTTCAGGAAATTCAGAGGAGTAGTTGCCGTGCAGGTGCGCATAGTGAATTCAATATGCATAAGAAATAATTTATCTATAGTTTGGTAGATACGACCTGCTTACACCGAGAAACGTACCGTTGTGCACAGTATTCCATTATTCGGAAGGGGTCAGGTCGCCATCCTTCCAAAGACGTGTCGTTTTCCACTGCGAAAAACAACGTAACAGTATCGTCGTGCTTGGTCCGTCAGCGACACGAAAAGTTTATCGCATTAACGGACCGATAAAGCACTCCTCCGCACAAAAAGATCTCACTTTGCCCTAGTGTCGTAGTATATATTTCGCCATTTACGCGATGTTCAGTATAGTTCGGTATCACAACTCCGCAACTCTCTAAAAGTCGTGTTTTCATAAATGCGCACGTCGTCCGAGCGATTGCTGCCTGATTTTCATGGAATCTCGCACGATTACGATTATACACACATGCACATGCAGTAATTAACGTTGCGCCTGCAGAGGGCGCTTTCGTTCTTTGGCTAACCACGTTTTTTCCGATGCATCAGAATTGACGAATAACATAATACCAACAAATCCTTTCTTTTAAAAAGACTTTATGTAGAAAATAATAAATTATACATCCGTTGCAGATTTTCAATACTGCAACTTACAATACGAGCGTTAACATTTTACATCTTTCAGCGAAACCGAATATGTTATCTATTTTTGTTCATGAAAAATTAATATAATATATACACGTATATTAATGTAGGATATTATCGAAACAGAAGGAATCGTTGTATTTTATTTTTTTTGTAGACCTCTTCTTTTGCGTTCCATTGCTGAAACATTTCAACATCGTTAGAATATTTTCTAACCAAAGATGCGAAAATTATTAATTTTTCATGTTTACCTTGTCTTTCTTCTATAGTCTCTTTTCTCCTCTCTTTAAATCGAGTGGGTAAATTTTCTAACATACTTTCGATAAAATTATCAAGAACTATTGACCTATTCATTGCCGATATTCGTGTTCTACAGACTGGGCATTCTTTTTTCTTTTTACTCCACGAGTTTATACAATGGTGACAGAACGTATGAGTACAATTTAACGTTGTAGCTTTCACGAATAATTCCGAGCATATACTGCAAGTTAATTGTTCGTCCATTATATTGTTTACTTTATCGAGTACACCCTCTTTTCCTTCGCTATCTAGAGTAAGCTGAGTAGCAGCTGTTAAATCTATGGTGTCTATAATATGAATGTTCAAAGGATCGTTTATAATTTCTAGAAATATACAGCTATCGTCCGAATTCTCGGAAGGCCCCGCAACTGCACAGAAAAAAGTACAATTAGTTTGTTATAATTTAATCAAGCATTTAATATCTTAACAATTTACCAACCGACTCATTCTATTCGATACTGGCTCGGTTTGTGCTATGGCGCTTATTCTTACAGCTCTAAAAATTTTAAATCAAAACTCACGAGAGAGCTTACTTAATATCGTTCTTGGGGTAATATTTATTATAGGGTAATTCATTAATTTGTAGCAGTAAAAACCCGATTAATAGACTTTCGGTCGGTAAAATGTTAATTACAGAAAAAAAATTATACCATTATTATGTATTGTCCCTACTTTAGCTTCCTGTTCTTTCAAAGCTTTCTCCGTTTCTTTCAATTTCTCTTCTAAAACTGTTTTCTCATTTAATAACTGTGCCTGTATGTTCTTCTCCTCTTTAACTCTATTCTCCATAACATTCTTCCATTCAGCTTGCTGCTCTTCTCTCCATTTCTCCATTTGCTCCCTCATTCTCATTTCAAACATTTCCTTCTCCTGTTTAGTTATATTCAACTCTTCCTGCCATTTCTGTTTCTCATCATTCAACCTTTTTTCGAATTGAACTCGTTCGTTTTCCAGTTTTTCTAATAGGTCACTATACATGTTCTGCAAATGCTGCATTTGAACATTACCATCTTCAATTTTACTCTTCAATACTTCAATTTGATTTTTGAGATCTTCTGTATTCTCCTTTGAAGCACTTTCCTGTTTTAACAGCTGATCCAATTGTTGCTTCAAACTGTCCTGTTCCTTCTGTTTTATTTGTAACTTATCCTTCAGAAACTTTTTCTGACATTCCTGATTCTCTGCGAATGTTTTTTGTTCTATGAGAACATTGTCAAGTATCTGCTCTTCCAGCTTAGGCTTTTTACTCTTATGCTCATCTTTAGGAGCAACAGTAAACAGATACTTAAATTTCTCTGATAGACTAAATTGTACAACATCCCCATCATAGAGTCTCTGACTCATACCAGAAGTTAAACAAACATTATTGACAAATGTAGCAGAGGAACTTAAGTCTTTAATTGTCCATTCTTCTTGCCCTTCACACCTGAACATACAGTGCCTTCTGGATATCATTGTGTCCAAAATAATTTCATCGTTATCTCTCGCACGGCCTATCTTAAACTGTTAAAAAATTTGAAAGTTTGTGTTATTAACGAGAAGAGCAACGAGTTGACGAGACGTTGAATAAGTCGCGAAATTTATGTTCATTAATACCTCATTTTTATCAATGTGAATATCACGAGGATGACAATCGTCTTTATTAACCCTCACTAAAATAGGTTCAAGTGGTTTTTCATATGAATCGTCCGGTGTTATTCTTTTTTCCGCTTTCGAACCTTCCATCGTTCAAAAGTACTTTCTTCGTATTAAACGAACTAAATAGAAACATTGAATAATTCAGTGCTGCTTTTACTTACATTACTAATATTACATATATAAATGAAAACAACAGACGGAAGAAATGAAAGACATAGTAATCTGTATAAAATTTTTGCCTGACTTTTCTGTTAAATGGAAAATATTCCGCGAAATAAACACGTGGAAACGACATCTTGCGGTAGATCCTACGTACTGCGAAGTCAAATGTTTATTTGATATTTAAAAATAATATAGACGTGATACAGGATAAATTAATCATCCCATGAGACTTTGTATCCCACGTTTAAAAAAATCGGAGGTTTCGTTATGTTCTTTACGATTATTTAGAGCGGTGAGTTTAGGAATTATCAGTAAATAAAAGTCCCGTTATCTTCCTAGTTCTCCAGAAAAGAAAATGAGAAAACCTTTTCAAATGATTTCGAACCTTTTTCACATGTCAGGTAGCGTAGCAGTAGTATAGCGTATCACTGGCCAGCCCATTTTTATTAACCGTATTACATAGTTGAATACTTTATACTTTTCTCCCTATTATTGTAGCAAACTCGACGTTCACTTTAATTGTTGCCCTCCATTCTTAATTACTTTCCTGATTACATTCTTAATTAGATTCTTAACTACATAAAAGGTTTTAAACATTACCATAGAGTTTACACTCGTATATGGGGAGTAATAAAGTAATTAAAGGTAGTCTGTCGTGTTTAATCCCAGTATTACTATTTATACCCATGCAATTTATACTCAGTATTAGTTACGCGTGTATATTATTACATAATCCCTAATATGTATTTAGTTTTGCGATTTTCTGTACACGTGTTGTACATCCATATTATTTATAACGTACAGTTGTCATATCCTTATTGTTTCTTAATGGAGAAGTTGGTTACACGCGTGCTTTTATGATCATGGGGATTATGAATATTCGAGGGGAATTTTCTACGGCATGAACTGTGGAGTAGAATTCGAATTGGACACCCTCAAATCAAGAGGGGTTTACGTTATTTATTTGATGGAAAAACACCCCAAAGTCGATGAATTAATTTTAGAGTGTAGAAGAGCGAGAACTTTTCAAAGTATTAAAACAAAGAAATTTTTAAATCTGTAACGTCATTGGTTAATCATGCTATGGAATAATATATACAAGCGTTTGAATTTGTTTGAAAATACTAACCAGATCTTCAAGAGATAATTTCAAATAATGATACAATACACCACAGATTAAGTGATAAAACTTTCATCGAAAGAAATCGTAGTTTTTTTTCTTTGAAAATTTCCGATTAAACTGACAGTCAGTCTTACACTTTATTTGTAATTTCTTCGTAACCTTTAGTTCTAATTCTAACCACTGCTAATGTTGCAATGTTATTCTATGCTGAATCGATAACGTTGAGAATTACAGACACCGACGAACTCCGACGTGTCCTAATGACATTGGACAAAAAACTACATTGCGTGATATGTCCATTCTGTGCAAATAGTTATTAACACGTTAAGCGTGTATAGACAAACGTAACCACGAACCGATACCGCCCAAACGAAAAGTGCATTGTCAGTCCCCATGGACTGATTCCGCCCAAACGAAAAATTCGCAGTCAGTCCCTAGGGACTGACACCGCGCTTAACGTCCTAAAGGACACGTTCTCTAAAGATATTAAATTAGATAACGAATGAAAGAGATAGGGAAGGGGGAACGGTATGGTTAATAAGATATATTTTAATTCAGATAATATTTATTTGATAGGTATATAATACATTGAATTTGCCAGCACATGTGAGAGAAAACACACTTCTCGGCGAATAATACTTGCTTTTTTTCTTATATTCGACACCTTCCAATTATTCCTACACTACTGCTACCGAACATACTTTTCTTCTTGTCCATGGAACGGAGTTTTTTTTCTCTTTTCATACTTTTTTTTTTTATATTCTTTATATCAACTCTTTATCCAACCGACTATTTCTCTTTTTTTTTCACGTAGTAGTTGGTTAACAAGTCGCACCTGAAATAGCATAGTATCTGTAGATCTGATGTTGTACATAAAATGGGGGGGAGGGTACAGATAAATGTATCGATTCGTCAGCATTTGGCAATTAAAACGTTTAACGTTAAGAATATCATCAGTTTTCCTGTTTTCCACGTCAATGATGTATTATGAATGTAATATATTCCTTGCACAAGCGTGTCACCGCCAAATCAAAATTTCAACGTTACAAAAATCGTAATTTCAACATGTAATAAGTATTACGTTTTTTCTTCTTTTTTTTTTAAGACTGGCAAGTAATCGATTCAATGCAACGAACCACAATAATCGTGGTGTTCGGTAAGCTGCATGTCAACGACAAATAGCTTTCTTCTTCAGCAAGCACAAGTGAATGGCTCTCATCGACGTTCTTTCCTTTCTTCTTCTTCTTCTTCTTCTTCTTCTTCTTCTTCTTCTTCTCCTTCTTCTTTCTTCTTCTTCTTTCTTCTTCTTCTTTCTTCTTCTTCTTCTTCTTCTTCTTCTTCTTCTTCTTCTTCAAGGACAGGATCGATTTGACGGTCGTTGTCTATTTACAATATTTGCGATAAAGACTAATTAATTTATAAACATCGTTGTTGTTTATGTACAGACGTAATATAAACGCATCATACCTTATAAAACGGACATGTGTAAAAGTGTTCGCGAATCAAAGAAACAGTGTGACCCCGATTCGATTCGGTTCTGAGAAACTCGTGGCTCGTAGTCGCCGGGTTAGCCCGTAAACATCTACATCGAGAACTGGCAAACAATTTTCAAACGAAATTAATACGGAACATCTACGCGCATTTTTTCTATCTAAAAAGGATACACGAGCGATGGGTGTGATTATTACGTACGAATCAAACACGTGCCTCGATTTTCGCTCTATACTCATCATTCCATTCGTAAAAAAGAAAAAAAGAAAAAAGAAAACACAAAACAAGAAAAGAAAAAAGTAACAAATTCTTAAATACCTAATAATGATCGCAGAAAATATACTTTGTAATTACAAAATGTATATGCGTGTGTATATATTAAAAATTAATATCGGTACAACGTATTAGTTTTAACAAGAGGGACCTATCTGTTGTGCAATCTCTCGTGTACTGAAAGTAGTCCCGGAGAACGAGAAAAGAAAAGAGAAGAGATCGAGTCAAGTTGCGAAGATACAGAAGTCAGCATCAACGATATGATCGTAGTTGTAACATAAAAGAGTCATGATTTGAAAACATTGCAACGTCGTAAAAAACATCGTATCTAATCTAAACGCTCAAATAAAAAAGAAAAAAAGGAAAGAAAGAACATCTAACTTCTTTATCTTCAACCGATCCCACCGATATTTTACAATCGTCGCGATATACATCGAACAAACAGTGTCCTTTGTAGTTTTGGTAAAAGATACGCTTCTCATCTCGTCGCGATCGAACGCATAAGTTACAGGTACAGAAGTAATAGAAAAAGTGCGCGTACAACGTTTGAAAGAACCGTGCGAATGTTCATTCTTCGCCACCTGAGGATAACGGTGTATATCCCCGTGAAAATAGTTGATGGTAAATCCGCCACGAAATATCATCGTGGTAATTACCGAACGAACATTATTCCCCGATCGAAATTACATAGCCCTTCGCAATTGAAATATTAGGTGAAAAGCGAGAGGACCGTGAGAACGTTACTTGATCGGTTTACCCCAAGCAAATTGAATTGGCAACGGAGGAATATCGCTACTCGTGGACGATTCGTCCTCGCTGCTTGTCGCAGACGTCTCCTCTGAAATCATCGCTTCGCCACCTGCTTCTTGTGGCCTCTGTCCAACCCCGCAATCTTCAGCGGCCGCCGCTGCGGCAGCGGCAGCAGCAACAGCAACGGCTACCGCAGAATTTGACGTTACAGCTGTGACCGATGACGAAGACGATGACGACGTAGACGAAGCCGAGGAAGACGGATCACTTCTTGGTCTTCGTCGTGCAATCGGTGTTGAATTAAACGTAGGCGACCAAGCAGATTCTTCTACACGCGTGGAATCTGTTACAGAAATACTTTTCGATCTTGCTCTCATGTCGACGGAAGACCTTCTTGGTGTTAACCTGAGCGATCCTTGCCTCGATACCGTAGCCGACGTTTCAGATCTGCCGATTTTCGGTGGCGTTGCTAAATGCGACGCGTCTGTGCCACTTTTCGAGAATTCATCATCTATCTCCAGTGTCCACGAGACTGAATCGCCCTTCTCCACCATAAATTTGACCATGGATGAAGCCTGCGGACCGTTCTTGTCGGGTGAGAGTGTATGTTCGACGTTCTCAGGGCCTAATGAACGCGATAGCCTAGGCGTCAAATTCGCAAGAACGGTCACCACTTCGTTTTTTTGACGCAATCTCCATTGAAGTTCCTCGTTCCGCTGCGCCAAACGTTTGTTCTGCTTCGATATCTGATGAATCGATTCGTGCAGTACCTCGTTGTCGTGAGATATCTGCCTCTCGAGTGCTTCTTTGCACTGAAGCTGCGCCTTCAGATCCTCGCATCTGGCCTCAAGTGTGTCCACACGTTGTTGCAAAGCCTCTTTGTCCTCGATCTCTCGCTTGATGTTATCAAGATCTGATCTTAGCGTAGCGTTCTCCTGACTCCTGATCTCTAGCACCGATCTCAACGATTCAACTTCCGCGGTGAGCGCGGCTCCTTGATCATGTACAACGGATCTCCTCTTGAATTCCGACTCTTTTCGCAACAATTCAGCTTCCTGTTCTGCCCGTAACTTCACGATCGCTGCACGATGCTCCTTTGCGGCCTCATTCAACGAATCCCTCAGCCTGACCTCGCATCTACGCCTCTCCTCTTGCAAGGCTGCCTCCAAGGTGGCGATTTGTTCAGCTTGTCGAGCTTCCACTAATGACAGAAATCGGGATGGGAAATGTTTCTTTTAGTAATCGTTTGTTTGATTGACGTCATCGGGGATAGATTGGAAAACGGAAGAAAAACAAAGTCCCGAAGTCGAGTGAACAGATTAAGGTCCGTCGAACGTGCCAACCTATAATTAACTTCGATGAAACGTTACGTGGGCACTAAATTGAGCGTTTGTGAAGTTCGTGCGGCGGTGTGTCCACTTTTGAAAATTCTCTCTCTCTCTCTCTCTTTCTTCCTCTCTCATTCGCTCATTCGCTCTCTCACTCTCTTTCCGTGCCCGTCTCGGTGAATTATTTAGCACGAGTCGAGGTGAGCGTAGGCACACCGCGTCAACGTCGCAAATTTTAATTAACAATTGCTCCAGTTTAAAGCTCTGCTATTCGCCACGACATCGGGACCATTATGCTCGTTTACCAAGAGAATATCATTATCATATGATACATTGTACCAGGCACAGAATATAAAATACGGTATACGACGCGAGGTACATTGTACTACTTAATCGTGCAAAAGTACAATAAATTGATCGAATACGTAGATTAAAGAGAAATTTCACTCGGATTACAAATAATTAGACACGGAGGTGGCTAGAAACATATATAATGTATATAACACGTGTTTATATGTATATATACATATATCCAGTATTATATATATATATATATATATATATATATATATATATATATATATATATATATATATATATATATATTACGTCACGTTGGTTTTCCACTGTAACGAGCCAGGAAACTAAAAGAAACACAAATAATTCTTGGCAAGACTTACGATCTTCACGAAGCTGGTCCAAGGCTCTCCGATGATTCTCCCGCTCTGACTCTAGTCTCTCTTCAATGCCGAGGTTTCTAGTTCTCAGCTCTTCGATCTCCGTGCAAGACGACAGCCATTCTGTCTTCATATTCTCGCAATCTTTCTTCAATTTTGGGGTAGAAAAGGCGTCCAACTAAACGTCGAAAGGAACCAAACGTCAAATGAAATACATATCAGAGATAAACAAATACGAAATGAATGATCTTTTCTCTCTCTTTTTTTTTTTTCTTTCGTAAATAATGATAATAAAACATACCTCATAGGCCAGATATTGTACAGTGATAGAAAGGGCTTCTATAACTTGTTCCGCCCGTTTCACTCGGAGCGTGTCATAAAGTATGTCGGTTTGTGCTGCCTGATCCCGTGTTTCTAAAGACGCCCTTGTCACCACATAGCTATTACCATGCTCCTTCGTTTCGCGATCTGCAACCAATGCAACCGGTCCCATCACCATCGCGATTCTCTTCTCTCTTTTCATACAATCCGACAGAAATTCAATTATATCCAATACGTGTCAATAATGACACACTGCCATGTCGATTCGGTACATTCAAACACCCGTGAGTAGGGCTAGGTTCAATCGTACGATCCAATATCCCATCGTTCCTTAAGTAATCTCATTGTTATTGAGATAAATAACCAATTCGTGTAGTATCATTCTTTCGACGACGTTGTTCTTTCACCGATGTTATTAACATTTATATCCAACAACGAAGAGAGATATCCAGCGAACGTTTCATATATGAAATTGACTACTTCTAGTCATCTTATACGGATGGTTTTAGATGGCAGATTGATGAAAGTTGTACGGGAAAACTCGTTTCCAGAGAGAAAACCGTGTGTTATTCCAGTCTTGGAAAGTCGAGCTACCTGTTTTTCAGGATATTTCAGTTATCGACGAACTGACCTCACTACGTATAACAGGCAAAACCAGAGAGGGAGAGACTAAGAGAGGAGAGGTTCACAGATCGAGTGAAAACGTAATTGTCGCGTTTGACACGCGGTGAAAATTCACGTACACACGGAGCTCATTAAATCGTAACGACAATTTGGACTGGCTACGTCACTACATGCTTCATCCTCCCATTATTACCGATGTACGTGAAAGCACGCGGATACGTCCGCGTGCTCCGCACCACCGCAATACTCTTTTTCCCACCCGCGTGATCCTTTCCACTACTTTGGACCAGGTTAAAAAAAGAAAAACAAAAATGAGAGAAAAATGTACAGCAGCAGCCGGTAGAGGAGATTGATCGTTTTAAAATTCGAACAGTCGGTCAGCCAACGGTGGAAAATACGTTCAAGAGCACCGGCCAGTCAATGAAGACGCACTGGGTTAAGGTCGACCGTGTACGACAACCGTGCCGTGAACACGGAAAATCCAACGAGTTGATGGTAATTTAACGAGCACCTTAACGGGAACATGGATAATCGTCTATTCCATGGTCCCTCGAGGAGGATTTATTTATTTTCGGCATAGAAAACTACTCGTACATCCAGTAATTATTGTTTCCATTCTTCTTTTCATACACAGAGACACGTTTCATATGCGTGTGTGTAACTTTTGGAATCAATTCGATGATTTCTCAATCGAAGAAACTATTCTTTCTCGAAATTCTCTTATCACACTTTTTCACATTTCAACGAGTAATGTCAAGTTTTCCTTTTTGTTTTTATATTTGTAAGAACGACGAGTGAATTTTTAGTTAACAATGAATTAAAGATCAAAGTTTTAGTTTACACCGATGATTTTATATGAAGAACAGTAAGCGAGGAATGATCACGATTGAAAATCATTGAATAGGAAAATAATGGAGCAACAGACATCAGAGAGAAGCCTAATCGGGATCGTCATTTGTAACGATTTGCTGGCCAAGTCCGCACTTCGACTGAATTAGCACGAGCCACAGGCTGCCTCGCGGAGCGATATATCCCTCTCCTTCCTCCTCCTTGTCGACCACTCCTACCACCTTGAAATGAAGTGCAACCTCGAAGAATACGAAGACGATGGACACGCGGAAAGCTGCTGGCTAGGCTGGACACGCGCTCTACGCACTTCGTACAAAACGACATGAATATCTGACCCACAATGTCTGCATAATGTTTCCATAATTATCTTAATACATCTCGTTATTTTTTTCACTCGAGAGAGAGAGAGAGAGAGAGAAAGAGAGAGAAGAAAAGTCTTCCACTGAAACTGAACTTTACGATAGAAGTTGATTAACATACAGTTGAAGTACATTTGCCGGGTAAAGTACCTATTACTTTATTTATCACTCAATTGTCCAAGTTTATGGTTCATGAAAACGAGGACGATTTAAAATTCTGTTTCGGTAGAAATGCTCGTTCTAGAAAGAGGCGAAAGAAGAAGATGAAGATGAAGATGATGATGATGATGACGATGAAAACGTGAAGTAGCGATGAATTATTGTGAAACGCCGTGCTCCGAATAAATTCGCTTTTCCGTTTGGAATTGGTTACTCTTTATATGGCGGTACACAACCGTATTTGTACGAAACGATAGTACGTGTCCATGGATATAGCGATTCGAAGATAATGATCCGGATGATCGACGATCGATAGCCCTCTTCCGTCACATCGACTTAGTGAACAATTGTTAATTCTCCTCGCCAATATATCTGTTTCGTCACAATACGTACACGTGAACGTAATGACAGATTCGAATTAATAATTTGACCGATACCCTTGGGCCATTCCTTTCTAAGTTTCTTCCCCTAATTACTCTTATTTTCCACTAACGAGCAATACAGCTAATAGAAAAAGAAAAAAAGAAAAGAAAAAAGAGGCGTATAAAATCAGAGGAACTTTCTTGAAAGTATATTTCCAATTCCCCTGTTAAAATGCCCTTGGGGAATGAGAGAATCGAAACGAGATTCCCAACAATTTTCCCTAACCTACCCCGCCGTCCATCGACGTACCTAATCCACGTTTCGATGCTTCATGAATGATTAATAGAGAACAATAAATTACAAGGAAAGGAAGTACAAGACCGTGACTCGTAGAAACTCGACCCGTAATTTGGTTTTTTCTAGGACGCAGACGGTCATTGATAATAATCTTTATTTCAGTAATTTGTTCCAAATAAACACGCACGTAACATACGTGTGTGGCCGCGAGTGAAAATGATTGATACACAGTGGAAATAACATGACTCGCTTAATTAATGGAATTGTTTGGAAATGGTAATAAATGTACAAAGACTACCAGTGTTAACTTTGCTTAATTTATAATAAACGAGCAGGTGTGGTATTTATCTTGAAAGTAAAAAAAGAAAAAAAGAAAAAAAAATAGTAAAAAAGAAAAAAAAGTTGCGAATCCCTCAGAATCACATCGAAGAAATGAAATTACTTTCGCTCGCTTATAAACTCGACAATTCCTCCACCTATAAGGATACCTGTTTCTCGACAGCGACGACGACACTTTGCCCTGAGGGTTTTTCAACACCTTTCAACGAAATAACTCAACCGTGTTCCTCTCTTTGAAAATAAAGAGGGGGACAGGGTTTTACAACGATAGAGGACCCAGTGAAAGCTAGGACTTTCTTCGAAACTATCAGCAACACGCAGAGAGGGACACGCACGTGTGCGTCCCCGTGCATGCGGAGAAACGTGTACGGTTGTAACGTACACACCGCAAAATGACCGTGGGACTTTTTTAGAAACCAGCTCCTTGCCGGAGCCGGCGCGGTCAATGAATTAGAAAGCACGACCTGCTGGATGGTTTCCTCCTCGTCGGTGTAATCTTTTTCAGGAGACGGGAACAAGCCACTGGGAACAACAACGCTTCCATTCTCATCTACGTGTAAAGTTTCGAACAAGTTCTATGGGTAGAAATGTAAGGGTTGAAACACGTTTCAACAAAAGGATTTATCAACACGCTTCGAAAAGAGCGATTGTCGCTTGTGAATTATAATAAAATATACCGTGTCGAAAATATTCTTTGAGAATTGTACTTTATGCAACCAGAGTTCTATCAGGTATAGGGTTGATAATGTACCTTTCGGCGATATCGTTGAACTATGCTGCTTGACTGGTACAGTGGTTGTTAATCTCCTCGTTATTGTCGGCTTTCGCGTCGCAGACGGGCTCTTCTCTGGAAACAGAATTCACTGAGTTAACGAGAGCATGTCACACACACTCCGCCGGTAGTCGCTTAAATGATGTATTATCGAGTTTGCAAGTACCGTACGCTGCGAACCGTTTTACCACGTCCGCGCCAGATAAGTGCGTAACTTCGTACGTACGTACGTATAGAAAAGTACAAGGAAACTACCCGCGTATTTTGCCGCGTAGAAAATGATAAACATCCGAGTAAGCGTACACAATCTCTCTTTCTTATGAATTATACATCTCGAAACATATATATACACATATAATTTACGTATTTCAACTGTTCGAGAGTCACGGACCTTTGCAGAAATTCGGTCGAGAGATGCCACAAGCAGCGCGATCGTGCTTCTCTCGTTTTCCTTACTTCCACATGTTGATAAATAAAAAAACAAAAGCTTGTGGAATGCAAGGATTCCAATTTTAGTAGAATCTAAGATAAACAGTAAAGATAAAGACACGCGTTGACAAAATCTGAACGTTAGCAGTTAGTTCAATTCTAGCTGACATTTTTAGGTACTGCCACTTAAACGGTTAAATAATGTGCAAAACGATATTTACGATAGTATGAGGCAACCATGGTTAATCTTCAGGTCGTACAATCTATGCACACACAACCCCCCCAAAGTTCGCCTTAATTTCGTAGCAGCTTATTCTCTTCTGCAGTCGTAATCACTGTCTGCGATCGCAGACCACATTCGGAAGTCGCGTCGCTGGTTTTAACAATGCCGATCACGAAGCACTGGTTATAGAACAAGTAGTTCACAAATCACGTTCCCTGTGCTGAATATTTCAGGAGCGGTGTGCACGAGACCCCGTCCACCTAACAGACTGAATGGCAAGCCGTTGTTTTCTCCGTTTAAAGTTGACGAACGACTGGCCACAATATCCAATAGCATTCGACGGAGGGGTTTGTAGTATCGTTTAGAACGTCGGTGTATAAGGGGGTGCATACCGTTACGATTCTGACCTAACTGACAAACAAAAGACACCCAACCAGAGGTCTACACCCACGGTTAATTGTCGCGGCGCATTACTAACAGAGCGTCATCGTTTAGAATACATTTTAAATATATACAATCTTTTCGGTGTACGGAATTAACGAGAAAGCACAGAGAAAGCTCGTTAGTTTACAATATTCGAGGGAACAATGATTTGTAATGGATACACCTACATACAGTGACTCCCCCGTTAATATTCCGATAGATTTTAGAACAGAATGTTTTTTTTTTTTTTAATTAGACCAAACGAATCAAGCTCTCGCGAGAAGTTAGAAGGATTAGTACATTGGATGATGTGTACAGAAAATTAAAAAAAAAATTTCAAAGGAAATAGCGAGGGTCGCATTTTTCGCAACTTTTTTTTTTTACTTGAGTCTGTAATCTGAAAATTTGAAAAACACGTGTTGTAGATTTATGTTAGCTATATACACGCAGAAAATTTCATCGAAATCGGTTCAGAAACAAGCGGAAGGTATTCGAAAGATTAAGAATCTTTCGACTTATTATAGGTGCTAGAAGAAACTTTGATTTACACCATCTTTAGAGTTGCAAAAAAAAAGAACTCTTCTATTTTCTTCGTAACTTCAATTAATTACGATTTTTTCAAAATATATTTTACACTTTATCTAATAAACTAATCCTTTCAACCTCTCGCGAGAATTCAATTAGTTCGGTTCACTTTTGAGAAAGTTATTCCCTTTCAAAGTGTGTCCGAACATTAACGCAAGCCGCTGTACATTGTCCTCGTATTACAACACACACTAATTAGACGATAACAGGCGTCAAGATGTTCGATAAATAATTTTCCAAAGGTGTTTCGTAGGAATGTTAACGAATTATAGATAAAGGCGCAAAATCTTTCGTTTAACATTCCGATTGAAATAAACAACACCTAATCTGTGGCTATATTTATCGGTGTTACATCTTGATAAAAATAGATCTGGTTCTGATAGACGAATATCAACACGATACAAACACATCGTCGAACGTTTATCGCACGATTCGCTTATCTACGCAAATTAGTAGCACAGAGTGTTGCAATAGGGGCCAGGCGTTCGAAAAAGAAAAAAAAATTCTCCCATTTCAACCCAGCCACACTAGGTCTCCAACCGGAAATACGCAGCGATGCCCTCAACCTTTCGTTTCCTCCGTTCGTTCAATCAACGAATAGTAACAGGACATTTATATGTACATATACACATATATCACGGGGGTGACGATATATGCAAACTCGTCGGTTAATTTAGAACTCGCGCGAACGAGGACCCCTCCGGACTCCACTCACCGAGATTGATGGGCGAAATTTCTACGCAGTTCTTCTTCGCGTCGTAACTATTGACACGATTCTGTTGATTATTCCGACCGTTTGCTACCAGTCTTCTAGGTGGGTTTACCGATGTTGGTGATCTCTCTGTAAAAAGAAAAAAAAAAAAGGAAAAAAAAAAGGAGAAACAGACAGAAAGTGAATATCCCCAATTTGTCATATGCAACGACAAATTGGGGCGAGGGATAACTGATCGTTTAATTTCGCTTGTTTTCCACCACCCGTCTATTTATAACAGAAAGAGAATTACGAAAACAAGCGTGGTTTTCATAACGCCTGTAGGCATTACGTGTGTCGGGATAGTTCATCGACCGTGGAATTTCATTTCTCTCATCGGTCGTAGTAGTTACTTTAATAATATTTCGCGCATCATCGGAATTCGTGCTTGACGAGGCGGGTTGTAAGTAGCGGGGAGAATCCGAGGTGCTCGGAAGGAGCTAAGTTTGAACCATGCGCGTCGATTAAACCAACGAGGAAAAGAAAACGTTTATTATGTACACCAGGCTGCACGTAGGCGATACGAGGAGGCTTCTGCATATAACGGCCTGCCACGAGCCACCGGTTCGTCTGCATAATATTTCGAGGCGAGAGGTGTGCATATGAAAAGACACTTAGTCGAGCAAATATCCAGGACACGCGGTTACGATAATCGATATAGCGTTAAGTAATATTTCCACACACCTATTCCTACGTCGACTTATCAATCGTGGATCGAACACGTGATCGATAAAACCGGGTGACGACCTTTTTCTCTCTTTTCTCATAGATCATTACTGGTTCCATTAGAACCCATACGTAGAGCTCATTTATTAACACTAGGTTTACGGGCTTTTCTCGGGTAATTGAATTTTTTTTCCAAAAACAATTTATCCGAAACAATTTAACACATTGTTGACTGGTCTCGAGTTAACTGATGTTTTCGTGCCCAAACGTTGTTGACCGATCACGAGTGAACTCGTGTTTGCACTTGCATTAGCTATTTTAATTTTTGAAACGCAGGGCAATATGGAATATTGCGAAAACTTCGTTCATCGTGCTTAGTCGTGTCCGCTTTGTTATAAAAAAAAATACTTTTCTTGGTATTTAGGCTTTTATCAGAATTCTAGTATCACAAAAAGTGTTGTGAAACAAGATATATTTGCAAAACCTGTTGTGTATCAATACACGTCGGTGATTGCTATACAGTTTATCATATCACAAAAAGAAAAAATATTAAAAGTTGTATAAAAAATATGTCCAAAGTTTCATTTCAATTAATTATGCATAAAAACAGTTTATTGAAGTTTATTTAGACTGTTTCACTTCTACGTTCAATTACGAAATAATAACTGGTGACATGAGATAGCTTCTGCGTAAAATTGTCAGTCAACGATGTGTTAATTGTATACCGTTAACTTACAAATTCGGATATACTTTCGTATCATTCCATTAACACTAGGTTTACAGGCTTTTCTTCAGTGAACGAGAAATCGAATTTTTCTTTCAAGAGATCAATTTATTAGAGACAATAGAGACAATTTAATTGTTATATTTTCGTATCGTTCCATTAATAAAAATGAGGAAAAGTTGCTGAAAGATAACAATTATTTCCGTAATTTCGCCCGTGGAATCCCAAAGGCGTCAAATTGATGCGTCTCATAAACCTAGTGTTAAAATAAATCAAAAAGAAAAAAAAAGTGAAATCCCAAATGCGTCCAGTGTTAATAAAAGTACAAAAAGGTTGCAATAGGAAAATAGTAGCAAATGTGTCGAATTGGCGTGTTCCGTAACCTCAATGCTAAAATGAAAGAAAAAAAAAAAAGAGCAAAAAAAGTTCCGCAATTATATTTTTGCACGCTCGTGAAATATCACAAAAGCGTTCGCGTTTCGCTTAGTTATGAGAGTACCGATGATATAACGCGCTGCTTTGGCGACTTTACTTTTCCAAGTAGATTCCTCGGAACAATAATGATCGATGACCGGGCGTAAAAGAGAAATCCCCGTGACAAGGTGTAAGTAGGGTACCTTTGATCCTTCCCCGTTAAACGTTTTAGAATCGCTCAAGAGAAACCGTTCGACCCATCTACCTTTTCGAATGCCTATGCAACGAGTGTCGATCGCTGCTGCGTGTATATTCGCGTCGTTCCGAACTTTCTAGCGTTAAATGAAGCGCACAATGCAAAAGGACAGACAGGTGCTTGGTGGCTAGAAAATAGTCGCGTATCCTTTGCCTTTCTTTCTTTTCTTTTTTTTTTTTTCTCTATTGTGAAATGAGATTAGGAGATTAACGAAGGAGAGGCTTATCGGCTAAATTGTTCGTTGGTATCTTCAGAAACGTTAGGATATAATTTTTCGTATAGTGTTTAAAAGGTCGACCCTTCGAGTATATTTATACGACTGTACCTCGCTTGAAACTGCCCAGTCGCATTTTCGTCGAGTCTCGGACGAAATCCGTTCGAAGTGCTGGCCTACCCTTCGATCCTTGCTGCCCCATTTTGAATATCCTTATTCTTTTCTATCAATTCACCGTCTCGCCTTCACAGCCGTTCTTCTTCCATCCTCAATAAAATCATTCTTCGTGAACAACCAACGCCAACATTCACGTGGCGGGCTTCAACCCCGTCGTATCTTTCAAGCCTACCGAAAGGCTTGTTGAAGAGCAGGTCGACACCGTGTAACACTGGCATCGTATAACAATCCTACGATGATTATCCGGCATCTTTCTAAGAAACCTTTTATCCCAGCCAATTAACTTCACCGACGTTCCCCGTTCTCGTGATACCGGTGTTTCTCTCACGATCGGTCACCAATTAGATACAATTCACAAACCAGCGTCACTTTTTTTTTTCTTTTCCTTTTCTACATCACCGATTGAAGTGTTTTACTTTCGAAACGTAAAGATACGTTTAACACATTGTTACTATGGTACGAATTCCGACCGTTGATATCGATAGAATGTTTGTATCGACACGTTTGATGGTTTACCGCCGCCCGTTCCTTCCGCGACCTGAATCCCAGAGGTGTGCGACGCGTATGTCTTTCACTGGCACAATCGGCGACGTCCTCAGCCATGTGGGTTTAACATCTGACTCTCTGGTGGTGATTGCGTAAGTGGTAGATCAGAGACCGGATTGTGCGTATACCGGTGGTCGTCGGCCTTGGGAACGCACGTGGTCGCTGGGTGCACCTGTCTAAAAGGGTGGGGACACGGTAGAACCACCGGCGACGAGAGAGAAAGAAAAAAAAAAGAGAGACACAGAGGGGGAGAGGAAGAGAGAGAAAGATGGAAAGAGGGAGAACGAAGGACGTGTGCACACACGGGTGTAGAAGGTGGCCAGTGTTGAAGAAAGGCAATGCCGGAAATAAACCACTAGTGCCGTTGACCCGTAAGCTCGTCGTGAAGCTTGCTAATGTACACGAAGAAAAGTTAAACCGATGTGGTCTCTTCTTAATCGACAATCGAACACTCTCTTTCGCTTTATTCTTCACGTTCCTTCGGTCCAAGTGTGCGCGGCCAGCAGAGAGTAACGTTCGTCAAAGATTCCTTCCGTAACGGTATCTTGGGAAACTTTCATTCGAACAGCCCAGAGAGGGGACGGTAAAATCCAACCTCGTAACATTCGGTGTTGCGATTCAGATTCCTCTGACGATCGAATACGAATGTGTGTAACAACATATTGCAGGCGTATCGTAGCCCAAGAGGGTTTGCCATAACACGTTCGTTCACAGCTAACATAGGCTAGATTATTCCTAACCCAACCGTGGTTCACTTCGATCGGTGTATTCCTCTTCCGCCTCGCCACCCAGTTTTATCGGGTGCGAAAAAAAAAAACGACTCCGTGACACCGAGCTTGGAAAATCAGGTCACGTCGTGCACGTTCACGGATACGATTGACACACGGGTGGCTGGCTGTTACTGCTACCATAGGATTAACCTCGAAAAGGGGGAAGGTTCGATGTGTTATATCCCGCGGGGACTTGATACGATCGAACAGTAATTTATCTATATAACAAAATAACAGGATGAATTTCGTTGATACTCTCCGACGGTGGGGTACGTTCACAGATACGATGCACTTTGCACCGTCACCTTGCGGCATTCACTGACGACGATGCACCGGCTGTTCGGTCTTGTTCGTTCGTTCCTCTCCTTCCTTTTGTCACGCACACCGTACTCTCTCTCTCTTTCTCTCGTCGTGTACCCTCGATAAAACCGCTGACCCGAATGGGGTAGAGTAAGAGATCGTGAGAAAGGGAGATGAGGCACAGAGGTGAGAGAGAGAAAAGAGAAGGGAGAGAAAGAAACGAATAGACGAGAGAAAAAAAAAAGATAACGAGACAAAGAGAGAGAGAAGGGTAGAAAGGAACAAAGTACATGCAACGGGTAATTGGGAGGAAGAGTAAGAAAGAAGGAAGACCGGAAATGCAACACGCGTGCATAAACAGCGTCCGAGCGAGCACGAGGTCCGCCGAGGACTGCCGACTGGATGCTGCTGGTGCTACGACTGCGGCTGCTCGGTGGCCGCCTCGATCCAATGGAAACGAAACTGTCCAGTGGCGCCGGAAGAGGGGCACCGGCGCCCTCGCTCTTTTTCCCATCTAAGTTTCGCGCGCTGCGACAACCCGGGTCGATACAATACACCCTTCTCCTAACGCCCACCACCCCCTTTTTACGACCTATCCTCCTATCTTATAAACCCCCTCTGCGGAACGTACCACCCACGCGATTATACGTCTGCTGTTCTGGAACGTCTCGGCGACGAATCGGACACGCGTGTAGTTAAACAGCGAAATTGATCCGTTGCTTGCCTCGACCTTCAAGGATACGACCGTTTTTCTTTCTTTTTGAATAGAAGCCAATGGGGGAAGTTGAGATGGTATTATGGAAAAGCTACATTGTATGTATACAGGGTGTTTCAACGTTTATATCGAGAAAAATGTGGCAAAAGTATTCTATGAATATAAATGATGAAAATAATGTATGAATACAATGGATAAGTAGAAAAAGAAAGGAAATTCGCAGGAGGAGTCGACAATGCACTCGTTGAATTAAAACATGATAAACAAGATCTTAATGGTACGTTTTACTTTTTCTCATCTCCACCCGTGAAACACTGGCACAGTTCCGTTTCTTTCATTTTGAAACGCCCTGTACAACCAGACCATCGGAACGCGACTTGTAATTGTTGGAATTTAAAACGATTTTAGAACCTTCGTGGAGGGATTTTTCTTTTTTTTTTCTTTCGTGGCATTAGTAACAACTTTTTCTCACGTTGCATTGCGACAGGGAGCGATTGAATATTGCTGTGTAGGTCAGTCGGTATTATCGATACCTTTCCCTTAGAACGACGCGTACATGCGCAATACGGTTTTTCAAATTCTACATATCTCACACATCAACAACGATAAACAGAGAGAGAGAAAATAAAAGAGGAGTGTTGTTAAAGTCTGTTTAAACAACATGCAAAACGGTTACGCAGGTTTTCTTGACCTTTGCGGTTCCGAGCTTTTTTTCGTTTCATTTTCATTCTTTTTCTTTTCTTTTTTTAAAAACGTCATGGTATGCGGTCAAACATAACTCGATATCGTAAAATCAGTCGGCGTCATATTTATTCAAGCTCCACACACTGTTTCTCCACAAGGTCTTCCCGTTCCCGGTTCAGACTACTACCATTCCACAAACCTACCTCTCCGTCAATCGTACATTAAGTATACAGAAACGAACATACAAGTGGGACGGTCACAAATAGAAATCTCACATACTATTAGACGATTGAAATGAAATTGGAACACACACGTTACGTGAGTCTTTGTGAACGCTACTGGGATACGTTGGATTTTCATTTAATTCATAATCATCCAAAATACGAATTATCAGTTTCAACTTACTTGACACGTCCTTGCTAGGGCCGGTGCTTAGATCACTCAACGAGCTACGAACAGAGCTTCTGGCAGTTTCTTGTATCGGCGACTTCATTTCTTGCCGGCCGCGTATTCTCCTGATAATTCGGAACTTCTTAGCATTGCTACGTAAATAGAGGCCTTTAAGTAACAAAGATGTAAACGACCAAGCGGTCTCACCTCTTGTCCTTATTACTATTATTGTTCGCGTCGCCAATTTTCTTTTGCGTTGATCCAGGCGCAGACGATTGACCGATACTCTGTAATACCCTCGACTTCACTTCCTTCCTTACTGATCTAGTCCTTTGCTCGTTCTTCCCAGCTTCAATTTTACTCATAACAGCATCCCAACGTCCGCCTTTTCTAGGTGATCTCTGAGAACGTCGAGCTTCTTTCTCCGCTTCGTCCTTCGGACCTGACTCGATCATCGCCTTGATTTTCGACACTACGTTCCTCTTAGGCATCTTGTACTTTTTCAATGGTACCGAATCAGCTTTGTTCTGGGTCTTCGACCTAATACCGTCATTGTTCCTGTCCACTTCGATTACCGTGACCTCGGCAGGGTTCAACGATACGGTGGAATCGGCTGATCCATCCAGAGATTTTACAGGAGCCTAAATAAATATCGATTAAACGAGCTTCCTCAGGAAAGGCCCAGGTAAATATTCATTACATGGCTCCGCTAAATTTATGTACGAACAATTTGGTAATAAGTGTCCTGGTATTGGGTCAGTGCGAAAGTACGAGCGAAATTTGGCGTGTAAAATTTGCTTATTAGTCAATTATGTAATCTTCTGATCAATCTGTCATCGTTACGTTCCGGGGATTATTTTCATTATCAAATTCGGGGATTATTTTGCAATACGTTAAGCACAACGTCGTCGTTTATCGAAGAAGCTAAGTGAAAGCTTCGTTAAAAAATGTCTAAATTTTGCAAATCATTTTTTTACTATACGAAAAGTCGATGAGCGGCCTTGATGAACATCCTGAATGATTTTTACAGCAGTTCCTATCGTTACATCTCTCCGGAATTCATAAAATATAATACAACGCAAATCTTTTCTTCGCTAATCTTCAGAACGTTTTTCTATAACGTAAGAACTGTGGAAAGAGAAAAGTCTGTCGGTGAAATAAGAGTTGAACATCGCTCTTTTTATCCGCTATGAAATTTGCACTTGTAGATAAATAATTTAGAAACATGCACGAGCTTTTACCCTGACCCGATACCTCCTGAACGGAAGCATGTATACATGTAAGAAAGGAACAGAACAATTTACTTGCCTGTAAATAATCCATGATAACCTGAGTAACGTCCGGTTTGATCGGCGTGGGTTGGCTCCTCTGCGAGACTTCCGTGTCGATCGTATCCGGAGTACGATCCCCGTTCTCCTCAACTGTTTCCTCAGGAGCATGAAGCTCGTCCTGCCTCTTATCAAGGTCCGAGTAGATTCCACTCGAGTCCATCTCCTCGCCGGTGAAACTTGGGCATCTTCGACCGCCTGGCGCGCAGAATAGGGTACCGTCTATCACCTGTGCTTTCCTATCGCCTCGTACGATCTCCTCATACGCATCGGCATCGCTTTCCGTAAAGAAATCCGAATCTGTCATCGGATCTTGCCTACAAGGAGCTGGAAGATTCGGCGGCGGTACAATAGACGGTGGATCAGCTCCACGACTAGCTGGCCTTGAATTTTCACCGTCCCCTTGATACCCAGCTTCGAGGCTCGTGATACTCGTCACAGACGTAACAAAACTGATAGGAACAGTGCCTCTAACGGGTTCCGCGGGTTTCGGATCTAATGGAAGCTCTTCCGGTGATGGTGTCCTCTCACTGGACGCCTCCTCGGTTGGTTCGACGTCTACCGATGGCCTTGACGCTGATGCACGCGTTAACGCCAATCTCGAACCCGCTGATCCCGTAAGATTTTCACAGGATGGTGTCCTGGAGCACTCTAACGCGACCGTGAAGTCGGTCATCTGGTCGGGAGTCAATATACCAAGACTCTCGTCGTGTTCAAAGGAGTTCTGTTTGTTCAGCATCAAATAATGCGGCGTCGCGGTCACTGCGTTATCATTGTAATTCCCCAGGGATGCTTCCAGGAGGCAGCTCTCGCCGGTGTCCTCGATCATATTCAACTGAGAATTCTCGAGCAAACTGTATCGATATACAACAGAATAATACCAACGCTCAGCAGCTGTCGAGCATATATTTTCCTTCGATACAAGGAGAAAAATCGTTCTGTAAATGACGCCTGAATGACTCAGACTTAGGTCTCAGGTAGCTTTTACCCAATACCTGATCCCCGTATGATACAGTCACGTATTTACATTTAATTACACGTGCTATATTATTACTCACGAAATTTATATATTCTTAGAAGTACGCACTTCGTAATTTACGTTACAAATTATATGTCATAAAAAGGACGTTTCCAAGTTTCTCGCCCATCCGGTGAAAGACGGTTGTGTATATACATAAACATGTTTAACACCTAAGGGTAAATATTTTTCACCTCTGTTACGAGAAGCGAGCGTCATTTACAGAATTTGGATCCAGGAGAAATAAACACGTGGCGACGTGATGACGAAGTAGTGTAATAAAACACGTTAGACTATGTTCTACCTAAAAAAGCTGCTCTTCTCTTCGGCAAAATGAACCAACTGTTGCACGTCATCTTTGTCCCACACGGGTGATATCGTGAACGTCTTATGTCCCGAATCTGTTAATTGAGAAAAAAGAAAACAGAAAGCGTCAATGTTTATTCGATCTCATTGAGCGAAGCTTTATAACGCGAATACAACATACGAGTACACGATGTGGAAAAAAAAAAGAAATAAGAAATCGTAGATTCTCACTGTCACCTTCGATCGATGGTGTAGAGGCAGCCCGTTGCACGCACTTCGTTTTAGGAGTGGTGGACTCGTCCTCCGCATCGACGAACTGTAAACATCCCGAGAGTACCAATGAACGCTTGTGCCCTGGCACGAGTGTCGGTGTGCCGAGTACTCTCGATTTCGGGAAGAAAGACGGCCGTGTCGGGCGTGGAATTGGTATCCGACTCTCCCCTACGTTCTGCAAACGATAATAACCCGTGAAATGATAAATACGCGTGGAACACAGTTGAAACTGGGTTAACTATTTCAACGCATTCGTTTAACCGTCCGACACACATTCCGCTCTATGAATTAACAAATTCCTTCGTTTAGGTCGGGATCGTTTCCGTACCTCGAACCTCTGTCGCTAACTGAATACAATATACAGGCTGTTAATCGCATTGTAAGAATCGAATTAAATCTCCGTAACGATAGGGGCAGACTTCGCGACAATGACGTACGCTTCTTTTTGCATCGGTGTTCGAAGATATAAGACGGGAGAAGTTTTCCCTCTGCCTTGGCGTCAATTGAATTATCGAAATGACGCGAGAATTAAAGGAATAAAGAAGAAGAAGAAGAAAAAAAGAAGAGGATGATACGTCACTGATTTTTCAAGGTCAAGCGAAACGCTTGACCCGTAGATTAACGCGAAGAGTCCGTTGCCCTTGGCCCATCTCCAAATAAAACCCTTCGTCCCCCGGAGGTGAATCAGAAGTGTCTCTCTGGCAGTTGGCTAATTTAATTTTAGCCTTTAAGTCCACCAACGTTACTTCTCTCGCATCTTAGACGGGTTACCTTTACCCAATGATGCCTCCTCCACATCCTCTTTCTTCTTCTTCTTCTTCTCTTTTCGTTCTCCTCTTCTTCTTCTTTTTCTTTTTCTTTTTCCTAGCCATACGCGTAAGAACACGCGTAACACACCGACCGTTCACTCTCTCCCTTCTAGCCTGTTTAACCAGCAACGAAAACATTTGCTTCGGTGGTCGATTAGCTTTATCATTCGACCGCGAATCCGCCGCTCGTGTAATTTGTCTGTACGCACGGTTCTATCTATGTGTGTACACCATATACACACAGGTCGTACAAACAACGCTTTTGTCTTTCTGTTATCAACACCGAAAAGCATTTTGAATACTTGGGGCATTTCGAGTATTTACACGAGTCTCCTCCCACTCTCGTCATATCGATAAAAATTCGAGGCGCTACGATTAGGTTAGACGCGTGGCTACACAGCTTTGTGTGACCGACTACGCGGAGCTACATTAGACCACGTTACTAATAATAGTATTATACCGATGCTCTCTCTGTGCCTCAAAGCAAAGACGAACCTGCTAGCAAGAGAGACTAATAGAGTGCGTTCACCGACGATCCTGTTGAACGACGTCGTCAGCTGAGAACTGGGTTACATTCGCGCGCGCATTTCCTACAAACCGTTGCATAGTCCAACGTGAACCTTGCACGCAAATTACTTAATTTTTTTTTTTTCTTTTTTTCCCTTCGTGTCTTTCTCGTATACGTTGACATCGATTGCGAAGACCACCAATGTTTCGTTCGACGAACTTTCACATGGAAACGATCAATTATTCAAGAGCCTGTTAATTATCGTATTATAGATACAGCAAGTATTCGCTCGGCTGTCTACGTTGTCAATGACGTGCAAGTTTTTTTCTTCTTCTTTTTCTCGTTTTAATTCGCAGTTGCACTAACAACATCGATACTACACACGTCTCGCGGTAGGCTGAGAGTTTAATCGATATTCGTGAAACGCGCTCGCTATCGATCTAGGAAAATGTCACGGTCAAAGAGGTCGAACGAAGAGATATCGACAAGTATAGAAACGGCGTAATATGTTAAATATCATCTTTGTAGACGTTGCCGACGTCGTACGAAACGTGGCGAGAATTGAAAACGTGGAGAAAAAGACTTGCGTATGTGTATATAAAACTCGCGTTTACAAGAGCCGATGACGAGAGTAAAGGCCAGAGGCCCAAAGAGCATAACTTTATTCCATTAGGCCTTAATTCGTGCCAATTCGAGCCGCCTACCCGGTCGTTATCTCTTGCCACGCGAGACGAAGCAACTGTGTTAATTAGGAGTACATTCGTTTAGATTTTTGTCGATCTGTAACGGAATCACAGCAAATCGTTCAATCTCTCACAAGACGAAACAATGCTACCCATTGAAGAGAAGAGTAGGAGGAGGAAGAAGAAGAGGAAGAGGAAGAAGAAAACGTAGGATTGTTCGCACGATCCTAAACTACCGGTTCGATTCAGCCATTCGAAATCGTTACACTTCTTGTTTCGCGCAAATGTCATTCTTCCTCCTTTTTTTCCCCCTACATCGATCAGCGAAATCAGCATCGAGATGAAAAATGCGCGAAACGCTTTCTACAAGCAGAAAGACTTTCTAAAAGGCAACGGCGTTTTAGAGTTATAAATTGCGACGTAGTTACGCGCTCAGTTGTTGTCCTGCTCGCCCGGATGTCGTCATTAATTCGAATTAAAAAGCAGAAAAAAAGAGAGAGACAGAGAGGAAGAGACACGGATAGAGCGAGAGATAAAGAGAAAGGGGGAAAAAAAAACTTGCGGTTTTACATAATTTCACTAGCTCTAGCAGGTGAAGTTGGCGAATAAGCGTTTGGCAACGTTGGTCTGCAATTTCCTCGATACACTGTACGCGCGACCACGTAAGTGACAAGCACACGTGACGCGTGTTATGATCCCGTAGCCACATAATTCCGGCTTGTCGTAATTTGAATAGAATTAATTACAGCACCTGCGCGAACTTCAACGTACGCGCCGATCAGACCACCAACCGATCCGAACGTCGAATAATATATACATGTGTGTATATATATATATATATACACACACACATGTATATGTAATCGAACAAACACGTAACAGCTTTGATAAGATTAACGAGCTAAGGTTCATCGTATGTGGATGTACGGAGCGTATCGAACGCGGAAAGAACACGCTGGCACATCGGTGTGAATAACGTTTACACACGTGTCACTTGCCAATGAACAAGAACGTGGCAAAAGAAGTAAAACAAAAGAAAACGTAATCTACATACACGACCCGTTAGGTGCATCTTCGCTTGCGTAACCACGATCTTCGAACACACACCGAATTCAACACGCGAGCTACAACTGGCACGAACATGCTAATACACATCTCTACAACACCGTACGTACGTATTTCGTGTGTACAGAATACAAAGAAGCGTTTAAGGATATACCAAGTGAGAACTGCGATAGAAAACACACGATGGGGGGGAAAAGAGAAAGAGAGAGAAAAAAGTGAGAAGGCACAACTCACGGAATCACCTCAACGTTCCTCTTCACGCCTCTTTGGCCGCCTCATAATTCGATTCAACGCCACTTTCCCTGGTCGTTTCACAAAAACACTCGCCGTCGGATAATCCACTAGAGGACTATTAATAAAACCGACTTTCCGTGCACTGAGTCACGGTACGAGGAGGATTCACCCCGTTCCAGTAATTCGTAAATACGACGCATTTGCGACGCGATTAACATTCGACTCAGGGGTTAAAACGATGAGAGTGGTGGCACCACACCGCGAAACCGGAACGAGAAACGACCGAAATTTCCCACCGTTGGGAAACGCGGGAAAGTTTTACAAATTGTAACGCAACGAAGAGAAATCAAAGAGAGAGAAAATAAGAAAAAGAAGTAGGAATATACAAAACGAACGGATCGATAACGGACAGAGCGCGATCACGATTCGCCCGCCGCGTGTACGACAATGAAACGTTCCGGATTCGCTCGGTGATCCCCTGTTACTACCTATGCCACCACCGAGCATCCGCACACAAACGATACACAGAGAAAACGGATAGTAGATGGTATACGCGCGCGTCCTCATGCACACCTTCACCACGGTGAAGCGGCGCGGGACTGACACTCCGCAACAACGATTACTATTCTTCAGAAACACACGGTTTCTGCATTCACCGGCCCGTGAATCCGTATACGCGGCGGACGGTGCCTCTACGACGTACACACGAGAGGACTGTACAGTGAGCGTCATCAACGTCAGGGGAACAAGGCTGCGTTCAACTTACGAGGTTGACTACGCTTTTTTTTTTTTCTTTCCTTCGTCTTTCGTACCTTCGTAATTAGCGGTACGTTCTCTTATAGAATTGATTCTACTACTCGCTGGTAAAGAGAACTCTGTGTTCTATCTGATCGATTATACAGTGCGGATGTAGAAAGTGGAAAATAATTGTATATATTGCAACATTAAAATAATCATCCTTTTTAAATGCATACCGAAAGCACGACGCGATGCACAGTGACTACTGTTAGCATTCGGACACCCTTGGAAACGAAACTACTTTTTTTTAAATTGGACCAAACGAAATGTGCTCTCGCGAGAAGTCTCGTGTAAAAAATATCTTGAAAAAAATCGTAATTAGTCGGAGTTACGAAGGAAAGAGTAGAGTTCTCTTTTTACGTTTTCTCTTTTAAATTTTCCACGATTTTCGAATGCCTGTCGTTTGTTACTGCATCGATCGATTTCGATCAAACTTTCAGCGCTACATGTATTTTTCAAATGTTCAAATTACAGACTCGGATAAAAAACAAAAAAAAGATTGTAAAAAGTGACCTTCGCTATTTTCTTGGCGATTTCGACCAATTGAAATTTTTTCAAAATATTTTCTACACATTATCCAGTGTACTAATCTTAACTTCTCGTAAGAGCAGAATTTATTTAGTTCAATTTAAAAAAAGTTATTCCTTTCTAAGATGTGTCCGAATATTAATGGCAATGTGCAATAACAGAAACAACTTTCACCGGTTATTATCTACACTGTACAGCGCGATAATACCAAATAGTCGGCGGCTGATAATATTCGCGAACGCAGTCACGTGTTTTAAAGGCGTTAATGGGAAGAGTTTGTAAAAGAAGCATTGTGTGAGAAAAAAATGCTTGGAATTGTAACGCAGTTAGCAATGCTTCTTTCACGGGAATACTATGACGCGACTCGTACACACAGATACAACAAAACAGAGACACACGTACACATTGTACGCTTAGACCATGGTCGAAAATAAACCTACGATTGTTCGGAATTAATTCGAACACATGAGGAACGTTTCGCGAGCCTGTGGAATTTTCACGGTGCTCTATAATACAAGTGTTTTACGCGTCGTCGGACGATCCCTTTGTGTCTGACATGTTTATCGATTTTAGGATCGAATTCGTTCTATAGCTACAACACCACACGACCGGTCCTCGTCGACCTTTATAATACATCCATTCCTACTTCCCGCCGTGGTAAAAATCCCCGTGGACCTTGAAAGGCCTCTCCCTAGCCTCGACATGCCGACTGGCCAAGTCGGTACATTTTCATGCAATGCCGCATATAAGCGAGAAACTCGTGTGTGACCGAGGGATCGTCTCTTTACAGTGTTAAACAGTGTTGCAGTTACGTTATATTTCTCGGTTACATCACACGTATGCTTATACACACACGCAACATACAAACGTGGTAAATTGTGATAAAATACAGCGACTCCCATTAATATTTGGTTTGTATTTTACTGGTTAGTATTTTAATCCCTTTTGGTCAGTATTTAAATATGAAGGATCAGCTTAACTTAAACTTTGGACGAGTCCATTTTCGAATTGCTCCCCTTAACAATTAAATTGCCCCACTTTGGGAAACACTGTTTTAACCCATTCGAGACACAGAATTATTTCGAAAATGATCCTCAGGAGCGAAACATTTTTTTCCTATGTCAGTTTATTTATTTACTCGTTTTAGGGTCTAACTTAAAACCAACGAAAATTTTAATCTGTACGCATCTTTAAGCTTTACTTGATCTCTGAACGATCTTAGTTTCACGGTTACTTCTTTAAGTAGTAAAGAAAAAAAAAACTCGTAGTTTGATCCGATTCTTAAAAAATTCAAAATTCAAAGGGTGTCTGAACATCAATAGGAGGCGTTGTGTTAAACGACAGTCGTTCTTACGATGATTCGTAATTACAGGTCGGCCGGAGTTATTTATGTCGTAAATGGTGCATTTCGTAAACGTCGATACGCAATTAAGAATTATCGTTACGCGTGCAACTGTCCACATTTACGAGCCGTGGAAAATTCGAAATTACGGTGAAACGAATAAAAAGGGGCATCCGTGATCGTTATCGGTTCAGCTACCTCGATATCATCTAATAACGTTCACTCTCTTCTAGACACAGAAATATAATACAGTTGACCGCAATTCATAGTGTTTTCGTGCCAAGTATTATATATATATATATGTTATGTGTATACATAGGCCCACTAGGACGAGTTATAATGCACCTGTCCAACAAATTTATGAATACGGTTTACGTAGGAATCAGGGAAGAATCGTGCGATTTCTCGTTCGAACGCGTCGCCGTGATACGATTCCCTCATTCGCAGTCGGCTCACGGTTGGGAAAAAGTCTATTTGCACACGTACCGGTTCGTATAAACGAGCACGTCTCCGAAGGACCGTTAAACACGGTGAAAATTTTATGAAGAAAGCACCGTCGCCATATAATGGGTCAGTCAGTAAAACGCCGCTTTTACAACCAGCTCGCGTGTCTCTCTCTCTTTTCTCTTCTATCCATACAATCTTGACATGTTCGGTGATTGTTACACGACGCTTAACGATCGACCGCCTGTCGATTATGCCATAGGCTTTTAAAACTGTAATCGAATCAATCGACGATTTCACAAGTAAATCACTTTTGCGCGTCGAAACAAATTGTAAAGTGTGTAACAGTATTACGAAGTTCAGTACGAATGAAATCTTCCAAGTTTCCTCGAATTAAACAGAATTAATCGAATTATTAAAGCACACCGAAGTATTTACATCTCGATGGAACAATCACTCTCTTTCGTTTATCGTGTTCGCAATATTTCGCGAAGTATTATCAAAGGAGCACAGTTTACGAATGAAAAAAAAAAAAGTCGATGTTGACCATACGAAGCACGTATGCACTGTTCATCGATCACAAAAACTCATGACATAGCTGATACGAATGACCGTGTATTGCACAAACGTGACACGTAGATGTTCCGCATTGTATCGGGACCGAGAGAATCGCGAACAAGGGAAAAGGAGAGAACAAGAAAAGAAAGAAAAAAGAAAAGAAAAATGGTGGTTTGCTACATTTGCGCGAACGTCAACCAATCTTGTGGAATAAATGATAATTCCGATTCATTTGTAAATGGGTTAGTGCTAAGAAATTTCTTGAATGCACAAGCAAATGTGTTTATATCAGATCGTCACGGTTTCCGCACTGCTGCGAGTAAATAAGTGTTTACGGTTCTTACAATTTTGTACATGACTGACAATGAAACTCCTTTTCTACAATTACGCCACCACGTAAATTGCACGTACAAGTAAACACACATCCATACAAAGCGGAACTCTCGTATTTATTGATAAATTAGGTATCTTTTAATTGAATAGAATTAGAAACCATTAATACCACCACGTGTATCTTAAGTACTGTATTTATAAATTCACCGTGCTTCAGATATACCGAGTGTTCCGTATAGGAAAAGATCCATTGGTACAGAAGAGAATTCAGTATCGATGCTAAGAATAATCTTAATTGAAGTGTATCGTTAAAAGCGAAGATACTTTGTTATCATCTGTACATAATAATCGGTACACTTTCGTCTCGTACTCCGTCAGTAATAATGTCGACTATGTGCCGCAGTCCGGCTGATCATGACGGCGCCAAACTACTTTTTCTGCCGAGACAGACCGCGACTACTGTCCACATTAGCCGACACATTTCGATAATCCGTTACACCGATGATAATTGAAAAATATGAAAATCAACGCAACGCAAACACTCCGTTGTATTTAAGAAAAAACGTGTTCAATTATTTCTGCCTGTTATCCTAAAAGAAACGATCCTTCCTAGGAAACAGCAACAGTTGTTGACAGAGCAGCAATAGCCACGTTCTTCCGCGCAAAATGTCAGTGCAAAGGATCAATAAAACTAACTAAAAACGTACGCGAACGTATACAACAAACGACACATCAACAAATTTTGTATAGTACGATAAATACTGTTTAATCCTTTATTTTTATCAGAGAAAAAAAAAGAAAAAAAAAAGAATAAGAAACTCACCTTGGCCATCGTATCGTGGGTGGGTCCTAAAGACTCGTCGAATCCGAGAAACTCTGGTTCCGGGTTCGGATGTTGCGGTTGTCGCAGTTCCTTGACATAAGTCGCGTTTTGGAAAACAGCGATAAATGCAGCGGTCGCATTCCCAGTCGTTTTTGTATCCACGCGACGCTCCTTTTCGATCGCACCCGTGTACAAGTTTCGTGGCCGACACGTCGATTGCTTGCGGATGCCTTCACGCAGCGACGCTCCCGACGTCGGCGTCGCCGAGAACGACGTTATTGATCGGCGCCGTGCGGAGGCGTCGCTACCCGCCTAACGGAGAAGGGGATGGAATTGCCGGTGACGGAGATAGTGCTCGAGGTGACGGTGGTGGAGATGGAAATGACAACTGAAGCGCCACCGCCGAAAATCATTCCGCGAATGTCGCCGAACTCTCCTCGAACTCTCTCTCTTGCACACTTTCTCTCTCTCTCGCCGTCTCTTTTTCTCGAACTAGGGTAGGAATACGTCGTCTTTGAGAAAACAAACGTAATCTACCATACAGTTCCATGACTTGTCACATTTTGATTATCAACCACGATACTTACGCACTTGTTAGTATACTAAACTAGCGGGCCCAGAATTGGAATGGGAAAAGTCGAAACAATGTCCATTAATAGTTTCAAATCATCACTTTGTAAGAAAAATAGCGAATCCCATTAAATTCTCTGTACAAATAGACCAATCGCTTTTGAATACGGATTAACGAATTGTGACGCCGGCATTACATTCCCGCCTTTTCCTTTGTCATTTAAATTTCGAGTACGCTTGAATTCAATCGATCCTCAATTATAATTGTCGTTTACCGTTGTGTTCACTGAAACGATGTAAAGGCAATAATAAACAGTATATAACCACGAAAGAATCTTCTGGAAATAATTCGGGGAGATTGCCGATCGTCGGATGAATAAAACTGTAGTGTTTTCATTGCACATAGATACGCAGATAGGAAATATTTTTTATTTATACTCGGTAACTGCACAACACAGTGATTACCAGAAATGCAGATACAGTAGCACAAATGAAAGTGTTTCTTTACGTGATCGAACGAAGGCCGGTTTTTTTTTTTTTTTCAAAAGACGGAGACACAGAAGAGTACATTTCACGATATTATTCCTAATATGTACCAAGTCCCTCTCTTATAGAATTTCATAATCTTAATAAGGATAGCAGAGCTGTACGATATCGTAACATTAACCTCTACGACAAGTCTATACCTGCTGTTATACCATTGATCATATAATTACATGGTGCGAACAATAAACATCTCTGACGGAGAAGGAAATGAATACACTCGTTCGATAATATTTTATACTACATCTGATCGAATTCTTCTATCGACGATCTTTACAATTTCACAGCAGAACGTATACGATATCGTACTTTTCGATCATGATAGACAGCTACGCTTATCATCATCATTATCGTCGTCGTTGTCTAAAACAATATACAATGATATCGACACCCCAGAAATACACAAAGTAATTATCGAAGGGGAGGCCTGTAGCTCTAAATGATAAATGTGGAATGGATTCTGCAGATGTTTTTTTTTTGTTTTTACAGCTAAAAGAATTTATTTACACTGACTGACATCTAGAGTAATCACAAGTCCCTTTCCAAATCACCAATCACAAGAGTTCGTTTATATTACATTCATTTATACGTATTATTTTTTTTCTTTCTGTAAAACTATTATATTTATATATATATTTCTAAATACATTAATTTTTATATATTTAGGAGTCGTCGCTGTAAGCAGAACTGTGATCTCGCACGTGACGGTAATACATTGAAAATATTTAAGCGTTATTTGGCAAATAATGCACTCGTTTCGGTACACGTTATAGTAAACTTTCGTTTCATATTTTCACAATATATATATATATATATATTTATCTGATATATACTATATAAAAAGGCATCCAAGGCACAACTTGGGCGGCACGTATTTTAAGCATGTAAATCGCATAGAGTAAAATTAGGTGCGTTGTAACATTTACTAGACTTCTCTAACTCGGTTCCTACAAATCAGCGGCAATTTAAAAAAAGCAACATCAGGTGATTTGGAAACGAGATTTGCGATATACGGTGCATCAATTAACAAAGAAATCGAGGAATATACCAACAAAAAGAAAAAAAAAGTAAAAGCTCTAAATATAGTCATTACATATGTAACTATTCATACATACATGTTGCGATAAAGCGTTGTGCTCGTTACGAATGCAACAAGCTCGATATACCTAAAACATTAGCTTTCGCATCTCTTTCGATCGGTGTACATTAGTTTAGTGTCTTTATCGATACCAGTTACAGCGTTGCTTCGGAGAAAAATATTTCGTTCCCTTTTAATTAACCAGATGTTTACAGGTGATCACGAAAAAAAAGCGGTAAGTGGTAAGCGATAAATATTCTTTCAATCGAATATTTTTATTCGTCGTGCAAAAAGATCGTTCTTTTTCTCTCTCTTTTTCTCTCTTCTCCTTTTAATTATCGTTATTGTCGTATTTCTCTTGTACAAGTTTGTGCTTTCAAATCCAGATACGCATCTTCGTTGATCCAATAAAGCAAATACTACTTTTCCCCATCGTTGATCACCCACACGTAATTTGCTAAATTTGGTAGCAAAGAATCACAGCTAGGTACATCGACAAATAAAGTAACAGCAAGCGGCAGTGACTTGTTCCACAGTTCTCAAGTACTCTTAGGTAATGTTATATGATCCGTATACCTTTTTCTTCATACTTGTAATTGAAATATACGTAGAATATACATAAAAAGTAATTCGATGAATTAATCAAGTGAGTTTATCAGCAAGCCAGAAGATCATCTGAATACACATCAAGGTCACAGGTATTGCTGATCTGTAATTTGTGCTTTATTCAGCGATACCTGTGTATCTTAATAGAAAAATTAAGAATAAACATCTATATATCACGGAAACTAATGTTCTGTTATAAATACGTAAAAATACACAGTCAAGAGCATTACTTATTACGACGAACCTCCGATGCATCTTCGATTGTTTCATTTTTTTTTCCTTAACCCGAATTAAAAATATTCTTATGACCTTTCTAGCTCTTCGGCGAATGTATGCGACAATTCTCACCACTCGGTATCGTAATAGTGTTTTTTTTTCTTTTTTTTCTTTACAAAATTCGCATCTCATTCGTTAATAATATATAAAACAGGCAATATCTTTTGCAACTGTACATTTTCTAAATAAAATTATGTTCCTCTGTTAATAAAACCTTACATTCTTCTATATCGATGATCAAGAAAAATCAATTTTCGACATAATTCAAAAACGAAAGGCATTCCACATACACACGATTTTGGCACTTTTCAGAATTCAAATCATAAAATTTTCTTACGTTTCGCATCGACTGTAAATACCAATTATTCAAATTGCACATAACACCGTTTATAATTAGTATTCTTTTTTTCTTCTTTATATATATTTACAATGAACCTCCGTTAAAGTTTGAAATCCGTGAACATTTCTGAAAAATGCAAAGCTAACATATAATTCTTATATTACTCTCAAATCTTGACAAGTAGCAAGTAGACGGACTCTATGTTAGTTGTCACATTAGTTTCTTATAAGGCTACATCCAAAAAGGCTTACATTACACGAATGTTAGGGAACGTTTGCACAAAACATACTTTTTATATGCATCATGAATGTTAATATTCCAATATGTCATCAGATACAGTTAACTTTTCCAATGTCAACGTGAGATCAGCATCTGATGTCTATATTGTAATATTAATTGCATTATCATTAGTAAAAATCGAAATTAATTACACTTAGATTATAGTCTTTATAGTAATAAATTTGAATAGTCTAAAAGGCTTGTTTTAGGCATAAATCAGATGCTTCAAAAGCATGCATAGTGTATCCGAAACGGTGAATGTTAAAACATTATCTTGACATAAATCCGAATCGTCAACCAGAAATTGTCCTCTGCTTAATCGTGTTCAAAATTTCATTTTTCAACTATGATCTCAATACAATTGTTTCGGAGCAATCTAATGAAGCATTCGTGATATAGCGTTAGGAAATATTTCCGTAACAATTTTCCATATAAAATAAAGTATTAGGTGTAATTGAATACATTTGAAAAATATGATCCTTCATATATACGCGTGAATATATATATGTAAGACATTATATTTTTACTATAATTCTCTCCCTATATAACAGCCAAAAAATTGTACAGCTTTTATGTGTACATTTGTGATCTTCGAAATTTCTTTATTAAGGATCACATTCAATACTTATTGACTTTTGCAATCCTTCACTCTCATAAGAATTATATTATCAACTTTCTTTATTTTACTCAAATGAGATAAATCTCATATTGGGACAGCATTTTCTCATATTTACCACTTTCATTATACTTTCTTCAATTTCTTATGATACCTACGTTATTATCGCACTATGTAATATTAAAAACTGCTCTCGGATCATCAGGTTTTTTCCCTACATTTCACTATTTTCTTTCCTCGCTTTTAAACGTGAAGCACAAATTATGATACAGAACTTATAGCATTATGAGGAGAGCCCATTTGCGTTAACACTTTATCCAACCACTGTAAAGGTCCGTGTAAGTGTGCTTCGATCCAACAGGGAGTAGATGTAACATCTTGCCGATGATACTCGGCACCCCATCCTTTAACAAACGACATTCTGCAACAAATATATATTATAGACAGTGTTGTACATCGCCGTTTAAACGCCAAAGTATTAATAATTTACCTTATAGTACACATTTTCGTTAATTCGTAAACGGCTTCAAAACCATGATTAACGCTTTGCGAAAGTAGTTGTGCGAATTCCTGATTGTTAAATATTTTTAATGAACATCCCGGTGGAATCTTACAAACTGTGCTAGGATGAAATCCGTGATGATGATTACAATTTCTAGATTGTACGAATATAGCAGAATCAGAGAGGCATTCTGCATAAACTTCGCCACCTACATAATATAGATGTACCCCTTTGCCTATATGTCTTCTTGTATTCTCAATAGTAGAATTACGGTTTACATTGGACAATTGTCCAAGACAAAAACGATCGGAATTGTTGCTCGGATTTGTGAAGCCATCCACGATAACAGAGTGGGAATGACAATGAAAAACTTCGCCCACTCTGCAATTTAATTCGTAATACGCGATGGAGGCCCAATAAGGTGGTTCTTGATAACATACTGGAGCTACTTCAGCTGTTCCGCTTGTGTCCATCGCTACCGGATCTGGTGGCGGTGATTGTCCAGGTTGTGAACCATCTTCTGGCGGAGAATACGCCGGTGGAGGAGTTTCTGGTAACCCATTTGTACCATACGGACTTTGCGGATTCGGCGATGTTGTACTTCCTGGACTGGGAACAGACCCAACAGAAGACATAGGCGATGTCGGATTTACACCACCGGTAGATCCAGCGTTAAATCCACTGGAAGAGTAGGATACATTGTGTGGCATTGTTGGTTCTGCTATTTGTTGAAATGGTAACAACGAATGTCCAGGTGCATATTCTGATTGTCTAGGAACCAGTACCGGTGGCAATACTGGACTTTCCACTCTTTTATAATGATAAGGGTTAATGCAAACTTCTTTCTGTTTCGCAGAGAAAGGGTACTGGCATAACTCTAATGGTTTCAATTCATGATGGGATTGCAAATCTGGCCACCTCCATACCCGACAATAAATTACATGTGGTAAACCTTTGCGATGTGATACTTGCAATCTACCATCTAAACTTCTTGGAATTGTTACACATTTGCTAGGTGTACCCGGGCAACTTAAAGCACGTTCTAATTCCTCTATTGCACCTTTCCGTTTTTTCAGTTTCTTAACTAAAGAGTCAACTGCCTTCTCTGCCCATTTCTCTTCCTCATCCCCCTGTTTCCATCCAAGTAGCTTTTTCACAGCAGGACTAGTAAATGAAAATAAACTATTCAATGAAGACATAGGTCCAGAACTTGATGATCCTTCTTCATCATCCATGTTAAAAATACTGTAATATGTAAGTTATAGCTATGACTTGTTTTTTTTTTTTATAGTACTCCTGTTTTGTAAGAACCTGTAATTTAACATCATTCATATCAGGCTCTCAAGATGAATAATTTTGTAGCATAGTTTCTACAATTTTTCTTTACACAGATACTGTATTTTCCAAATTTAAAAAAATAGTACACTAGTAAAGTATTATGAAACTTTTAAAATTTACTCGAGTTACATTTAAAAAAACGGTAATAATTGTGGTTAAACACAGGCACAAATATAATGGTAAATGTGAGGTTAGACATATCGGAAATCTTATAAACAAAACACAAGAAATACAAAGTACAGTGATAAAATATTAAATATCGCAAATATAAAGAATTCGTAGGATAAAAATGAAAAATAACTAACAACGAATTGTATATATACTTACGTAGAATTGGTTAGCGATCCAGCATTGTTTTTACTACAATCTCCCACTCCTGTTACCGCATTCTTGACGCCAACCTCTCGCCATCACAATCAAAATAAAAATATCTACGAATTTATCGATTTTCACCTTAACTTTATCGTGTATTTAATGACAACAATTCTAGGAACAAGATAAATATTTAAGTAAATTCTCTTGTAACATAGTATAGCCACTCGCAGTGTTCATAATCTTCCTCTCTCTTTTCCTCTTCCGCCACGATTTTTCTCTGTCTCTCAGTCCCTATCTCTTTTTCTCCTTTCCGTGGTAGAGTCAGGGTATTTGCAATAAGCAATAATACAGAGAACTTTCAGAATTTCAGGAAGTAATCACAAACTTTCTCACGTACTCACCAAAACGAACCATCTAGAGTGTATTTTTACGCAGAAGAATACTTAGAACAGAACTGATTTTTTCTTCGTATTTAGCGTACAGTTTTAATTACAAATATTTTATCGTAGAAAGAACGAAACGTCGTATAACAGTATTATGGCGTTGCGAGAACATCATGGCGCCTTGTTTATGAAGACAGTTCTATGAGAACTGTGCGTACTTTAACAATGCTTTGTACGTTCCTTACGATTTGTCAAATTCCTCTGTTTATTAGAATCTCCCGTCGGGAATGAACTTTACTTGCTACACTTTATTACCAACGTATAAACATAATGTATGTATACGTTTACGTACAGCAATAATATGCACTCATCGCACTACGCAACGACAATGTATTCAACGATAAGGGCCGATCGTAGATGACTCACTTGAAAAAAATGATACATTAGAAAATATTACGAAATTTTACTGCGATAAACAATCGATTGTCTGTATTTCGAAAAATATTCTCTTTCACTTGACTTTTAAGTTTAACAAAGTATCGTACGTAATAAAATTATTTCATCAATTTCACGTTTCGTTAGATCGATTAGAGTAAAAAACAAAAAGCCGTGATTGGTACGAGCTGAACGCGGAAAAGGAGGGAGATTTGATTGTTTTAATTATTGATTATAATTATAAATATAGAAACGTTGTATTTAAGTGATATAAAATTATTATACAATCATACAAAGCTTTGTACATATATATTTTTATTAACAAACATACTGTTTCGCCAGTGCTCTTAGAAATTTTGCCTTCCGTATATTCGCCGCTTCTCTCTGTATTTCTTCGTTATTATTGGAATTCAATTCCAACAAACCAATTACTTTAATCTGAAAATATAATTTAATACCGATGTATTCATATTTTTCAAACAAAATTGATGTCAGTAATTATATATTGCTAACCGCTAGTTGTTTCCTGTGATGTTCACCGCGTTTCGTGTGCAGGTGAATCAAATACTCGAGTATTGTGGTGTCCCAAATACAATGATAATACGCATCCATCGCATCGGCTGGAGCGCAATTTTTTTGGTCACTGGCTGCCATTTTAAATGCCAACGAATAATCTACTTCCTCTAGAAATTGACACAATACAGCAGCCTGAGTATAACACTGTAAATGAGCGCAGCATTTAATCATACGTCTGTAAACAAGATCGTCGATTTGTGATCTTGGTACCGGTTGACTGAATAGATCACTAGCTACCATAATCGCTTCTAAATAATATTTTATCGCACTTTCGTAATAACCTAGAACTAAAAAATATTATTGATTATTTTCTTAGGTTTCAAAAATATCACAACTCTTCTCATACATACCGAAATTAAGATCCCCCATAAGTCTCAGCCAAGGAACATTACTCGGATAATATTTCAAAGCTTGTATTAACAATTGAAACAATAATTCTCCTATGGTTCTTATGTTATAAGAATTAGCACTGTAAAATTATATTTATATATTATTGTAAAATAGCATACATTTCATGGTATCTAGAAACTTACTTTGGTACACTAGCTGGCCAGAGAGAAAGATACTGTGTATGTAATTCAAGACTAGATTCGTCACGTAAGACATTTCGTAAACGTGCTAATAATGAAATGATGACAGTAAGAACCATTGGTTCGCGCAGTCTATTAAGAGTACCACCAATGCTAGCAATAACGTCTCTCGAAGCGCTACCGGTATTTGTTCCACTATTTCCACTGTTACTCCGTTTCTGTGGTTGATCTCTAGTTGGTCCAAATGCAGCTAAAACTAAAGATACAATTTAACATTACATTTTAAATCGTAAATAATTGCGTTGGTTTTTAAATGTTCCTTTTAAAACCAACCCATATCCCATGCTTCTCTTGGGAATTTTCTTCCCCCCTTGTACTTAACAATATCTTGACAAACACTACTAATAGCTGCTGCAAATTCGGAATAACTCCAACGTTTCTCTAAACTTGTTAAATAATCCCATTCAGCCATATTCAGCAGAAAAACAATGCAATATTCAATAATTTCTTGCCGTGGAATAACTTGATCCGTTGCTTGCAACGCTCCGAGACATTGCTTACACCTCGTAACTAAACTTTGTGTATCACCTACGGAATTTTTACTCTTTTCACCACTTCAATCGTAATAAATTATAAGATCAATTATGCTTACATATATTTGTCGCTGGCCAAACGTGAAGACACCGCCATATTTCAACGAGAAGACATTCCCAATCTACTAGTTTACACAATTTAAATATCAACGTGTTACCACTTTGCGAATGTTGTTGCGCTTCTTTCTCTAATACGTTTAAAATTTCGATCGATCCTTCAAAGTCTTTAGACATTACTAATTCCCTACTTTTCGCTAGTAATACATACGAGTAATCTTGAAGGAAGCCCCTAGGAAGAGACATTACAACACTTTGTAATGGAATAGGTAATTCCCAACAACTATTTACATGCCATAAAGGTTTCATTCGATGTTTACCATCTAAATGTATTAATATTTCGTGAATTTCGTTAGTGTCATATGACTGTATCAATTTTTGCTCTAATTCGAATATTTCTATTCTCGAACTTTCTGTAATTCAAAGAGTTCGTTATTAAAATAATATCTGGATATTGATTAATAATTAATAATGCTTGTACTAACGAGTGTATGTAACTAATGGAACGCCCCAATCATTTTTTAACAACAACTCTGGTAACTCAAGTTCTTCAACAGTGGCCGATTTTCTAATTTCTTCCAGTTCCTTCTCATCGAATAATTCCACATACAGTGGATCACTGAGAATTTTGGAAGCAAGTCCATCAATGTCACTCGTATGTATCAGATAAAGAAGATAACGAGAAATACGTTTTTTATCTATATCAGATGCTTTTTCTAAGACACTTCCAAGAGCCTAGGATAATTTCTTTATGTAATACCTTATGTAATACGTATAAACAATTCGACGAAATAAAAATTATTTTACCCAAAAAAACATGTCAAGTCCTTTGCTACCGGCTATTTGTATTTCTGAGACATAGTCGCCCAGAATAATGTTACCATCCAATATTTTTCTAATCAAATTTAAACACTGGATTTGAAGCAGAAGATCGCGAGCTACTACTATTTTTCTATTAACAGATCCTCCTTGCACATCAAGCTCCAAATTGTTTCTATAAACTTGAGGAATTTCTCTTGTAATATTATCCGCTTGTAAAATTTGTAATATATTCTGAAATAAATAGTTACTAACACCTTCTGTAGAAATTTATTATTTAAGCCACAATTAAGGATACATACAGTGTACTGATCCTTAATTGATGCCTGTAACTGTTGAGTGAGACTAGAAGAAACTGTATCTATAGGTACTTCGCATGCTAAGCAACAGCCATGCAAATATTCTTTTTGAATTTTACAATACAATTTATCTTCTGAATTAAGGTTGTAAAACAATTCTTTGGCTTGTATAATGTGATGCTTTGCCTCCTGGTACTTTTCTTTCAGCAAATGAAACCTTGCTAGATCATAGTGTATCTAGAAATATTAAAATAATCAGCAACACATATAACATTATATATTAATAATAACTATTTAAAAGTATACCCTACCTGACATTTAAATTCTTCTAAATTTATAGGAATCATATTTTCCCAATTTTGCTTAATCTCTGTGCTATCTTCACTCAACATTTGGAAAGTATCAAAGGATAACATTTTTGGACTTATGTCTTTCCTTTCAAGAACACTGTTTAGAACATTTATACTATTATTTGCTTGGGCATCCAATTTTCTCATTATATCGTCTATTACACCGGGTGGTACATACGTCGATTCTTGAATACCTGGACTGATATATATAATAAATTCTTTTTAAAAGGAAGTCATAGAAGAGATCATATCGCAATTAACACGTTGAATGCTGCGGTTGATTTTACACGGTTTGCCCGTAGCGCCAACATAAACATATTATGTTGAAATACTATTTGCAATAAATAAGTTAAAGCGCATAATCATCTGCAACAGATTGAACTTGTTCAATAATCCCATTACACTCATTACGCTTTTACACGATATATTAATTTTTTAGTTATCGAGAGGACTTGGTTCACCTTTTCTTCGTTCGGAGTGTTTCAATACGACGCATCGCAATATGCGCGCGTAATATTTAATCCTTTCGCTACGACAGATTTGAAAAGGTAGATAATCGGTTTTCAATCGGAAAATTTATCAAACTGAAAATTAATAATTTCCAAATTTGTAAAAATGGAACATTCGTTTCATTAAATTAAAATGGAAGCACGGAAAGAATAAAATTCAGGTGAAACGGCAAAAAAAAGTGTACAAGCCAAATTTTTAAAACGCCTATAGGCGCCAATAGTAATCAAAGTGTTAAGTATACATGTTATATATACATAAATAAAACATATTTTTATATATTCTGTGTTGCGTTAATTTCTTCACACCGTTGTAGCAATGATGATAATATCGAAAAAATTTCGAAATGTACTCGAATTATGCGTTTTTGATAATCTTGGTTTTGTCGGGTCACCGAAGACCCCGTGGCGCTGCGAACAAACTTAACGCCGGTCACCGGTGAACGCCACAGCGTTCAACGTGTTAATAATACAAATATTTAATATCTTACATATGAAGAAATTGTTGCTTCAATTGTTTATTATTCAAGGCTCTATAAATAATTGCCCTTAAGTGCCATCTATGATACAAGACAAGCGCAAATAACACTTGGTCAGATATTGGATGCATTGTAAATTCAGGTACAGCTGGTATTTCAATGGTTAAGTCCGATGTTATGTACAAAAGATCTTGCAGCAGTGTCAGCTGTATCGGTAGAGGTAATTTTTTCTCCAATATATCTAAATCCCATTTTAAATGTGCCGCTACTTTTAAAGAAAGTATCTTCAGAGCAAGATTTCTATGACTCCATTTACTCGTAGTGTTAGGTTTTGCATCGTTCGACTCTGTGTCAACGATTTTCACTTCGTTCTCCTTTTGCTCCGAGTTTATCGTCATAAATTTGATTATTAAATCCGTAGCCGAAGGATCTGAAACACGATTGGCGTGATAATTTTATTTATGATCTTACGCTGTACTTAAGTTAAGGTTAGATCGTTATTTACCGGGGAAAGATTTAGATAAATGTTGTTTCAATAAAGATGGATTTAATAGAAATTCAAACCAAAGGATCGTATCGGGAGATATCGGAACAGTGCCTGGCCTTAGTAAATCCACATCCATCATTGCATCGTTTTCAACTTCACGACACTCACGGGTAGAAAAGCTGCGATCCTCATCATCCAGCTTTCAAAAGCCTCGTATAGTTTCGAAATAATCTCAGATGTCGCTAAAATACATTTCAGGTTGTTAACGAAAAAGCCGTATAGATGTCACGGTACAAAAGGCGCGTCGTTCTAAGAAAAGTTTGATCAATTATTGAATGCAATGCACGGTTTCTCACATTTCGATTAATTGTTCGATGAATTTTCACAATCATGGTAAGGTTAACCGCTGAGTACATTGAAAAGAAGTGTTCTCAGATACAATTGAGCAAATCTCTCAGTAAGAAAATTAAGAAAGATCAATTATGCAGCATAACTCATTTACGTATGAACAATATGTTCATCAGCAGTATTGTAAGTTATTCTTATTAAAAAATAGCAACAGTTTCGTGCAATTTTTACGTGTAATTGTATTATTTTAGGGTAATTTTATTAATTACAAAAATCTCAAAGTAATATATCTGCAAAATAACAATATTTCAACGATAGAAAATTTGCACTTTGCGTCGAACTTGACGCATCTGTATCTTCAGCATAATGTGATAAGTAAAATAGAGAATTTAGAGTTTTTAGAGAATTTACACACGCTGTATTTAGGATACAATAGAATACCGGTAGTGGAGGGTCTCGAACGTTTGAAGAAATTAACCGTTTTACAAATAGAAAATCAAAAGTTACCAACGGGAGAATCGTTGTGTTTTGACCCACGCAGTATACTCACTTTATCTGTAAATTTAAATTTTTTCTACTTTATATACAACAGTGTATTTTTGTTCAAATGATTCTTCCTTTTAGACTTGTTTGAAAGTGCTCAACATTTCGGGTAACAAAATAATATCCTTGAAAAATATTAAAGAATTGAGTAAATTAGAGGTTTTGGACGCTGGGGATAATTTCATCGACGACATTAACGATCTAACAGAATGTATAAGTGCCTTGACTTCTTTGACGGACTTATCTTTGCAAGGCAATCCTATAACTCAACGTTACAGATACAAGGAAAATATTATTGCCAATAATGACACGATAAGTATGTTCATCTGTGGATTCTTTCTCGATATTTATATTTCACTCTAAGTGTTAACTTATAGGAACCCTTAATGGGAAAACAGTGACGGATGTATGTAAATGTTTCATGAAAAGATTTAAGATGAAAAAACATCTTTACCATACCAAAAAATCATTGAACACTACGTTGGACGAAGATATTGCAAGTATGACGACAAACAATTTTTGTACGACATAAACAATTTTCTGGTATTCAGTATTGTTGTGAAATTTTATTTACAGGTTCGTTGAATTTACCACCAGCATTAAAAAAATCGATATCCAGAGCAATACTTCAACATCCTAATCCGAAGTTTCCCGTTACGATTTCGTCAGTGATCGGTGATACGCATATATTTCCACCATGGAAAATAAGTAAATTGATAACAAAATTTTGTTTAATTTGTAAGATTAATACAGCGGGACTCCGTTCATCCGAATCGTTCGGGGGACAAGACGATTCGAATCGTTCGAATAATAGGAGTTTGTTCGGATAGTAGAAGCTGATGTTCGTACAACTGAATTATTCGGTTTCTCTACCATTTTGTTTCACTCTCCTAAAATACTTTAACATAGTTAAGGGATAGGATGTGTATATATGCACTACATAGGAATAGTAACTTGCAAATATTTTGAGAAATAAATTTCTTTATAATAGTAACAGTAGTAATAGATAATAGTAATTTAATAATTAATTGCATTTAACGTAGTGTATTTGAGGATTTTATAATTATACGTTCTTTCATGTTGTTCAAGACAAATTTCTTTGCAACTGTTGCGAGTTCGAATAAACTCACGGTATACCGCAAGGAGTTAATTCACATAATTAGGAGCTCGGCAACGAGTTCGGTAAAGCAGACATTCTAACGATGTTGGTTCGGAGAAATCGAGTCCCACTGTATATACATAGATGTAATTAATAATCGATCAATTATAATTTAGCACCCGGTGCAAATTCTTTGAGAAATGGTCATTTTGCTCCGAGACCATTCTGGAGTAATATCATTAGAACCCAACAGTCTGATCATCTACACTCTTCGTTAAGCACTAAATCTTTTAAGTTACCACCGATTTGAATCATCCGACGATATATTACTAACACGACGTGGTTACATGTGTGCATGCAAAATAACAAGTTCTTTCACAATTAGAGAGGTATTCTTCTTGTTTATTAATACTTTTTTTTTTTAGAAAATTATTTATAATTCATTGTATATTTTTCATTTGCCTTTAATTCTTTTATAATGTATATGTATTATATTAAATAACTTCTATGTAAACCATTAATTATTGCCTGCATGCTGGAAAGTCGTGTATGAGATAAGAAAATAAAAAAGATCTACGATCGAATTGCGCTGAAACAAAACGGTATGGCAAATTATCGTGAAAAGCTGGCGAACGAACTAACGTTACAATTATTTTATACAACTTTCTAGCACTAAGGCGACATTTATATTATATGTGCATTAACAGAACATCTTCATAGCTAAAATAAAGTACATTGAACTCATGCGTGTTTGAAACGATAATTCAATATAAATATAACAAAACGTGCATTAGTTAAAACAGTTATGACGTTCTTACACGTAAAATACTATCGTATAATAATTATCTCATAGAATTGTAATATTAAGTGTATATTATAATTACTGTTATCACTAAATGAACCACAGAAGTAGTAAAGTACAAAATACTATTAGCTACATTTGTACACTGCTTGAAGATTCGTACCTTATCTGTAAAGCTTAAAAAAAACTTCGTTTGTTAAACTAAAAACACAAGAAGCATATGAATCGGATGTTATAATGAAACTGTTGTCCTGCATTGTGTATTTTAGCACATAATAATAAATCCCTTCTTCAAGCAGAGCTAGTATCAAAATTATGATAATTATAATTTTATAAATAAACGAATAAATAAGTTTCAAATGACACAGGCATTTATGATACATACTTGTTAGTCACTATAAGCATGGAATGTTAGATACAATAAAAAAAGAAAACAAATGTATAAATTACAGAATTACATGGTATAAAAGGTACAAGTAGAAAAATCAACTTCTTTGTCCGTAACTTTACTGCTTTTTATAATATCGAAACATAAAGATCAATCTCTGAAATCTCTTAGAAAAAATTGCTCATAAATAAGAAAAAAAGAAACAGATGAACTAACGAAATGGTTGAGCATATTCGATAATATATGAACTAACACTATGAAATAAAAATGAGAGTAATGAATTGGTATATTTTGTAACGTTCGAACAATTCATTAGCTGCCAGCGTATAACAGAATGTAACATTACAAGACGAAATGCAGTTCACACGTAGACAGGTCAATGATTATCCTTTGTTCTACAGAAATTTCGTATATAAAATGATCTACAATACAATAGAACAATACTGACTGGTACTATAACTTTTAAGAAAGAAAATGATCTTCAGGAAATGATATAACAAATGTAAGAAATCGCTAGAAAACTAGTATCTTATCGCATATGTAAAAGTAGAAAAGTAAAAAACGTTTATTTATTCATTTAACACGTGAACATATTAATTACGTATCGTGAAATAAATGCTTTGTGCAGAAATGCAAGCGTAATGTACAATTGATATCAGTTTTTTTAAATAACACTCTAGAGAACAAAGGTATAAACAAGCCTCCTACAGTGTGATAATGCATAATTTAATAATGCTTCATAATTGCCGCACATACAATATACATACCCTATCGATACATAAACATATGAAGCAGCCGGTGTAATGTTTTAATATTTATAACTTTATATATTTATATATAGTTTCATTTTTTTTTCTTTTGTTTGCAAACTATGACTCGCATCGTCTTAATAATTTTTATTGTAAATTCAGGTTATCAGCCTTTCCTCCTTCTTAAGCATTATCTCTTGTGTTGTTCATACAAAAATTAAATAAACTATCGAACAAATAAAATCTTTATATGAACTTGTAGTCTTAAAAACTACAGAAGTTTATAGCTAAATTTAGACATATACGCTGACCAATGCATCATAGCTCTTGGTATGAAGATACATACATATACTTTATCTTATTAATAATATTCATAGATCTTAATCATCTTTGAAGTATATAATAATCGAAGAAAATCTACACAGTTTCCAAAATGCGTAGCTTTAAATTATTAAATAAAAATTGTATACAATAAAAGCAACGTTAACAACGTGTAATTTGTTCCCGTTTCACATTGCCGTATAATAATACTTTAAGTTGTTAGGAAACTTTGTAGATTTTCATTTATTTCTCTTGTCAATTAATCATAAATGTTTATGTGTACACGTATGTATATATATATATATATATAGATTTTTTTTAATGTATATATTAATATTTTATATTTAGAGAACTCTGACTTTGTCACACGATAAACATTATGTAATATTCATTTTGAAAAAAGTATGTCACAAATAATGAATAATCTATACAAAAGAAAAAATAAAAGGAAAAATATTGCAGAAAAGCTAGATTTAAATCGCGCGAAGCATCACGAGAGAATATTGTGTATTGTTCACTTATCCACTTATAAGTCTTCCACTGTTACTTTCCATATACTCATCTTCGAGTAACTTTTATTACGTTACTAAATCCATAAAAATTACGTTACACATGTATGCTATATTGTTCGTGTATTTTTAGATGTATATTAATAATATAATTACATATATTCGACTTGTCGAAACTTTTCTCCGTATTTTTTTTTTAAGTTGTTTTCGTTTTTTTTTTTTTTTTTACTATATTAGGCTCTCAAAGACGAAGTTTCAGAAATAGAAATTTAAAATTACCGCGGAAATAAGCCCCGCAAAATATTAAAAAAAAGTAGAAGAAAACTAAGCTTATATTATTGTTTCAAGTATTGTTGAACAAGTTTCGGATATTATTTAAAGAAACTCTATATGAATGACATACTTGTTATACGAGACCGTTGCATGAATATCATGATTTTGTTCGCTTTAAAATGATAATGTAAGTTCACAGGGCACTCTGTCTTATTTTCATAGCTAAAATCATTTTTTTTTTTCACTTGCGTGTACCACATCGCTATGCATACATAATACGTATAATATATATTTATGCTTCTGCGTATGTAAATAATACATACTCTGAATATGAACACCGTAGTTTATGGTACAAGGTACCGTAACTTTTTTTTTATGTTCTTTTATTTTTTTTGTTAATAAAAGCTTGATTTTCAATCAAGCTCAAGCTCATAATACTGGACAACATTTATTGCAAGAAAAATATTTTCCAAATTATCAAGAGACGAATATTACTTTAAATTCAGTCGGATTATTTACTATACATTATTACAATGCATATCAATTTAATTTTATATACTTTTTTAGAGCTTACGAGCATTTTATATATTTAGGACAAAGAGTGCCCTTTGTTTCTTACAAGAGGGAGTTTTACATCTGTAACAAAATTACTGTGCCGTCTGTTGTTGGATTTCTATTTTCTCTACCGTCATGTCGGGGTTCATAGCAGTTGCCTCTTGAATCGCTTCTGCCAATGCTCGATCGTGATCCACTGGATCACCATCTGATTGTATTGTTATCTTCTGTTCTACCCGCGTTTCTACAACTCCATCCCTTTCGGTTTTGTACTAAAAATACAGTAATACGTTAGCGTCATCATGTTAAAAATTAACACTTTACCGACCGTCCCGTTTAATTCCATACTGGCTCGGTTTTTGCTATCGCGCTTATTCTTACAGCTCTAAAAATTTTAGATGAAAATTCACGAGAGAGCTTACTATATTGTTCACTTTCTCTTATTATAGGGTAATTAATTAATTTGTCGCTCTGACAGCAAAAAGCCGATTAATAGGTTTCCGTTTAGTCGGTAAAGTGTTTTAAGAACTATTTAAAGAAAAATTGAAACCTTACCGTTATCGTTTCAACAGTACGAGTTTTACTGGATATTGTTTGAGTGCTGACTATCTCTCCAGTTGCACTGTACATACCATCTTCACTCTCAACAGCTACTTTCCTACTTTCAGTTGCTACTAACGGTACCGTTGTAGTTGTTGTCACATTCTTCTCTGGTTCCCCTTTGTAAACGTGTGTTTCAGTTTCAACTACACCAGCTGGATCACCCTGAATCAAATTCGCACAATGTTTCCTTTTCCAAACGAAAGAAAATTAAGAAATAAATCTAATGTAAAAGTAATATGTTTAATCGATACTGTACAGCTGTATATTAATATGTTACAAATACAAACACGTTAAATAATACAAAAAACCAAAGCATTATTAAAGTATTATAGACCTTATGTTCTTTCTCTTTTTTTTTATCAACTAATGATGAGTACCTTAAAACCAGTGCCTTTAAGATAATGAGTAAATTAGATTCTCCATGATAATCTTACAAGTATCATTTGTTTTATAGTCCCCTTTATGAATTCCCCCGAATGTTAATGAAGAAATACCAGCATGAAATGAATACAGATGAAAGGTATATGGATGTATCAATTAAATGATTTAAATAATATGCACACTTGTATGAGCAAATTAGCATTAATAGCATTGTTCTAAGAATTTCTATTCTCATTTAAAAAGGTATTTTTCTGTACAGTAAACATACTTGGATGTATACCTTGGTGGAGATTCTCATCCTCAGAACTAAACTCTTAAAATAACATTTTAATCTAGACTCCCTTCTTTATATAAAAGTGTAACTTTTCTTTTTTTTTTTTTATGCGATTTCGTCATCCCTGAAAAGATTTACCTGATAGTATTGATTGTAGAATGCTTGTTGATCATCTTCAAGGTCAATTGGAGTACCTGAATCATCGCTGCTTGAACTGGATGTACTGAGTCTTCGTAAGAACAGCTACACCATGCAATGTGTTAACCAAGCCGGCAAATTTAATTACAAAAATAAAAAAAATAAAAATTAAATGAAAAATAGCATTGGTTAAACTTTATTAATTAACCAATATTATTGTCCCTTAGATTAACGAAGAGTTAATTGAGAATAACAGACTGTAATCCCTTCATTTATAGACACATTGTATGATTTTGTGATATGTATACTGAATGTGCATGATTCTCGCACTTATCCATGATATGTTACACAAGAAAATGAATTTTTATATTTAAAATTAGGTATACACTATAAAAGCCGTAAGCTTCATGATGTTACGTGAATTTCCATAAACGATAAAACAAGAAAATTATTTAAATATATGTGCAATGACCATATTACTAGCATGTATACATAGTATGTATTATTCTAATGTTAGAATTAATCGAAAATATGATATGTGATTGTTCGTATAAATGCTTACATGCTTCATCCATTAGTGGTGAGCTTTTCATATATTCAAACTGTAAATGTATCATTACCTGTTCACCCGACAATACATGACTTGTTGTTCGAACTTCTTGAGTTACTACTCTCTGCTCCTGTCTCGTTGCGCTGGTGGCTGTTGTATGCGCTACAGTCTTTTCTTCTACCTGATATAGAAAAAAAAAAAATATAAAAAAAAATTTTAGCTCTACAAGTCTGCGGAGAAATATGTCGCCGGATATTGTATAAGAAAAATTTAACATATTTTGCGCATACTGGAATATGAACAAAGCAGAATAAAATTACAAACCTGGCTGGTTTTTTGATTTTTTTCAAGATCTTCGTGCATTGTAGCGGTGCGGGTGGTAACAGCGGTCGCTGTCATATACGGAGTTCTACCATCATCTGGTGCCTCTGCCTAAATACAACTACAAGGTAACTAATGCCTTACGATAAAGCAGTAACGTATGTATGTATGTGTACAAAATTATAAGAATGTTAATAAGTTAAACATATTTTTTTCTTTTTTTTTTTAATACTTTTTATGCACTGGTTTCAAGATGATTGTAAATTTTTTTGTCCGGAAATTACATTTGTAACTTATATCAATAACACACATTTACTGCATGCAATAATCAAATACTCAATAGCTAGGAATCACATAACAATATCTACAATGCATATCATGGAACTACCAAATGCACTATATTCAATATTACTGAAATATGTTTGCATTTGTATGTTGGAACTAATAGAAATTTGTTCAAAAGATATTGTCAGGGGCATTTTATAAAATTCTTCAAATTTCACATTCTGCAAACTATTCGGAAAAGTAAAGAAAAAAAGGGAATTCAAATGAAATAATAATTATTTTAAAAGATATTAAAATATGTATGGGTATTGTATAAAATTTCGAACAGAACTTTCAATCTTTTCCTGTTGCTAGTGTTCTTTTTTTTACCTCTTAATTAGTGAAGCAGTTATTTATACTGTTATATATATCTTAATATTTGGTATTGTTTCAAAAGTTATATCACCTTGTTCATTTGTGTAGAAACTGTTACTTGGCCTGTGCCTCCAGGTGTAAGGTCTTCAACTTTCTCTTCTATGTTCTGTGTCACACCTTCCTGATCCTTCACTACTTTTTGTTTAGTCGTAGTTTTCACTATTATTGGAGTGGTGCTCGAAGCTAAAGCTTTCCTCGTTTTCGAAGAGATTGGTTTCGTTATATCTCGGATTTCTTTTAAAATAGTGTCGCTATCTAAAGGTTGTCCACTGCTGCTAACGATAATACCGTTTTCGAGAGATGCTCCATCTTCTCCGAAGATTTCTTGATTCATTAGTTTACCAAATTTATCGTGAATCTTTCCATCCTTAACGTAACTTCCGTCATTTCCAAATGGTGCTTGTTTAACCGGTTTTCCATCCTTGTCACACAACAATCCGTTACGAACCAAACTGATAGTAATAACTGTGTAGTATTTGTCAAGAGGTTTCCCCGTAGGTGCACAAACCACGCCATCTTTAACAACGTTGCCTTCAGCATCAAAGTTTCCTTGTTTTAAAGGTTTCCCAGTTTTGTCTACCACAACTCCATTTACTACTTTTAAACCTTCAGGTCCAAATGCTTCTTGCGTTAAAGGTTGCCCATTAGAATCATAAATTTTTCCATTTCTAATAAAACTAACTTCCGGTGGTAAAACACCCTGAAACATTGGTTTCCCATTACTTCCATAAATCAGGCCATCTTTGATAAAGCTTCCATCGTTTTTATAGGAAGCTTGGTTTAAGGGTTGACCTGCGTGATCGTAAATTCTTCCATCCTTGACAACGCTTCCATTTACGTCGAAATTACCAGACGTCAATGGTTTACCATCACTGCCGTACACCAAACCGTAACGAACTAGTGTAACAGAAATTATTGCCTGTTTTCGATTTAGCGGCTTTCCATGTGGACCATACAACAATCCATTTTTTATGTAACTTCCATCATTTCCAAATAATCCATGACTAAGCAACTGTTTGTCTTTTCCATAAATACAACCATTTGCAATATATCCTCCATCGGTACCAAATGAACTATGATCCAAGGGTTGTTTATCTTTACCATAAATTCTACCTTCTTGAATGTAACTTCCATTAGGTAATTCGGTACCAACGTTCAACAATTGTCCACCCCATCCATATATAAGACCATCTCTAATGTAACTACCATCAGGTTTAAATGCACCTTGCTTCAGGGGGCAGTGATTTCTGTCATAAACAACGCCATCCCGAATGTAACATCCATTTGGAACCAAGGATGCTAAGTTTTTCGCGTTCCCTTGATTATCAACAATTTTGCCATCTTTCATCGCTAAATTATCTGGTCCTTTGTCATCTTGTGTCAATGGTTTCCCATCTCTGCCAATGATCAGGCCGTTTTTAATAATATTACCATCAGGTCCGAAAACACCTTCCGAAATTATCTTGCCATCTTTGTTATGAATTATACCACCGGCAACATACGATCCATCAGATCCAAACATCTCCTTAGAGAAAGGCATACCGTTGTAATCGAAGATTATACCATTCGTAATGAAACTATCTTCTGGAAGTGCTGAGCAGAGGTTTAAAGGTTTGCCATCTTTGCCATACACAACACCATCTTTAACATAACTTCCATCTGGTTTGAAAAACGAAAATTTCAACAGTTTTCCTTCTTTTGTGTATAATTTACCGTCTTTGATAGATGCTCCTTCGAGTACTAAAGAATCCTGATTGAGAGGTTTCCCATTCTTTGAGTGAACAATACCCTTCTTTATGTAACTTCCGTTTGAGCCGAAAGATTCTTGCTTAAGGGGTTTACCATCTTTTCCAAGTATTATTCCGTCCTTTATTGTTAGACCATCTGGCCCAAGGAAACTGTCTGACAACGTTACTCCATTCTCGTCGTAAATTATACCATCTTTAATGACAATATTATCAGGTTTAAAGAGACTCTGCGACAATGGTTTATTGTTTTCATCATATATAATTCCTTCCTTAATGAAGCTTCCATCAGCCATTAGAGGGATTTGACTTAAAGGCCTACCATCTTTACCGAATATAATACCATCTTTTATAAAACTACCATCAGGTTTGTAAAATGCATGCTTAATGACTTTTCCATCTTTGCCAACGATTTTCCCATCCTTCAAATAAGCACCACAAGGAAGCAAAGAGCCTTGGTTCAAGAACTTTCCATCCTTCGAATAAATTATACCATCCTTTATAACAGACCCATCTGAACTAAACGATTCATGTTTCACCGGTTTACCATCTTTGGAATAAATCTTTCCATCTGCTATATAGTGTCCCTCATGGCCCAAAATACCATTTGAAATAACATTTCGATTTCGTCCATAAATCAGCCCGTCACAGACGTAAGTTTCGTCGGGTATTAGTACAAATTGATTTAGCGGTTTTCCATTATCGTTACATACTACCCCTGCGACGATGTAATTCCCATTTACACCATACGACCCTTGCGTAAGTGGTTTAGAATCGGATGTAAATATTAGACCATCTTTTATGTAAGTGCCATCGCTACCTAACTTATTATATTGAACCGCTTTTCCATTCTTCCCGACAATTTTACCATCTTTAACTAGCGTATGTGCTAGTCCCAGTAAATATTGATCGAGTACTTGCCCGTTCGAACCGTATATGAGACCGTTTCTGATGGAATTTCTTTCCACCCCTAAGATTTCTTGGTTTACAGGTTTACCATCCTTAGTCGTAATCGTGCCATTATTAATATAAATCCCATGTGGACCAAACTCAGATTTTTTAATCGGATTTCCCTCCTTTCCACAAACTTTTCCATTCAATATCTTGTTATTCTCCGGCCCAAAATTATGTTGCTCTAACGATTTGCCATCTTTGGTATAAATAACACCGCCAATAACTTTAGAACCATCTGGGAGTGGCAAAATGTGAAATTCCGGTTTGGAAGTTGTGACAACCGATTGACAATTAGCACCTTCATGTTGTTGTTCAGCAGCGATAAGAACTGCTGACGCATTTTTGTCAATGTCTGGCTTGGATGTGGCTTTTTGCTGTTCCTTTAATCCCGCGGATTCCACGTAATTGAGACCAGGAGTACTTAATCCCGACGGGGGCTTGAAATCTGCTTCTTTGGTTTTTCTTTTCTCCGCTGACTCTGCAACCTTTTTCTCCTCGCCTGGCGCATAGTTAAAGGCTAAGCCTGTGGCTTTTCGACTTGCTGCGGTTGGTGATTGTTGATTTTGAATTTCAGGCGATGCTGGCCTGTCTTCGTACGAAAATCCATGCGGCGTGAAAGGTTTTCTCGTAGGAGAAGTTTCCGTCTCTTCGTAATGATAAGGTTTCGTGTAGCTGGGTAGTTTTATAGATTCTGGTGTTGTTTGTGACTTTTCGGTAGTTTGTTTTTCACTCAATGGTTTCGCTTGTTTCTCTGATACGGATAGATTCGACTCTGTATCACTCTTGTCCATCGATTCTTCCAGCTCTTTGTTCTTTTTCTGCTTCTTTTGCTTCGGCTCCTTTTCCTTCTTGCCAAATAGGAAGCCACCAACTGGAGTCTTTTATAATAAACAAAAACATGCAATACCAAAAACATGCCGTATATCTAGTATTTTTTTTTTTTTACAAGTATATTACAGAAAGAAAGACTAACAAGCTAATAGAAGCTACATGTTCATGTACAACACTATTTTTCTTCTTGTACAAAGAATAAACTAAACAGCCGTGCACAATACGGTTTGTATATCTCTCAGTTATGAAAATCAATCGAGTTCTCCTGTTTGAAACAGTATCTTGGTTTTTGTGCAGAGAAAAGTTTCAAATGAAAAACGAGCATAATAAACTATATTTCTCTTCGCTAATTATAGAAAAGCTGTGACATATCATAATAGCAAAACAACGTACTTACCTTTATTTTTTCTTTCTTTTCTTTATCTTTCTTTTCTGGCGTTTCCTTATCTTTCTTTTTCAATTCTTTTTTATTCTGTGACTTTAAGTCGTTGTCAAGAAGAGCACTTTCATTTATCAAATCAGAGTTGTTGAGATCATTATGATTTTCCTTCTCGTTTTCGTTCTGTTTATCCTTTTTCTTCTTAGATAGACCACCGGGCGGTAGGACCGCAATTCCTCCGACCGGTTTCTATAAGTAAATTTATAGTCACACATCGCTTCATGCAATAAGCACGGATTCAGCTCTAATCGCTAAGCTATTATCAACTACTATGTTGTTGTTGTTTTTTTTTTTTTTTTTGGTTTTTAACATTCTCTTGGCGGCAATAGTTCATGCTTGACGACTAAGTACGGTCTGCGCTCTCAAATGAATATTTCATCGTTGATTTGTTAAATGAAGATACTTTCCTGAAGGGGTTATTACTTAAAAATGTTAAGTCTCTTTCTATATATCTCTCTTGGTACTAGATGTTATAAATAATATAAGTTGATATTTCGCATGCGAGCATAAGCATCAACGCAGTTAAACAACTTAGAAAACAAATTTGCGCCTGGCGCATGCTCATGTGACGTCATTTGTAAAATGAAGTTTCAAACAATTTGAGAATTGAACTTTGAGGCGATGGCCGTATATGTAATGTTTGCAGAAAATAAATAAAAATTAGCAGCATGCATCGAGAAAAAAAGGAAAACACCAAATGGTCACATACATATAAGACAGATGGAAGTATATATATATATATATATATATATATGTTGGTTAATGCATGACAGTATGTTCCAGGTGAAATTCTATACCTTTTTGCCACGATCTGCATCATATTCTCCTTCCAGGCTACTGGTACTGCTAGCTGATGTTGTTCCAGCACTTGTTTTGCGTGTGAGCTACCGGTGTTAGTTAGGTGTCAGTTAGTTTTTTTTTTTTTTATGGTTGAAGCGCTAGGATTGTGAATATTGAATTCAAGTTTGTGAAGATTAACTTAATTTACATACAAATGGCACGTGTTCATTTCCCGATAACAATTGTAAGACGAACGTCTTGTAAAATCTACAGATTACTACGTTCCTTGCATAAAAAATAATATTGAAAAACTTTGTGAACTTTATACAAGTTAATTAACCGGATACAACATGATAAAGCTAAAAAAAGAATGATGTTAATTTCGAGTGTTTTTTTTTCATCAGATTTCTAAAGTTTCAATCGGAAATTGACTGTTAATTAACTTGCACGTGAATTGCTTAACTCGTTCTGATCGTCTCGGAATATATGGCTCAAAGTATCTAATGCATACAACTATATCTAATACATGGCATACAATAAATTATCAACATGCCATGGCTACAAATATTATCTGTTTAATTCAAAGAAGTAGTGCATAATGATCGACTCGCATTTTTTTTTATGAAATATGTTATCTTTCCTTTGAGTGATCCAATTGGTGTTCTACAATTTCTCAGTTTTGGTAATTCTCTTTCTAATGTAATGCTTGAAAAATATCATTTCTATGACAAAAATATGGACAACTAGTCTTAGAAAAACTTCGTGAAAGTAAAATCTGGTTTGAAAGCGTAGACCGCAGAAATAATTCCTTTAAAATGACTCTATGGAATAATCTTCATTTTGCATGACGATTTCATGCATTTTATGCTATTACTATCGTCAATTTATACACGAGTGTATTCCGTTTTACCTTTTCCTTTTGCTTTTTAATTGGACTAGGCCGTTGATCTATGTGCTCCATATCAGGAATCATTTCCGGTTCATAGCTCATTGTGTGTCTCTTACTTGGTTCTGAACCGTAAGATTCAACTTGTTTCGGACCACCTAACGCTGTACAAAGCACACACACCTTTCAAAATCTTGCTGCATAACATCGGGGTAGAAACAGTGAAACAGTATTAACCGTATCTTCTATTTAAAGTTAGCAAATAATAAAAATGTTTGTACCATCCATACTGCGCGATGTAGGACGACGGCCGCTTAAGGATCTTTCAAATTGTGGTGGTTGTCTATCTATGGGAGTCTTTTTCGTCTCGTAATGAGTTCTTCCTGAGTATCGGAAGCGAGAACCCAAGTGTGGTATCAGACCCACTTTCTTTACAGGCTCAGGACTCATGAGCCTAAAAAAAAAAAAGACGTAACAGTATATTTATTTTCTAAATTAATTCACTTTTAAAATTTTGTGATTATGATTATTTACCTGAAGAAAGTATGGTGCTCCACGCACACTTTCCACAATTTCTTTGCGGCCCTATGGTTTGCCAGTTTGAAACCAATGGTTGATTCGAACTGCTCGAATTCACCTGGTCTAATTTTTATATAAAAGTTATGTCTCTTGTACGAGATTTTCAATATTTTCGGCCAAGCGAACCTATTGATTCTTAATCGATCCCTATAGACAAGAAGGCCCGATGAACATACACCTAACATTATATCGACGCCCTCGGAGTCTTTAGCAGGGTGGAGATCAACCCCGTACATTGCTAATTTTTTTGCATTTTCGAGATAGTGGAGCTCTGCCTCTGCGGGGGTTTGACCTCTAAAAATTTGCAAAAGTTTCTTTATTCCATTCCTCAAAAATCAATTCCAATGTCACGTAGACAAGTCGGTAACTAACAGATGAGACTAACTTATGTGTTTTATGCAGATCCATTACTTTTTCCACTAACTCCGGAGTTTGATTTGGTGCAAATTTAAAATCCTTTAAATATGTACGGCCATGCTCCTCCGGATCGTAATCTCCGACTTCTGATTGAACTAAATATGAACCTAGAAGAGCATGTGTCACAAAGGAACACGGCAATCGCCCTGTAATGATATCGTTTCTAATCTGGAGACATAGTTGATAACGTGTTATGTCTTCTTGTAATTGAGCTGGGTCCGGCGGATAGAACTTCACCTCGAAATTAAACTTCCACGGTTCATCTGCAGAAATAAAATCTAAAAGTTAATCTCGCTAACGATATGGTCACATGATAAAAGAAAAAAAAATCACTGGAAAAATACACATACTTTTCACAAGTTTTGCAATTCTTTTATCCAAATCCAGCCAGTTTCGCGAATCATGCCTGTCCTCGTAGATAAGGCCGAAATAATCTTTCTCCATTAAATTCATACTCTGACATATCATGTCGAGTAATTCCTGGCCTTTTGCCTTCCTCTGAAAACAATAGAATTTATCATCAGCCTGGCCTACATCAAACATCATTCATCCGGTACAGAAAAAAAAAACTCGATAACTCACATCTATGTGGAAGTCTTTGACGGTTTCATCGAGAAGAGTGATTCTCGCGATAGCTGTTTTCCCTTTGCTCACCGGACTTTTCGTTGGCGAGTTCGTTCCAGTTCCATTCTCTGCCGTTACTTCCGGTGGTCCACCAGCGGACTTCTGTTCCTCCGGCATATTTCAGCCCTGTGCTAAGAAGATTTCTCATGTTAAACAAATCTTACAACGTGTAAAATAAATCTTTTAAATAAAATCTGTTTTCCTAATCGTCAACTGCATCAAAGACAAATCGCGTGCCGGTACAGTTGTATTCAAGTATAGATCCTGTCTAGACTCGAGGGTGCCATATAGAGAAATAATCAATATTTGCCGGAGCTCTTCGAGTTACACATACATATATACATCCCGTCTACAGACCGGCTTCTATCTCATTACAAAAGAAAACATAAGGAGAAAGAAAGAAAAAAAAAGTATCTAACTGTAAAATACTCCGAACTTGACCGTTCTACACACACACCATTCTACCAACAGTCTAAACAATCTCAGTGCGATGAGAATAATTTCGCAAACACAGATTCCGAGGTCTGCAAACTTGAAACCCTACACGCAACCTATCTTCCCTGATGAAAGCACATCTTTTTTCTTCGTCGCCAGCGATTTAACGTTTGTGTATCATCTGGTATACACCAAGATGTACTAACAATTCCTACGACAGTTCCTCTGGTTAGTCGCTGAAGAAAAAACCCTGTGCATAATGTATACGGTTACACCGTAATGATACGTCGCGATTCTTCCGACGGGGCACACTCTTCTCCGTAGCGTTCTAAGATCAAACATGGAACGTGTACGAAGCGGAGAGAAATGACAGAGAAAATAGTATTAGGAGAGAGATTTCGTAAGAGAAGTTTGAGGACAGGTTGCAGTTACGTTGCGACGAGAAGCACATGTGTGCATTTACCGCAGGTCGTTGGCCCTTCGACAGACGGACAGAATGAACGAGTATGCATACGTCCGCGTAAGAGCAACGTCTCTCTGATACAAAGCCAATAAAAACGATGATATTTATAATACCGTGCTGATCAAAATACATGCGATACAGGTATTATTAGACTTGTATATAGTTCCTGTAAAAATACATTGTCTGCTTCTATCGCGATCGATCGTCGAGCAGCGTGTTCGTTGCAACGGATTGTCGGATCTGTTGAAAAGGCTTCAACAGATAGTATATTAACCCCCTCCTCCTCGGGCTATAATTATTCTACTATTTTATTTTCCATTCTCACTTTTATTTGATAGTTTTAACCATAAAAAATACAGTAGGCTACGGGTCATTTGAAAAGTTCACGGCTTTAATATGAAAATGTACTATTTTGACTTTTAAATTGCTTTTATATTTTTAACATAGTCTTCCTCAGCTTTAACGCACTTCAGAGTGCTTTTGGCGCAATTTCCGAAATCCATTTCAAAGAAGGTCTTCAAAATAACTGTTTGCTACAGTTATCACTTCATTGCCTGATGAAAATCGTCGACTAACAAGAAATTTGTCAGTGTTGGGAATAGGTGGAAGACTGGGAGCGCTAAATCTGAAGAACCGTCAGGACGAAGAAGTAAGTCGAATTTCAAATCAGCGATTTTTACTATCTTCGTCATTTCATCTATTTCATGGCAGACAGCATAACAGCTTTTTTTGTAATTAATTTTCTCGACAAACTATACGACAGATCGATGTCGAACTTAAAAGTTACGTATGAAACAATTACAACTTCAAGATGTACAAATAAAATTCAAACGTTACGGCTAGTTGGTAGATGAGGCCGTGAACTTTTCAAACGACCCTCGTAGAATTATTGAAAAAAATAAGGGTATGAAATATGCATAATATAATATAGGTTATACGTGGGATCGTAAATCAAGCGTCACGTGACTCGACGGTTCTAGGGGAAAAGAAACATTATCAGATGGACGACTTCATAGCGCAAAAGGGGATGCGTGCGGTTCTTGGAAATTCACGTTCGATTTCTCGTATCGAAATTAGTCGAGAATTAATACGGTGCTACGGCGACCCTGACCGACACACTCCGACTGCGTCTACTATTCAAATCGACAGCTGTGCAAAGTAGACGCACAGAGTACCACACAGAGTCTCCCTTATGCAACCGGCGACGAACAAATAGTAATTCAACCTCAATTGCACAGGAATCAGAACCATACCGGGGCGCTGTTTATCGTTGCAAATAGCATTAGCGCGACTAGTCCAGGCACACGAGCGGAAAAAACGCGTTCGCGTATAATCCGAGCGAGGTTTCTGCCGATAGTTTCGAGAAGAGAGCTCTCGGCCGTGTTGCGAGTCACGGCCGAATGAGCACAAAGGGAGAAGTTACGTGTATATCATTAAACGGAAATCACGGTTTAACGTTCAATTCCGACCGAATATCTTGTTACATGGCCACGCAATCAGTCGTCCCGACAAAAGAATAATTACATAAATCTGCGACCGTTACCCGTTTGTAATTTGAAAGGAATGAAGAAAAAAAAAAAACAAACACATAGGAAACACCTTTTGTAACTGTACACCTTGGGTATATAAAATGGAACAGACTTCCTGGTTTATATATTTCAGTTATTATTCATCTTTTTTTTTTTTTTAATTATGACAGGTACGATACATTTCGCGATACACTCAAGATGACGTGTATACAGTGACTTTCATTAATATTTGGATATCTTTTAACACTTTAAACGTCACGCTGATTTCGGCTGACTTTTTGATCAACCGTTTAGTGTCGAAAATTTCGTTGTTACGAGAAATTTAACTAGGAAAGGTGTAACTTCGTTAACACGTTAAGCGCTACATCGATTTCGATCGAATTCTCGTTTAGCCGTTCAGTTTCGAAAGTGTTTCAAAAAATGTTGCAATAAATTTAACCAAAAAAGAGGTAACTTTTTTAAGTTACCACTTTTCTACCGTCGGCAGAGACCGACGTGCGCTTAACGTGTTAACGCCTGCAGAGGAAAGACGTATCTGTATTTGAATTGCCTTAAAATCCACTGAAATCCACTGAAATCCACTGATGAATGATAAGGAATTATTTTCTATATTTGAAAAGTCATAAAAGACTTCGATTTTTGTCACTTTCAGTCGTTCATAGCTCACAGCAGCATTGAATCGACTTCAATGAAATTTTCAGTACGTGTATAATCGACATAAATCTACAAAATGTACTTTTCAAATTTTCATTACGAGTTCAGATGAAAAAAGTGACCGTTACTATTTTCTTTGTAATTTGGACCAATTGAAATGTTCTCAAAATTGTTTATGCGCGTCATCTACTAAACCTAATCCTTCTAACTTCTAACAGTTCGTTGGGTGCAATTTAAAAAAAAATTACTTCGGTTCAAAGGGTGTCCGAATATTAATGGGCGTTATTATACATTGTTTGCCTTATCCATCGTTTTATTACTTTATTTAGAAGATGCTAATTTTTGAAAAATCATCGAACAAATCAAACGCGTGACTCACCCCCCAGGAATTCTTAAACCAAAATTATTCAGAATTGAAAGGAATGCAAATTGACGTGTTGGCAAATAGTTGCGCGTGCAATAGTAATATAATTGAACAGAACTTATGCGTGTATGTAACATCCACGCTACAATATGCTAGATACAAGAGAATTCGGTTCATCTCTGTGGCATGTATGTAGAAATCATGCTGGAATTCGCAGAACGACTCAGTTTGTGGCGTTGCAAGTTCGACAAGCGAAGAATGTCGTCATCGCTGGAAGCAGACGTCCTTTGCCGTGCTCTTTGCTAAACCGATGAAGTAATACCCCGATTAGCCAGACACGATGACGCGGACAAACCGATATTATATACCATTCTAACTGATCGAATTAATTCTCTGACTAATATGTGGATCAACGATATTCCAGCAAATCGTGAAACAGTACAGGTCGGCTTTCTCTCCTAGACGCAGACCGCGCTCCAGACCGTGATAGATATCAAAGAACTATTGGAAACATAAAACGGTGAGCCTCGATCTGCGAGGACGTATAGAAGAAACCGGTCGATCGTCTCGTTTCGCGAACGGGTCAGCTGAAAGTTTAAAAGGCCTGGTTGAATGAAGCAAGCAGGTCTGAAAGAATCCGTTCTTCTTCTTTCTCTCTCTCTTTTTTTTTTTTTTACACCGAGCGTCGTTGCAAGATCCTTTGAAAAGACGCGTGGGCATCATTTGGTCGTGTGTCAAAGGAGATTATTGTTGAACGAGGGTCGCGTGATCCATGGCACACGCCTACACGACCCTTGGTATACACACGCCTTGCAACGACGTGGACAACCACGTCTCCATCCTCTGTACGCATTAAAGAGCCATCGTCTTTAATGAATGAATTCATACCTCTCGAGAGATACGAGCTGTACGAGAAGAACCTTCGTAGTTAGGAGCGTTAGCTTGCTAATAAAAATAGAAGGTGATCGAAAATTCTGGACCGGTCTCTCCGAGAGTCAAATTCATCAACATTTCGACGAATATTCCAAAAGGAATGGTAAAAGAAATATTTACAATCCTCAGAGAGAATAGGAGAAACAGAGGATCCGGTTAATCGAAAGAATAAATTATCATCGGAATGGTTATATCAAGTTACATGCGTCGTAAAGCCTTTCACCAAATTAAACAAAGAATAAACTAGTATTCTGTTATATTCAGAATAAATAATACTTAACACTATGCCGTCCGGTGGCAGCACGTTGGTGTCTTGTAAAAATATTTCTATTGTAATAAAAATGCTTACATTTATTTATACGTATGTTCAGGACTTTGTGTAAATCGGGTGACAGAATCAAGCAAGAGTTATTGAAATTTTCACGTTTTAATACGATGCATTGTAATTACAATATCAACGATCACGCGAAACACTAACGACAGACGAAAAATTTTCCACAATACGTGTAGACGTCAGTGTTAATATACGAAATAGCATTAGATCTTATTACACCGAAATCTTTCTTCAGACAAACGGAATTATCAAAAGGTGAACTTACGAAAAGTTGAGAGATTTCCCGATGTATCGGATCGTATGTTTCGCACTTAACGGAACCGTACCGGTGTCTCAATCTGGAATAAGAGTCACCACGATGCGTACGACGGAGAGATCGAA